>CM066033.1:1076377306-1076969039 GCA_033557465.1 Ichthyophis bannanicus | reverse complement strand
ATGTGGGGGAGGGGTGTATGTGGGGGGATTCAAGTGTTCACATTAACAATGTTATTATCACAGGTGTAACCTTGTAGCCACCATGTCCATCTCTTTCATCTGACTGGCCCATGTCCCCCTATGTCACACATGTTGGCCACCTTATCACATGGCCCCTCCCCCTTGCCCTGCTCAGGTGGACCCCCTTCCCTAACAGCCCTACTGCGTCAGGACCTGGGCCTCCCCTGCCCCCCCCTCCGCCACGCCCCCGCACCCATGATACTGCTCACCTGTAATGGCCATGTCTGCCCACACCCCCTCCCCTATGCCTGCCCCCCGGCCCCCGCCCCTTGCGGACTCATCCTTTGTGTGCACATCCCAACCCTCCCCTGCCATCATCTGTGCTGCCTACCCGCACACAGGTCCCACCCCTGATAATACCCTGTGACCCACTCATGCTTTTTTGCTTTTCCCCTGCACCAGGGCAACGTAACTTATCCATGGCCCACATCCCCCAACCCTCGACGTACTGCCCATCCCCTACCTACCTTATGGCCTCTGGCCACCATCCCACTCGCTACCCGTTGCCCCTGGCGTTCACGCTGGCCCATTCTTTCACCATGCGATAGCACCCGCCAGGCAGGGCATCATGTGGTGATGCTGTCCCTATGTCCGATCCACCCCGCCACGCCTGCTCTGCAACCACCATCGCTACCCGTATCCTGCATGCCACCGTACTGAGCAGGACCTTGTGTCCATCCCTGCCGGCACCTCTCCTGATGCTGGTGCCCCATGCACATTGCCCATCCCCTGGCCTACCGGTCTTTCCCTGCCCCCACAAGGTCGTCCCACCCACCTCCTAAGTCCTCACCCTCCATCCCTGCCCCTGCCACCGCTGGCATACCGTTTACTGCATATGGGTTCCCCCTGCCATCACCCCCTCCCCACCTCATGGCCCTCCCCACCACGTCCCTACCCCCACTGCACCCCCATCCCTCTCCCACAACTCCCCCGATTTCCTGACACCCATCAGATGGTCCACTCCAGGTCGCGGCCCCATCTATGCCCCTCTGGGCGTATGTGCACCCAAACGCAGGTCCACCCACACCACTGCCTCCTACCCCCACCCACTTGGATGATGTGGGGGGCCTATCCCCTGGCCCGTCCGTTCCCAGCCAGCCGCAATTACCCCCCTCACTGCCGGGATACACCCTGCGTATTGGCACTCCCCTTGGGCGGACACACAGGCCCGACATGCACACACCTGGCAATCACACCCCACTGCCATGTTGCCCCTAGATAAGAGACACAGGGACAGCCGGACATGTTGATCGTGCGCAATATAACTCGTGCGTGCTATTTACATTAGGGGGCTTATCATAGGCATTCTGTGTGCTTCTGAGGGCCCCACCCTAGGCCCATGCTTGTTTACCGCACACCCACCCCGCCGGCATTGGTTTTAGACATGGGGCACAGGACGCCCAGAGGGAACAGGGGTGATGTGGGCGTCCCAGCACTGGCCCACCCACACCCCCTGAGGGGTCCTCCTCCCTGGCCGGTTGGCTGCCCCCGTCAGTTGTGCCTGCTGTGAGTATAATCCGCAACTAGCATGACGCAGCTGCCACCCGTCAGCCACCACACCTATGCAGTCACTGCCATCTGCCCCCCAAAGCTTGGCTCTGCTCCCGCCAGGCGTGCTATGCCTGCCGCTCCACATCACTAAGCCAGCCATGCCGGAGGGCCGCACATGCCACCTCACACAGACACCCATCGCCCCTTGTCTGTGTGGCTGCATGTGTGGCACTGCCAGTCTCAACACTGATGTGTGCAGGCTCTGTGCCCAGACAGGGTATGTCTCCGGCACTATGGGGCAGATGGCAGGGGCCCCCAGCACCCTGTGATGGCCTGTGCCGCTCTGGGCTGGCCACACCTCCATTCCCGCCCTGCCCCCACACCTGCCCCCCCCCATCTCCACTCCCCCTCCTCCCCGCCCCACCTCCCCGCCTCCCCCTCCCTGCTCCCCTCCTCCCCCTCCCCACTCCTCGCCTCCCCCTCCCTGCTCCCATCCTCCTCCTCCCCATTCCCCACCTACCCCTTCCTGCTCCCCTCCACCCTGCTCCACTCTCCCCCTCCCCATCCATGCTACCCTCCCCCTCCCCACTGCTTCCCCTCCCTCCTCTTCAGCCAAACCGCAATCTGCCACCTCAGGGCTCATCCACCGTCCCTCCTCCGGTGCTGGCTGGCTGTGTCCAGCATCCAGCCCTGCTGGTGCCTGGTCTCCAACTGCATCTTCTGTGGGGGTAAGACATACATTAGCACCACGGTAACACATCTGGCACACCATGCAAACAGGTCCTGTGGCCACAATGGCTGCCGTCCCACCAGAGCCTGTCATGGTGCATGGCACGGCCTGTGCCACTCACTGTCCTGTTGTTACCGTTTGTCACGTAGTACCCGCGCCAGGAATCGTGGGTACCGTAGCCTCAGCTCTCACCCCTTTTTACAAAGGTCCTCCACCTGTGGGTACATAAATGGGCGGGACAATTAGGGGGCACGCATCCCTCACCATCTGCTTCTGCTTGTCACACATACCTGGGTGCAGTAGCTGGCTGACTCTGCTGTGTGCTATCTGTCCCCCACTTCCTGTTGCCTCTGCCAACCACATGTGTGCAGGTGCTGCTGCACATATCTGTCCTTCAACCTATGTGCTGTGGGTGGACACCTCCTGGCCCCCTTTCCCGAGCAGCAGCCTCTCCATACGTGGGCATGCACCACCATGCTATACGTGCCATCGTCACACTGTGTGCCACAGGCAGCATGCCATGGGGGCTGCATGATGGAGTGCCTTGTACACAGGGCACCGAGGGGGTCGGGGCACATACTCCAGCCTGCACATATGCCCTGTGTCGATATGTCACCTGCACCCAGGGGCCTGGCTATGACATGTGTCCTATACATGCAAAGGCTACACAGGCAGGTGCGATTGTGCACAGTGGCAGGGCCGTGGTTCATGTGTCCCACCATTGTGCTCTGGCCCAGCGGCAGACACATCAGGGTGTTGCACGGGGATGTGCCACAACATGCCGTCTGGGGTCCAGGGTCCACATGTGGACAGTGCAGGCCTGCACACATCGGCAGCTGCAGCCGCCATGACACCAGGATGGATAACACTTCTCTATAGGGGGTAGGGAAGGGCTATGTAACTGCAACAGGAGCCACCTCCATATCACCAAGATGGATGACACTCCTCTATAAGGAGGCCTTGAGCATCCTGGGGGTAGGGAAGGGCTATGTAACTGCAACAGGGGCCACCACCATAACATCAGGATGGATGACACTCCTCTATGTTGAGGCCTGGAGCATCCTGGGGGTGGGGCAGGGCTATGTAACTGCAACAGGAGCCACCTTCATAGCACCAGGATGGATGACACTATAAGGAGGCCTGGAGCATCCTGGGGGCATGGCTATGTAACTGCAACAGGAGCCACCTCCATAGCACCAGGATGGATAACACTCCTCTATGTTGAGACCTGGAGCATCATGGGGTTAGGGCAGGGCTATGAAACTGCAACACACGGGCCACCACCATAACACCAGGATGGATGACACTCATCTATAAGGAGGCCTGCAGCATCCTGGGGGTAGGGCAGGGCTATGTAACTGCAACAGGGGTCACTACCATAACATCAGGATGGATGACACTCCTCTATAAGGAGGCCTGGAGCATCCTGGGGGTGGGGCAGGGCTATGTAACTGCAACAGGGGCCACCACCATAACACCAGGATGGATGACACTCCTCTATAAGGAGGTCTTTGAGCATCCTGGGGGTAGAGCAGGGCTAAGTAAACTGAAACAAGAGCCACCTCCAAAGCACCAGGATGGATAACACTCTCTATGTTGAGGCCTCGAGCATCCTGGGGGTGGGGCAGGGCTATGTAACTGCAACAGGGGCCACCACCATAACACCAGGATGGATGACACTCCTCTATAAGGAGGCATGGAGTATCATGGGGGTGGGGGCAGGGCTATGTAACTGCAACAGGGGCCACCACCATAACACCAGAATGGATGACACTCCTCTACAAGTAGGCCTGGAACATCATGGGGGTGGGGCAGGGCTATGTAACTGCAACAGTAGCCAACTCCATAGCACCAGGATAGATGACATTCCTCTATAAGGACCATCCTGGGGGTAGGGCAGACCTGCAAGCATCAGCTGCGCGGACTACATTGCTCCTGGTTTTACCCACAAAAATGTCCTTTCCACTTGTACGTGCTTGAAAGACTGGTAAGGGGGACTGTTACTTCTGGAGGGAGATCTGCAACTGTGAGTATTTACTTCTGGTAATTTTCTAAAAGGAATTCTTTGTATTAAAGCTAATTAATCTGTGATCCACTATTTTTGTTAAATCAGTCAGGGCCTAGTAGCAGCAGTTTAAGTTTACATTTAAAACACAGAGGAGAACTCTCTGGTTACATTTCATACCCAGCAGAGAGCTTTACTTTAAATTTAATAGTCACTCAGGGCCTAGTAACAGCAAAGTATTTTTAGTTTAAATTTAAAACACAGAAGAGAGCTTTCTGGTTACATTTGGAACCCAGCAGAGAGCTTGTAGTTTACATTTAATAGTCACTCAGGGCCTAGCATCAGCAAAGTTCTTTTAGCTTAAATTTATAACACAGAAAAGAGCGTTCTGGTTAAATTTAGAACCCAGCAGAGAGCTTGTACTTTAAATTTTCATAAGAAGTTAGAGCCTAGCACCAGCTAAGAGCTATAATTTATCCATAGTATAAATATCCATAGCAACCCTTAGTAAGTAAAGAACTTAGATCTAAACACAAACTTAAAACTAAGATGCAGAAAGCAGTCCAGCAGCGGGATGGGGGCTTTCCAGTCTTTTGCATTGAGTGTCACATGTATGATTTTCTCCCAGTTGGTGAGAGGTCTTACGTGTGCACTAGGTGCAAGGAGCTCTTTGCTCTCAGGGAACGAGTCCGTTCTCTAGAGGCTAAAGTAGCAGACTTGGAAAGCATAAGACAGACAGAGAGGTACATAGACGAGACCTACAGGGATATAGTCCTGAAGTCCCACCTCCAGTCTGGCAGCATCCCTGTTGCCATGGAGGAGAGAGGTCACGTGACAGGAGAGCATCACCCTGGTGTGGCAGGAAGTGATCCTGTAACTAGGACCTGTCCTCCACGTGATGTAAAACCCTCTCTCACCGAGGAAGTTTCTCCAGGGCCATGTGCCCATGAGGGAAGGGTTAGGACAGCCGTTATAGTTGGTGATTCGATCATTAGGCATGTAGATAGCTGGGTGGCTGGTGGACGTGAGGATCGCCTGGTAACATGCCTGCCTGGTGCGAAGGTAGTGGACCTCATGCGCCACCTAGATAAGGTCTTAGATAGTGCTGGGGAGGAGTCTGCTGTCTTGGTACATGTTGGTACCAATGACATAGGAAAATGTGGTAGGGAGGTTCTGGAGGCTAAATTTAGGCTTTTAGGTAGGAAGTTGAAATCCAGAACTTCTAGGGTAGCATTCTCCGAAATGCTTCCTGTTCCACGCGCAGGACCCAAAAGGCAGACAGAGCTCCGGAGTCTCAATGCGTGGATGAGACAATGGTGCAGAGATGAGGGGTTTGGATTTGTTAGGAACTGGGGAACATTCTGGGGAAAGGAGGGGCTCTTCCGAAGGGATGGGCTTCACCTTAACCGGGATGGAACCAGGCTGCTGGCATTAACCTTTAAAAAGGAGATAGAGCAGCTTTTAAACTAGATATTAGGGGAAAGCCGACAGTCGCCCAAGAGCAGATGGTTCGGAAGAATGTATCTTTGAAGGATACTACCAAAAGCAGAGAGGTTCCACAAAAGAGGTAAAGTAGCCCAAATGCCCTCAAGTATGGAGCAGACAGAGCTTAAAGATCCCAAATTAGTCATGTCTAACAGACAAATTAATATGGATAAAATACATTCTCTAAAATGCTTGTATGCAAATGCTAGAAGTCTAAAAAATAAGATGGGAGGAGAGTTAGAATTTATAGCACTAAATGAAAGGTTAGATATGATTGGAATATCAGAGACATGGTGGAAGGACGACAACCAGTGGGACACTGTGATACCTGGGTACAAACTATATCATAATGATAGAGCTGATCAAATTGGTGGAGGGGTTGCTCTCTATGTTAGAGAGGGCATTGAGTCAGAAAGGATTAAAGTTTTACAGGAAACAAAATCTGCTGTAGAATCTATATGGATTGAAATTCCATGTAAAAGGGGGAAAGCAATGGCAGTGGGGGTGTACTATCGAGCGCCTGGCCAGAATGACCAAATGGATGATGAAATGCTCAAAGAAATCAAGGAAGCAAACAAAAGTTACAGCACAGTAATAATAATGGGTGATTTCAACTACCCCGGTATCGACTGGGTCAGTGTCACGTCAGGACATGCTAGGGAGATAAAGTTCCTAGATGAAATAAATGACTGCTTCTTGGAGCAGCTGGTTCATGAACCGACCAGAGGGGAAGCCATATTAGACCTAGTCCTTAGTGGAACACCAGATCTAGTGCAAGAGATAAGGTTGTTGGGGCCACTTGGCAATAGTGATCATAGCATGATCGCCTTTGATTTAATTAGTGGAGGAGGGATAGTGA
Organism: Ichthyophis bannanicus; assembly: GCA_033557465.1. Lineage (NCBI taxonomy): Eukaryota > Metazoa > Chordata > Amphibia > Gymnophiona > Ichthyophiidae > Ichthyophis > Ichthyophis bannanicus. Next base: position 1,076,962,409 of record CM066033.1, on the reverse strand, counting down.
GGAAATCCACAGTACTACCTTTTAACTTTCGAAAGGGAGACTATGATAAAATGAGGAAAACAGTCAAGAAAAAACTAAAAGGAGCAGCTGCAAAGGTTAAAGACGTACATCAGTCTTGGCTGTTGTTGAAAAATACTATCTTGGAAGCCCAGACCAGCTTTATTCCATGCTTTAAGAAAAGTGGAAAGAAGTCCAAAAAACTGCCAGCATGGTTTAAAGTCGAGGTCAGAGAGGCTGTTGTTGCCAAAAAAGCATCTTTCAGGAAATGGAAAAAAGAGCCAAACGACGAAACCTGGAAACAGCACAAGCACTGGCAAGTCAAATGCAAGGCATTGATAAGGCAGGCAAAGGGAGAATTTGAGAAGAAGCTTGCTGCAGAAGCAAAAACACGAAGTAAAGACCTTTTCAAGTACATTCATAGCAAAAAACCTGTGAGAGAGTCAGTTGGTCCATTAGATGATAAAGGGGTTAAAGGAGCACTAAGAGGCGACAAGGCGATAGCGGAGAGAGACTGAACAAATTCTTTGCTTCAGTCTTTACTGAGGAAGATGTAGGGATGTTACCCATGACTGAAGTGGTATTAAATTTGCAGAAGAATTGAAGGAAATATCGATACATCGAGAAGATGTATTACAACTATTAGATAAGCTGAAGAGTAGCAAATCACCTGGGCCGGATGGTATACATCCAAGGGTATTGAAAGAACTGAAATATGAGATTGCAGACCTGCTATTAGTAATCTTTGAACCATCATTAAAATCATCTCTAATACCTGAAGATTGGAGGATCGCCAATGTAACACCAATTTTTAAAAAGGGTTCCAGGGGTGATCCTGGAAACTACAGACCGGTGAGCCTGACGTCAATACCGGGAAAAATGATAGAAACCATCATAAAGAATAAAATTACTCAGCATGTAGATAGTCATGAACTAATGAGAGACAGCCAACATGGCTTTAGACAAGGAAGATCTTGTCTTACTAATCTGTTATGTTTTTTTGAAGGAGTGAATAATCAGGTGGACAAAGGTGAGTCGGTTGATATTGTGTATCTGGACTTTCAGAAAGCCTTTGACAAGGTCCCTCATGAGAGACTTTTGGCAAACTAAAGAGTCATGGGATAGTAGGCAGTGTACTATTGTGTATCAGGAACTGGTTTAAAAGATTGAAAGCAGAGGGTAGGGCTAAATGGCCAATTTTCCCAATGGAGAAAGGTGAATAGTGGTGTACCCCAGGGATCTGTGCTGGGTCCGCTGCTTTTTTGACATATTCATAAATGACCTGGAAAGTGGAATAACGAGTGAGGTTATCAAATTTGCAGATGACACAAAACTATTTAAAGTTGTTAAAACCCAAGAGGATTGTGGAAAATTGCAAGAGGATCTTGATAAATTGGAAGACTGGGCATCAAAATGGCAGATGAAATTTAATGTGGACAAGTGCAAGGTTATGCACCTAGGGAAGAACAACCCAAACTATGGTTACACGATGCAAGGTTCCACATTAGGAACCACCACCCAGGAAAAAGATTTAGGCGTCATTGTGGATACCATGTTAAAACCCTCGGCCCAGTGTGCAGCGGCGGCCAAGAGAGCAAATAGAATGCTAGGTATGATAAGGAAAGGAATGGAAAATAAAACAAAGGATATTATAATGCCTCTATATCGTTCCATGGTGAGACCGCACCTTGAATATTGTGTGCAATTCTGGTCGCCGTATCTTAAAAAGGATATAGAGTTATTAGAAAAGGTTCAGAGAAGAGCCACAAAAATGGTAAAGGGGATGGAAGGATACTCCTATGAAGAAAGGCTAAAAAGGTTAGGGCTCTTTAACCTGGAAAAGAGACGGCTGAGGGGAGATATGATAGAAGTCTATAAATTAATGAGCGGAGTGGAACGGGTAAACGTAGATCGATTGTTTACCTTATCAGAATATAGAAAGACTAGGGGACATGCAATGAAGCTACAGGGTAAACTATTTAAGACTAATAAAAGAAAATATTTTTTCACTCAACGTGTAATCAAACTGTGGAATTTGTTACCGGAGGATGTAGTAAAGGCTGTTAGTGTAGCTGGGTTTAAAAAAGGTTTGGACAAGTTCCTGGAGGAAAGGTCCATAAGCCATTATTAAGAAGGGACCCAGGATATCAATGCTTGAACCAATACAAGCATTGTGGAACCTGTGTCCCTTGGGGAAACTGCTAGGTACATATGACCTAGATTGGCCACTGTTGGAAACAGAATACTGGGCTTGATGGACCTTGGTCTGACCCAGTATGGCATATCTTATGTTCTTATGTTCTTATGATATTTGATGTAGTTGATGGCTACTGTGTTGCACTCCTGGGTTGGTGTGCCTGTCCCCATGCACTTACCTCATGTGGGTAATCTGCCACCATATTTTAGCGCCTTGTGAGGCGCACCCAGGCCCTCCTCCCCCTGATGAAGTCCTGCCGGCGGGAGGAACCTGGGAACAGGCACCCCTGGCGGCTGCAGATATGCTCCGCAAGAAAATAGAGATCTGCATGGGAGAATGCAGGCTTCCTAGATCTGGTGGCCATCTTGTATGCCTCATGTGGTCAGTTCACCCATGACGCAGTGGAAACGCACATGAGCAGTGCGGGCGTTGCTATGCGCCTTATTACGTGCCTTCCTTGCTCGGCGTTTGTGTTAATTCCTGGTGTGCTGTGCCATATTCTTATGCGTTTGGACATGTGATCCCCTCTACTGGGATTTGAACTCACAGTACATTGTTATGAGACATATTTCATCCTATTGCGCTACACACACACACACCATTAGGCTGATCCATCTGACCATGATCTTGTGGGCATTGTGGCTTAACATTACAGCATGCCAGGCTTGTCATGCATGCTTTAGTCGTACTTTGGTTACAGCGCCGTGCAGCGCGCCTTGCCATCGATACACTAACAAGCACATCATGGGTCTCCGTAGGGCACAGGCATGTCATACAGCGCCCTGAATGAAGCTCTTGGACATGGCGCTTTCTAGAGCTCTTGTGGCTTCTGCGCCTTACATGGTGCCTTAGTATTCGCCTTGATGGCCACCATATTGTACGGCGCCGTATTGCTCCCCAGGTGCTTTGTGAGGTGCCATACAGGGCACCTTCTTAGGGTCTCTAGGCATGGTGCGGGACTAGGCACCCCTGGACAGGTCACCTTCGGGGGCTCTCGGGGATATGGCGCTAATGGTTACAGTGCCCTAACAATGTTAGGGTACCCTCGGTTACTGTGCCCTATGGGCTGCAAGGTGCCTCAGCTTGACATGCATCACTTAGGGGCATTGGGACAGAAGTCACCCTGGTACTGGGTGGCCACGGGGGTGTGACACTGCACGGGTGACTGACGGGGGGTGTGCGGGGGGGGGCTGCAAGTGCCATATCTGCGGGCAGCCCATGTGGCTGTCAGTACTGTTGACAAACATGTTGTGGGCGACTGTACTACAGCACAGGGCTCTGTCAATGTAACATGATTGTGAGACAGTGGGTGGCAGTTGATGGGTGTACGTTTCTTCCGGTGGGGGCGGTGATGGCAAGATAGTTACAATGGTGGGTCGACAGCAGAGTGGTGGTGTCATGCAGATCAGGCACAGGCGGGGATGCACACAGAGGCACAATGCAGGACAGGGTACCAGCACATGCTATGGGGTGGCAGCCTGCACAGGCAGACAGGACTATGTACAGCTGACACACGCAGATGGATGGACAGCGGGACTGTATTTCAACTGTGGCATAGCTGTTAGGGGCTGGCAGTACTGATCTGTGAGGATACGACTATTAGCGGCATACAAATTATCTTGGTTGCCACAGCATGAGGGGAGATAACAATGGGAAATCCGACCCATGACCACTGTTTGTGACCTCAGTGTACTAGCCAGAGTTCTTTACCTCTCTGCCCTTTTGTACTGGACTGGCTGGGTACAGGGGGACTTCAGTTCAGCACACAGCCATCAGCTGTGTGCTCAAGGATAGGGTAGCTGCACCAACACCCATGATGCATTGCACATGCAGAACAGTGCTATATATCTGATCTCCACATGGGGTCTGCACCTCTCTGTTACCCCAGCTTGGTGTAATGGCCTGCCAGTGCATGATACTGCCACAGAGTAGCTACAGACCCTGCCATTCAGCAGGTTCTGTGTTTGCCCAGATGGTACAGGTGGGCTCATAGCACTGGGTATGCAGTACACGTGGTGCTAGAGATAAGTCCTGTTGCACATCCCCATCCCTACCAGTGTGTGATAGGTGTTCATAATAGTGTATCTGATAGTAGCTCTGTGCCCATCTGTGTTCTGCAGTCACATGTGGTCTGCTGGGACCAGACCTAACCCATGTCACTGCATACCCAGTGTTGGGATCTGGCTACCATGGACACCTGTTAGTGGGGGTGGGGGTGTATTTAGGATCACATGTGGGATATGTAGCACTTTCCCTTCCAGTCAGAGTGTCTAAACTATGTGCCCCCGAGGGCCCACTCTCACCCATATTGTCAGAGAGGCCAGGGAGTGACAGGTGCCTGGGGATTGGATGTGGCACCAGTGACCTCGGTCCTAATAATGATAGACAGCCGTCAGGGACTAGTGCACAGAACCTATACATGTGACTGCCTTGTCACATGCTACCATGCACCATCAGACAGCCCTTTTGGACTGTATCTGCCGTAGGGTACAGGGTGTTCCACCCATGCACAAACTAACTGCAGACAGTCCACTCACCAGTTCCTGGTGCATACTCACAGAGATCACATGTGCACTCAGACATGGTATGTGGACTGCAAAACACACACACACACACACACACACACACACACACACACACACACACACACTGTGACCTGCTTTGGCCCCCCTGTCCATGTAGGTGGTGTTCTGCCACTGCAGTGACCGAGCCATTGCCCTTCTCCCTGTGCAGCTGACACCTGTCCAATATGCCCAGTCCTGGCCATACCCACAAAACCTTGCTCCTCATTATGCAAATTTGCATTTTGACGTTGTTAACATCTGCACATTGGGGCCCAGGGCAGGGTGGGAAACCACAATACAATGGATAGACATACACACACACACACACACACTCCTAACGCGTCACTGTGCACTAATAGGGGTGTTTGGCAAATCTGCCCGCCACCCTGCCCTGCTCACAGTGCTGACGTTTCTGGCATGTGCAGGAGGTGGTGGCGGTGCTGGGATGCTACCTGCAGCTCCGTGCTGGGGCCAACAGCCTGACTCTACATGGGGATTTGGATAGTGGAGCTTGGATGAGTGGGTGTTTGTGCCCCTGTTAGTCGCTGTCGTGGTGATTGCACATTTTGATGGTGTATCTACATGGTGAGGTAAAACTTTTGGTTATGCTGTGTTGGGCCTGCAGTTGGGACTTGAACCTGTGACTCTCAACTCCAGGACACACTGGCTGTGTGTGCTGCGCCACAGGGTTATAATGGGTCCTGGGGCTATCTGTATGTCTCCTCAGCCAGACCTTTTCTGGTGTTGTGTTTTATTTACATAGTGGGGTAAATTGGTGTACCTTTACATCTCCTCAGCCACAGAGTTTCTGGTTTTCTGTTCTATCTATGTGGTGGGGTATATTATTGGGATGGACATTTCCTTCTCCTCAGCCTGACCTTTTCTGTGTTTCGGGTCTCTCTACATGGTGGTGTAAATTATTGGGATGTACCTTTCCTTCTCCTCAGCAGGACCTTGTCTGGTTTCTGTTTCATCTACATAGTGGGGTAAAATATTGGGGTGTGCTATACCGGGCCTGCAGCTGGGACTTGAACCTGTGACTCTCAACTCCAGGGCACACTGGCTGTGTGTGCTACACCACAGAGTTGCCATAGGGTTAGGATGGGCCCTGGGACTACCTATATGTCTGCTCAGCCAGACCTTTTCTGGTGGTGTGTTTTATCTACATAGCGTTAAATTATCGAGGTGTACCTTTACATCTCCTCAGTCACAGCGTTTCTGGTTTTCTGTTCTATCTATGTGGTGGGGTATATTATTGGGATGGACATTTTGTTCGCCTCAGCCTGACTTTTTCTGTTTTTCTGCTCTCTATATATGGTGGGGGAAAGTTTAGGAATGTACCTTTCCTTCACCTCAGCAGGTCCTTCTATGGTTTCTGCTTGATCTACCTAGTGGGGTAAAATATTGGGTTGTGCTGTGTTGGCCCAGGCCGGGCCGGGCCTGCATCTGGGACCTGAACCTATGATCCTCTGCTTAGGGACACACTGGCTGTGTGTATCATACCACAGTGTTGCCACAGGGTCACATTGGTACCTTGGCCTACCTGTATGTCTCCTCAGCCAGACCTTTTATATTGAACTGCACACCACGTACTGGTGCAGGGCATGGCCTGGGGCCACTGCAGGCAGGTGCCACTGCCCCCTCCAGCATGGACACCCGCCCCCTCTGTTGTGCTGACATGGGCATATGTTGTGGGTGCGCCATCACAGGTCATACACTGCATGGGTAGGTGGGTGCCTGGGTTGCGGTGTCAGGGGTGAGGGTCATACATGGCTTTCCGCACGCCCCCACCCCCATCACAGCCTACGAACATTTTGCCCCTTCCACATGGGGGACGGGTGGCTGGGAGGATGTCCGGTGTCTGCCCTGGCAACTATTGGCTAGGGTGGTCAGGGTATTTTTGGCTTGTGTTTTGCTTTGGTCAGCGGCTGTCTTGCTGATTTCTCATGTCTATGTTCCTATGTGTCACCTAGGCTTCCGCCTGATCAGCCCTGTACCCCAGCTTCCCCCACTACATGTCCTGCCTGCATCACCCTATGCCCCATTCACACTATCACCAAAGTGGCCTTTCATACTTGGCCACTATGCTGTTGGTGCAAATGTAGCACTACTATCACTGTTATGGGGCTCCCTGCCTATGAGATGACACAGAACTGGTTTCTCTCTCTTGCAAATGTGTGCTAACGCCAGGTTTTCAGTTGCTTTAGGATTCAGCCCTTCATTTTGCCGCGTTAGTGTGGAAGGGGCCTCTCCCCGCCCACTCCCCACCCACTGACCCCTTCTCGCTGCCCTCTCTCCACCCTCTGCGGGAGTTACCATGGCCAGGAACGTTAAGGCGCGTTATGTAACGTTAAGGCACCTTAACGTTACATGACGTGCCTTAACGTAGCTGCCACTACGTTAACACAGTTTAGTAAACATGCCCCATAGTGATACCAGCAATGCTCCTTGGGAAACAGTTGTCATGTACTCTGGAATGAGGACTTGTACAAGGTCACAAATTCAGGGGCTTCAGAAGACCTTGCCCACCCCTGCCAATAGATCCCTTGTGCATCTGCATGTAAACAGTCAAATAGCAAATGCAATGTGTGCCTTCAAGTCAATGCTGACTCCTAGTGACTCAGAAGCTCCTGGGTTTTCTTGGCAGTGGGATCATAAATAGATTGCCAGGGCAATGGAGAGTTAAGTGACTTGCCCAAGGTGTGTTAGTGGGAAACAAACCCTGGTTGCTTGGTTACCAAGCCAGTGTTCTAACCACTAGGCTACTCCTCCACTCCCAGTTAGCAAATAGACAAGGAAAATAGATTCAGTTCCTGAAGTTCAAATGGCAGTATTTTTCTTTATGTGTTATCTTGGACCTCCATCAACCAAATGCTTTCTTATTGTCATTTATGCTATACTAAGATTTTGGTTTTTTTTTCCATCAGGCATCCATAATGACTTTATTTAGCATTAATTGGTCTTTCGTTCCATATGGGGCATACGTCCTAAAGCACGCTACCAGGTAGCTCAGGATTCAGTGCGCACCATGTGCACCATGGTAAAAAGAATCGTGCTGAGAATGTGGCCGCACTAACAATCCCATGCTATTCAAACAGCATCTGTTGGGGTGGTGAATGGCTGGTTCTTGTGTGGAGCATTGCATCATGGATAGTCATACATTATTGCTGCATGTTTCCTGTTGATGTGGCACGTAGATTGGGTACACTTACTGCCACCTGAATGGGTGGCGTTAAGTGTAGCCTTGCTGATCATGCCAAAGGCGAGCACAGGAACAGCGTGATCCCATGGGGACATGCCAAGTCAATTCCCCCCCCCCCCCATGCTTGTTTCCATGGTCGTTCACATGCTAGCGGCATGCTGTTTAGTAAACTTCCCCCTATGTGTTCCTCGTAAATATATCTACCAAACCTTTCTGCTTCAATTGCAATTGGTTGTATTTTAATTAAACTAATGTTTCCCCTCAGTTCTCTATAAAATTGCTTTGGATTCTTTTCACAAGTGTTCTTTGTTTTCTTTGTCTCCTTTTTTGTGCTGCTGCAGCTACTTTCAATTTGCTATTGAAGCACATGAATTTAAGGTCTTCTGTTGTTGCAGGATGGTTCAGCTTGACATTTTGGATCGTTCTCATTATTTCTGGCAACTTTTATCCTTGAAGTACTCATCTATCAGTGACATCTCTATACACAAAGATTTTATTTTTCATTTTATACCTTTACTTTTTCCGAACCTAGGCATTACTTATATTCTTTTCTTCTGGCCTTGTGCCCGTGTTGGCAGGGTCTTCACAGTAATGAATGTTGCTGCACAGTATTGTATCCAATTTATTTCTGTGAAATCAATACATAGTCCCTTTATGCAGGGTATGACTTTGTTGGTTTTATTCATCATGCTTTTTATTTTGGTTGTCAGGTTTAACTTAGGCCTTTCTCCTGTGTCCCACCATGTGTATCCTTCTCCATATAGTCCATGAGAAGACCTGTCAACACATCTAGCTCTTATGGGACCTTCTACTAAGTGCTGCTAACCAGTTAACATGCATTATAGTATGTAGAAACTGATTGCACGAGCATGCCAACTACTGTCTGCTAAAGTTCATCTTACTGTAATTGTCATTTGTACACTAATGTGGACAGTGTGTGGGTTAAGAGCGAAGTATGGGCATGGAGAGCACATTAACGTGTGAGCACTATTAATTATGCTGCATGTTAATGTAGGCAGTCATGCATTAGCTTCCAGAAGCTTTGCTCTTAATATGTATTGTAAACTCAAATTAACTGCACAGCCTTACCAGGATTTAATAAAAGGGCCCCTTAGTTTCTCATCTGCTTTTCCATCTTATTCTGCTTCCTGGTTTGTCTTATCTTACTGCTCTCCCCCTCTGCTACACCTCCATCATTCACCTGCCTTTCCTTTTCTGGCTTATCTTTACATTGCTGTGATCTTCCTATGTCACACTCTTGTCTTTCATTGGAATTCTTTCCAATAGCTCTAGCTGTATTGGCTAGGGGTGTGCATTTGATAGCATACCAACGAATTAACACATCTACAATAATTTTACACACTTAAAAAAAGTTCTGGTACTTATACAGTTTATGTGCAAAGAACAAATAGATGAAACAAACACAAAAAGATGGCTCCAAGTCAGCAATAATTCATGTAAAATAAGCCTGAATCGAAATGTGTTTTTGCCTGGGCACACCCCTAGTTTTGCCATCGTTCTTTGGGTGCTCCTGAGCAGTTCTGGCATTTTTCTTCTGGTACTTTTTGGCTGTTCTGACTCTTTTCCAGTCCTTCTCTCACACTTTTTCTTTCTGCGCCATTTCTCCGCTATTTTAAGATGCCATTGGTCAGGTTCTTTTTTGGTTTGTCCAATCGGGGATCTTAAATTGGCATCGGAAAAACTTTGCAGCTTTTCCTTTGATATTTTGCTCTTCCTTCCAGTTTTTGTTGAACTCTTTTATGTACTGTATACTTTCTAGATTAAACGGTTTCTGACATTAAAATAGCAATACACTATCTCCTTTTATTTCTAGTAGTCCGCTTAATGGTAGTTAAATGTCTTTATGTTTTCATTAACTTTGGTGGTTTGTTTTCTTCCGCAGCATTTCCATAAACGGGTTCATCATGGTCTATAGCTGCACTAGGGGTATTATCTTCTCCTGAGGTGTCTGCAGTATCACTACCACCATCATTAGCCTTCGTGTTGAGGTTATGGGTGGGCACCTTTTCATCCTGGTCAACTTGCAGCCTGTATGAAGTTTTGTTTTCCTTCCAGTGATACTGCAATTGTAGTGGTCAGCTTGCTTCTGTTTGGTACAGATGTTAAATTACAAGCTCCCCATATGAATGTATCGTATCTCTGCTTTCATCTCTCTCCTCCAAACTGGATTTTCCCAGGACTCCATGCCTTTCTCAAGTTTGGCTGGATATCTATTCAGTTAATCTCTGCTGTGACAGAACTAAAATAAGCTAAACATACTTTGACAAAGAAGAATTCACACACTATGGCTTTCTATTTGCTTTTTCAATTTTCTTGTGGTCCCTATGAGGTAAGGTCACTTAAAAGACATTCTCACAGAATGATTTGAAAAGAAAAAGCCAACAGCAGGAAGTTCCATAAAAGATATATAGTATAAAAGAAGTAATTGCTTTGTCCTACATACCATTTACAACATACCTCATTATGTTTTGGAACAAAGCAGGATCCCACAGAACATTTTTGTCCCAAAATAATTTAAAAAAATCTCACCAGATAGAGCATAATATTCTAACCTTCGCTGTTTTCATGTATGTTATCTGCATTATTGGGTCCTTGAGGGCTGTTTATATTTGTTTGAGCTGTGACTTCTTTCACTGTGAAGAAGAATATTTCTTGTCTAACAAAGTGTGCCAACAACATGGAAATACATTTCTGGCACTTCCAAAGACAAGGAAACACATTGAAATGTACAAAGGTTTTCTGTTCAATTTCTGGTGATGAAGAGTCTTACTAATAAAAGCACTGGGGCATGTTTACTAAAGTGCTCCAAGTAGAGCAGGGCAAACACGTGATTTTGCTATGGTAGCAGCTGCATTAAATGGAGGGGGCATGGCCATGGTAGACTACTACCCACACACTGGTCGCATCACTAGCACGGTAGTAGGGAACATGTGGCTATAGCATATGCACATTTGGAATCACATATCAGAAACACAACAAAAAAAATACACTATAAACTAAAGACTCTGAAACAACTACGCCCGCTGGTTCACCTACATGATTTCATGACAGTAATCCACGCAATTATTACATCCCACTTTGACTTTGCCAACACAATCCTTCAAGGCATCTCAAAACAAACTCTTAAAAGACTCCAGCTGGCACGAAATGTAGCAGCCAGAACCATAATGAAGACCTGAACAATGGAACACATTATGCCCATACTAGCTAAGCTTCACTGGCTTCCAATTTACTGCAGGATAAAATATAAAATTCTAGTAACTACATTCAAACTAATTAACAAACTTGCACCATCGATACTAAACACTTTAGTCTCCAAGGAAATACCTACACGCAGCCAAAAGAGTAAACACACAAATAAAATAGAGACACCAAAAGGATTTACAAAAGCTAAGAAACTCACCGATAGGGCTTTCTCACACTCAGCCCCCACTCTCTGGAATGATCTTCCAGAGGACATCAGACAACCTACAAATATTAGGGACTTCCGTAAAAAATTAAAAAAAACATCTATACAAGAAACACTATGGCACACAGATTAACACTAACATTGACACACAAATAGACAAGGGATAACGGACAAGAAACTAAAAGCAAGTGCAAGCTAACACGGTAACTAACAAACACCCCAATATAGATGAGACTCCACTCCCTTGTAAATTAACCAATTCAGATTAGTTTCCACGGAAGTAACCTGGAATGTAATTTGTACTGTCTGTACATAGTTATTATGTTAAATGTAAAAAGTTACTTTTAAAAGTTTCCAAATGTTCCATGTATTAAGACTAGACATGCACATCTGTCATGCCTTGCATCACTTGTTCTTTGTAAACCGCATCCAATCCTTGGGAGGATGCGGTATAAAAGTGTTTGTTAAATAAATAAAATAAATAAATAAGGTATGCACTATGCACGCCCTGCAAGTGTAAGCTACAAATGTGTTATTAAGCCTTCAGTGGGCTACAGAACTACTGCAGATAGTAATAAATGTGCCGCAACCACACCTACAGGAAAGTAGTAAATAAAGGGCAGGGCATGCAAATCACATGCTGTGAGTCTATGCTGCATCCCTAACTGTGGGAGGTAGGGTGAAAATGTGGTATCTGCAGATGTAGGGGGCCTTGTATGGGATCAGGTTGTGTGTCCAGTGTCCATTATGTGGGACAGGTATATGAACCCCCTCACCCTGAGGTGCCCAGGTTGCCTGTCCACCTATGCTGCAGAGAACACAATACTCTGGTGTGTGGGGAAATAATTCTCTCTCAATCATTTCTCTCATTTGGTTTCAATAGCCCCATAGCCATTGTGGAGGGAAAGGGGGGGTTTCTAGAGCCAGTGGGCCTGGAGACCCTGTGCAATCTGCACACATGATCAGGACAACCTCACCTCTATTCTACCACATGGCCCTTACAGGGTAACAAAGTACATCCACAGCTCACTATATAAAGCACTCACTCCTATGTCCTGACTTTTATAAAGGGGGTTGCAAAGTATTCCACTCACATAGGGCACCAATGCTCCCCCTTACTGCAAAGAACTCTGAAGATTATATGGAGGTGGCCAAGGGCAAGCAGTCCTCATGCTGGGTACTTCAACTCTCAGGGAACCAAAGGCCCACCAGACTTGGGAAGCCCACAAGAGCTTCCTAGGCCTGTAGAACACCTCATCCCCTGGCCATAGGTGAGCTCCAACATAGGAAGCCCATGTTCAGTGACATAACTATTAAGTAGTTGTTCAGAGCCATTAGGCCTTAGCCATATCTTCCCTTGGTTAGGGTTTGGGGGTCATCTACCTACAGGAACATGGTTCATGGCAGTAGCGCTCCCCCCCCCCATTGCATATTTGCATGTTACATGCCCTCTCATGCAGTGGAGTTGGGGATCAGATGATACCTTTTGATGCCACATCATCATGCTGCCAGTATATGACACACCTAATTTGCATGCCACCCCCTTCTGTAATCTGCTGGCTCCAACTCTGGCTCTGTGGCCAGTACTGGTGGAAGCAAGGAGCAAAGGCCCTATCTCTTGACACCTCCACAGCCCACAACACCAGTAGCATTCTGACATTTACCATTGCATATGCAGATGTGAACAGCAGTCCATCAGGATAACTGTTGATGTGTCTGTGGATATTTGCCCACTGTCCCAGAAGGGTCACTCCTAATCTGCAGGTCCTGGTTTTGTGGCTGTCAGGCTGCTGTGTTGCACTGTCATGGCAGCTGCACCATGTAGCCCTCTAAATGGATGACCCAAGAAGGAGCCTAGGTTTTCTGCAATCATTGCCTCTTTGCCCTGGTTTGTCTTCTATGTGTTTGTCTTGTTTCTTCCCTTCATATATCCTAACACTTTTATACCAAATGTACTTTTAGCATGTACTAACAAGGTAGAACCAGGGTTGCCTCGGAAGAAAGGCCTGGCAATCTACTTCCGGTGACACTGCCAAGAAAACCCAGGAGCTTCTGGGTCGCCAGGAGTCAGGACTGACTCAAAGGCACACATTGCATTTGCAACAAGGTAGATTCAACTACTGCCTGGTCAGAGACAGGCATTGGTTGCGGTGGCACTAGCAGTGTGTTTGTGTCGCTTGTGCATGACTAGCATTGCCACCCCAGCCATGTGCTATGTCCCTGCCCCTTAACCCCACCTATGCACCAAACCACACGCAACCACTATCGCACTTTACTAAACATGTCCCTTTATTTATTTGTCTACTTTTTTTTTACAGTTGTTCTGATCTTAAAGTTTCCTGGATTTTTCTAGTGTTGAAATTTGTGGGTTAGGCTTTACAAATTTATTTAATAAACTTCACATCATTAATTAATAGAAACATAGGGATATGTTTACTAAGCAGTCTTAACGTGCAGCCAGCGTTAGTGTGCAGGATGCCATATAAGGTAGTGGGCGTTCCTGTCTAAAGGTAGCATTTAGGGTTATCGTGCGATAAGGTACGTTTTCATGCGATAGAGGGAGCTGTGGCACGTTAATGCGCATTAGCCTTAATTAGGTGCGCTGACCTACAAGCACAGCAGCAGAGGTGTAGCACAATGGCTAATACATTGACTGATGAAACAGGGGTCATGAGTTTGATCCCCCAGTGGGCCCAATGAGTAAGGCTGTCTGAAGCATTACCCTTTACTTTAAATCAGTTTGTGTGGTGACCTGCAGTCCTTCTGTAGCCAGCCAGGGGCTGGTTAGTAGCTGTAGCTCACTGGTAACTTCACTGCCTGTGGAGCCAGAGGACATGGGTTTGATCCCACAGTGGGGTTATTTGATAGGGCAGTCTGAGGCATTTTATTTTTTAATTTAAATTAGTGATGCCAGCAAACACACCCTCACAGTGCCGTAACCTAAGGTGCTGCATAAGGCCCCCTATAAGGCTCTCCAGAAGGCACATTATAAAGTGCACTGTCCGCCAAGGCACCTTATAATATTCCTTATAGGGCGCCTTATAAGGCACCTTATAGGGCGCTTTATAGGGTGCCTTATAGAGCACTTTAGTGGGCACCTTATGAGGCACCTTAAGGCTACAGCACTGTGAGGGTGGTTTTGCCTGCAGCAGGGCCGGATTTACCTTGAGTGAGGCCCTACGCCAACAAAAATTGTGGGCCCCCAGAAAAGATAAAAACGAGCACGCCGGATCAGCTGCGTGCTGTTGGCCCTGATGTCATAATTAAACTGGGAATCCCAAAAGTCAAACTTGGAATGTACAACACTGTAGAAATAAAACTATACATTAATTTGCTCTTGTACTAAACAAAGTGCAGACGTTAATTATGCACATTTACCAGAGCTGACATATTCCAATTAATAAATTCAAAATAAAAATATATTTTTCTACCTTTTGTGCATTTTTTTTCCGCTGCAATTGCTCCAGCCACTTTCTTCTGGTTTCTTCGTGTCAGCCCAACTCCAGTCTTAACCCTCCCAGCCCATTTCCAGTCCCAGCCCTCCCCATCGGCTCAAGTAAACTTTAATAAAAAAAAATAAAACGCTGGCCGCTGCCGCCGCGACAGCATGGACTATCCCGCGGGGCCCCCTCTGCCCGGCTGAGCCCCTCCGTGCCGGCTTTGAGAGACGCAAAGGGAGAGTGTCTCCTGCGGAGCCCCCTCTGCCCAGCTGAGCCACTCCGTGCCAGCTTTGAGAGGCGCGAAGGGAGAGTGTCTCCCTCGCATCTCTGTTAAGCCCGCACTATGGGGAGGGGGGACGGGAGGGGAGGGGAGGAGGGGAGGGGCGGAGGGGTGGGGAGGGGAGGGGAGGGGGGGGGAGGGAGAGGGGAGAGGGGGGAGGGGAGGGGGAGGGGGGAGGGGAGGGGAGGGGAGGGGGGAAGGGGAGGGGGAGGGGGGAGGGGGAGGGGAGTGGAGGGGGAAGGGGAGGGGGGGGAGGGGGGAAGGGGAGGGGGAGGGGGAAGGGGAGGGGAGGGGGGGAGGGGGTGGTTAGACACATAGGCGGCCGGGCACTACAATGTCCGAGCCATTGCCCTGTGCCCTGTGCAGATGCATACTGGCCAGGCCACCATGTCCGGGCTATACCCATGGTAACTTGCTCCTCATTATGCACATTGGCAGGATTACACTGTCAACAGTATGGGCTGAGGAATGTTGGCAGACACCACACACTGGATAGACAAACACACACTCCCACATCTATGGCAACATTGTGCAAATATAGAGACTCTTGGCAGCCCTGGCCACCGCACCAGTCCTGGGCACAGTGCAGGCATGGCTATGGTACGCAATACTGTTGGGGTCACTCCCCAAGGTGGTAAACACTGTCAGACACCAGACCTGAAGCACACTCCACAGACATCAGAAAGGTTGCTATGATGCAGCTCAATCAGCAAATAATGCTTAACTTAGGAATTGCTATCTGCCAGTAATCATAGCAACCTTTTGATAGGTGTGTACTGTATTCCCAGGTTTAGGGTGGCATTGCTAAGGTATGCAAGTGCTAGTATTAGGAGATGTACGCAGGGCCCAACATCCTGCCTCTCCAGGATGTTTTGGATAATGGAGCCTGTGGGTGAGGGTGGGTCTGCCCCTGTTGGCCGCTGCTTTAGGGCAGAGGTTCCCAACTCCAGTCCTGGTGGGCCAAACATTGTTCGGGTTTTCATGCTGTCCCTAATGAATATGCATGAGATACATCTGCATACCATGGGGGCAGTGCATAGACATGCAGCACAGCCGTGTTTATTAGAGGCATCATGGAACCTGAATGGTGTTTGGCCCTCCAGGTCTGCATTTGGGAGACTCTGCTCTAGGTAATGTGCATGTTTATGGTGTCTGTGCTCTGTAGGGCAAAATGTAGGCGTATTGGGCATGTTTCTGTTATCTGCAATAAAGGTTCTGTCTGTATTACCACGTTTTAGTAGTGGGTAAAATATGGGGACTGGGTTGGCAAGAACCACAGCTGGGACTTGAGCCTGTGACCTTTTGCTCCTGAACACACTGGCTGTGTTCACTGCACCACCTTGTTGTCACAGAGACTGTGCATTCTCTGGAGATACCATGACTGTTTGTCAGACAGAGCCTGTCTGTTTCAGCGCACGGCACCCGCCTAAACAGGGCTAGCCATGGTCTGCTCTGGGCAGCTGCCACTGCCCCCTCCACCACCAGTACCCCTCTGCCACCATGCTGACATGCCCTTCTGCTGGTGGTGCTGGTGGTGCGCAGTCTCAGGCCATCCAGTGTGCAGGTAGGCGGCTGCCTTTGGTGCGGGTTCTGGGTTAGGGGTGCCTGCATAGCTGTCCACGCTTCCCCCCAGCACCGCCTGCCAATGTTCCGTGCCATTGGGGGTACCTGTTGAGTACTATCCCCTGTGACATTGTGGGAAGCACACTCGTGCCCATGTTGGGCCCTCAGCAGTTGCTGTCTGGCTGCTCTACTGTTTCAGCATTCCTATGGGCCAGCTAGGCATCACCCTAGTGTGCACTGTGGCCCAGCTGCACCACAGCATGTGCCACCTGCATCCCTCTGTGTCCCCTTTTCCAGCATCTGTCCAGTTGCCCGTTCTGACATGCCCGTTCTGCTGTTGCAGAACATGTGCATGCCATAGGAAACCTGTCCAATGGAGAGGAAAACCCTGCTCAGCGCAATTTCACTGTGGGCTCATTCACCTTGTATAGACCCTTCCAAAATTCATATCTTTTTTTGGAGCTTTCTTGTGAGTGTTTTTTGATGTTTCCCATTGATGTCACTATTGCCCAGCTTGGTTATTTTTTTTTTACATTTTCTTCTGTTCATTTTCACTGTTTATTTGCCCTTTTGTTCTGTGCACATGTATCACACTTATCACTTTTTGTAGGTTTCCCTGGTTTTGCAGTATATTGCTGACGTAAATGGTTTCTTTTCACTTTAAATCAGCTCTAACGCCAGAGTTTCACTGGTGTTAGTTTTCAGCCTCGGATTTCACAGCGTTAGTGTGCAGGGAGCCTCTCCCCTCCCACTCTCCACCCATTGACCCTCTCTCTCCGCCCCTGGGGAGCCTTCCTCCACCTTTAGCGCTCGTTTGCGCCGCTGCACACATTAATGCGCGATAAGGCGCCTTATTGCCTGGTAAAGCTCCATTATCGTGCGATAAGGCACCTTATCGCGCGATAACGTGGCAGAGCGCACGTTAAGACTGCTTAGTAAACATACCCCATAGAAACATAGAAATATGACGACAGAAAAAGTCCACATGGCCTATCTAGTCTGTCCTTCCATATCAACAGCTACAACAGTGCCCTTTTTTCCTTTAGAGATCCTCTGTGTTTGTCCAATGCAGTTTTGAATTCAGTTAATAGATTGGTACTTCCAGGAACTTTATCCTGGACTCCAAATTTTAAACCGAATTTGAGCACCATCAGAGGAGGATTTGCATTCTCCCCAGAATGACAAATAAAAACATAAGAATATAAGATATGCCATAAGAGGTCAGACAGTTTCCAACAGCAGTCCATCCAGGTCACAAGTATCTGTCAGGTTCCAAAAAAGGTACACAGATTCCATATTACTTATCTCAGGGATAAGTAGTGGTTTTCCATGTTCCTCTTTAATAATGATTTAGGGGCATTTCCTCCAGGACCTTGTCCAACCCTCTTTTAAACCCAGCTACGCTAACAGCTTTTACTAGATCCTCTGGTAACGAAGTCCATATTTTAATTATGTGCTCAGTTAAAAAATATTTTCTCCAATTAGTTTTATGTTTAAATCTCTTTAATTGCAAATCTTCTTTATTGAAAATTTTCAGAACATACAACCAAATGGAACAAACTTATAAAAACTTCTCTAATTTACTCATTTATAGATTAAACCCAGACCTTGAGGCTCGTCTGCCATCCAAACCAACATCACAGCATGTCTCAATAGTACAGTTATAGATAATTCTCTTTGCATTCCTCGTGGAGGAGAGCTTTCCAGAATTTATTTGAGTTTCTTTATTGCATAGTGCTTTCTCTCTCTATCATGCAATTAACTTCTAGCCAGTTAAAAATGCAGGTGGGCAGATAGCATATCACAGAGAGCAATCAAAACAGAGACAAACATATCCATGACCTCAGAGTTAGCTTGTTGTCGAACATTCCTAGCTCAATTTGGTGATCATGTGCATTGCTCAGTTGTGACATTAACTCGGGCTGTTCCTTGAGCCCCTTTGCACCCCTTTCCCTTACTTCCCCTTCCCTTACCTCAACCCCTTGTCCCTTACCCCAATTCCTTGATCCCCTATCCACTTCCTCCCCTTCCCCTTCCCACCGCAGCGCAACATCACATATTTCTCATCTATCTTTACCTCCTATCTTACTAATAATCCAGATTTCTTGGTATTCCTGTTCTGGTTCCTTTAGTTATTATGCACCTTATGTCTCTCAGATGTTTATCAAGGTTCCTTTTGCCATTGAGGACAGTGTTTCAAGATAAGGGAGCCAGATTACTAAAAGGTTGTTCCAGGCCTTACCTCCCAGCTGCTTGGCAATCAATCTCTCCATGTGCATGAGTTCAGAAAGTGCATTTTCCCATAGACCAAGCCCTGGGGCCTCCCTCTCAATCCATTAGCGTAATAGCACTCTTTTCAACATTAGGAACCCTCTATCACTAAGTTGTCTCTCAGAAGCAGTGAGCTGTCTCAGTGGTGCGAAGCAACTAAAAAGGCACATCTCTGTGGAAAGGGGTACGGTAGTGTGTAGTATCCCACCCATCTTGGTGCACACTTGTTGCCATAGGGGGTTATTCTATGCTACGAATAGCAGGGATGGGCATACAGGACCGATTCTAACGTTGACCCCGTACGTCCAGGGCCAACGACATGTGCGGGGAAGTTATTCCACCTCTGAGGTGGAATAACTTCCCTGGATGTGTTTTTTTTTTTAATGCTGTGGCATGGATGGGCCCCCCCTGAGGACATTCCCCGCAGCCCGCCCTGGTCATAGGAAGCTAGATTGGGGGTCGAACTGTGAGGAATAAGCCTTTTTTCCCAGTGGCTGGCATCGTGGCTTTTAAATGGAGCCGCGGCTCCATTTAAAAGCCCTGTCTGAGTTAGTTGGGCTTGTCATGTACATGCAGGCCAGACTGAATCGCAGCCCCGGCCTGCATGAACATGGCTGATCATGATTCTGATCTTGCGGGGCTAGATAAGGACGACCCGGATGGAATGAACGCTATAGTGTTTGTGCTTTCTGGCAATACTAAAACCGATGTGTTAGCATTCCTCTTTGTATTGTGCACCATTGGCACTGATCATCGCTCCTCAAGCCAGCTCTATAATCCCACACGTCATGTGTGTAAGCCCTCCAGAGTAATTTATACTGAAGTTCTTGCAAATATACCCATTTAGATATACTGTAGAGGTGCATTTGAGGAACCGCCATCTGCAAGACCGCCGGGGATGCCTCCTTCACCTCATCATCCAGCCAGCCTGTGGAGACTTGCTCCACATACCTCTGGTCGAACCATATCCAGAATTTCTCAAGTCCACGGTCCTTCTCCTGCTAGCAGGGCATCAAACAGTGTAGGGGATCCCGGAGCTCATAGCAAATTAGGAGTTCATCAAGTTAGAGTTTCTATATAACCAAGGAAGAACAGCGGAAGTATGACCACAGCCTACCAGATGGTAATAAATATTCTTTATAATGCCGAACTTGTAAATAACAGAAGTCATGCTTCTCTAGATCATATCTTTTCTGAAGATTTTGAAGAGTCAATCCCCTTTCCCCCCTCCAGGCGCAAGTCACCCAAGCAGGTTATTTCTTTCTGGACCCATCTCTGTGGCACGGTAGAGGAAAGTCCTGGTAAGAAATCCAGGTTGCCCATCAGGGGAAGCAATTGTGTGTGTCTCCAATCCCAGTAATATCATCAGCAAAGTGCTTGCCAAGCCATCCAGAGGGCCCACAGATACACACTGCTGCCCCATTCATTCCACAAACATGCAAAATTGGCATGATGAGCATATAGGCAGTGGAGCTAGTAAACAATTAAGATACTTAATCGGGGCACAGCCCCCTTCTCCGCTCACCACATCAGAGAGGTGTCGTATCATACATCTTAGGTTATAGGCACAGAGCAAGGGGAGTTCCAAACCTGCTTCATCCTTTCAGCACATTAAAGCTTGTAGAGGGATATGAGCCCACCTCCACCTTCACAAAAACTAGTTAATCCGTTGGTCCAGGAGTTTCCAGTCCTTTGAGGATACCCATATAGGAAGCTGGCGGAGAACATAAAGCCACCTGGGGAGTTCCATCATTCTAAAAAGAGCAATATGACCCCATAGAGAGACTGTGAGGTTTATCCATCTCTGGAGGTTTGCTAAGGTTTTAGAGAGCAAAGCGGGATATTACATTTGTAAAGTTTTGCATGGTTCTCTGGAAGGGTATTCTTAGGTAGCGAATGGAGTCCTCAGCCCAGACCAGTAGGAAGGGTCATAACGAAGTTCCACGCACTCTCCCCCGAACATCTAGAGCTATTGACTTAGACCGATTTAATTTAAGCCCTGAAAAATGGCCAAAAGTATTTATAATCTGTAGTGTTGTCGGAAGTGAGGCTTCTGGGTCACACAAGCACAGTAGTAAGTCATCTGAGAAAGCACTAAGGGGTATGTTTACTAAACCGTCTTAACGTCGCAGCGGTGGTATGATCGCAAGCAGGGCCGGATTTACCTTGAGTGAGGCCCTACACCAACAAAAATTGTGGGCCCCCAGAAAAAATAAAAACGAGATCAACTTACCACTTTTTTAAAACAGAAATGGCAATAGATGTATAGAATTGCCTGACATAAAGAGGCAATAGGGACAAAATCAGCATCGGAATTCAAGAAATACATTAAAAAATGTCTTATCCATCGGGGAAGAGGATCATTGAATGATCCGGCGGTACTACAGCAGCTACAGGAAACAGACCTGGCCGTCGCTGCTCCCCGGTACTCACTATGGCTTTGGTGTAACAGGCCACCGCCTCCTGGTACTTGCGGGTGACGAAGAGTCTGTTTCCCTGCTCCTTTAACTCCTGAGCGCTAGTGCTCTTCTCCGGACTCCCGCCTCCCGCCTCCCCCACTCTCCTTTTCCTCTTTCCCCTTCATGCCAGGGCCTGTAGAAGCTCGCGGACGGCCCCGTTCAGCTAGGCCGCAGCAATTTCAACTCTCTCTAGAGAGCGAGGGATCCAGCTCGCACAACCCCGTCTCGCACTCTGACTATACCCAACACACCCACAAACACAGTTCCGTCAGCGGAAGTTCCGAGCTGTAGAACTGAAGATGAAATGAACGAAAAAATTACCTGGAGATGACGGTAGAACTCAGCCGCGAAGTTTCTCAGTGATGGAAAGAATATGATTGTCCTGGGGACTCTTGTTTGTGGGCCCTTGCCAGCTGTGGTCCCTACGCCACGGCGTACCTGGCATATAGGTAAATCTGGCCCTGATTGCAAGATAAGTGACGTTATCGCACAATAATGTAACATTACCGCACGATAACTTCATTATCACGCGATAACGCGGCGGCGGCGTTAAGGCACACTAGCACTGTGAAATCCGGGTCCGAAGGGTGCAGTAAGGCTTCCCAGAGGGCGGAGAGAAGGGGTCAATCGGCGGAGAGTGGGCGGGGAGAGGCTCCAGGCACAATAAAGCTGTGAAATCCGGGTCTGAAAACTAACGCCAGTGAAACCCTCGCATTAGGCACATTTGCAGGAAAGAGAAACCATTTCAGTCAGCAATGTGCAGCAAAGGCAGGGAAACCCAGAAAAGTGATAGTAGTGAAACATGTGCAAGAACCAAGAAGTCAAATAAACTTATAAAATAACCAGAACCACATTTAAACTCCCAATAACCAAGCTGGCCAATAGTGATATTAATGATAAACATAAAGCAACACTGCTGACAAAGCGCAAAAATTAAGGTATCATGTTTGGAAGGGTCTATGCTCCGTCCCCCTACAAAGTGAAACATCCCACACTGAAATAGCATTGATCAGGGTTTCTGTTGTTTAGATTGGGCAGGTTTGTTATGGCATGCACATGTGCAGCAACAGCAGAGTGGGCACACAGGAAAGGGCAACTGTACTGGTGCTTTAAATGGGATACAGGGGGCTGCAGGCAGCACATGCTGTGGTCCAGCTGGGGCACAGTGTTGACTAGGCAGACGCCTAGGTGGCACATAGGAATGCCGAAACTGTAAAGCAGCAAGACAGCAACTGACGAGGGTCCAACATGGGCACAAATGCGTGTCCCACAGTGTTATAGGGGATATTACCCAGCAGGTACCCCCAAGGGCACATAACATTGGCAGGCGGTGCCGGGGGGAAGCGCGCATGTTCATATAGGCACACCTACCCGAGAACCCACACCATAGGCAGTTGCCTACCTACAAACTGGATGGCCTGGGACTGAGCACCACCAGCACCACCGGTATAATGGCATGGCAGCATGGTGGCAGAAGAGTGCTGGTGGTGGAAGAGGCAGTGGCATCTGCCCACAGCAGACCACAGCCAAGCCCCATTTAGGTGGGTGCCATGCACTGCAACAGACAGGGTCTGTCTGACAAACAGTCATGGTATCACCAGGGAATGATCTGTCCCTGTGGCAACAGTATGGTGCAGTACACACAGACAGTATGTTCAGAAGCACAAAGTCACAAGTTCAAATCCCAGCTGTGGTTCCTGTCAACCCTGTCCCCACATTTTACCCAGCACTAAAACATGGTAATAAAGACAGAACCTTTATTGCAGATAAAATAAACATGCCTGAAATGCCTATATTTTACCCTACAGAGCACAGACACCATAAACATGTGTAATCCCTAGAGCAGAGTTTCCCAACTGCAGTCCTAGAAGGCCAAACGCCATTCAGGTTTCATGCTGTCCCTAATAAATATGCCTGTGCTGAATTTGTATGCGCCACCCGTATTGTATGCAAATGTATCTCATGCATATTCATTAGGGACAGCAGGAAAACCTGAACAGTGTTTGGCCCACCAGGACCGGAGTTGGGAACCACCGCCCTAGAGCAGTGGCCAACAGGGGCACAAACACCCACACCCACAGGCTCCACTATCCAAAGCCTCATGGAGAGTCAGGCTGTTTGGTCCTGCGCGGAGCAGCATCTCCCAATACTGGCACCAGCATACCTTAGCAATGCCGTCCTAAACTTTGGAACACATTCCACATATATCAAAATGTTACTATGATTAATGTCAGCTAACAAATCCTAAGTTAAACACAATTTGTTGATAGAGATTCATCATAGCAACCTTTCTGATATCTGTGGAGTGTGTGTCAGTTATTGATTCTGACAGTGTTTACCACCCTGAGGAGTGACCCTAACAGTATTGAGTACCATAGCAATGCCCGCACTGTGCCCAGGACTGGTGTGGCGGCCAGGGCTGCCACAAACCTCTAAATTTGCACAATGCTGGCATAGGTGTGGGAGTGTGTGTCTGTCTATCCAGTGCGTTGTGGCTGCCTACACTTTACTGAGCCCACATTGCTTGCACTATTTCCAGTGTTAGCCTGCCAATGTGCATAATGAGGAGCAAGATACTGTGTTTATGGCCCGTATAGGGTGGCAGGATGCATTTGCACAGGGTATAGGGCAATGGTGCCCGGTCACCACCTGCACGGACAGGGTGACCACAGCATGTCATGCTGGGAGGTCGCACTCACCCTGACTGAGCAGTGACCACGGCATGGCTAGGCTCCCCCATAGTGCTATGCAGTGTTTTTCTCAAGTGATATTTATGGGTTCTTTTTCTGGGGCCCAATCACTAATATACCTGGGTGGTGTGTGTACTGACATCCAAGTTTTGGATGCACACAGTTTCTCCAGGAGCATGTACTATGTACTAGCTAGCAGACTGTCTGCAGTTAGCATGTGTTTTGGCTGTACCTCCTTGCAGGGTGCAGTAGGTGCACACTGACTGCTCTCTGCTGGTGAATGTCAGATCATAGTGAGGGGCAGCTGAGCTGACTGGGTCCACTACCTTTCTGCCAGTGGTCCTGTTCCAAATGCATATCTTCAGCAGTTGTCCGTTTGCCACCAGGACTGGGGTTGTTGGTCCCACAGCTTGTCCTCATGTACCTCTACTGCCTCCCCTTGCAAAGGGTGAGAGTGTGGGTCTGTTGGGGGCAGAGTATGTCCCTCACCCTGACCCAGACAGGGCAGTTTGCTAAGTACATTGTTACCATGTGAGCCCTGACACACCCCTGCTCCCTAAACAGGTGACTATAGCAAGTACAGTGGATATGCACTATCTTGTGTGCACCATAGCCCATAAGGGCCAAACATGACTGGCAATTACAAATGGACACAGAGACCTCCTAAAGGTGTCTGAAACAAATAGCTGTCACACACTGATGGAGACCTGCAGCACAGCCCACTTCAACCATCCCGGGTACTGCGGACCTGGTGCTGGCCACTCCACCTCACCCTCAGGGTGAGCACAGAACATGCACATTGGCATGGACTGTGGGTACTCTGTGCCAGTAACACACATGGCCATTCCCCCCTACCAAGCTGACATGCTCTAGAGGTGCATACCTGATCTGGTGAGCAGATGTAGACTGCTGTTCTGCATGTGAATTGCATTATGGGTACTGTTGGTTCTATCCTATCCTGGTAGCCACAGAAGACAGTTTTATGGTGACGTGCACTCTTTCTGTAGCCAGCCATTGGTATGATAACTCCCATAGTGATGTAGCACAATGGTTAATGCAATGACTTCAGTAGCATAGGTCATGGGTTTTATTCCTCTCTGTTCCCCTTTTTTATGGCTGTCCGATACAACTATGTTTCATTCGTGTAACAGTCATATCTGTGCCGATCTGTGCTGCCGCCACATTATACCCTCATCACTGTTGCCATCCATCCTTCTGTCCATCTATGTGTGTGTGCCAGCTGTGTGGCGCCCTGCCCTAATGTGCAGGCTGCTACCCCATGTCCTGCACTGCCACACTTTTCTGCATTGCGGCTCTTCATGCTTGCCTCTCCTGTGTCTGCTCTGCATGGCACTGCTCTCCTCTGTCCTCCTATCATTGCACTTATCCTGCCTATCTCCATCCTCTGCCACACACTGTCATTGTTGCACTGTACATTACCATCACCCTGTACATTGGTACAGCTGCCCCCAATATGTTTGTCTACTTTACCTGCTGCCACATGGGCTGCACGCAGATTTGGCTGGTCAATGAGCTCCATAATCTACTTCCTTGCATCACTTCTTCATTGCCTTTCCTTGGTGCTCTGTGCAGTGTTATGGTTACATCTGTGTTTGAGCGATACATTTCATGCTTGTGACTTTAGGGCACCTTTGTGCCCCTGGACACCATCTCCTGTGTCATCCTGGCATCCCTGGGGCATCTTTTGCAGCACCTTAGGTTTGGACAGCTTATGGGGCCCCTTTTATGCTGCCTTGGAGGGTGCCAACCTTTCCTGCCGCCCTCTGGGGCACATTATGACCTGCTTTGGATGACGTGGTGCTTTATGATGTGCCTTATGTTGCGCCCTAAAAGGTGCATTAGGTTGCGGCACTGGGGTGAGGTTTTTTTGGCTGGCAGTGAAAATTGTTGGGATGTGTCTGACTGTTACAAGCAGGAAAAGGGATTGCCTTAGACAGTCTTTTAACTCAGCCCACTGAGGGATCAAACTCATGACCACTGTATCAGTAGTCAATGCATTAACCATTGTGCTACACTGCTGCTGCTGTGATTGTAGGTCAGCGTTCCTAATTAAAGCTAATGTGCGCTAACGTGCCACGGCTCCCTCTATCGTGTGATAACGGACTTTATCGTGCGGTAACCCAAAATGCTACCTTAAGACCCGAACGCCCACTACCTTATATGGCATTCGTCACAGTAAGCCTGCAACTAACACTGGTAACATTAAAACAGTTTAGTAAACATACCCCTAAGTTTCAGCTCCTCTGTCCCCACCCTCTGACCATTCACTCAGTCCTCTAGCTGTAGAGCTAAAAGCAGAGTTTCTAAGGAAGGTATAAAAAGCAGGGTGGCAGGGGGAAGCCCTGTCGGGTTCCTCATTCCAAAGAAAAGAGGTCTGAGAAAACTCCGTTAACCTCTACTTTGGCCTGTGGGTCTGCATAAAGACTATGGATCTACTGAAGAAAGGCACCTATGAAGCCAAATTCTTTGAGTGTATTCCACAGGTAGGGCCATGCCACTCTATCAAATGCCTTTTCTGTGTCAAGGCTTACTAGTAGCAGTGGGAGCTAGTGGGACCATTCCCAAAATTAATTGTGATATACTGTGAGCCACACCCTGCCCCTGGACAAACCCCACCTGCCTCAAACCAATTAGGTGGGGGCAGTAGTGGGTTCAACAGTTGTGCCAGCACCAAGGCTAATAGTTTTATGTTAAAAACTGATCAGGGAGATGGGCAGGTAGGATGATGGACCCAGGGGTCCTTGCCCTCCTTGGGCATTATTGTTATGCCCGCACATCTCATATCTCTAGGAAAGAGACCATACTGAGACAAAGCCCTATACATCTCCTTTAGAGTTGGGGTAAGCCGCGACTCCAGCATTTTATAATATTTTGATCCGAATCCATCCGGGCCAGGTGTCTGATGTAGTTTGCTTTGCTTAATCAATTTCTGGATCTCTGGACCTGAGATTGGTACGTTAAGTGAATCAAGGTCAGTTTCTGTCTGTTTTGGGAGAGGGAGGGCCTGCAGAAAATCCCAGCCCGCACCTGGATCGGAAACTTCCGCTGTATACAGTTTAGAGTAAAATGACCAGAAAACGGCTGCAATCTGATGTGGTTGATTTTGTAGGCTGCCCTTCTCATCTCTCAGGACAGGTATAAAGCTTGTTCCTCCCCAATCCCAAACCACTTGTGCAAGCAGTTTCCCTGATCTATTCCCAAATTTATTTAGTTGGTATTTATAATATTGTAATGACATGATGGCCCGTCTCTGCAGTAATTCATTGAGCGCAGTCTGCACATCAAGATATTCTTGCTGATCCACTGATTTCTGGGATCTGCTATTTTGCCTCTGAAGGTGGTTCAGCGTGCGCTCAAGGTGCAAAAGGCTATGAACGAGGTGTTTGCGTCTCTGTATCATATAAGCTATGATGGAACCACGTATTACCACTTTACTAGCCTCCCAAAAGAGGAACAGGGTGCATTGATATGTGTTGTTAAATTGAGAGTACTCATCCTATTGTTGTTCTAGTAATTGTTTAACCTCCATGTCCTCCCATAAAAACACTAGGAACCACCAGCCAGCTTGTTCAAAAGTATGTCTCCCCCTGGGCTTCCCAGTCTATCCACACCATGTTGTGATCCGAAAACACCACCGGCTCGATCTCCGCCCAGGTGAAATGGGCAAATCCACCTTTGCTCACTAGTATATAGTCAATACGTGACCATGTAGAGTGTGCCCTGGACCTATGGGAATATTCTCAGGTTCCAGGGTGGAGGACCCTCCAAGCATCCACTAGATTGCCCGTTTGCCTTTCTTGACCAGCCCATGGCATTTTCAGTACCGGTTTTGTCCTAGACTGGATCATGTGGACAGTTGAAGTCTCCTGCCAGAATCACTTTTTTTTGGGTTGATACTCAACACATGTTGGAGGATTTCTCTGAAAAATTTATATTTGTACTCATTTGGGATGTATATCTTCCCAATCAATAGCTCCTCTGCATATAACCTAGCCTGTAGGATGACATACCATTCCTTAGGATCTGCATCATATTTAACACCTTGATTGGTAGTCCCTGCTTAATCAGCACTGCTACCCCAGATTTTCTAGTCCCCGAGGAACTTCCATGAAGTTTTACCACCCAGTCACGAGTATTTATATTTATTTATTTATTACATGCACTTATATACCACGCTGTTTTCCATCAGTGCGGTTTACATAGAACCAGTTAAATACACATCTCAAAACTTTCGATTTGCGTTTACAATTAACAGGCCACAGAACTTGGATAGTGTGGCAAAGTCAACCATTTTGAGCATGGGGGAGGTGAACAGCATAAGGAATTCACCTTAATCAAGGGGCATCTGTTAGGTGTGCAGGGTCAAAAGGCCAGAGCCACAGTTCAAAGGCAGAAAAAACCAAGCTGGAACAAGTTCCAGAAATGTTTGACAGTGTAAGAAGGATAGATTGCAAGCACGAGGACAAAAACCCTCACTCTAATAATTGCACTGATTATTCTGATGTCAGAAGGCAGGGGGATTACAAACACCTGGGAGAGAAAGAGGTGGGGTTGGATCTCAGTGAGTATAAACCTTGGTTAAATTATGGAGAAAGTAGCAGTAGGAGTAGGAGCTGGAAGAGGAGTGATTGCAGAAGGAGCAGAGGAAGCAGCAGAGGACAGACTTCAGAGCAGCAAGGACGATGGAATGCTGGAGAAGCCACGGCAGGTGCTAACTTCTGGAGACAGGCTGAGATACCCATTGCTGAGAGAGGTGATTTCCCTGAATCACGTTTGCAACAAAGGTGGGAGCCAGGAAGGAGAGAAGCTTTCAGGCCACCAGAGAGGTTGTCAGCAGGGCACTCTCATCCAGTGGGTGAGTCAGAACCTATGGAACTGGGAGAATCAGTGATAGAGCCAGAGGTGGGAGAAGATATGTTGATGGATTGTTCTTTATGCCAAGCTCTAGACTTGGTGTCTGAAGAAAGGCCAGCCTGGAAAGAACTGTTCCTCTTGCTGAAATAACCTCAGAGCTAAGCGGTGAGAAAGTAAATTCCTGTGTGTTTTGAAAGGAGGAATTTACTGTGGCATAAGCTAATGAAGTAAGGCTATGATTCATGCTTCTGTGTCAGCTGTGTTGAAACTCTACAATGGAGAGAAAGTTAATTAGCTGTTAGAAGTGTTTGTGCTTTGCTCCTGTTTATAAGAGAAGCCTGCTATAAGAGTCTTGAGGACACTGTGAATGCTTATTTCATAACCTAAGTTTGGTTCTTCACCTGGAAGTGCAGCCTAGAGAGAATTATGGCTGAGTGAAGATAATTTTGCCATAGAAGAAGTAAAGTTTGTTTTTCTATTGCTCTGATTGACAAAGGACAATAAGAAAAGTGGCATCTGGTTATATGCGAAAAAGCTAGCTTCTGCAGTGAAGAGGACTTTAAAAGCCAATATTGAGTTCTGTTTGTTTTGCCTCCAACCTGCTGAACCTTAAGCAAAAATCCTATAATTTAAAATTCTGTAAATGGTACCAGGAACCTGATCTGTTCTATTGTGTTCAAAATAAATTCTTTTTCTGTCATAAGCCTTACCCTTGGTTTCACACGACTACAATCCTTCTACTTAAAGCATAAACATAACAGCTGATAGAAGAAGGTTCTCAACCACCACGCCCTCAACAACTAGAAGACTAGTGGTTATGGCGTTGTGCTTGTGACAATAGATAACAAGGAGGTAACTATTTACAACTGTACAGAAAGAGTGGGCTGAATGTCTGTTTGAAGGGGTTAGTTTACTGATAAGGCATTTGAGGTGCTGTCATCCAGGTAATGCTCGAGGAAATGGTGGTATTTCAGAGCTTTCCTAAACTGCGTTGAATTAGTGATTGCCCGTTGTGATAAGGAAGCTTATCATAGCTCAGGAAGGAGCTATAGAAAAGGTGAAGTGACTCTGAACAAGCAACCTGTCAGTTCTGGTAGAAATAAGAAAACAGAATTTTCCCCTAAAAGACTACCAGTCCCAGAATGAACCAGGTTTCCAACAGCCATTAGAGGAGCTGAAGTGGGGAAACGTGTGTTCAATCAGGAGGGCTATGAGGTAATCCCTAAGCACTCATCTCAAAGGGCAGGGCCTGATTTAGCACAGCTGCGCTGTGTTAGGGAGGAGCACTCATCCAAGCAGAATAAGAGTAGAGTTTATTCTACAGATGACCATCTTCATGATCACCTTGGATATCCAGAGAATTGTCCTCAGTATCCTGAGAATCAGCTTGAGTTTGATCATCAGTTTCATCTGAAGGATCATCAGAAGCAGAAGCCAAACCGGACGGACAGAGAGGGAAAGAGGCCCTTTGGAAGAAGGAAGAGAAAAGCCTTTGAGAGGTCTAGAAGAGTCCAAAGCAGTACGTATACTGGGAGGTATTCCAAGGGCCAGCATACACCATTGGACTGGGGAAAGCCAGAGGAATGGTGCTGCAGAGCTAGGAATCACCAGAGGCTACCTGTGAGGGAGACGGCTGCACGTGGAAGGGACCCTAAGACCTGTGCCAGAAGGTATGTGAAGAGAGATCCAGTGTCCAGGGATCTGGATTGGAAGGCTGGACATAAGAACTGGACTACATAATGGCCAGGCTATATAGAGAGGAACTCTAGCAGCAATGGAAGCTCAGGTATGAACACTGATCTATGCCCTAGCTATAACCTTGAAAGACAGCAGGGAAACAAGTATTCTCCTGAAAATGCTCCATTGAGAGATTCATCTGTGCCAATCCATGATATTGAACCCATGCTTGTTGAACAAGGGGGAATAATAGCAGATGAGGATCCTGTTTATATGGACTGCTCTCTATCTAAACTCTGTTGGTAACTTTCTGTTATAAAGTACAGCAACCATCACAAAGAAATACAAATTTGTTCTTTAATCTACTCAGAAAAGCTCCTGAAGCAGGATTTGACCCACACAGTGGAAGGCAAGCCAGCTAAGGGGTTTCATCTGGTAACTGCTAGCAATTAAGCCTTACCTAATTGCTTGTGAGCTAGGAGAGAATCACTTCTGTATCTATGTGGGAAGTAATCAGAAGTTAACCTGAAAAGAACAGTTTGTTTCTTGCTTTGTGGCTTTTCATTTGTTGTTTTCCTGATTTTGACTTTGTTTTTCCAAGTTAACACTGAAAGCAAGTAACCTAATTTATGTGCTACCAAGCATATCTGTGTTGGGAGAAATAACCCCATAAATAAATATCTTATTGGCTTTACCCAAGAGCACAACTAAATTATTGTCAGCAGCTGTGTCTGGTGTGAATGAACTACATTGCCCACAATACCTTGCAAATCATATAGAAATATGCACTTGCCAAGAGTGTGAAGATTCTCACCCAGGCAGCCGTCTGACACCGTATACTAGGAGGGAGGCTGTTCCAGCATTTTGGTGCCGAGAATTTGAAAGCCCTGTTCACTGTTGTCTGGCAGCACTTGGTTGTTTCTCTTGGGACTATTAGTTTATTGTCCTCAGGGGATCTTTTAGGTCTGTTCATGGAGGTTATCTGAATGAGGTCTGCTAGGGCTGGTGGGGCGAGCTTATTTATGATCTTGAAGGTCAAAATTATGGTTTTGAACGTAATTCTGTCTTTTATGGGGAGCCAGTGGAGTTGTTTAAGGATGAGTGTAATGTGTTCCCACTTGGAAACGCCCTGGAGCACTCTTGCAGCAGAGTTTATTGCAAGCTGTAAAGGGTGTAGCGTGGATTGCGGGAGGCCGTGGAGTATGGCGTTTGCATAGTTAAGATGCGGTATGATCAAGGCTTGGTATACTGTGCAGAAGTCACCAGGTTCCAGTAAGGTGCGTATGTGTCTAAGTGATCGGATTTTATGGTATATCGCTCTTGCTACATTGCCTATATGGGTCTTCATGTAGAGTCGCTGGTCAAGTGTTGACTCCTAGATATCTAATAGAGGGTTTGGTAAATAGTTCTGCATCTAAGATCTTTAAGCACAGTGGTGTGATGAATTTCGGATCTCTGGTGATGAAAAGGACTTCGGTTTTCTTATGTTGGATTTGCAGGATTCGAGTGAGCTTATCATGCTCTATAATACTAAAGTGTCTCCTGCAGCAGTGCTATTTGTGCCCCTTTGCGTTTCAGCGCTTGCAAAATCTTAGAGCGCTTAACCGTGGACCTAATACCCCCAGCATTCCACGAGATTATCCACATTAGGTGATGTGACCTGAAATGATATATTTTAGGTAAATAGCCATTCATAATTTTCTCCGGGGCTGCCCAGTCTCAGCTCCCAAAGACAATTCTCCTTGCTTTGCTTGGATGCTATAAATAATACACTGCAGGAACCCCCCACCCTTCCCTTCCCCCTTCTCTTATATTACCATCATTCCAACCCCTCCCCCCTTCTTCCCATACTAAGTGACCTCCCAACTCCATTGTACAGATTTCCTTAAGCAACCTATGTATACACTCATAAACACACTTTACTCTCATCCCCCTACCACCATTTGCTCAACACTCAACCACTGACCAAACTTTGCTATCACACTCGCTGCAGCTTAATTCCGACTATGAGGAGTAGAACACTACTAGCTGTGCTTCCGGGCTGCCCCCCCCCCCCCTACTGCTCAGGGGTGATACCACATATCCCCACATATATGCGCAGGATATGTGCAGAACATGAGATTATGTCTTCTTTAGATAGAATCAGGGAGTCTTATTTCACCATATTGTGGTTCAGGCGGTCGGTCTCTGGCAGATTACCTAACATAAGAACAAAAGAACATAAGATATGCCATACTGGGTCAGACCAATGTCCATCAAGCCCAGTATCCTGTTTCCAACAGTGGCCAATCTAGGTCATACGTACCTAGCAGTTTCCCCAAAAGACACAGGTTCTGCAATGCTTGTACTAGGTCAAGCATTGATATCCTGGGTCCCTTCTTAATAATG
Organism: Ichthyophis bannanicus; assembly: GCA_033557465.1. Lineage (NCBI taxonomy): Eukaryota > Metazoa > Chordata > Amphibia > Gymnophiona > Ichthyophiidae > Ichthyophis > Ichthyophis bannanicus. Next base: position 1,076,929,376 of record CM066033.1, on the reverse strand, counting down.
GTTTATGGACCTTTCCTCCAGGAACTTGTCCAAACCTTTTTTAAACCAAGCTACACTAAAAGCCTTTACTACATCCTCCGGTAACAAATTCCAGAGTTTGATTACACGTTGAGTGAAAAAATATTTTCTTTGATTAGTCTTAAATAGTTTACCCTGTAGCTTCATTGCATGTCCCCTAGTCTTCCTATATTCTGATAACGTAAACAGTCGATCTACGTTTACCCGTTCCACTCCATTCATTAATTTATAGACTTCTATCCTATCTCCCCTCAGCCGTCTCTTTTCCAGCTTAAAGAGCCCTAACCTTTTTAGCCTTTCTTCATAGGAGTATCCTTCCATCCCCTTTACCATTTTGGTGGCTCTTCTCTGAACCTTTTCTAATAACGCTATATCCTTTTTAAGATACGGCGACCAGAATTGCACACAATATTCAAGGTGCGGTCTCACCATGGAACGGTATAGAGGCATTATAATATCTTTTGTCTTATTTTCCATTCCTTTCCTTATGATACCTAGCATTCTATTTACTCTCTTGGCTGCCGCTGCACACTGGGCCGAGGGTTTTAACATGTTATCCACAATGACGCCTAAATCTTTTTTCCTGGGTGGTGGTTCCTATTGTGGAACCTTGCATCGTGTAACCATAGTTTGGGTTGTTCTTCCCTAGGTGCATAACTCTGCACTTGTCCACATTAAATCTCATCTGCTATTTTGATGCCCAGTCTTCCAATTTATCAAGATCCTCTTGCAATTTTCCACAATCCTCTTGGGTTTTAACAACTTTAAATAGTTTTGTGTCATCTGCAAATTTGATAACCTCACTCGTTATTCCTCTTTCCAGGTCATTTATGAATATGTCAAAAAGCAGCGGACCCAGCACAGATCCCTGGGGTACACCACTATTCACCTTTCTCCATTGGGAAAATTGGCCATTTAGCCCAACCCTCTGCTTTCTATCTTTTAACCAGTTCCTCATCCACAGTAGTACACTGCCTCCTATCCCATGACTCTTTAGTTTTGCCAAAAGTCTCTGATGAGGGACCTTGTCAAAGGCTTTCTGAAAGTCCAAATACACTATATCAACCGACTCACCTTCGTCCACCTGTTTATTCACATTTTCAAAAAAACATAACAGATTAGTAAGACAAGATCTTCCTTGTCTAAAGCCATGTTGGCTGTCTCCCATTAGGCCATGACTATCTACATGATGAGTAATTTTATTCTTTATGATGGTTTCTACCATTTTTCCCGGTACTGACGTGAGGCTCACCGGTCTGTAGTTTCCCGGATCACCCCTCGAACCCTTTTCAAAAATTGGTGTTACATTGGCGATCCGCCAATCTTCAGGTATTAGAGATGATTTTAATGATAGTTCATAGATTACTAATAGCAGGTCTGCAATCTCATATTTCAGTTCTTTCAACACCCTTGGATGTATACCATCCAGCCCAGGTGATTTGCTACTCTTCAGTTTATCTAATAGTTGTAATACATCTTCCCGATGTATCGATAATTCCTTCAATTCTTCCACACCTTTAAATACCACTTCAGCCATGGGTAACATCCCTACATCTTCCTCAGTAAAGACCGAAGCAAAGAATTCATTCAGTCTCTCCGCTATCGCCTTGTCGCCTCTTAGTTCCCCTTTAACTCCTCTATCATCTAATGGTCCAACTGACTGTCTCACAGGTTTTTTTCTACGAATGTACTTGAAAAAAATCTTCATTGCACGTTTTTGCTTCCGCAGCAAACTTCTTCTCAAATTCTCTCTTTGCCTTCTCAGGGTACCCTGCCCCACCTAGACCCTCAGGAATATGCCAACTACTTACGAAGCAAAAGTAACCAGCTCGCTCTAAGCTCTAAGCCCCTTACTCCAGCTAACACTCCCTACACTGTCCCTCTACCCTCACCTAGTCAATTCTCATGTGAGACTCAACACACTCTTTCATCCTTCTCCACCCCAACTGACAGAGTCATTCAAGACACTATCTTAAAAATAAACACCACAACATCACCTTCCGACCCCTGTCCAGCTTCCTGGATAAAGTCACTACGGGCGGATCTCAGCCCATTTCTAGCTAAAATGATAGATGTATCGTTCTCTACTGGGACCTTCCCTCACACTCTGAAGCAGACCTCCATCAGACCTCTCCTAAAAAACAGCAGGTTGGACCCCTCCTTGATGGAATCCTACAGACCCATCTCCAGCATTCCTCTCCTTTCGAAAATCATCGAAAAGATTACCCAACGTCAATTACAAGATTATTTAGATACCAATGCACCCTTGCATCCATGTCAGCACGGATTTCGTGAATCACATGGTGTGGAAACACTACTGACATCCCTGTTTAATGCTCTAACCATAGGCCTAGACAACATCAGACAAGGTTTTGCTTTAATCTTCATGGACATTGCCGCTGCGTTTGACACTGTCGATCATGAAGTACTCCTGTCACGTCTTAGAGAGAAGGGAGTTCATGGATCAGCTCTGTCGTGGTGTTCTTCATACCTCAGAGACCGTTGGCAACATGTCCGTTCTGGATCTTCAACCTCTGACCCCTTCCCTCAAACTAAAGGTGTGCCACAAGGCTCCTCCCTTTCCGCCTTACTGTTCAACGTTTATATGCAACCTATCTGTGACCTCATCCACTCTTTTAACATCAACTGCCTGGTCTATGCTGATGACGTCTTGATGTATATGCCATTCTCGACAGAACTCCCGGACCTCTCCCCACTAATCAAGTGCTTTGACGCGGTCACAGACTGGCTAAATGCACAAATGCTTAAGATAAACTTCAAAAAGACTGAAGTCCTCTTCGTGACCAGAAACCCTGCATTTACCTCACCAACGTCCATCAAAGTGCGTGATGCAGAACTCCTTTGCAAGACTACAGTGAGATACCTAGGGGTTACGCTCGATCAACAACTCAATATGACGGCTCATATCAGCAATGTAGCGAAATCTGTCTATCATAAAATCCGGACCCTTCGTTATCTGCGTCAGCTGCTAGAACCGGACGACTTTCAATCAGTCTTTCAGGCCTTAATAATGCCTCACCTAGACTACGCCAATGCGATCCTACATGGCCTACCAAAGAGCACGATTAACCCCTTACAATTGGCAATGAACTCAGCTGCAAGAATCCTTTATGGAGCCTCCAAGAGAACCCACATCACTCCAATACTGAAACAGTTACATTGGCTGCCTATACAATCTAGGATCTCTTTCAAGATCCTAACTATGACTCACAAGGCGATCAATAACTACTCCGCATCTACTATCACTGACCTGATATCAATTACACCCCCTAATCGAGCAAGGAGATCGACTGCCTCCAACTCTTGTACTACCCAAGGCAATCACGAAATGCTCTCAAGTCACTAGATCCAGAGCCTTCTCTTACTTTGCACCATCATGTTGGAACGCCCTACCATCAGGCATCAGAACCATCCGTGACCTCTCCCAGTTCAGGAAGGCACTGAAGCATCACCTGTTCCTGCAGCACTACGATGTTTCGGACACCCTCCCATACCAACCCACCTCCACACCCCAGGCCAACACATTAAACCCATGCACTCCACAGTCTTAATCCGTAGAACCGCAATCTCACTTTGCACCTCCTCTCACTAAGAAAATTTTACCTAGATTCATGTAGCTCTACATATAGCTGCATTTAGTTGCTTTGTACATAGTTCTCACGTTCTCTGTTTCACTGTTCATGAAACCTGTTTAATGTATACCAAGTTTATTGTCCTGTTCATTGTAAGCACAGATCAATTATTTGAGACGTGTAGTTTTTATGTTCATTGTAAACTGCACTGATGACGAATAGCGCGGTATAAAAGAAACTGTAAATAAATAAATAAAATAAATAAATAAATAAAATTTATCAATGCCTTGCATTTGACCTGCCAGTGTTTGTGCTGTTTCCAGGTTTCATCGTTTGGCTCTTTTTTCCATTTCCTGAAAGATGCTTTCTTGGAAACAACAGCCTCTCTGACCTCACCTTTAAACCATGCTGGCAGTTTTTTGGACTTCCTTCCACTTTTCTTGAAGCGTGGAATACAGCTGGTCTGGGCTTCCAAGATAGTATTTTTCAACAACACCCAAGCTTGATGTAAGTCTTTAACCTTTGCAACTGCTCCTTTTAGTTTTTTCTTAACTATTTTCCGCATTTTATCATAGTCTCCCTTTCGAAAGTTAAAAGGTAGTACTGTGGATTTCCTTACTATCCCTCCTCCACTGATTAAATCAAAGGCGATCATGCTATGATCACTGTTGCCAAGTGGCCCCAACACCCTTATCTCTTGCACTAAATCTGGTGTTCCACTAAGGACTAGGTCTAATATGGCCTCCCCTCTCATCGGTTCATGGACCAGCTGCTCCAAGAAGCAGTCATTTATGTTATCTAGGAACTTTATCTCCCTAGCATGTACTGCCGTGACACTGACCCAGTCGATACCGGGGTAATTGAAATCGCGCATTATTATTACCGCGTTGTAACTTTTGTTAGCTTCCTTGATTTCTCTGAGCATTTCATCATCCATTTGTTCATTCTGGCCAGGCGGTCGATAGTACACCCCCACCGCCATCGCCTTCCCCTTTTTACATGGAATTTCAATCCATAGAGATTCTACAGCAAATTTTGTTTCCTGCAAAACTTTAATCCTTTCTGACTCAATGCCCTCTCTAACATAGAGCGCAACCCCTCCACCAATTTGATCAGCTCTATCATTACGATATAGTTTGTACCCAGGTATCACAGTGTCCCACTGGTTGTCCACCATGTCTCTGATATTCCAATCACATCTAACCTCTCATTTAGTGCTATATATTCTAACTCTCCCATCTTATTTTTTAGACTTCTAGCATTTGCATACAAGCATTTTAGAGACTGTATTTTATTCATATTAATTTGGCTATTGGTAGACATGGGTAATTTGGGATCTTTAAGCTCTGTCTGCTCCATACTCAAGGGCATTTGGGCTACTTTACTCTTTTTTGGAACCTCTCTGCTTTTGGTAGTATCCTTCAAGGATACATTCTTCCGAACCATCTGGTCTTGGGCGACTGTCGGCTTTCCCCTATTATCTAGTTTAAAAGCTGCTCTATCTACTTTTTAAGTTGGGGTCTGTGTAGCAGCCTTCTGTTTTGGGGTTGCAGAGTGATATTGGATCCAAACTTTAACTCAGCAAGGTTCATTGCTGGCTATTAATGCTCTCCTTCACATGGAGCAAGGCAGCCTCAAATCCTTTGGCTACACTCGCTTGTTCAAAAGTATGTCTCCCCCTCGTGATAGATCCTGAGGGTAGCTGGGTAAGCCAAAGTAAATTGTATGTCATTTTTAACCAAATCTATGCATACTGTTGAGAAGTCCTTCCTCTTAGCAGCTGAACAGTCCTGGAACAGAAGTATGAGTTTGTTATCCAAACGCAAGTCCCCGTGCTTTCAATAGGCCTGTAGGAGCAATGTCTTATGTTGAAAATTCAGGATACGAGCAATGATCAGTCGTGGACGGTCCCGACACTCCAGTTTAGATCCTAATTGGTATGCTCATTTGACTTTGATCTCCCCTACTAAATCAGTAAGGCCCAGCTCCTTGGGCAGCCAGCTTTCAAACAACGAGGGAAATCGTTGATCTGACCAAGCTTCTGAGATTCCTACCATGCACAGATTATTCCTCCTGGACTGATTCCTCAGGTCATCTACTTTTGCTGTCAGCAGGTCTAAATGCCTTTGGTGTTTCTTAAGCTCCCAATCATGTTGTGCCTCATTAACTTCCAGCATCGTAACTTGCAGTTCTACCTCCTCTACCCTGCGGCACATTTTCGAAAAAGCTTCACCCATTTCCTCCAGTTTTTTCATTACTTTGTTGAATTTTATTCTGTTGAATTGTGCAAGGAAGTGTCCTTGCTTTCTTTCTCCATGAGTTCAGCATGGCCTTGTCGCTTGGCGTGAGCATCATCTTAGATTTGTGATTTGTTTTGTCTTTATCTTTTTTGCTAATCCTCGCATGCTTGCCCGGCCACTACCTCTCCACTTCTCAGTGTGCAGCCTTCCCATTTCAATGAGACAATGTTCAACCCTGACGGTTACTTTTTTTTCCATAGGTATTGCAATTTTTGGTGGGGCACCCTGGGAATGAGATGAGAAACCTCCTCAACCGCTCATGCACTCACGTGATCCCATATTCAAATCTCTTTATTGACCAACATGTGATAACAATCATCATCTGCCCCCAACCATAACCTGCCTCAATTGGAGCCCTCCACAAAATTGAACAAAACAGTAGACAATCACTAAACACCAACAAATATGGGACAACCCCAACTACACACAGGAACAACAGGGTTAAGGTACTGGTGATTGTATAAAAACAGTAGTAATTATGATTTCTATATAATAATATATTTAGTTTTACAAAAAAGCCTACTACCCCTAAAACCTCTGAATCCCTTCTACCCCCTCCCCCCCAACTTCTTCCAGCCTCCCTGCCCCCAAGGGAGGTTGTTTCTGCTCCACTACTATACCTACAATCTACCCCCCCAGGAGGGAACCTGCCAAATGGCATGCCAACATAGTGAGCTCAAACACCAGGGATTAGCTACCCACCTCTCTCAAAGGGTGAGCACATCGTTATGGGATCTTGGAGTGAGACAAGACAGTTAGGAGTCTCACAATCAAAGAAAGGCTGCTATTCGTTCCTCCAGACCCTTGGAGGCAATACCTTCCAATGCCACCAGCTGATGTAGTACTTTGCACCATTCCCAATAGCTCGGGCTGTTCTCATCCCTCCAATGACGCAGAATCCATTGCTGCTAGTAGGCAGCACTTCTGCACTAACAATCTGGCATGTTCACAATGTACTCCCCCTCCTCGAATATCATCCATTATTGCCAGCTCCAGCGTCAAGACCAACTGCTGACCCAAAAGATCACAATAGAATCCTGGATACCAAACTGAAAAGATTGCATCCACAGGCAGCCCTATAACATATGGTCCAAGTGAGCAGAAGCCCCTTGGTATCAAGAACATCGCTCACATGGAGCATATTCCACTCACTGGACACACAAGGGGAAGAAATAAACCTGTTCCAATAAGTCATAAATAAAGCGGGCACTCATGCCATGGGCTCGAGATAAGTGCATAAAATCTCTGTCTCAGAGGAGCAGAACCCTCCACATGTCGATAAGCCTACACCGAGCCACAAATGGCTGCAAATGTCTGGTTGAAGAACATTCCCATCCAGGATCCCCCCTCCAGAGGTGTCCAACGCAGGGTCCAATACCCCATTGAGATTCCTTTCTACGAACAATGGCCAATCTAGTCATTGCTCTATTTCTATGGCCATCTTCAGCAAAAAACTCCAGGTCCATGACAATCGGTGCACAGACACTCCCTAGAATCACCTTTTATCCCTGTAACTCATCTGCGGCGAACACATAGGGGTATGTTTACTAAACTGCGATAACATAGCAATGGCTACATTAACGCATGTTAGGTAACGTTAACGCATGCTATGTAACGTTAACGTGCGTTAACGTTACGTTAACACGCATTAACGTAACCTAACGCGCATGCGCGTTAGCGTTCCCGGCCACGGTAAACACCGCAGAAGGTGGAGATAGGGCCAAGAGAAGGGGTCAATGGGCGGGGAGTGGGCGGGGAGAGGCTCCCATGACACCAACGCGAGGAACTGAAGGGCTGGAAACTACCGGGAGTGAAAACCTGGCGTTAGATTCACATTTGCAGGAGAGAGAAACAATTTCAGTGTCAGCAATGTACAGCCTAAGCAGGGAGCCCGAGAAAGGTGATAGTAGTGCTCCATCTGCAGCAACAGAATAGTGGCCAAGTATGAAAGGCCACTATGGTGATGGCACAAATAGGGCATAGGGGGACTGCAGGTGGGACATTCAGTGGGGGCAGCTGGGGCACATGGTGAACTAGACCGTTGCCCAGGTGGCACATAGGAACATAGAAACTGGAAATCAGCAGGACAACAGCTGACCAGGGCCAAACATGCCCAGTAGACCGTGTTCCACAGTGTCCCATCCAGGGGACATTACCCAGCAAGTACCCCAAAAGTCACACAGGTACCACTATGCCTGTAATAGGGCAAGCAGTGCACATCTGGGACCCACACCCAGGATGGGTCCCAAACAGTTCGTAGACCCAGCTAACTGAACACACTTTATGACAGCCCCTAGTAAGGCATTGCAGGGTGTGCCCATACGTTGTCGGAAACATATATATACCCAGTAGGCCATACTGGGTACACCCTACCTGAGGTGCATACCCTAGCCTATCCACAGTTGACAGTAAGAACACACTCCACCTTCATCTACCCGGTCCACCCTAGCCAATATTTGCTAGAGCACCAGCCTGACATCCCCCCAGCCATCACGCCCCCATGTGGAAGGGACATAACATTGGTGGGCAGTGATGGGTGGGATGTGTGGATGTCCATGTATGCCTCACCACTCCAGACCCTGCACCCTAGGCACCCACCTACCTGCACAGCGTATGGTCTGGGACCGCGCATGACCAGCAACGACAGCATATGGTCATGTCGGCATGGCAGGGGGGGAGGGTGTTTGTGCTGGAGGGAGCAGTGCCACCCACCTACAGTGGACCTAGGCCATGCCCTGTACCAGTATGTGGTATGCAGTGCACCAGAAAAGGTCTGCCTGAGGAAAGTAAGGGTAGCCCCAGGGACCACTACTCTTCTGTGGTAATACTGTGGTGTAGTACACACAGCCAGTGTGTCTAGAAGCAGAGGGTCACAGTTTCAAGTCCCAGCTGTGGCTCCAACAGAGCATCTCTCTACATTTTACCCTACAATGCAGATACAACATCAATATGTGCAAACCCCAAAGCTGCGTCAAACAGGGGTCAAAACACCCACTCAAACAGGCTCCACTATCCAGAGCTTCATGGAGAGTCAGGCTGTTGGCCCCAGCATGGAGCTGCAGTTATCAGCAGAGCACTACTACTACCCCCTGCACAGTTTAGCAATGTCGGCACTGTCATCAGGACCAGTGTGGAGAGCAGGCTTGCCAACCACCCCTATCATTGCACAATGCTGCAATAAGGATGTGTGTGTGTGTGTATGTCTATCAATTGTTTTGTGGCTGCCTACACTGCTCTGGGCCCACAATGTCCCACTGTTACCAGCATTAGCCTGCAAATGTGCATAATGAGGAACAAGGTATTGTGGGTATGGCCCGGACAGGGTGGATTGGCAGGATGCATCTGCACAGGGTGTAGTGCAATGGCTGGGACACTGTAGTGCCCAACCACCATCTGCATGGACAGGGTGGCCACAGCATGGCATGCTGTGAGGTCACTCTTACCCTGACCGAGCAGTGACCATGGCATTTCTATGTTCCCACATAGTGCTCAACACTACTTGTTTTCAGTTATATTTGTGTGTTCCCAGTTCTGGGGCCCAATCATTGAGATATCTGCTTGGTGTCTGTTCTCTACATTCCATCTCTGGGTGCACAGGGTTCCCTTGTGAGTATGCACTATGGACTGGCTAGTGGGCTGTCTGCAGTTAGTCTGTGCATGGTTGGAACACCTTATAGGGTGCCGTCTGTTGGTGAATAGCAGACTGTGATATGGGGCAGTAGAGGTTTCCCCGGCTTATCACAAGCATTACTGCTGGTCTGCTGCAGTCATGGGTATGGCTCTGGCCCACCAGCCCTGGGCTGTTTTCTGCCAGCAGGACTGCAGTTGCTTGTCCCTCCATTCCGTCACCTACAAAATGGGTTATTGTGGGTCCTTTGAGGTGTATAGTGTATACCACTTTGACCCATAGAGACAGTGCTACATCCACCTCATGCAAATCTAGACACCCCTCTGCCCTGATAGCAGGTGCCCAAGGCAGCCAGACCCTAACAATGGATATGCACTAATCTGGGAGGTGTCTGACCAACACAGAAGTACTTTTGGTTGCAGTGCTGGGGATAAGCAGCAGGACCTACCTCTATTACCACATGTACTGCAGACCTAGTGCTGGGCGCCCATCCTAACCCTCAGGGTGAACACAGAACCTGCACAATGGCATGGTCTGTAGCTACTCTGTGCCAATATCATGCACTGTCAATCCATCTTACCACGCTGCAGAACCAGAGAGGTGCAGACCTCATCTGGTGATCAGCTGTGGACTGCTGTTCTGCATGTGCATTGCATCATGGGTGCTGGTGGGGTTACCCTATCCCGGCACACAAAGCAGACGGGTTGTGCGGTTACCTGCAGTCCTTCTGTACCCAGCCAATGCTATGCAATAAGCCATAGAGACATAGCTTACTGGTTAGTACAATGACATTCTAAACAGTGGTCATGGGTTTGATTTCTCATTGTTCTCTCTTTTCATGCCTGTCCAATTCAGATATTTTGCATGCCTGTAACAGCCATATCTTTGCAGATATGTGCTGCCAGCCCATATTACCTTCACCACTGTTGCCAACAATCCTTCGGTCCATCTTTCTGCATCTGTCAGCTGTATAGAGTCCTGTCTTCCTGTGCAGGCTGCCACCCTATGTCCTGCGCTGGTACCCTTTCCTGCATTGTGCCTCTTCATGCTTGCCTCACCTGTGCATGATCTGCATGGCACCACCACTCCTCTGACCACCCATCATTGTAACTATCCTGCCACCTCCGCCTCCACTGGGGGACAGGTATTCCTATCGTTTTCCACCAACAGTCTTTCCAGTACTTTACATTGCCAACACCCTGTGCTGTGGTACAGTTGCACCCACCATGTTTGTCAGCAGTATTGGCAGCCACATGGGATGCCTGCAGATATGGCAGGTCCAGCAGCTCCCAGCTCTCCCTCCTTCACTCACCTGTTCATTGCCTTTCCTCAGTTCTCTATCTAGTGTTAGACATCTGTCTCTGTGCCTCATAGGTCATGCATGTCATCCCGAAGCACCTTGCAGCCGTTAGCGTACACTAACCTAGGGCACCGTAACCTTGTTAGGCCACCTTAACCTATGGTTCCATAGCCCAGGGTGCCTTCTACGGTGCCTTGTCCAGGGGTGCCTAATACGGCGCTTAGCCTAAGGAGTGCTATAGGGTGCCTTACAAGGCGCCTTATGAGGCAACTTATAAAGAACCTAACATGGCACCTTATAAGGCACCTTACTTATAAGGCACCTTACAAGGCACCTTATAAGGCACCTTACAAGGCATCTTATAAGGCACTTTATAGGGCACCTAACAAGGCACCTTACTTATAAGGCACCATACAAGGCACCTTACAAGGTGCCTTATAAGGCACCTAACAAGGCACCTTATAAGGCACCCTACTTATAAGGCACCTTACAAGGTGCCTTGTAAAGTGCCTTATAAGGCGCCTTGTAACGCACGTTAGCTGATACGGCTTGCTGTAATGATGCTCCTCCCATGCCTTTATAAGGGCATCTGTACCTTTACCGCGGAACCTAACGCGGGTGACATTACCGCAGTTTAGTAAACATACCCCATAGCCTTCCCCAGAGTCAATTGCAACGGCGTGAGATTGAAAACGAACATCGCTATGAACTAATATTCCCACTCCTCCCTTCTTCCCCAGCTCTGGTGCCCCGAGAACTTAATCCACCCTAGCCCCTTTTAATTTCGGCCAGCTCCTCCTCTGATAGGTGCATTTCTTGCAGCAGCACTATGTCCCCTTTATGAAGCGCCAGTCTGCAGTACCTTTCGCCTCTTAATGGGACTCCCCATCCCACAGACATTCCATGAAAGAATTCTCAGTCTGCTTCCCAATCCCATAGAATCTGTCAAGGATCTTTTAAGCCCATCACTAGCAGAGGGGCTCCCCCAGCCCAGAGCCCCTGCCCTACTACCATCTCTGTCCCCATCATTTAAACCCACAACAATCCACCAATCCTTCAAAATCCTCAATGTTCCCTCCACTAGATCCCCCCTCAACCCTCATCCCATCCCCCTCCCCCTCCCTCTCCCCTCCTATCCCTATCCAACCACATCTCTTCCCGCCACTCACCATATTTTTTATTTATTTATTTATTTTATTTAAAATGATTTATATACCGCCTTGTCCTGAAATCAAAGCGGTTTACACTTCAAACAATCAGAGTTCAGTGTCGGTAGGGGTAGGCATGCAGTGTTAACATGGGTGAGTATTTGTGTGGGTGAAGGTGATGATTTCTTGGTGTGCTATTTACAGAGTGAGCTATATACAAGGAGTTATATACAGGGAGGGTGGGGGGTTCAGAGGGGGTCAGGCGGATTGGTAGGTAGCACATGGGGCCATAGGACAGTCTATATGATGTTACTATAGTGTTCAATGAAGAGCGTCATTTTGAGCTGCTTCCTGAAATCCTTGAGGTCCATAGTTGATCGTAGGTTGTCTGGGAGGGAGTTCTAGAGAGCAGGCACAGCCACGGAAAGTGCTCTTCTTGAGTTGTCTTGCCTTACTTTGGTGAATGCTTTGGGGCTATCGATGGGGCCTGAGGTGCCTCTCCTCCTCGGTCTGGTGCTTGTGTCATAGAAACGTAGAAACATGATGACAGAAAAAGACCACATGGCCTATCTAGTCTGTCCTTCCATATCAACAACTACAACAGTCCACTTTTTACCTTTAGAGATCCTCTGTGTTGGTCCCATGCTTTTTTGAATTCAGTTACTGTCCTCATCTCTACCACCTCCACTGGGAGACTATTCCATGGATCCATTACTCTTTCCGTAAAGAAATATTTCCGCATATCACTCCTGAATCTATCTCCCTTCACCCTCATCCCATGTCCCCTCATAGCAGAACTTGTTTTCAATTGAAAGAGGCTCTCTCCCTGAACATTTATGCCACAGAGGTATTTAAACATCTCAATCATATCACCTCTATCCTGCCTTTCCTCTAAGGTGTACATATTAAGATCCTTAAGTCTGTCCTCATATGCTTTATAATGAAGCCCACTAATCATTTTAGTAGCCACCCTCTGCACCGACTCCATCCTGTTCACATCCTTTTGAAGGTGCGGTCTCCAGAATTGCACACCATACTCCAAATGAGGTCGCACCAAAGACTTATACAGAGGCATTATCACCTCCTTTTTTCTGCTAGCCATTCCTCTCCGTATGCACCCAAGCAACCTTCTAGCTTTTGCCGTCGCCTTTTCTACCTGTTTAGCTACTTTAAGATCATCAGACACAACCACGCCTAGGTCCCGCGCTTCTTTAGTGGACAAAAGTACTTCACCTCCTATACTGTATTGCTCCCTTGGATTGCTGCAGCCCAAATGCATGACCTTACATTTTTTAACATTAAATCCCAGCTGCCAAATTCTAGACCATTCTTCAAGCTTAGCTAGATCCCTCCTCATGTTATCTACACCTTCCTGGGTGTCTACTCTATTGCAGATTTTGGTATCATCTGCAAAGAGGCAAACCTTACCCGATAGCCCTTCCGCTTTATCACTAAAAAGATGTTAAAAAGAATTGGACCAAGGACAGATCCCTGGGGCACACCACTGGTAACATCCTTCTCCTCAGAGTGAGCTCCATTTACTTGTACTCTTTGTCGCCTCCCACCCAACCAATTTGTAACCCAAGCAGTAACTTTAGGGTCTATCCCTAGGGTGCTCAGTTTGTTTATAAGTCGCCTGTGAGGAACAGTGTCAAAGGCTTTACTGAAATCTAAATACACCACATCTAGAGCTCTCCCTTGGTCCAACTCCCTGGTCACCCAGTCAAAGAAATCAATCAGATTTGTCTGACAAGACCTGCCTCTGGTGAATCCATGCTGCCTCGGATCCTGTAATCCGCTGGACTCCGGAAACCTCACTATTTTCTCTTTCAGCAGCATTTCCAATAATTTACTCACCACCGAAGTTAAACTAACCGGCCTGTAGTTTTCAACCACATCCTTACTTCCGCTTTTGTGTAAAGGCACCACATGAGCCTCTCTCCAGTCCTTTGGCACCACTGCCGACTCCAACGAGGCATTGAAAAGGTCAGTCAGTAGAGCTGCTAGAACGTCCCCAAGTTCCCTCAGTATTCTAGGGTGTATCCCATCCGGTCCCATCACTTTGTCTACTTTAAGTTGAGCTAGTTTCTCACGAACACAGTCTTCTGAAAATTGTTCAAGATGTCCCTCGCTTCTGTTCCTATTTGTGGGTGTTTTCTGAGGGTGGGTGCTCCTGGTTCTTCATCTGTGAACACAGAACAAAAATATTTGTTAAGCAATTCCGCTTTATCTTTATCAGCTTCTACATATTCCCCCCCTGCACCCTTGAGTCTGACAATACCACTCTTGCCCTTCCTCTTCTCACTAATATATCTGAAAAATGTCTTATCCCCAGATTTTATTGCATTGGCTATTTCCTCCTCCTTTTGAATCTTTGCCTTCTTGACTACTTTGCTAGCTTCTCTACGTTTTTCCAAATACAGATGCCTGTCTTCCTCTCTCTGTGATCTCTTGTATTTCATGAAGGCCTCCCTCTTTTTCTTCACTTTTTCAGCTACTTCCTTAGAAAACCATAGCGGTCTCCTTTTCCTTTTGCCTTTATTTGCCATTTTAACAAAAAGGTTGGTTGCCCTTAAAATATCCCCTTTCAGTTTTGCCCACTGTTTTTCTACATCCCCAGCTGTTCCCATCCCACTAACGACTCCCTGAGGTATTGGCCCATCTTCGCAAAGTTAGTCTTCCTAAAGTCTAAGATCCTCACCTTGGAATGGATTCTAACAGCCAAAGTCCTAATACTGAACCACACCATCTGGTGATCACTGGATGCAAAATGATCTCCCACTACAACATCAGAAACACTTTCACCATTGGTAAGCACCAAGTCCAGTATGGTCCCTTCACGTGTGGGGTCTGTTACCAATTGCCTGAATAGTTCTCCCTGTAGAGAATCCAGGATCTCCTTACTTCTAGATGATACTGCAGCAGGAATGTGCCAATCAACATCTGGCATATTGAAATCTTCTATCAGTAGCACTTCCCCTTTCCTAGCAATGCTGCGTATGTCTTCAATTAACTCTTTGTCCACCTCTTCCTCTTGTGAGGGAGGTCTGTATATCACACCAATGCAAATAGATTTCTCTTTCCCTCTTTCTTGTTTAACCCACAATGCCTCCTCTCTCCCTTTTAAGCTCTGTAATTCCAAAGCTTTAATAGTAATTTTTACATATAGTGCCACTCCTCCTCCCCTTCTTCCTACCCTGTCCTTTCTGAATAAAGTATAGCCAGGTATAGTTATATCCCAGTCATGGTTTTCTGTGAACCATGTTTCTGTAACTGCCACTAAATCCAAGACAGCCACTCCCACCAAAGCTTCAACATCAGGGATCTTATTTCCCATGCTACGGGCATTTATACACACTACTTTCCATATGTTACCCCTGTTACCCATTTCCATAAAGGTATTTAATGTATCACCTACCTGGGGGCTTTCACTTACCTGGGGGCTTTCTTCACCTATCCCCAACGAATCTAGTTTAAAGCCCTCTTCAGTAGATTAGCCAGTCTACTACCGAAGATGTGTTGACCTTTCTTGGACCGATGGATGCCATCTCTGCTCTGCAACCCAGAGCATCCCATGGAACACACATCCCATGGTCTAGGAAACCAAAACGCTCTCGATGACACCAT
The DNA here is from genome assembly GCA_033557465.1 of Ichthyophis bannanicus. Classification (NCBI taxonomy): domain Eukaryota; kingdom Metazoa; phylum Chordata; class Amphibia; order Gymnophiona; family Ichthyophiidae; genus Ichthyophis; species Ichthyophis bannanicus. The sequence goes on along the minus strand of CM066033.1, from coordinate 1,076,913,762 downwards.
CCATGCAGCCATGCATTCATCTCCAGGATGCGAGCCTCTCTGCCTTGGCCTTTACCCTCAACAGGGAGGATTGAAGAGAACACCACCTGTGCACCTAACTGCTTCACCCTCTGTCCCAGAGCCATGAAGTCACTTTTGATACGTTCCGAGGTATACCTGGCAGTATCATTTGTTCCAACATGGATTAGCAACATTGGGTAATAGTCAGTGGGCTTGATGAGTCTCGGCAAACTCTCCGTAACATCTTGGATTTTGGCACCAGGCAGACAGCATACCTCTCTGGACATCAAGTCTGGTCGGCAGATGGACGCCTCAGTACCCCTCAGGTCTGATGAGGGTTTCCAGACTGTTTGCTGAGAGGTTATGTTTGATTTTAAAGATGTTTAGTATTGCCTTATATCCTCTCCTCCCCCCTCCCTCCCATCTCTACCTCTCAGAACCTATTCAACTAGGGCTTGCAGTGCACAGATATAGCTGGGAGCAACCTAGAGGATAGGTGGTCTGAGGCTTGGCATAGCTAGATGGGAGCCTAGTGGGATAGCAGCCCGCTAACATCTGCACGCCTGTCCCAGACCACCGGGTACCTCCTACCCAAAGAACCCATAGTCCCAATTTGTACAGCATGAAGAGGTCAATGTGATCCTGTGCCTGCAGCATGGCCACCATCTACAACATACTAACAAGATATACCATACTGGATCAGACCAAGGTCCATTAAGCCCAGTATCCTGTTTCCAACAGTGGCCAATCTAGGTCACAAGTACCTAGCAGTTTCTCCAAAAGACACAGGTTCCACAGTGCTTGTATTGGGGAAAGCAGTGGATTTCGTGATTCCCCTTTAATAATGGGTTATGGATCTTTCCTCCAGGAACTTGTACAAACCTTTTTTAAACCTGGCTACATTAACAACTTTTACTACAGCCTCCAATAATGAATTCCTAAGTTTGATTGTACGTTGAATGAAAAAAGATTAGTCTTAAATACTGTAGGTTACCCTGTAGCTTCTTTGCATGTCCCCTAGTCTTTCTATTTTTTGATGGCATAAACAATCGATCTACGTTTACACGTTCCACTCCATTCATTAATTTATAGACCTCTATCATATCTCCCTTCAGCCGTCTCTTTTCCAGGTTGAAGAGCCCTAACCTTTTTAGCCTCTCTTCATAGGGTATCCTTTCATCACCTTTACCATTTTGGTGACTCTTCTCTGTACCGTCTTTGCAATGATCATGGCCAGCAGGCAGTAGGCAGTAGGCAATTATCGTAGCCATCCCTGTGGGCAGAAGAAGAAGAGAAGCTTTAATTGCAGTAAGGACCCTTCCTGTCTTCCTGCGGGGATCCGATCTTCTGCTCATGGGGGATGGTATCCCTGTGGGCAGCCTTCTGCTTGCCATGCCGTGATTTTTTGGTGATTTTTTATGCATCCATTGGAACATATCCCTAGTATTGATGGATAAATAATGTGATCCCTTTCTATATAATCCATTTTTCTTTCATCTTTATGCCAAATAGTTCATTAGATCATCTTTTAAAGAGATGTGCAAAACCCATACTCTCCTTTTCACCCTCATCTGATATTCTGTGCATGCCTGTTGGTCTTTATTGTTGTGCTTGATTGCGCCTACTTACTATTTTTCAGGTCTATTGCTTGTCTCACACTAAGTCCTGCCCACATGGAACTGATGCTACCGCGTTCATGAGGTTGCACCAAACAAGGTAACCGTAAAACCTATAAAATGTCATTACCTGTGGCATTCTGCGCTTTGGTGACATGTGCATGCCGAAGGAGCAGGTCATACTCCTTGGGTGAGCTCCTTGGGGCAACTCCAGGGACGACATCTCCAATCTTCCCCATTCAGGTTCTCTGTTTCTTCATCAGTTACATTCCCTCCAATGCAAGTGTGCAGGTATATTGCTTCTTTTCTCTTGCATATATCTCTTGCAGTCTATGTCGGCTATATCAGTCTGGTGGGGTAGACGCTCTATGCACTCCTCACAATCCCCATCCACTGATCGAGGCTCCTGTCTTCAACCAACTCGGAAACTCACTCTCTGCCCCATAGCTCCACATGTTCCTATCCCATCTGAATCTTCTTCTTTGGTTTCCCTCTCTTCTGCCCTCCTGAACTCTTTGAGCTAAGAGCCTTCTTGTTTATGGTCTCCTTTAGGTCAACTTTCTTGCCACTCTTTTCCTAACTAAGACATGGCTCCGAGAGGGCAAGGTGACCCTCTTCCATTGCTGCCTTCCCCTGGGTTAGGTGGCCTTCTTCACTTCTTACTGCTCTTTTCTACTCCACCCTTCTCGTCTCTGAAGTCTCTTGTTCGGCCCTGACCTACCATGAATCCCTCCTGGATCAGCTCAATGGCTCTCCACCTTTCTATTTTATTCTGATTTATGTCTTGCCATCCCTCCGCCCCCACATCTGGGATTCTCTTATTAATACCCTTTCTGAGGCTGCTTTGCTTTACTCCCATCTCTTCGTGTTAGGGGATTTTTAATGTTCACTTTGATTACCCACTTACGCCTTGTGATCTTTCCCTGATTCAGCTTCTTTCTGATCTCTCTCTGTCTCAACATACTGTATATCCTTCTCTACTCACTCTATGGGCCATACCCTTGATCTTGTCCTCTCTTCCCACCTCTCCTTGCTGCCCTCTCTTTCCTTTCCTCTTTTCCTGTTCCTTGGTCTGGTCTCTTCTGCATCCTTTTCTCTGCCCAGTACACACTCACGACTGCCTCTTTCTCCCCTTGGTTCCTCTTTGAACACTCATCACTTTATTTGCAATCACAATTTATCCCTGTCTATACTTGAGCAATTTCCCTCTGCTAATAGTGGAGTGGAGGAGTGATTGGGGCAAGGTACTTCAGGCCAGAAGGTTGGGGGTTCAAATCCCACTAGAGGACAGCAACCTTGGGCCGGAAGGACTGGGGTTTCTAGTCCCACAGGTGCTCCTTGTGGTCTTGGGCAAGCCACTTAACCCTCCATAGCCCATGTTCCCTGTAAAATAGTTATCTCCAAGTTATAATGCCCTGTTCAATGTAATTTCAGTTTGTTCAATGTAAACTGCACTGATGCAGAATAGTGCGGTATATAAGAGAATGTAAATAAATAATACTGTTTTTCCCTCTGACTTCTCTTCCTATAGACACTGAGGGTTATGTTTACTAAACTGCAGTAACATAGCAGCAGCTACGTTAACGCACGTTACATAACGTTAACGCATGCTATGTAACGTTAACACACGCTATGTAATGTTAACGCGTGTTAACGTAATCTAACACACGTTAGCGTTCCCGGCCATGGTAAACACCACAGAGGGTGGAGAGAGGGCGGAGAGAATGGGTCAATGGGCGGGGAGTGGGCAGGGAGAGGCTCCCACGACACCAACACAGGGAACTGAAGGGCTGGAAACTACTGCGAGTGAAAACCTGGCATTAGATGCACATTTGCAGGAGAGAGAAATTATCTCAGTGTCAGCAATGTACAGCCTAGGCAGGGAGCCCGAGAAAGGTGATAGTAGTGCTGCATCTGCAGCAACAGTATAGTGGCCAAGTATGAAAGGCCACTATGGTGATGGTGCAAATGGGGCATAGGGGGACTGCAGGTGGAAAATGCAGTGGGGGCAGATGGGGCATAGGGTGAACTAGGCCTTTGCCCAGGTGGCACATGGGAACATAGAAACTGGAAATCATCAGGAAAGCAGCTGACCAGGGCCAAACATGCCCAGTAGTCCATGTTCCACAGTGTCCCATCCAGGGGACATTACCCAGCAAGTACCCCAAAAGTCACACAGGTACAACTATGCCTGTAATAGGGCAAGCAATGCACATCGGTCGACCATACTAACAAGGGTCCATAGACCACACCCAGGATGGGTCCCAAACAGTTTGTAGACCCAGCTAACTGAACACACTTTACGGCAGCCCCTAGTAAGGCATTGCAGGGTGTGCCCATAGGTTGTCGGAAACATATATACACCCAGTAGGCCAAACATATATACACCATACCTGAGGTGCATACCCTAGCCTGTCCACAATCGGCAGTAAGAACACACGCCACCTACATCTACCCGGTCCACCCTGGCCAATAGTTGCTAGAGCACCAGCTTGACATCCCCGCAGCCATCACTCCCCCATGTGCAAGGGACATAAAATTGGTAGGCAGTGATGGGGGGAATGTGTGGATGTCCATATATGCCATGCCACCCCAGACCTCTCACCCTAGGCACCCACCTACCTGCATAGTGGATGGCCTGGGACCGTGCACGACCAGCACCGACAGCATATAGTCATGTCGGCATTACAGGGGGGGGGGGTGTTTGTGCTGGAGGGAGCAGTGCCACCCACCTGCAGTGGACCTAGGCCATGCCCTGTACCAGTACGTGGTGTGCAGTGCAACAGAAAAGGTCTGCCTGAAGAAAGAAAGGGTATCCCCAGGGACCACTACTCCTCAGTGGCAAGTGTGGTGCAGTATACACAACCAATGTGCACAGCAGCAGAGGGTCAGAGGTTCAAGTCCCAGCTGTGTATCCTACAGAGTATCTCCCCACATTTTACTCTACAATGCAGATACAAAATCAACATGTGCAAACCCCAAAGCCGCGTCGAACAGGGGTCAAAACACCCACTCACACAGGCTCCACTATCCAAAGCTTCATGGAGAGTCAGGCTGTTGGCCCCAGCACAGAGCTGCAGTTATCAGCAAAGCACTACTACTACCCCCTGCACAGTTTAGCAATGTCGGCACTGTGATCAGGACCAGTGTGGAGAGCAGGATTGCCCACCACCCCTATTATTGCACAATGCTGCAATGGGGTGTGTGTGTGTTTATGTCTATCAATTGTTTTGTGACTGCCTACACCGCTCTGGGACCACAATGCCCCACTGTTACCAGCCTTAGCCTGCCAATGTGCATAATGAGGAGCAAGGTACTGTGGGTATGGCCAGGACAGGGCGGCCTGGGCAGGATGCATCTGCATAGGGCAATGGCTGGGACATTGTAGTGCCCGGCCACCACCTGCATGGACAGGGTGGCCACAGCATGGCATGCTGTGAGGTTGCTCTCATCCTGACCGAGCAGTGATCATGGCATGTCTATGCTCCCACATAGTGCTCAACACTATTTATTCTCAGTTGGACCTGTGTGTTCCCAGTTCTGGGGCCCAATCACTGAGATACCTGCTTGATGGCTGTGCTGTACATCCCATCTCTGGGTGCACAGGGTTCCCCTGTGAGCATGCACTATGGACTGGCTAGTGGACTGTCTGCAGTTAGTCTGTGCATAGTTGGAACACCTTGTAGAGTGCTGCAGGTGCAGTCTGACTGTGCCATCTGCTGGTAAATGTCAGACTGTGGTGTGGGGCAGTAGAGGTTTCCCTGGCTTATCCCAAGCAGGTCTGCCACAGACAAAGGGCTGGCTCTGGCCCACTATCCCTAGAGGGCTGTCCTCTGCCAGCAGGACAGTGGTTGCTTATCCTCCAGCCTTGGCTCAGGCACCTGTCCCTCCACTCCCTCACCTACAAAATGAGTGATTGTGGGTCCTTTGGGGTATATAGTGTATAGCACTTTGACCTGTAGAGACAATGCTGCATCCACCTCATGCGAGTCTAGACACCCCTGTGCCCTGATAACAGGTGTCCATGGAAGCCAGACCTTAACACTGGGTACACACTAAGCTGGGTGGTGTCTGGACTACATGTGATGGCAGGACACAGAAGTGCTTTCAGCTGCACGGCCAGGAACACCTGGCACACACTGGTAGCACTGGGGATATTAAGCAGGCCAATAATTACCGATCTGGTCACAACCCATAATCTTGATATCATCATGATCACAGAAACTTGGCTATCAGAATCTGACAACGCAATCATCAACCAGATGTTACCCACAGGTTTTTCAGTCCACACATGCCATAGAACCAATCAGAGAGGAGGAGGAACACTCATTCTTGTCAAAACCTGCCTAGGCTTCCAGATGTGCAACTCAACCAGCACAGCCCACCTGGACTCCCTCACCATAACAAATAACACCTGCACGATCAACCTACTGTACCGAGCACCAACACCATCCTCAGAGGATCTTGCAACGATAATGGGCCTCGCCTGCAACTCAAACAGACCACGATCCCAGAACTGGATCCTAGGTGATTTCAACCTGCCTACGCTACATGAATCTCAAGCCTCTGCTTTCCTAGAAGCGTTACAAGATCTAGGATATGAGCAACTAGTCATTAATCCCACCCACGTCAAGGGAAACAAACTTGACCTGATCTTTGCCCCGCAGACGGATAAGGATACCACCCCACTAATACCACCTACCATAACTCCTGTGCCATGGTCCGACCACAGCCTGATCCAATTCCAGATACCTATTAACACACACAATAAAAACTCCAACAAAACCAACACTGCCCACGAACCCTCCTTGAAGCGCTTCCGTCCCTTTAATAAAGAAGAGCTTAGAGAGAAGATCCTCCCACTCCTCAACAACATACCACACGACCTAGATGCATTGGTGTCCACCTGGGACGAGAGCCTCAAGACCATTGCATGCATACCAGCCACAAATAAAACAACAACAAAGAAACGAGAGCATGCACCATGGTATACCAAAGACCTCCGAGACTCACTCAAGTGCCTGCGCAGGCTAGAGAGAAGATGGCGTCGGTCTCACTCTACTCTACGGTTGCACAAGATACTTACATCGCTCATCTAAGAGTACACCGTGATGAATTAACAAAAAAGCGGAAACAATATCATTCCGACATCTTGAAGCGGTCACTAAACAAGCCCCACGACCTCTTCAATATAGTGAAATCTCTCATAAGAGAACCTCCTGCAGACCAGTCACAGAGGCCACACCCCAGGCATACTCCAACTATTTACAGTCAAAAATGGTCCAGACTACTACATCTGCAACCAACTACCTTCAACCTGAAGTGACCCAGGCTGGTACAACCTCGAACTCCGCGGAAAACAGCTCTCAGCATACCTTGCCCCAACCATCACCACTATACAAATTTGAAAAAATATCACGCAGAGAGATTGAAGACACTATCGCTGCAATCAACCCTACTACCGCACCCAATGGCCCATGCCCTGCATTATGGATAAAGGAGTTACGATGTGACTTAAGCCAATATCTGAGTGAATTAATAAACCAATCTCTTACAACCGGATCGTTTCCACCAAGTCTGAAACAAACATCCATCAGACCACTACTAAAAAATAACAAGCTGGACCCATCGAAAGTGGAATCATACAGACCAATTTCAAGTATCCCCATGCTTGCCAAAATAATCGAAAAGTTAGTACAGCGCCAAATCCAACAGCATATTGATACTGAAGCCCCACTGGATCCCTCCCAGCATGGGTTCAGAGAAGCACATGGGGTTGAAAACCCTCCTCACCAACCTATTTGACCATCTAGTCTCTGGAACCGACAAAATTCATCAAGGATTCGCCCTCATATTCCTAGACATTGCGGCGGCTTTCGACTCGGTGAGTCACAAGATACTTATACAACGCCTCAGCGAGAAAGGAATTCAGGGAACAGCCCTAAAGTGGTGCAAGTCATACCTGACTAATAGATGGCAACATGTAAGGTCAGGCTCCACAACCTCCGAACCATTTTTACAAAACCAAGGCGTGCCACAGGGCTCGTCACTATCTGCATTGATGTTTAACATCTACATGCAGCCCATATGTGCCCTAGCACGTTCATTCAAGGTCAACTGTTTAGCCTACGCAGATGACATCCTCCTATACATCCCATTCAGGACTAACCAACCGGACCTCTCCCCTCTAACAAGATGTTTTGAGGCAGTAGCAGAATGGTTCAGCACACAAAACATGAGAATCAACTACAGTAAAACAGATGTCCTTTTCATCTCAAGGAACCAGGACTTCACCCCTCCACTCTCTTTAAAAATCGGCAACACAGAACTGAAAACCAAACCCACAATCCGCTACCTTGGCGTTACACTGGATCAACACCTGGATCTGAAAACTCACATAAAAAACACAGTAAAAACAGTATACATGAAAATAAAGACCTTAAAACATCTCCGACCGCTACTCGACTTCAGCGACTACCGATCGATCTATCAGGCATTAATATTACCTCATTTCGACTATGCCAACGTAATTCTACACGGTCTCCCTCAAGCAACGTTAGCTCCTCTCCAGCTTGCAATGAACACTGCTGCAAGAGTACTAACAGGGGCTTCACGGAGAGAGCACATAACGCCAGTACTGATGAACCTCCATTGGTTACCGGTTCAAGCAAGAACCCTCCACAAAGTTCTAACCTTAACTTTCAAAGCCTCAAACACTCTGACCCCCACAGCCCTCAGCAAGATGATACATAAAGTACCACAGAACAGAAACAGAAGAACCATGATGCAAAACACCCTAGAGGTCCCAAAAGTAATGACAAAATGCACAAGAACAACAACAAATAGGGCCTTTACGATTTACGCTCCCAGAGCATGGAATGCTCTCCCTACCTATATTCGAAATATCACTTACCTAACCCACTTCAGGAAGGCAATAAAGCAGCACCTGTTCACTACATACTACCCTGAATCTAGCCTTAGTAACCATACATATGGCCCCCCAGACAATCTCTCATTACAAGTAAACAATCAGACTCAGCATGAAAAAGGATAATCAACTGATCGCTCAGAATGTACCCCAGTGTAAATAAGATGTAGATATGTTCTGCCTGAAATCAGGTACCAGTGTGATACAATGTATAGAGTTAAGAATTGTACATAGTTTCCCCCAGTTACTTCCAAGTTGATCTCCCTGTTTATTGTAAATACAACTCAAAGTTCCTTGTGTTGTATAGTTGATGTTAAATGTAAACCGCTCTGATCTAAAATAGAGCGGTATAGAAGAACTGTTAAATAAATAAAATAAATAAGCAGGACCTATCTCTAGTACCACATGTACTGTGGACCTAGTGCTGGACGCCCATCCTAACCCTCAGGGTGAACACAGAACCTGCACAATGGCATGGTCTGTAGCTACCCTGTGCCAATATCATGCACTGTCAGTCCGTCTTGCCACACTGCAGTACCAGAGAGGTGCAGACCCAATCTGGTGATCAGCTGTAGACCGCTGTTCTGCATGTGCATTGCATTATGGGTGCTGGTGGGGTTACCCTATCCTGGCACACAGAGCAGACAGTTTGTGCGGTGACCTGCAGTCCTTCTGTACCCAGCCATTGCTGTGCAACAAGCCATAGAGGTATAGCCTACTGGTTAGTACAATGACATTCTAAACAGTGGTCATGGGTTTGATTCCTCATTGTTCCCTCTTTTCATGCCTGTCCAACTCAGATATTTTGCATGCCTGTAACTGTCATATCTTTGCAGATCCATGCTGCCAGCCCATATTACCCTCACCACTGTTGCCAATAATCCTTCGGTCCATCTTTCTGTGTCTGTCAGCTGTGTAGAGTCCTGTCTTCCTGTGCAGGCTGCCACCCCATGTCCTGCGCTGGTACCCTTTCCTGCATTGTGCCTCTTCATGCTTGCCTCGCCTGTGCCTGATCTGCATGGCACCACCACTCCTCTGACCACCCATCATTGTAACCATCCTGCCACCTCCGCCTCCACTGGGGGACACATATTTCCATCGTCTGCCACTAACTGTCTTTCCAGTACTTTACATTGCCAACACCCTGTGCTGTGGTACAGTTGCCCCCACCATGTTTGTCAACAGTACTGGCAGCCACATGGGATGCGCGCAGATATGGAAGGTCCAGCAGATCCCAGCTCTCCCTCCTTCACTCACCTGTTCATTTCCTTTCCTCAGTGCTCTATCTAGTGGTAGGGATAAATCTGTCTCTGTGCCTCATAGGTCATGCATATCATCCTGAAGCACCTTGCAGTCCTTAGGGCAAACTAACCTAGGGCACCGTAACCTTGTTAGGTGACCTTAACCTATGGTTCCATAGCCCAGTGTTTCTTCTATGGTGCCTTGTCCAGGGGTGCCTAATACGGCGCTTAGCCTAAGGAGCGCTATAGGGCGCCTTACAAGACGCCTTATGAGGCACCTTACAAGGCAAATTATATGGCACCTTACAAGGCATCTTATACGGCATCTTATAAGGCACCTAACAAGGCACCTTATAAGGCACCTTATATGGCACCTTATAAGGCACCTAACCAGGCATCTTATAAGGCACCTAACAAGGCACCTTATAAGGCACCTTACAAGGTACCTTATAAGGCACCTTACAAGGCACCTAACAAGGCACCTTATAAGGCACCTAACAAGGCACCTTAGTTATTAGGCACCTTATAAGGCGTCTTGCAATGTGCCTTGTAAGGTGCCTTATAAGGCACCTTGCAACGCGCATTAGTCTAAGGCACCTTATAACGGGCGTTAGCTGATACGGCTTACTGTAACGATGCACCACCCATGCCTTTAGATGGGCATCTGTACCTTTAACACGGAACCTAACGCGGGTGACATTACTAAACAGCGGTAACATAGCAACGGCTATGTTAACATGCTTTAACGTTACCAGATACAACATTAACGCGCGTTAACATCTCCAGCCACGGTAAGTCCCGCAAAGGGTGGAGAGAGGGCGGAGAGAAGGGGTCATTGGGTGGGGAGTGGGCAAGGAGAGGCTCCTGCTACACTAACGCGGGGAACTGAAAGGCCAAACATTACCATGAGTGAAAACCTGTCTTTAGATGCACATTTGCAGGAAAGAAAAACCATTTCAGTGTCTGCAATGTACAGCATAGGCAGGGAGCTCAAGTAAAGTGATAGTAGTGCTCCATTTGCAGCAACAGCATAGTGCCCAAGTATGAAAGGTCACTATGGTGATGGTGCAAATGGGGCATAGGGGGCTGCAGGAGGGACATGCAGTGGGGGCAGCTGGGGCACATGGTGGACTAGTCCGTCGCCTAGATGGCACATAGGAACATAGAAAATGGAAATCAGCAGGACAGCATCTGATGAAGGGCAAACATGCCCAGTAGTCTGTGTCCCACAGTGTCCCATCCAGGGGACAGTACCCAGCAGGTACCCCAAAGGTCAAACAGGTACCACAATGCCTGTAATAGGGTAATCAGTGCATATCTGGGGACCACTCCAACAAGGGTCTACAGACCTTCCCTAGGTTGTGTCCCAAACAGGTTGGAAACCCAGCTAAAGGAATACCCTCTGCTGCATCCCGTAGGAAGGCATTGCAGGGTCTGACCACACGTTGTCTGAAACATATCTATACCCAGTAGGCCAAACCTGGTACACAGTACCAGAGGTTGCATGCTCTAGCCTGTCCACAGTCTGCTGGCATAACACAATCTACCTACATTTACCAGGTCCACCCTAGACAATAGTTGCTACATCACCAACCTGAGCCCCTGAGCCATCTCCCTCCCAGTATGGCAGGAACATAGCATTGTCAGGCAGTGCCGGGGAGAAGTGTGGATGTCTAAGTAGGCACCCCTACCACAGACCCCACACCCTAGGCAGCCACCTATCTGCATACTGGATGGCCTTGGACTGTGCACCACCAGCACCACCAGCATATGGGCATGTCAGCATGGTGGGGGGGGGGGGGTGCAGACCGACTGTTCTCTCTGCTGGTGAATGTCAGATCATTTTGGGGGGTGGGGGGGCAGCTGAGCTTTTCCAGGCCTACTGCCAGTGCCCTTGTGACATGTATAGATTTGCATCAGCTGCCCTTGATAGCGCCCTTTCACTTGCAGGGCTGGGGTTGCTGGTCCCACAGCCCTTCATCAGGTCCCTCTACTGCCTCCATTGCAAAGATGTATAGTGTGGGTTTGTTGGGGGCAGATCCTGTCCACTACCTTGGCCCAGAGAGATTGGTTTGGTAGGTGGTGCTATATAATCCATATGTGATTCCAGACACCCCCCTGTTCTTATAATAAGCATCCTTGGCAACTACACTGGATATACATTATTCTGGGTGCATCATGGTCCACAATGGCTATACATTACTGGGGAATACAGACAGACACAGGATCAACCTAGGTGTGTCTGCAAGTAATACCTGTCACACAATAGCACTGATGGGGACATGCAGCAAAGCCTATCTCAACCAACCTGAGTACTGCGAACCTGGTGCTGGGCGCCCCACCTCACCCTCAGGGTGAGCACAGAACCCACACAATGGCATGGTCTGTAGCTACTCTATGCCAGTATCACACATGGTCGGTTCCTCCTACCTAGCTGAGGTGCATACCCCATCTGGTGATCAGATGTAGACTGCTGTTCTGCATGTGCATTGCATCATGGGTAATGGTGGTTTACCCTATCCTTGTAAACACAGCAGAATCCCTGTTTAACTTTTAATTTTGCTTAATACAATCAGAACAAAATCCAAACATGGTTAACATTTTATTCATTCAGGATTTAAATCATTCTCAAGTTGCAATCTGCTCAGAATACCACATAATCCTGCAGGGATCTTAATCTCTACTTTGAAGGTCAAATGGAAAAAGGAAACAGTTTTTCTTCTGTTGCACCAGTAGCAAAGAATTCTAAGCAGTTCAATTTCAGAGATCATAAAATCTAATTAAGAAAGCGTTGATTGCGTGAGTGTTATACAGAACTTCCAGAAGGGAAACGGCTGCACTGGTAATTTTTGCTTCAAAAGCAAAGTAACTTTTGAATCACACTCTGCAGATATCATAGCTGTTATTGTTCCTCTATTACTAATTTTGTTTCCAGAATATACCACAAAACAATAATCATATATCAAAGCATGGAAGATCTTCCCATTCATTCACAACAATTATAACTATCACACATAGAACAGAATCAGGTCCCTAAGTTTTTCTAAAAACAGTTGGTTTTTTTTTCAGTGTCATTTCCGTACCTAGAAAGCTAGCAAGCTAATTACAGAGGAAAAAATACTTCACCGAGTTCTGAACTTCAACTCCTGTCACACTGAATAAATCCTTTATTTAAACAAACAAGAAAGACTGCTCAATCGAGAGTTTCCTCTAGGTAATGCGTCCATCACCAGAAGAAAATCCCCCAGCAGTCCCCCTCCCTCTTTCTAGCTAAAAACAGGCAACCATCTTATCCTGCTGCAGGCAATTAGCTATCTTTCATCAGACGACATATAGGAGCAATTATTCATTAAACACAACCAAGCACTGGCCAGGTACTGGCAATGTTCAAAGAATAAACCTCAAAGTTCAGAACTCCATAATTACAATTGATGTGTATCTTGTTTACATTGTTATGTAACTAGACTGATTCTTTCAATTGATCTAATTGTCACCCTCTCTGGTCTGATCCCAGATAAGGAGATTTCTTCCATTGTTTTCTTTTAGAACAATCTTTTATTCTCCTTCACTGTCCCTCAGCCTATAAATCAGTAAACCTGTTGTTTTCACTGTGTGGGGGTGAAAATAGACAAAAACTTTCTCTATTTCCTTTCCTAATAAGGGATTATCTCTCATCATCCGTTCGACCGGAGTCATTGGGGAAACCTGATTTATCATTATTCCCTGATTGTCATCTTTCTCTCTCCTAAACAGAGACATGATTCCTACGTGCAACCTTTTATTTAAGGGTCTCAATACCCACCCTCTTTATTTACAGAGGAAGGAAGTGCACGAAATGTCCAGGACACCTTTCAAACAAGAATTCGCTTCGTTCAAGCCCAGCCAATCTCCTCACGGAGGTATGGAACCATGAGCAAGAACACACACACGCTTCGTGTCAGACGACACGTACTGTCTCAATCACTTATCATTCAGTCCCAGTTTATAACAGCAAATTATTCTTACACTTTATGCATATAACAACAACAAAAATTAAACAACACATACCAAGCTTGGTTAAAAATATACTCACGACGCCATCATTACAGGCCGCCGTCATCCTAGGGAATCAATCACTCACTTCTTCTCCGGTCTTCACTCAGCACCGGGAACACACCTCCCTCAACCTTTTGAGGGGAATCCAAATCTTTACGTACCTCCCTCTTTTTCTTGAGGGGAATCCAAATCTTTAAATTTATATCTTGGCCATAAAGACCCACCCGTAGGCCAATCCCGGGCGTTTGGCACCAATTTTGTACGGCCCTGTTTCGTACAAAAATAGACCACCACCTAATTATTATAATTACCTGAAATGATCAGATCCGAAAAGTCAGTACAGGTGCAATCAGAGTCTCTGTTTATTAGATAACTGATGACCAAATACAGGCAGCGAAGTGGGGAAGAGAGTTCTATCGGGCACTAGGCACCTCAAGAATGCAACTCTCCCCCTTCGAATATAGAAAGCATATTACAATTTATACCTTTTTCTCTTCCGCATTTTTACATACAGTCCAGTCCCCAGAGCTATTCCTTTGTGTTCTCTCCCCCTCCCCTACCTTATTTCCTATTATTACCCTTTACTCCCCTTAGTTCCTGTTGCAAAATCCCCCTGGCCCCCCTCTTCCCATACTCACCATGATCCAGCTAATCTGCTTTCTTCAGAGCCGGGCCCAGCATATATGTTGGTAGCTTTGTGGTTTCCTGTGTATGCATTTCTTGACACATAGACCTTACAGGCCTATATCTGATATCCCCTTGCAGGTCCTAGTCTAGACTCTCCAGCCCAAACTGGCACCTCACAAGGCTCATGATATCTCCTTATATGGTTCTTTCCGGTGCTGGATCTCTTCTTGCTAAGGCCTGTATTCTTGGCTCACATGTTATAGCAGAATGACTGTGCTTTAACTATTTTGTGAGATTCAGGGCAGCCAGTAAGTGATTATGAATCAGGAACATTATTAATCCTTAGCACTTAAAAATTAAAAGCAAATCTATCATACTAAATCCCAAATGTATCATACTTAACCTCTACCTCTACAAGTACTTAAACCCCTACAGCATCATGGGTAATGGTGGTTTACCCTATCCTTGTAAACACAGCAGACAGTTTGTGTGGTGACCTGCAGTCTTTCCATAGTCAGCCATTGCTGCAACAAAAGTTATAGAGGTATAGTCCACTGGTTAATGCAATGACTTCCTGGACAGAGGTCATGAGTTTAATCCCTCAGTGGTCTCATTTTATTATGCCTGTCCAAGGCAAGCCATTTTCATTCCTGTGACAGTCATATTTCTGCAGATCTGTGCTGCCAACACATAATTCCCTCATCACAGTTGCCAGCCATCCTTCTGTCTGTCTATCTGCATCTGTCAACTGTGTAGCGTCCTGTATTCATGTGCAGGCTGCTACTCCATATCCTGCACTGGTACCCTTTTCTGCATTGCGGCTCTTCATGCTTGCCTCTCCTGTGTCTGTTCGGCATGGCACTACTACTCCTATGTCCTCCTATCATTGCAAATATCTTGCCACCTCTACCTCCACTGGAGGACACGTATTCCCATCCTCTGCCACCCACTGTCATTGTAGCACTTTACATTGCCAACACCCTGTGCATCGGTACAGCTGCCTCTGATATGTTTTTTGTCCATTTTACCGGCTGCCACGTAGGCTGCATGCAGATTTGGCAGGTCCATCAGCTCCCACCTCTCCTTCCTTCCATTACTTGTCCATTGCCTTTCCTTGGTGCTCTGTGCAGTGTTAGGGTAACATCTGTTTTTTTGGCCTTACATTTCATGCTTGTCAACTTGGGGCACCTTACTGCCCTTAGGGCACCATATCTTGGGTCACCTTAACATCCTTAGGGCACCTTATACGGCACCTTAGGTTAAGGCACTTTATAAGGTGCCTTATAAGATGCCTTAATGTGCAATGTCCCATTACTGTGCAATAACTGGCCAGGGCGCCATTCACTGTGCATTAAACAGCCATTGATATCTTAATGCTGGTACGCCCACTTCCTTATATGGCATTCATAACGTTACCGCGGTTTAGTAAACATACCCCTTAGACTCACCTTTGGTTCTCCAACCTGTCATCTGCCCTCAACAATATTGCCCTTCTTTAACCACTCTGTCATTGTCCCCACCACACTCACCCTTGATTCCACTCTGGTCTTGTTCTCCGCTGGAGCACTTATGGAAGAATCATCCATCTCCTGCTTCACTTCAGTACATCAAGGACCTCCACCAACAGTATCGCTCTCTCATTCATTCACCTAAGAAGGAGTACTGTTCCCATCTTATTTCATCTGCTTCACACTCTACTGTCGACACTCTCTAAACCCTCTACAGCACCTCAGCTACCTGCTTTACCTAGCTGCCCTTCTCCATCTACTCTAGCCACCTATTTCCAAAATAAGGTTCAGCCTCTTAGTTCCACTTTTCCCAATTGTCCTCCCCCATTTTCTCCTCCTCTACAGTCTCACACTCCAGTGGAACTTATCAACTGTCAGCTCGAGTCCTTCCCTCAGTCCTTCTTTGTTTCTGCTGCTGAACTTCTTAAGGTATTTACTTTGTCACACAAAACCATGTCTTTTGCTGATCCCATCCCCTCCTCATGGTTGGCTGCCTCCTCCCTTACCCTATTACCAATGATCTTATCTATGATTAATAACACTCTCTCCTCTGGTATCTTTCCAACTGCTTGAAAACATGCCACTATCCATCCAATCCTTAAGCAGTCTTCCACTGACCTATATATTCCATCCCATTACCACCCTGTTTTCACCTTGCTATTCCTTTCCAAACTATTTGAGAAATTAGTCTTTGCTCAGCTCTCTTCACATCAGGATTCTACTCATGTGCTTCACCCTTGACAGTCTGGTTTCATCCCTGGTCACAGCACAGAAACTATTCTTTTCTCTTTTCTTAGCAAGCTTTACCAATCTCATGACCGGGGTAACATTTCAGTGGTAGTTTCTCTAGATATTTCCTCTGCTTTCGATTTAGTTGATCACATCATCCTTTTTTCACATCTTCACGACTCTGACTTGAGTGGTCTGGGTCTTCGATGGTTTTGTTCCTTCCTCTCACAGCATTCTTTCTCTGTCACTGCTGGGAACCAGTCCTCCTCTCCACTTCCCCTTTCATGTGGTGTTCCCCAAGGTTCTGTTCTAGCCTCTTTTCTATTTAATATCCTTTTGATTCCTCTAACTCTTCTGGTCCAACAGTATGGTATTTCTGCCCACTATTATGCCGACGATATACTGCTACTTCATCATACTAGTCTGACAGCCCATGATTTGACCCCGCTCAATACTTGTCTATCTAGCATTTCTGATTGGCTTTCCAATACTTTTTGACATCTCAACCCCTCTAAATCTCCTGCTTTCTTGTCCACCTTTTTGGTAGTCACTCACCTGCCCTAGCTCCATCCTTTATAATAAAAAAAGGTCATCAGTGAGCAAAATACCAAGCTACCACATTCTTTTTTTGTCGGGACCGACAGACCCGGGCTGGAGAGGGAAAACTCTCCACTCAGTGTCTGAAGAACCCTTTTGTTCAAGTCAAATAGTGTATAAACACCTATCCCCTAAAAGTGAGGTAGTGTAAAAACACTTATCTTAATCCATGGCGATGAAACACGCTTCAAAATGATGTCGGATTAAATGCTGCTGTCGGATTAAAGTGTATTCCCGCTGAACAATAAAAGTGAATACACTTGAAGCAGGGTCCCTTTGGGGTCCCGAAACATGCATGTCATGCAGCATTTAACCCCACATCATTTTGAAGTGTGTGAATGGGCAAGGTACAGATGTCCTAGACATCAAAAGGGTAGATAGAATGTGTCACATTCCCTCCTCGATTCTCACCACCACCAAAAAGTTGTCTAATAGACAATATTTTGGTGGTGGTGAGAAGCGAGAAAGAATGTGACAAATTCTATCTAACTTTTGATGTCTTGGACATCTGCACCTTGCCCACTCACAATCTTAAATGACAGAGGTGTAAGGCAGGGATCTCCAAATCCAGCCCTGGAGGGCCACAAAACAATCAGGTTGGCAGGATATCTCTAATGCATATATATCTCATGCATATTCATTAGGAATATCCCGAAAACCTGACTGGTTTCCGGACCTCCAGGACTGCATTTGAGTAACTCTGACATAGGATTTGTTATCTGAAATTAATCATAGCAACCTTTTGATATATGTGGAACGTGTTTCCAAGTTTCAGATGGCATTGCTAAGGTATGCAGGTGCTAGTATTGGTAGATGCTGCTCCATGCAGGGCCCAACAGCCTGACTCTCCATGAGCTGATGGATAGTGGAGCCTGTGGGTGTGGGTGTTTGTGCCCCTGTTGGCTGCTGCTCTAGGGCAGAGGTTCCCAACTCTGGTCCTGATGGGCCAAACACGGTTCGGGTTTTCATGCTGTCCCTAATGAATATGCATGAGAAACATTTGCATACAGTGGGGACGTTGCATACAAATGCATCACAGGCATATTTATTAGGGACAGCATGAACCCTGAATGGTGTTTGGCCCTCCAGGACTGCAGTTGGGAAACTCTGCTCTAGGGATTGCACATGTTTATGGTGTATGTGCTCTGTAGGGTAAAATATAGGCATTTCAGGCATGTTTATTTTATCTGCAATAAAGGTTCCTTATTTATTACCATGGTTTAGTACTGGGTAAAATATAGGGACATGGTCTGCAGGAGCCACAGCTGAGACTTGAACCTGTGACCTTCTGCCCCTGAATATACTGGCTGTGTGTACTGCACCAAAATGTTGACACAGAGGCAGATCATTCCATGGGGCTACCATGACTGTTCGTCAGACAGACCTTGTCTGTTGCAGTGCACGGCATCCACTTAAACAGGGCTTTGCCTTGGTCTGCTGTGGGAAGATGCCACTGCCCCCTCCACCACCAGCACCCCTCCGCCACCATGCTGACATGCTCTTGCGCCGGTGGTGCTGGTGGTGCACAGTCCCAGGCCATCCAGTGTGCCGGTAAGCGGCTGCCTATGGTACATGATATGGGGTAGGGGTGCCTGGATAGACAACCATGCTTCCCCCCGGCACTGCCTGACAATGTTATGTGACCTTTGGGGTACTTGCTAGGTATTGTCCCCTGAGACACTATGGGACACACACTCGTGGGCATGTTTGCTCTTGGTCAGTTGCTGTCTTGCTGGTTTTCTGTTTCTACATTCCTATGTGTCACCTAGGCATCTGCCTAGTCCACCTTGTGCCCCAGCTGGCCCACTGCATGTGCCGCCTGCAGCCCCCTGTACCTCATTTACACCATCACCATAGTGACCTTTCCTATGTGGCCACTCTGCTGTTGTTGCACATGTGACAGACACATAAGCAAGCTGCCCAATATACACCACAGCAAACCCTCATCAACACTATCAATGTTGGAACATTCACTTTGTGGGGGGAATCAGATTTGACCCTTCCAAAAGTGACATCTTCCTTTTTATTCTTTATGGGTAGTGTTGATTACCATTTATCATTGTTTTTTCTATTGCCCAGCTCGGTGTTTTGTATTTCTATTTTGGTTCTGGTCATTATCTCTGGTTTTTGCATGTTATGTTACTGCATATGTATCACTACTATCACTTTTCTGGGTCTCCCTGCCTTTGCTGTACATTGTTGACTGAACTGGTTTCTCTCTCCTGCAAATGTGCCTCTAACGCATGGTTTTCAGTGGCGTTAATTTTCAGACCCTGATTTCACAGCGTTAGTGTGCCTGGGGCCTCTCCCCGCCCACTCTCCTCCCATTGACTCCTTATCTCTGCCCTCTGGGGAGCCTTACTCCACCCTCTGTGCACCTTAACACCGCCAGAGATGTTATCGCGCGATACGTGATGTTATCGCACGGTAATGCGCCATTATCGTGCGATAACGTCGCTGCTGCGACATTAGTGCTGTTTAGTAAAGATACCCCCAAGTTTCCTCTCTCCTCTTTCCCTACACCCCTCCTCATGAACTCTGCTCTTCCTCTGAATTGCTTCTTTCTATACCCTTTTCTTTCACTGCCAACTCCAGACTTTGATCCTTCCACCTTGCTGCTCCTTATGCTTGGAACAAATGACCTGAGTCTGTACACCAGGTTTTATCTCTTCCCCTTTTCAAATCCATGCTAAAGTATCACCTCTTTGAGGCTGCTTTTGGATTCTGACCCCTTGTTTTCATTGTGTCTCCTTTCCTTTCCCTATTTTTTACCCTTGTTCTCAGCTATTGTATTGTCTGTCTTGATTAGATTGTAAGCACTGATGAGCAGGGACCATCTCTTATATGTATCTGTACAGTACTGCGTATGCCTTATAGTGCTATATAAATGATTAATAGTAGTAGTAGTAGTAGTAGTAGCAGTAGTAGTAGTAGTAGTAGTTTTGGACGTATTGAGCTTGAGACCATGGGTGGACAACCAATTGGCAATCTTGTCGAGCTTCTGAGAAACCTGAGAAACAGCGGTACAAGAACGTGCGGGCAGACGGAAAAGAAGCTGAACGTCATCAGCATAAATGAAAAAGGTGACATCTTAGGACTGGATCAAAGAAGCTAGAGGGACAAGGAAAATATTGAAAAGAATAGGACTCAAAACCGATCCCTGAGGAACATCACAGTGGAGAGGCTGAGGAACAGAGAATGTTGAGGACAAAGATACCTGGAAGGTACAATTGTCAGATAGGAAATGAACCATGCCAATGTGGAGCTGTAAATGCCAGCATTATACAACTGCGATAAGAGGAACGAATGGTCAACCAAGTCAAACACAGCAGATACAATAAGAACTTTGTGAGCAGAATTAAGAGCAATGCAAAGGAAATCAGTAATGACTAATAGTGAGTGCCCAGTAGATAATTTAGGATGGAAATCTGTCTGAGCAGAATGAAGAGCACCATACTGAAGAAGGTAGGCCTGAAGTTGCTGGGCAACCAGCTGCTTGACAACTTTGGAGAGGAAAGGCAGAAGAGAAATGGGTCTATAGTTGAGAGGGTTCACTGAGTCAATATTCCCAGGCTTAAGAATAGGAAGGCCTGTTTCCAGAAAGAGAGAAAGATGCTGAAGGAAAAAGATGTAGTCATAATGGAGTACAGTGGAGAAAGAAAATATTCGCTAATCAACTTGACGAATTGAGAAGGCATAGGTAGACAAGGAATGTGCTATAGCATGGGAAAGATCACAATGTGTGGGAACTTGGAGGACAGAAAGCCTAAAGGCTGTAGAAGAGGAAAATGCAGAAGCCGGAAGGGGAGATGAAAAGAAAGGGGAAAGGGGCAAGGTAGATTGAATGTCGAGGGCCTTCTGCTGAAAAGCAGAGGTGAAGTCCTGAAGGGGGAGGGATGAGATAGTGGCAGAGGTCAAAGGGGGATCAGTGAGCTGAAGTAGGAGTTGAAAGAGCCAGGAAGAACTGGTATAATTATCAATGAAGAAAGAGTAGTAGGACTCTTTGGCGAGGGTAACAGTGGTGTGATAGTGATGACAGGCAGACCTAAAAGAGGAAAGCAATGAGGGGAAGCGAGACTTTCACCAATGTTGCTCCAGTTGGTGAAGCTGGTGCTTAAGAAGGCATAAGCCTGAATAGTACAATGAATTAGAGGGATGTGACTGAAGGGGAACAGATCTCAGAAAGCCACAGAGTCAAAGGCAGTGGAGAGAGTAGAATTAAATGGAATTATTTGATCTTCAGGGTGACGTGAGTCAAAGTCAACTGGAAAAGATGGGCAATGGGCTACAAATGAATCAGGGGCAAATTTCTGTAGATTCCGCTGACAGGGAGGCAAGGGCTTTACAGAAGGACATGAGGTAAAGGAGAACAGAAGAAAGATAGACAGAGAAGTGGTCAGTCCAGGGGAGAGGAGTGACCAGGGAGGGAGATGGACAAAGAGGCTGTGGAGATAATCAGATCCAAAGCCTGACCAGCAACATGAGTGGGAACCTTAACATGCTGGCGTAAACCCGATATAAGCAGAAAAGCAAGAAAATTCTTAGTCACAGGATCCACCGGAGAGGTAATATGAATATTAAAGTACCCCAGGATCAGTAGTAGGGAGGAGACAAACAAATAGGAGGAGGTCACATCATAGAAGGCATGAAGAGTAGACAAAGAGACAAGAGGGGGTAATTAGACAGGAAGAACAAGAAGATGTTGTTCAAATAATACCTTAAAAGCAAGAGTCTCAAGAGATGGCGTAGTCTGGGAGTCCAAATGGATGACTGAGTGAGAAGAGGAGAAAAGCTCCACAAGCCGGCCAACACATAATTGGGTGTGGTTAAGATGCAAGAAACTATAGCCAGGAGGACAGGAGTGGTGGAGGTAGGGAAGGCAGGCATCAGAGTCAGGTCTCAGTAAGACAGAGAAGGTCCAAGCGATGCAAAGCAAACAAGTCAGAGATTAAGGGGTATGTTTGCTAAACTGCGGTAATGTCATCTGCGTTAGGTTCCGCGGTAAAGCTACAGATACCCATATAAAGGTGTGGGCGGTAAGGTGCCTTGTAAGGCGCCCTGTAAGTCGCCTTGTAAGGTGCCTTGTAAGGTGTCCTGGAGGTGCCTTGTAAGGTGCCTCATAAGGCACCCTATAAGGCTCCTTAGGCTAAGCACCGTATTAGGCAACCCTGGACAAAGCACTGTAGAAAGCACCCTGGGATATGGAACCATAGGTTAAGGTGGTCTAACAAGGTTACTGTGCCCTAGGTTAGTGTGCCCTAAGGGCTGCAAGGTGCCACAGGATGACATGCATGACCTGTGAGGAACAGAGACAGATGTAGCCCTAACACTAGATAGAGCACTGAGGAAAGGCAATGAACAGGTGAGTGAAGGAGGGAGAGCTGGGAGCCGCTGGACCTGCCATATCTGTGGACATCCCATGTGGCTGCCAGTACTGATGACAAACATGGTGGGGGCAACTGTAACACAGCACAGGGTGTTGGCAATGTAAAGTACTGGAAAGACAGTTGGTGAAAGACGATGGGAATATGTGTCCCCTAGTGGAGGCGGAGGTGGCAGGATAGTTACAATGATGGGTGGACAGAGGAGTGATGGTGCCATGCAGATCAGGCACAGGCGAGGCAAGCACGATGAGGCACAATGCAGGAAAGGGTAGCAGTGCAGGACATGGGGTGGCAGCCTGCACAGGCAGACTGGACTCTACACAGCTGACAGATGCAGATAGACGGACAGAGGGAATGTTGGCAATTGTGACAAAGGTATTATGGGCTGGCAGCACAGATCTGCAAAAACATGACTGTTACAGACATGCACACTATTTGAGTAGGATATGCATGAGAGAAGGCAACAATGAGGAATTGAACCCATGAATGCTGCTGAGAATGGCATTGTATTAACCAGTAGGCTAAACCTCTGTGGTGTATGCCACAGCAATGGTTAGGTACAGAAGGACTGCAGGTCACCACACAAACAGTCTGCTCTGAGTGCCAGGATAGGGTAACCCCACCAGTACCCATGATGCAATGCACATGCTGAATAGCTGTCTACAGCTGATCACCAAATGAGGTCTGCTCCTTTCAAGTACCTCAGCTTGGAAAGATGAACTGGCAGTGCGTGATACTGGCACAGAGTAGCTACAGGCCATGCCATTGTGCAGGTTCTGTGTTCACCCTGAGGGATAGGATGGCTGCCCAGCACTAGGTCCGCAGTACATGTGGTGCTAGAAATAGGTCTCGCTGTACATTGCCACCACTACCAGTGTTTGACAGGTGTTCCTTGCAGTGCAGCAGAAGGTAATTTGGTGTCCATTTGTATTCTGCAATCACGTGTGGCCCTCTAGGACCAGACACCACCCATGTTAGTGTGTACCATGTGTTAGGGTCTGGATGACTTGGGCATCTCTTATCAGAACAGAGGGGTTTCTAGACTTGCATGAGGTTTGTGTAGCAGTGCCTTTATAGGTCAATGTGGGATATACTACATTCCCCAAAGGGCCCACATCACCCCTTTTTGTAGACAAGGGACAGGTGTGCCAGCCCCTGTGAAGCAACCTCCATCCTGCTGGTATAAGACACCACTCCAGGGTTGGTGGGCCAGAGCCATACCTGTGACTGGGACAGTGGTAGACCAGCAGCAATGCTGGGGTTAGGTCTGGAAAACCCCAACTACCTCACACCTCTGTCTGTCAGTCACCAGCAAACAACAAAGTCAGACTGCACATTATAGGTGTTCCAACCATGCACAATCAAACTGCAGACAGTCCACTAGCCAGTCCATAGTGCATGCTCACAGATAAACTATGTGCACCAAGCAAGCATCTCGGGGATTAGGGCCCCAGCACTGAGAACACAAATGCATCACTGGAGGCAGATAGTGTAGAGCACTATGTGGGAACCTAGACATGCCATGGTCACTGCTCAGTCAGAATGAGTGCCCTCCCAGCATGCCATGCTGTGGCCACCCTGCCCATGCAGGCAGTGGTCGGCACTACAGTGTCCCAGCCATTGCCTCACATCCTGTGAAGATGCATCCTGGCCAATCCGCCCTGTCTGGGCCATACCCACAATATCTTGCTCCTCATTACACACATATTCAGGCTAACACTGGTAACAGTGGGACATTTTGGGCCCAGTGAGGGGTGGGCACCCACAGAACAATGGATAGACATACACACACACACACACACACACGCGCACACACACACTCCTATTGTAGCATTGTGCAAAGATAGGGGTGGTTGGCAGTCCTGTGCGCCACACTGGTCCTGATCACAGTACCAACATCGCTAAACTGTGCAGGAGGTAGTAGTAGTGCTCTGGTGCTGGGGCCAACAGCCTGACTCTCCATGCAGCTTTGGATTGTGGAGCCTGTGTGAGTGGGTGTTTGTACCCATGTTTGCCGCTGCTTTGGGCTTTGCACATGTTGCTATTGTATCTGCATTTTAGGGTAAAATATAGGGACATACTCTGCAGGAGTCACAGCTGGGACTTGAACCTGTGATCCTTTGCTTCTAGACACACTGGCTGGGTGTACTGTACTACACTGTTGCCACAGATGAATGGCAGTCCCTGGAGCTACCTGTACTTTTCCTCAGCCAGACCTTTTCTGTTGCACTGCACACCACGTACTGGTACAGGGCATGGCCTATTTCCACTGCAGGCAGGTGCCACTGCCCCCTCCAGCACGGGCACCCCCCCTCCATGCTGACATGACCATATGCTGTCGGTGCTGGTAGTGTGCAGTCCCATGCCATCCACTGTGTGGGTAGGTGGTCGCCTAGGGAGCGGGGTCTGGGGCAGGGGGCATACATGAGCATCCTCACATCCCCCCATCACCGCCTACCAATAGTATGTCCCTTCCTCTTGGGGGAGGGCTGGCTGGGGTGATGTCAGGTCAGTGCTCTGGCAACTGTTAGCTCGGGTGGACCAGGTAAATGTAGGTGGATTGTGTTTGGCCTTTGTCAGCTGCTGTCTTGCTGATTTCCAGTTTCTATGTTCCTATGTGCCACCTAGGTGCCCACCTAGTCCATCCAGTGCCCCAGCTGCCCCTGCTACATGTCCCACCTGCAGCCCCCTATGCCCCATTTGCACCATCACCATAGTGGCCTTTCATACTAGGGCACTATGCTGTTGCTGCAAATGGAGCACTACTATCACTTTTCTTGGGCTCCCTACCTATGCTGTACATTGCTGACACTGAAATGGTTTCTCTCTCTCCTGCAAACGTGCTCTAACGGCAGGTTTTCATTCGCGGTAGGATTCAGCCCGTCAGTTCAGCGTGTTAGTGTGCAGGGAGCCTCTCCTTGCCCACTCCCCGCCCATTGACCCCTTCTCTCCACCCTCTCTCCACCCTCTGTGGTGTTTACCGTGGCCAGTGCGTGTTACCGTGGCCAGTGCGTGTTAACGTTACCTAACGATCGTTAACATAGCTGCTGCTATGTTACCGCAGTTTAGTAAACATACCCCTAAGTGGAATTTGCATTTAAGGGACCTGACATTTAAGAGGACCAAAAAAAATTTACTCATAGGGATCAAGGAAAGACAGGATTGAGATACAGGAGAAGAAGAGGAGGCAACAATTACAGGGAGCAAAGTCCATAGTGAGGGCACTACACAGGATGAGGAGGCATGGTAGCTCAAAGAGACAGGTATTGGCAGTGGGTGCATAACAGCAAGCACAGAGATCCAACCAAGTATGGAAAAAAGGATCAGGGAGTATAGGCATCAAAGAACAGGAAGGATGCACAAAGAAGCACATAAAGGAACACGATATGCTCCTTTGTCACAGTCTTGTCTCGTGCCGCAGGCACAGCAGAAGTACTTACAGCGGGTCAGTAGTCAAGACTATGGTTGCTACTTTCGCGGCAGCAAATCAGCTTGCAGGCAAAGAAAGGCAGCAAATCAGAGCACATTACCTAAAAGGGAGATACCAAGACAATAACAAATTTTGTCTTTCCCTCCTTCTATTTGGTTTGTAAAGCCACTATAGGGTAGTCCTCTTTGATATTAGCTATTCTCACATGTCTTTCCCTTTATTCTAATCACATCTTTCTTGTTGTTTTGATGGACTACTTTAGATCATTTTTTAGCAGACATGTAAGTCAATGGAGCAGGGAACAGCAATTATTACCTAGCAAGACAGAAGCTGCCTAGAGAGATTTATAGAACTAAGTTATTCAAGTAGAACAGTGAAGAAGATGACCTTCATATGAGTACATAACTTAAAGAGATGATTACAAAGGGGGATAATATGTGAGTTCATATGTCATGATGCCAAAAAGTATGTGTCTGTAGAAGGGACAAGTTATGGGCAGAGAATGAACATACAATTGCAGGATGTGTATAATGAAATGATGATGAGAGCTACTATTGGTGATTTTTAACCTATGACTTAAAACATCCACAGTATCAGAAGATTGGAGAGTGGCGAATGCAATGCCTGTTTTTGAAAAATACTCCAGGGGTTATCTGGGAAACTAGAGACGATGAGCCTTATGTCAGTTCTGAGAACAATGGTGGAAATGATTATTGAAAACAAAATTGCTGGACACTTCAACAGCCATGGTTAATATGACAAAGTCAACATGCATTTTGCCAAGGGAAGTATTGCCTCAACAATCTGCTCCATTTCTTTGAAAGCATGCATAAACATGTGGATAAAAGATGGGCCAGTTGATATAGTGAAGCTAGACCTCAGAAAGCTTTTGACAAAGTCTTACATCAGAGACTCCTGAAGAAGTTAAAATATCATAGCACAGGAGGCAATGTCCTGTTTTGGACTGGAAATTTTTTGAGAAATAGAAAACTTAGGGATATGTTTACTAAACCATCTTAACGTAGCAGCGGCAACGTTATCGCGCGATACATAACGTTATTGCGCGATAACGCCAGCAGCGGTGTTAAGGCACACTAACGCTGTGAAATCTGTCTCTGAAGGGTGGAGTAAGGCCTCCCAGAAGGTGTAGATAGGGGTCAATGGGCAAAGAGTGGGCGGGGAGAGGCTCCAGACACACTAACACTGTGAAATCCGGGTCTGAACACTAACGCCAGTGAAACCCTCACGTTAGAGGCACATTTGCTGGAGAGAGAAATCATTTCAGTCAGCAATGTACAGCAAAGGCAGGGAAACCCAGAAAAGTGATAGTAGTGATACATATGCAGTAACCAAAAAGGCAAATAAACATATAAAATAACAAAAACCACATTTGAAATCCCAATAACCAAGCTGGCCAATAGTGATATTAATGATAAACATAAAGCAATACTACTGACAGCGTAAAAAGGAAGGTATCATGTTTTTAAGGGTCTATGCTCTGTCCCCCTACAAAGTGAATGATCCCACATTGAAATAGCGGTGATCAGGATTGTTGTCGTTTATATTGGGCAGGTTTGTTAGGGCGTGCACATGTGCAGCAACAGCAGAGTGGGCACGTAGGAAAGGGCAACTGTCCTGATGCTGTAAATGGGATACAGGGGGCTGCAGGTGGCACATGCTGTGGTCCGGCTGGGGCACAGTGTGGACTAGGCAGATGCATAGGTGGCACATAGTAATGCTGAAACTGTAAAGCAGCAAGACAGCAACTGACGAAGGTCCAACATGGGCACGAGTGTGTGTCCCACAGTGTCACAGGGGATATTACCCAGCAGGTACCCCTAAGGGCACATAATATTATCAGGCAGTGCCGGGGGGAAGCGCGGATGTCCATGCAGGCACCCCTACCCGAGAACCCAGACCATAGGCAGCTGCCTACTGGCACACTGGATGGCTTGGGACTGCGCACCACCAGCACCACCAGCATAAGGGCATGTCAGCATTGTGTCGGAGGGGTGCTGGTGGCGGATGGGGCAGTGGCATCTGCTCACAGCAGAACACGACCAAGCCCCATTTAGGTTGGTGCGGTGCACTGCAACAGACAAGGTCTGTCTGACAAACAGTCATGGTATCCCCAGGGAATGATCTGCCCCTGTGGCAACAGTTTAGTGCAGTACACACAGAAAGTGTGTTCAGAAGCACAAAGTCACAAGTTCAAGTCCAAGCTGTGGCTCCTGCCAACCTTGTCCCCATATTTTACCCAGTACTAAACCATGGTAATAAAGAAGGAATCTTTAATGCAGATAAAATAAACATGCCTGAAATGCCCATATTTTACCCTACAGAGCATAGACACCATAAACATGTGCAATCCCTAGAGCAGAGTTTCCCAACTGCAGTCCTGGAGGGCCAAACACCATTCAGGTTTCATGCTGTCCCTAATAAATATGCCTGTGCTGCATTTGTATGCATCGCCCCCATTGTATGCAAATATATCTCATGCATATTCATTAGGGACAGCATGAAAACCTGAACACTGTTTGGCCCACCAGGACCAGAGTTGGGAACCTCTGCCCTAGAGCAGTGGCCAAATACATACATCCACACCCACAGGCTCCACTATCCAAAGCCTCATGGAGAGTCAAGCTGTTGGGCCCTGCGCGGAGCAGCATCTCCCAATACTGGCACCCGTATACCTTAGCAATGCCATCCTAAACTTGGGAACACGTTCCACATATATCAAAAGGTTGCTATGATTAATGCCAGCTAACAAATCCTAAGTTAAACATGATTTATTGATAGAGATTCATCATAGCAACCTTTCTGATATCTGTGGAGTGTATTTCAGTTATTGCTTCTGACAGTGTTTACCACCCTGGGGAGTGACTTCAACAGTATTGCATACCATAGCAATGCCCGTACTGTGCCCAGGACTGGTGTGGTGGCCAGGGCTGCCACAAACCTCCATATTTGCACAATGCTGGCATAGGTGTGGTAGTGTGTGTATGTCTATCCAGTGTGTTGTGGCTGCCTACACCTTACTCAGTCCACACTGCTTGCACTATTTCCAGTGTTAGCCTGCCAAAGTGCATAATGAGGAGCAAGGTACTGTGGGCAGGGCCGGATTTACCTTGAGTGAGGCCCTACGCCAACAAAAATTGTGGGCCCCCAGCAGGGGCGGCCCAAGGGGGGTGCGGACCTCATTTGCATAAGGGGCCTCATTTGCATAAATATTTGCATAATGTTACCATATACTAACTTTTAGTAAACGTGCCTCTTAATGAGTGTATGGTGTCGTGAAGTGCAAGGTTTAGAACCGATGGAAACAGAGGTTTCTGTGGAAAATGAAACCAAAGCTGTCAGTGCTGAGTCAAGCATGGAGGGTTGGCATGGAAACCATAAACAAACCTCGTCACAGAGGGCTAGGGAACGCCCATCCCCTGAGCTAGCTCCTACCTCATCAGGGAACTGTGAACACCTGGGGGGAGGTGTGGCTCAATACAACGGGGGAAGGAAGCTAGATAAAAACCCTCTAGTAAAATATATGAGAGAGACAGACACAGACACGGGCAAAGATACGAGCAGAGACAAGGGGAGAGTCTCAGATGGAAGCTCAGTCTCCGACAGGGAGAGTGATACAGCAAGCGTGGGAAAAGGTAAAAGAAATCCCAATCCTAGTTGGAGATACTCTTCAAAGGACAAGAGCTGTGTAGGACATTCAGGTCCAGGACACAGGGAGCAGTGCTTAAACATAGGAGGCACAGAGGATTTCTATTGCTCAGGAAGCAAGGACATTTATGCTGAAAAGCAGAAAAGACAGCCACGCTGGGTTCACAAAAGGCAGACTCCAGGTAAAGTCAATTTCCCTGATTATAAATATATATCAGAAGGGGGAGAGGAGTTTTGTTTTCCGTGTGGTAGCCAAGGGAGAATCTTGAGAGGAAGTAGTGTTAAAAGCAAAGGAAGAATTCCATGTTATAAAGCTGAAGAGGGAAACGTATTACCCTTTAACTACAGAGAGCTGTTTGCACCTGAGAGCAAGCATTTAGACTCACCAAGCAGGTTGGGGGAAGGAAACCCTGTGAGTGAAAGAGAACAGTTTGCCTGGCAAAGAGAAGAACCTGTTCTAAAAGGTTTCCAGGAAGAAACTGATTGTATGCACTGGGACCCATATCAACCTCCTGAGTCAGAATATATGATGGACTGTTCTTATATGGTGGCGGATAATGTGCAGTCTCTGTGCTGAATATATTGGCTTTTACTAAGGAGAAAGAAACAGCCAAAAGAAACATTTTGGAAGGAACTGTTTATTGTTTTGGTTTTGTATAACAGCTGAAAGTAAGCAATATTTTTGTTATCACTGGAAGTATAATTTCGTTGTAAATAGTCCTTATTCTTGGTCTTCAACATCTAACCCCGGGAGGGGAAATAAATCCTAATTTCCTTAAACCACTCGTGCACAACGTGTACTCATTTTCATGGTTGGTGGACTACATTACCCAGGAGGCCTTTCTACACCTCCATTTTAAGTTTTACCACCAAAGAAACACAACTACCCACTTGCCCTACCTATGCTAATTACCTCTGGGAGGGTGAGTGGTGACAATGGATAAAGAAAGACTAAAAGATTTCTACATTACTATAATCCAGTGCCAACTGCCAGACACATTAGGAACTACTACAAACACTGCCCATAGTAAACCCGCCGTATCCTAACAGCACTACCAGGACTCACAAAGCACCATACTCTACCAATCAAAAGGCAACACTGCAAATATTAAACCAATACATTTCAGAGAACAACAATACATGACCTACTGGGGAAAGAGAACAAGTGGCAATGTCAAATAGGAATTATATAAACAGAACACCTCAGCTCAGTTACACATGCAGAACATAGACCATCACCAAACAAGTAATCACAATTTAGAAATAGGAAGACAATAATTAAACTGGGAATCCCAAAAGCCAAACTTGGAATGTACAACACTGTAGAAATAAAACTATACATTAATTTGCTCTTGTACTAAACAAAGCGCAGATGTTAATGATGCACAATTACCAGAGCTGACATATTCCAATTAATAAATTCAAAATAAAGAGATATTTTTCTACCCTTTGTGCATTTTTTTCAGCTGCAATTGCTCCAGCCACTTTCTTCTGGTTTCTTCGTGTCTTCTGCTAACTCTCCATCGTCTGCTGTCCATTTGTCCTTTCTTCTCTCTTCTAGATTTTTTTCCATTCTCTCTACATCTGCTTTAACATACTAATCTTTCTCCTTTTGCTCTTTCCTCATTCCTATTTCATCCACTCAAATTTACCCCTCCATCCTCAATCCCCACTTACTCTCCCAATACCCGGCCAATTGTAGATTTTTTATCCCTCCCACACAAAATATTTTTCCCTTCTCCATTTTACTCTTCCAGCCCCATCCCATTCTAATCCTCCCCCAACATCAGCTCCCTTCTAGTTCCAGCATAACCCAGCATCCATTCCCTTCTAGTCCCTGCATCAGCCCATTTCCAGTCCTAGCCATCCATCAGCCCATTTCCAGTCCTAGCAACCCCCCAACCCAATACCAGTCCTAGCCCCCCCATCACCCCACTTACAGTCCTTAACCCCCCATCACCCCATTTTCAGTCCTTAACCCCCATCACCCCATTGTCAGTTTAAGCCCCCCCTATAACCCATTACCAGTCCTAACCCCCCATCAGCCCACTTCCAGTCCTAACCCCATCAACCCATTTCCAGTCAGCCCCCCATAGCCCATTGCCAGTCCTACCCCCCCATCAGCCCACAGCCCATTACCAGTCCTAACCCCATCATCCCACCTCCAGTTTTAACCCCCCAGCCCATTTCCAGTCCTAGCCCCCCATAGCCCATTACCAGACAACCCCCATCAGCCCACAGCCCATTACCAGTCTTAACCCCCCCAAAGCCCATTACCAGTTCTAACCCCCCCCAACAGCCCACCTCCAGTCTTAACCCCCCAGCCCATTTCCAGTCCTAGCCCCCCCATAGCCCATTACCAGACAGCCCCCATCAGCCCATAGCCCATTACCAGTCTTAACCCCCCCAAAGCCCATTGCCAGTTCTAAGCCCCCCCAACAGCCCACAGTCCATTACCAGTCCTAACCCCATCAGCCCACCTCAAGCCTTAACCCCCCCCAGCCCAGCCCAGCCCAGCCCATTTCCAGCCCCAGCCCCCCAATAGCCCATTACCAGCCCTTCCCCCCCAGTCCATTTCCAGCCCCCGCCCCCCAATAGCCCATTACCAGTCCCACCCCCCCCATAGCCCATTACCAGTCCTACCCCCCCCCCATAGCCCCTTACCAGTCCTACCCCCCCCCATAGCCCATTACCAGTCCTACCCCCCCCCCCCATAGCCCATTACCAGTCCTACCCCCCCCCCCCGGCCTAAAGTAAAATTTAATTTAAAAAAAAAACCTGGTGGCTGCCGCCGCGGGGCCCCCTCTGCTGCCGCGGGGGCCCCGTCTACAAGCTGGTCGGGTCCGGTCCGGTCCGGTCGGGTCGGGTCGGGTCGGGTCTCTCTCCCTCCCTCCCTCGCTGCAGGCTGCAGGCTGCAGGCTGCGAGAGACGCGAAGGGAGAGCGTCTCCTTGCGTCTGTGTTAAGCCGGCAGGGGCTGATGGGAAATCCCATCAGCCCCTGCGGGCTTAACACAGACGCGAGGAGACGCTCTATCTTCGCGTCTCTCGCAGCCTGCAGCGAGGGAGGGAGGGAGAGAGACCCGACCAGACCCAACCCGACCCGACCCGACCCCACCAGCTTGTTGACGGGGCCCCCGCGGCAGCAGAGGGGGCCCCGCGGCGGCAGCCACCAGGTTTTTTTTTTAAATTGAGTTTAAAAAAAAAAACCTGGTTCTTTTTTTGTGGGCCCCTGCCGGCTGTGGGCCCTACGCCATGGCGTACATGGCGTATACGTAAATCCGGCCCTGACTGTGGGTATGGCCCGGACAGGGTAGCCTGGGCAGGATGCATCTGCACAGGGTATAGGGCAATGGCTGGGACATTTTAGTGCCTGACCACCACCTGTATGGACAGGGTGGCCACAGCATGTCATGCTGGGAGGTCAATCTTGCCCTGACTGAGCAGGTTCCCCCATAGTGCTATGCCATATTTCTCTGAAGTGATATATATATATATATATTTTTTTTTTTTTTTTCTCTTTTCTGGGGCCCAATCACTGACATACCTGCTTGATGTGTGTGCTCACATCCCATTTTTGGGTGCCCGCAGTTCCTCCAGAAACATGCACTATGTACTAGCTAGCAGACTGTCTGTAGTTAGCATGTGTATGGCTGGAACACCTTGCAGTGTAGAAACTGACTGTGCCCTCTGCTGGTGAATGTCAGATAGTGGTGGGGGGCAGCTTAGCTTCTCCAGCATTCTGCCTGTCTACCATTGCCTTATGTTATGCGTACAGATCTGCATCGACTACCCTGTAGGGTGCCTGTTCCCAAGCATGACTGGGGTTGATGGTCCTCTCTATTGCCAAAATTGCAGAGATGTACAATGTGGATCTGTTGGTGGGAGATCCTGTCCCCTCACCCTGAGCCACGGAGGGCATGTTGGGTGGTGCTACATAATTCACTTTTGGGTCCAAACACCCCACCCCTTCACCTATAACATGTGACCATGGCACCCACAGAGGACATGCACTATTCTGGTGCATCATAGTCCACAAGGGCAAGACATGACTGGGAAATACAGATGGACACAGGTGTATCCTAGGTGTTTCTGCAAGGTCTACCTATCACACCCTGGCATTGATGGGGGACCTACAGCATAACCTATCCCATACAAGCCAGGTCCTGCGGACCTGGTGCTGGGTGCCCCACCTCATCCTCAGGGTGAGCACAGGACCCGCACAATGTCATGGTCTGTAGCTACTCTGTGCCAGTAACACACACGGTCAGTTCCCCCTACCAAGCCTAGGTGCTATGGGGGTGCATACCCCATTATGTGATCAGCTGTAGACTGCTGATCTGCATGTGCAGTGTATCATGGGTACGGGTGGGTTTACCCTATCCTGGTAACCAAAGCAGACAGTTTGTGTGGTGACCTGCAGCCTTTCTGTAGCCAGCCAGCAGTGTGTTAGCACAAACATATTATGGCCTTCAATTCGGAATGATCAAAAATGTAATCAAAACAACAACTCATTCACTGTAAACTTTACATAAAGTTAGCAGTGTGTTAGCAGCTATAGAGATGTAGCTTGCTGGTTACTTCAATGACCGTGGAGACAAAGGTCATGGGTTTGATCCCACAGTGGTGTCATTTAATGAGGCTTTTCCTTTTAGTTTAAATCAGTGCTGCCAGCAAAATGCACCCTCACAGTGCTGTAACCTTAAGGTGACTCATAAGGCGCCCTATAGGGGCACATTAGAAGGCACCTTGGCGGACAGGGCATTTTATAATGTGCCCTATGGAGTGCCTTATCGGGCGCCTTATGTGACACTTTATGTTACGGCACTGTGAGGGTGTTTTTGCTGGCAGCACTGATTTATCTTAGAAAAGGAAATGCCTCAGACAGCACTGATTTAAATGAAATACGGGAACTGCCTCAGACAGCACTGATTTAAATTAGAAAAGGGAAATGCATTAGACAGCCTTCCTACATAACACCACTGCAGGATCAAACACCTGACCTCTGCCTCCACAGTCATTGCAGTAACCAGTGGGTTACATCTTTATAGCATCTAGCACCGCACTGGCATGAACTTAGGGTTAACGCGTGTTAACGTGCCATGGCGCACACTATCGCGCGATACAGATTCTTGCTACCTTGACGCTGGAACGCCCACTCCTTATATGGTATCCTTCACATTATTGCTGCAACTAGCGCCGGTAACATTAAGATGATTTAGTAAACATACCCCAGAGAGTAGGAATAAATGATCAATTTTCTCAATAGAAGGAGAATAGTGAAGTATCTCCACCATTGAGTTGAACATAACTCCAATGAGTTGAACATAACTCCACACCCAGTAAGAAGACCATTCAGACAGAATTAAATACCTGAACTCATGTACTTAATTTAAGTAACAACATATCCAATATTATGTTACTCCCCCACCACTGTGTATTTGTAATCCAACTACTTTTGGAATTTGAGTTTTCTATACCTACATTGTACCTGCATGATACTATACCTTCCACAATTGTATATAGTTTGCATTTAATTGTTCAATGTATCTTCAAGTTGTTACATGTAAACCACATTGACTGTAGAAAATGTGGTATATAAAAAATGCTAAATAAATAATAAATCTCACTATAAATTATCTGAAATTTGGAAAAACAAGTGAGGTGATTAAATTAGCAAAAGACACAACATTACTTCGAGTTATTAAATTGCATATGGATTGTGAAAACATGCAGGATGACCTTGAGAGACTGGGGAGCTGAGAATCCAAATGTCAGATGAAATTTAATATGGACATGTGCAAAGTGATGCATATAGAGAGCAATAACCCAAAATATAGATATACAATGCTAAGTTCAACATTAGGAGTTGCCACCCAAGAAAAGGATCTGGGTGTGATCATAGAGAGTACATTGAATTCTTCTGTTCAGTGTGAGACAGCAGTCAAAAAAGCAAACAGAATATTAGGAATCAGGGGCGGCTCAGGGGTTTGTATAAAATCTTTGCTGCCTGAGGCAAAGAATGAGAAGGCGCCCCCACACCTTAGAGGGGGCAGGGCTTTTTCAGAAATCCAATCAGAGACTGAACCAAATCAAAAAACCAATTAGATTATATGGAGGAAATGTAAGATGTTTGCACACAGGGTCGTAACGAGCTGTAATTGCGCCCTGTGCGACTTGCAGCTTGGGCGCCCTCCCCACTTCTCCCCCCATACCTCCCTCCAGCAATGCCTGCTCTTTCCCTGCTGCTGCCGCCCTTTGTTTTTTTCAAGGTGGCGCCAGCAGCAGGGAAAGAGCAGGCAGTGCTGAACGAAGGTATGGGGAGGAAGAGGGCGGCATGCGCCCGATCTGAAAGGCACCGGAACTTTAAGCAGATCTGTCCCTCCCTGCTCTGACATCGTGTCGGAGGAGGGAGGGACCAGACCTGCTTAAAGTGCTGCGAAAAGGCTTGGGGGGCACATTTTGGCTGCCTGCTATTGTCCTGCCAGCGGTGGCAGGGCAACAGCAGACAACCAAAATGCGCCCCCCAAACCTTTGCGCCCTGTGTGGCTGCACTGCTTACACAGGGCTAGGTACAGTCCTGTTTGCACACCAAGGAACTAAAAGACAGCAATAACCAACAGAATAGTTTATAAGACTTAGGGGTATGTTTACTAAAGGGCGATAACATCGCAGTGGCAGAATTAGCGTGCAATAAGGTACGTTATTGGGCAATGAAGGCGCGTTATCGCGTGATAACGTACCTTATCGCGTGATAACGCGCCTGCGGCATTAAGGCACCTTAACGCCATGAAATCCGGCCCTAAAGGGTGGAGGAAGGCTTCCCAGGGGGCGGAGAGAGGGGGTCAATGGATGGAGAGTGGGAGGGGTGAGGCTCCAGGCACACTAATGCTGTGGAATCCGGGTCTGAAAACTAACGCCAGTGAAACCCTTGCGTTAAGGCACATCTGCAGGAAAGCAAAACCATTTCCATCAGCAATTTATAGCAAAGCCAGGGAAACCTAAAAAAGTGATAGTTGTGATACATGTGCATGGAACAAAAGGGCAAATAAACATGGAAAAAGACCTGAACATAATTTAAAATCACCATAACCAAGCTGGCCAATAGTGATATTAATGGGAAAAATAAAAAAACACCACTGAGAAAACTCCAAAGAAAAGATATCATTTTTGAAAGGGTCTATGCTTTGTCCCCCTACAAGGTGAATGATCCCACATTGAAGTAGCGCTGATCAGGGTTTTCCCTTTTTATTGGACAGGTTTCTTATGGCGTGCACATGTGCGGCAACAGCAGGGTGGGCATGTCGGAAAGGGCAACTGTACAGATGCTGGAAATGGGATACAGAGGGCTGCAGGCGGCACATGCTGTGGTGCAGCTGGGGCACAGTGCAGACTAGGGAGATGCCTAGGTGGCACATAGGAATGCTGAAACTGTACAGCAGCCAGACAGCAACTGATAAAGGGGAGGAGTGGCCTAGTGGTTGGGGCAAGTTACCTCAGGCTGGAAGGTCAGGGGTTCAAATCCCACTAGAGGACAGCAACCTTGGGCTGGAAGGACTGGGGTTTCTAGTCCCACAGGTACTCCATGTGGTCCTGGACAAGCCACTTAACCCTCCATTGCCCATGTTCCCTGGAAGTATTAGCATAAGTGTCTCTCATCCCTCATGTTAAATGTATCCCCCAATTATGTTGTGACCACTTTGATTGAAGGATAAGGTGGTATACAAAACTGTCTAAATAAATAAAGATGAGGCCCAACATGGGCACAAGTGTGTTTCTCACAGTGTCACAGGGGATAGTACCCAGCAGGAACCCCAAGGACACATTGGCTGGTGGGGGGGGGGGGAAGTGTGGACATCTACGCAGGCACCCCTATCCCAGATCCTGCACCATAGGCAGCCACCTACCAACACACTGGATGCCCCGAGATTGCGCACCACCAGCATAAGGGCATGTCAGCATGGTGGCAGAAGGGTACTGGTGGTGGAGGGGGCAGTGGCATCTGCCCACAGCAGACCATGGCCTAACCCTGTTTAGGTGGGTGCCATGCACTGCAACAGACAGGCTCTGTCTGATGAACAGTCATGGTATCCCCATGGAATGAGCTGTCCCTGTGGTAATAGTGTGGTGCAGTACACACAGCCAGTGTGTTCAAGTCCCAGCTGTGGCTCCTGCCAACCCAGTCCCCATATTTTACCCAGTACTAAACCATGGTAATAACAATGGAACCTTTATTGCAGATAACATAAACATGCCTGAAACGCCTATATTTTACCCTACAGAGCACAGACACCATAAACATGTGCAATACCTAGAGCAGAGTTTCCCAACTCCAGTCCTGGAGGGCCAAACACCATTCAGGTTTCATGCTGTCTCTAATAAAGATGCCTGAGCTGCATTTGTATGCGCCGCCCCATAGTATGCAAATGTATCTCATGCATATTCATTAGGGACAGCATGAAAACAAGAACAGTGTTTGGCCCACCAGGACCGGAGTTGGGAACTTCTGCCCTAGAGCAGCGGCCAACAGGGGCAGAAACACCCACATCCACAGGCTCCACTATCCAAAGCCTCATGGAGGGTCAGACTTTTTGGCCCTGTGTGCAGCAACATCTCCCAATACTAGCACTTGCATACCTTAGCAATGCCGCCCTAAGCCTGGGAATATGTTACAGTTACACATATATCAAAAGGTTGCTATGATGAATGGCAGATAGCAATTCCTAAGTTAAGCACAATTTGCTGATAGAGCTGCATCATAGCAACCTTTCTGATATCTGTGGAGTGTGTTTCAGTTTTGGTGTCTGACAGTGTTTACCACCCCAGGGAGTGACCCCAACAGTATTGCGTACCATAACCATGCCTGCACTGTGCCCAGGACTGGTGTGGTGGCCAGGGCTGCCAAAAGCCTCTCTATTTGCACAATGCTGGCATAGGTGTGGGAGTGTGTGTCTGTCTATCCAGTGTGTTGTGGCTGCCTACACCTTACTCAGCCCACACTGCTTGCACTGTTTCCAGTGTTAGCCTGCCAATGTGTATAATGAGGAGCAAGGTACTGTGGGTATGGTCTGGACAGGGTGGCCTGGGCAGAATGCATCTGCACAGGACATAGGGCAATGGCTGGGACATTGTAGTGCCTGACCACCACCTGCATGGTCAAGGTGGCCACAGCATGTCCTGCTCGGTGGTTACTCTCAACCTGACTAAGCAGTGACCACGGCATGGCTAGGCTCCCCCATAGTGCTATATAGCATTTTTCTCAAGTGATATTTATGGGTTCTCTTTTT
This sequence comes from Ichthyophis bannanicus, assembly GCA_033557465.1. Taxonomy (NCBI): domain Eukaryota; kingdom Metazoa; phylum Chordata; class Amphibia; order Gymnophiona; family Ichthyophiidae; genus Ichthyophis; species Ichthyophis bannanicus. Next base: position 1,076,874,717 of record CM066033.1, on the reverse strand, counting down.
GGTGCCCAATCACTGACTTATCTGCTTGGTGTGTATGCTAATATCCCAGTTTTGGGTATATGCATCTCCTCCAGGAACATGCACTATGGACTAGCTAGCAGACTGTCTGCAGTTTGTATATGTATGGCTGGAACACCTTGCAGGGTTCAGTGGCTGGAGACTCACTGTGCTTGCTGCTGGAGAATGGCAGATGGTGGTGGGGGGGGGGCAGCTGAGCATTTCCAGGCCTATTGTCTATCTGCCTTGCCTTATGGATGTGTACAGATGTGCATTGACTGCCCTGTAGTGTGCTTGTTCCCCAGCAGGACTGGGGTTGATGGTCCCCTCTACTACCACCATTGCAGGGAGGTAGAATGTGGATCTGTTGGAGGGAGATCTTGTTTCCCCACCCTGAGCAACAGGGGGAAGGTTGGGCAGTGGTACATAATCTGGCAATGGTCCAAATGCCCCCCTTCACCTACATCACTTGCCCATAGCAGCATCACAGGACATGCATTATTCTTGGTGCATCATAGCCCATAAGGGCTAGATATGACTGAGAAATACAGATGGGCATAGATGTATCCTAGGTGTGTCTGTGGGAGCTACCTATCTCACACACTGACACTGATGAGGACCTGCAGCATGGCCTACTTCAGCCATGAACGGTGCTGTGGACCTGGTGCTGGGCGCCCCACCTCACCCTCAGGGTGAGCACAGTACCCGCACAATGTGACGGTCTGTAGCTACTCTGTGCCAGTAACACACACGGTCAGTACTCCCTACCAGGCTGAGGTGCTGTGGGGGTGCACACGGTCAGTTCCCCCTACCAGGTCGAGGTGCTGTGGGGGTGCATACCCCATCTTGTGATCATCTATAGACTGCTGATTTGCATGTGCAGTGCATCATGAGTACGGGTGGGTTAACCCTATCCTGGTAACCACAGCAGACAGTTTGTGTGGTGACCTGAATTCCTTCTGTAGCCAGCCAGGGCTTTACTAGTAGCTGTAGCCCACTGGTTACGTTGCTGCCTGTGGAACCAGAGCCCATGGGTTTGATCCCACAGTGGGGTTTTTTGATAGGGCTGTCTGAGGCATTTTCTTTTTTTTAATTTAAATTAGTGCTGCCAGCAAAAACACACTCACAGTGCTGCAACCTTAAGGTGCCTCATAAGGCGCCCCATAAAGCGCCTTATAAGGTGCCCTATAGAACACATTATAGGGTGCCTTGGTGGACAGTGCACTTTATAATGTGCACTTTGGAGTGCCTTATAGGGTGCCTTATGCGGCACCTTAGATTATGTGAGGGTGTGTTTGCTGGCAGCACTAATTTAAAGTAAAAAAGAAATTGCTTCAGACAGCACTGGTTTAAAGTAAAGGGCAATGTTTCAGACAGTGTTATTTATTAAGCCCACTGAGGGATTGAATCATGACCCCTGCTTTATCAGTGAATGTATTAACCATTGTGCTACACCTCTGTTGTGTTTGTAGGTCAACACGCCTAATTAAGACTAACGCGCGTTAATGTGCCATGGCTCCCTCTATCGCACGATAACGGACTTTTTCGCACGATAACCCGAAATGCTACCTTAAGACCGGAACGCCCACTACCTTATATGGCATTCGTCACAGTAAGACTGCAACTAACGCCGGTAACATTAAGACGGTTTAGTAAACATAGCCCTTAATTATAACTCATTTTTATTTTGTTGTTTTAAACTGTGTTATGGTTCTTGCTTTTTCTTTTTCAACATATATTTTGCATCCACAGTAGGTGCAGAGCAGAACCAGGACATTCACCCACAGAACTCAATATTTTAAAAAAAAAAAGTCTGATTCTGATCATCTCAGTAACAACAACCACTATTCTCCAGTACCAGACATATTGTGAACTAATACAAAACCCTACAACAAGGAACAAACCTATCATACCATACCATATCAGTATAAACTTCCAAAACTCACATAAGGAGCCCATCCAAAAAAAGCATTACTGTAAATACTACAGTGGGGCCTGGAACATCCATACACCTATTTGAAAAGCTGAACAAGTCAAATTACTACAATACAGTATAGATCTTTATGTACAAACTCCATGTTAACAGAACACCTGACCTCAGTCACACACTCACAACATCGACCCTCACCAAGTACAGAAGAAGTAACCACAATCTAAAGTAAAAATAAACATATGTAGACAAAATTTAAACTGAAACCCCAAGAAGCCAGAGTCCACATGCAGTGCAACATCAGATAAATAAGAGATGCAGTTCCCCAATACAGTGTAAAATATAAAGATAGCACAAAGTCTAATCACTAAAATTAAATAAAATTATTTTTTCTACCTTTGTTGTCTGACCATTTTATTCTCTGATCATGCTGGTCCCAATCTGAGGCTTCTGCTTTTCTGTCTTCTCTTAGCTCTCTTTCTGTGGTCTATGGTCCATCTGCCATTTCTTATCTCTTCTTTTGTTTTCTTCACTTCCTTCCATCAGCCCATTTCCAGTTCCAGTAACCGTCCCCAGTATCAGATCCCTTTCCAGTCCTCCCCTTCCAGTACCTTCCATTGTCAACCGCCTTGCATTCCCATGACTGCCACTGGTGTCTATTCCCTTCCAGTCCCCCTCCTTCCCCACTGTCCATCCCCTTCTAGTCCAAATACCATCCCATGTATCAGCTCACGTCCACTCTCAGTGCCACCCTCCCAGTCAGCTCCCTTCCAGTCGCCCTACCCTCTGTCCATCCCCATTCCAGTGCCATTGGCACATGCCAGCTCCCTTCCAGCCTCTTCCCCATTACCCAGCCACCTACCACTCCCATCCCCAAGTGTCAGCTCCCTTCCATTCCCCCTTCAGTATATCCCAGGTGTCAGCTCCTTTCCAGCCCCCTCCTTCCCCTGTGTCAGCTCCCTTCCTGCCCTCTCCTTCCCCTGGCAGACCCTCTCAGTATCTGCTCCCTTCCAGCTGTATTCTACCATCCTACCGATTCAGCCCATTTGTTGCCCTAGCTCCTAGTTTGCTTCCAGAGCCAGCAGCACCCTCCTCCCCTTCCCCATTAGCCCATTTCCATTCTCATCCCATTTCCAGTATTACCTCCCTTATCAGCCCACTCCAGTCCTAGCCCCTCAATCAGCCCATTACCAGTCCTAGCTCATTTCCAGTGCTAGCCCCCCATCAGCCCATTACCAGTCCTACCCACTCCCCCCCAATAAGTCAATTTCCAGTCCTAGCACCCCAATCAGCTCATTTTCTGTCCTAGCCCCCCTAATCAGACCATTTCCAGGCCTAACCCCACCAATCAGCCCATTAGCAGTCCTTGCTCCTCCCTCGATCAACCTATTTCCAGTTCTAACCCCCCCATCAGCCCATTTCCATTCCTAGTCCCCCCAATAGCCCATTAGCAGTCCTAGCCCCCCTCCTGCAGCCCATTTCCAGTTCTAACCCCCCCCATCAGCCCTTTTCCAGTCCTAGCCCCCTGATAGCCCATTAACAGTCCTAGCCACCCTCCCGCAGCCCATTTCCAGTTATAACCCTCCCATCAGCCCATTTCCAGTTCTAGCTCCCCATATAGCCCATTAGCAGTCCTAGCCCCCTCCCGATCAGCCCATTTCTAATACTAACCACCAATCAGCCCATTTCCAGGCCTAGCCACTCCCAGAGCTCATTAGCAGTCCTAGCCCCCCTCCTGATCAGCCCATTTCCAGTTCTAACCCTCCCATCAACCCATTTGCAGTGCTAGCCCCCCCCCACATAGCCCATTAGCAGTCCTAGCTCCCCCTCCACTCATTTCCAATTCTAACCCCTCCCCATCAGCCAATGTGTAACCCCCCCCCCCCAGCCCAGCTCCAAACCTTTAGGGAACTGGGGTGTGGGAACGGCTGCAACCGCTGCTACCACTGCCGCTGCAGCGGCAGCATGAAGTGCCCCATGGCGACTGCTTCCCCGGAAGAGCCCTCATAGACCTCTCCCCCGCACCAGCTCAGCTCTGCAGAGTTGCGTGAAGGAAGAGTGTTTCCTTTCACACGGCTCTGTTAAAGCTGAGCCCGCAGCTTTTGCAGCTGGATTTTTGTTGTTGTTTTTTTTTTTAATTATTATTTTGAAGGCTGAGTGAGGGGGTAGTTTTGAGGGCAATTTTTGCCACCTTCAAAACGATGCCACCTGAGGCAACCGCCTCACTCGGCCTCATTATAGAGCCGCCCCTGTTAGGAATCATAAGGAAAGGAATAGAAAATAAAAAAAAGAATATCATAATACCTCGTATCACTCCATGGTGCAACCACACATTAAATACTATGTGCAATTCTGGTCTTTGCATCTCAAAAAATATAAAGTAGCACTATAAAAGGTACAGAGAAGGGTGACCAAAATGATAAAGGGAATGGAACAACTCTTCTATGAAGAAAGGCTAAAGAAGTTAGGGCTCTTCAACATCGAGAAGAGATGCCTGAGCAGAGATGTGATAGATGTCTAAACTCCTGTGTGGAGTGGAATGGGTGTGTTCAAATTGATTGTTTACTCTTTCAAAAAATACAAGGAGATAGGACATTCCTGAAGCTACAAAATAGTCAAGGGAAGTTCAGCATAAACCAGATGTGAACTGCTGTGCTTTCCGTGGAGGTGGGATTATAGTTCCCTCTTCAAATCTTGCTGGGTACCTTCACATGGTGACCCCATTGTATAAAATCTCTACTGAATCCCAGCAAGGCAACACTACAGTTGAAGTATGGTAGGAATGAAAAATAAAAATACATACTGGCTGCATATCGCCCAGGATATAAAGATGTCAATCTGTAGCTTATGCACTAGGGTTAATGATGGTGGTTGCGGACCCACTATGGCAGGAGATAAACCACAGAAATGAAAGAAACGTTAAGAGGATTAACTATGGTTAAATGGACTTCTGCAGATAAGGAGGAGATAATGTACTGCTACGTTTATGCTACAAATCCTATTTTTAAATCTATAGGGTATATAAGGAAAATCCACCAAAAACTGGAAGATAAAGAAAAAAACTGCAAAAAACAATGGATGCAAAGATCTTTAATTTTGCAGATCAAAGTAAAGAAGTATGTGAATGATAACATCTTGAAGCAACTAAGGGCTTCTGTGGAAAGAAAAATACAGGGAGGAGGAGGCGACCTGGGTGAGAGTACCAGAAGAAAGGAATACACAGAAACAGAAAGAGCAGTTGAGGAGGAGATGGAGCTTGGAGATCTGGAACTGCAAGAGAGTGAGGTAACTACAGGACAGGCCGAATCAACTGAAGAGGAGGAAGAAAGGGAGGAGAAAGACCCAGAGGTCTATATGGAAAAAAGATACATTTGCTGGGTTTCAGGCAAGGGAAAGATTACCCAAATTAAATTTAACACCGAAGATTAAAAGTATGATTCTAAAGATGAACAAAGTCATATCCAGTATAAAGGGTCCATCTAGTGACGTCACCAAAATAAATTGAATACAGTATTGTGCAGCTAAATTATTACTGCAAGAATAATACCAGATAAAATGCAGGGCCAGAAGAAAAAGAAAACAATAACAGTTCCTCCTTGGAAAAAGCGCATTGGGAGAAAAATACAGTCATTGTGTGCAGAGGTATCCCTGATAGACGGATATTTAAAAGGATTAAGATCATCAAAGATATTAGGGAAGATCCAAGACATCAAGCTGAAGCATGCTGCATTAACAGAAGAAGACCTGAAATGTATATGTTCCAACAATAAATTGAAAATAGCAACAGAAGAGCAAAAAGTGTGATGAAGAAAACCAAAAAGAAAGATATCAAAATAAGCTATTTAGAGAGAACCCAAAACAATTTTACAGGGAATTGGGAAAGAACACTAGGGGGTATGTTTACTAAACCGTGATAGCGTTACCGGCGATAGCGTTAACATGAGAAATGCCATATAAGGAAGTGGGCGTACCGGCGGCAAGGTAGCAATGGCCGACTAACGAGCGTTGAAGGCCGCCTTGACCAGTTAGCACACATTAATACTGACCAGGGCGCATTGACCAGTTAGCACACGTTAACACACATTAAAGCTGACAAACAAAGCACATTACAAGGCTGACAAGGTGCTTTATAAGGTGCCCTATCCTAATGTGCCCAAAAAGGCGCCTTAGGTTAAGGTGCCTTAACATAAGGTGCCGTATAAGGTGCCCTAAGGATGTTAAGGTGACCCAAGATATGGTGTCCAAGGGCAGTAAGGTACCCCAAGTTGGCAAGCATGAAATGTAAGGCCAAAATACAGATGTAACACTAACACTGCACAGAGCACCATGGAAAGGCAATGAACAACTGATGGAAGGATGTAGAGGTGGGAGCTGATGGATCTGCAAAATCTGCGTGCGACCTATGTGGCAGCCGGTAAAGTGGACAAACATATCGGAGGCAGCTGTACCGATGCACAGGGTGTTGGCAATGTAAAGTGCTACAATGATAGTGGGTGGCAGAGGATGGGAATATGTGTCCACCAGTGGAGGTAGAGGTGGCAAGATAAGTGCAATGATAGGAGGACAGAGGAGTAGTAGTGCCATGCAGAGCAGACACAGGAGAGGCAAGCATGAAGAGCCGCAGTGCAGAAAGCGGTATTATGATGTGTGTGATGAGGGTATTATGTGCTAGCAGCACAGATCTGCAGAGAAGTGTCTGACTGTTACAGGCATGAAAATGACTTTCCTTGGACAGCCTTAACATTATGAGACCACTGAGGGATTGAACCCATGATCTCTGTCTTGGCAGTCATTGCATTAACCAGTGGGCTACAACTCTATGGCTTTTATCAAATCAATGGCTGGCTACAGAAAGACTGCAGGTCACTGCACAAAATGTCTGCTGTTTTTACCAGGATAGGGTAAACCCACCAGTACCCATGATGCAATGTACATGCAGAACAGCAGTCAACATCTGATCACAGGATGGGGTATGCACTGCTACAGCATCTCAGCTTGGTAGGGGGAACTGACAGTGTGTGTTACTGGCACAGAGTAGCTACAGACCATGACATTGTGCGGGTTCTGTGTTCACCCTGAGGGTGAGGTGGAGCACCCAGCACCAGGTCCGCAGTACCCAGGTTGGTTATAGTAGGCTTTGCTACATGTCCCCATCAGTGCCAGTTTGTGACAGGTGTTCCTTGCAGACACATCTAGGATAATCCTGTATCCATCTGTATTTCCCAGTCACTTCTAGCCCTTGTGGACCATGATGCACCCAGAATAGTGCATATCCAGTGTGGTTGCCATGGTCACTTGTTATAAGTGCAGGGGGGTGTCTGGACTCGCATACAGAATAAATAGCACCACCTATCAAACTGCCCTCTCTGGGTCAAGGTGGTGGACAGGATCTGCACACAACAGCCGCACACTCTACATCTTTGCAATGGAGGCAGTAGAAGAACATGATGAAGGGCTGTGGGGCCAGCAACCCTAATTCTGCTGGTGAAAGGGGCACCCTCCAGGGCAGTTAATGCAGATCTGTTTTTGTCACAGGGGCACTGGCAGATAGGTCTGGAAAAGCTCAGCTGTCCTCCAACACAATCTGACATTCATCAGCAGAGGGAACAATCAGTCTGCACCTGCTGCACACTGCAAGGTGTTCCAGCCATACACATGCTAACTGCAGACAATCTGCTAGCCAGTCCATAATGCATGGTCCCAGAGGAACTATGTGCACCCAGAAGTGGGATGTAAGCACAGACACCAAGCAGGTATCTCAGTGATTATAGGCCCCAGAACAGGAAACATACAGATATCACCATATAGCACTATGTGGGAACCTACAGATGCCATGGCCACTGCTCAGTCAGAGTGAGAGTGACCTCCCAGCATGACATCCTGTGGCCACCATGTCCATTCAGGTGGTGGCCGGCCACTACAATGTCCCAGCCATTGCCTCTTACCCTGTGCAGATGCATCCTGCCCAGTCCGCCCTGGGCGGGCCATACCCACAATACCTTGCTCCTCATTATGCACATTGGCAAGCTAACGCTGGAAATGGTGTAAGCATTGTGGGCCCAGTGAGGAGTAGGCAGCCACAAAACAATGGATAGACATACACACACACACTCACACTCCTATTTCAGCATTGTGCAAAGATAGGGGTAGTTGGCAGCCCTACCCGCCACACTAGTCCTGAGCACAGTGCAGGCATTGCTAAGGTATGCAGGTGCTAGTAGTAGTGCTTTGGTGGTAACTGCTGCTCCATGCTCGGCACAACAGCTTGACTCTCCATGCGGCTTTGGATAGTGGAGCCTGTGGGTGTGGGTGTTTGTGCCCCTGTTGGCCGATGCTCTTGAGGTGTGCACATGTTTGTGTTGTATGTGCTCTGTAGGGTGGTGCGCAGTCCCAGGCCATCGAGTGTGCAGGTAGGCGGCTGCCTAGGGTGTGGGGTAGGGGTGCCTACATACACACTTCCCCCTGGTACCGCCTGCCAATGTTGTGTGCCCTTTGGGGTACCTGCTTGGTAATGTCCCCTGGATGGGACACAGACTCGTGGGCATGTTTGACCTTGGTCAGGTGCTGTCTTGCTGATTTCCAGTTTCTGCATTCCAATGTGCCACCTAGGCATCTGACTAGTCCACCCTATGCCCCAGCTGCCCCACTGCATGTCCTGCGTGCATCCCCCTATGCCCCATTTGCAGCATCACCATAGTGCCCTTTCATACTTGGGCACTATGCTGTTGCTGCACATGTAACACTACTATCACTGTTTTTGGGCTCCGTGCCTATGCTGTACATTGCTGACACTGAAATGGTTTCTCTCTCCTGCAAATGTGCATCTAACGCCAGGTTTTCACTCACAGTAATTTTCGGCCCTTCATTTCCCATTGTTAGTGTAGCAGGGGCCTTTCCCCGCCCACTCCCTGCCCATTGACCCCTTCTCTCCGCCCTCTCTCCACCCTCTGCGGGACTTAGTGTGGCTGGAGACATTAACGTGTGCTAACGTTGCATCTGGTGACATTAGCGCGTGTTAACATCACTTATCGCACGATAATGTAGCTGCTGCTACATTATCGCGGTTTAGTAAACATACCCCTAAGATTCTAAAAGCACCACCAACCAAAGCTGTAACATAAAGCTCTTGAAAAAACTATATGAGGACCCTATAAATCACAATCAAGAAGCAGAATGGTTACCCTGCAAATAGGAGCATTTAGAAAAAGCAAATATCACACCTATGGAATGGCCTGCAGTAACAAAAAAAGATCTGGCAAGCACACTAAAGTGAGCCCCAAACTGAAAGAGCCCTGACCCAGATGGAGTAACCAACTTTTGGCTCAAACAGTTAACATCATCCCACCCAGACATGGTGAATTGCAAAAATCAATTGTTTACACAGCCAGACTTAACACAACAGTGGCTTACTACAGGAAAACATTTTTCTTTCCAAAAAGAGACCCAAGTAAAACGCCCAATAATTATAAACCAATGACTTGTCTACTTACAATCTATAAGCTGTTCACTGCAATAGATGCAGACAGAATATATGATCATATTGACTCTAATAGCATTGTGGCAATAGAGCAAAAGAGCAACAAGAGAGGGACATATGGCACCAAAGAGCAGTTAATATTGAATAAGACCATCATGGCCAGCGCTAAGAAAAGCAGGAATCTCAGTATAGCATGCATTGATTATAAGAAAGCTTTTGACAGCATCCCATACTCATGGATAATAAATTGCCTTGAAATGTAGAAAATAAATCCTGGTTTGATAGAGTACATTAAGTTCACCATGTAAATGTGACAAACCATGCTCTTTTTGAAATATGAAGGTCAGTACATCATTCCTAACATCAGGATCCAGCGTGGAATATTTCAGGGGGATTCCCTGTCACCCTTTCTATTTTGTAAGGCACTTAATCCAATGAATACTCTCATTATCTCTTTGCGATATGTATTTAGCATGAATTCTAAAGAAGGTAACAACCCAGAAACAACATCTCATTTATTATTATTCAGTAGATGATCTGAAACAGCGACCAACAATTAGCAGAGCAACTTCGTGTGGTGAAAAGCTTTTCTGATGACATGAGGATGACCTTTGGCATTTACAAATGTGCTAGGGCAACTTTATTTAGAGGGAAATTGAGCAAAACAGAAAACATCTCCCTGGCTGAAGGCTGTGACATCAAGAACCTTAAACAGCAAGGCATATATAAGTATCTTGGAGAAGAAGAAGGAACAACACTCAAGTAGAAATTACTGAGAGAAATGATAAGTAAAGAATACTACAGAAGATTAAAATCATTATTGAAAAGTGCTTTAACATCACGGAATAAGACACAAGCCATCAATCAGCTGGCAATTCCTGTGCTTTCATACAGCTTTAGGGTTGTAGACTGGCCTCTTAAAGATCTTGAAAAGCTTAATGTGCGAACATGAAAACTCCATGCGCATGAAGTGATTTACAAGAATCAATGTATGCCAAAACTGTACATCCCTAGAACTGAAGGAGGGCTCATAGGGGTATGTTTACTAAACTGCAGTAATGTCATTCGCGGTAGGTTCCATGGTAAAGTTAGAGATGCCCATATAAAGGCATGGGCGTTGCATCGTTACAGCAAGGCGACCGCTAACGCGTGTTACAAGGCGCCTTAGACTAACGAGCATTACAAGGCGCCTTGCAAGGCATCTTGCAAAGCGCCCTGCAAGGCGCTTTGTAAGGCGCCTTGTAAGGTGCCTTGTAAGGCGGCCAGTAAGGTGCCATGTAAGGTGCCTAGTAAGGTGCCCTGTAAGGTGCCGCATAAGGCGCCCTATAGGGCCTCCTAGGCTAAGTGCCATATTAGGCACTCTTGGACAAGGCACCGCAGAAGGCACCCTGGGCTATGGAACCATAGGTTAAGGTGGCCTAACAAGGTTATGGTGTCCTAGGTTAGTGTGCCCTAGGGACTGAAAGGTGCCTCAGGATGACATGCATGACCTGTGCGGAACAGAGACAGATATAGCCCTAACACTAGATAGAGCACTCAGGAAAGGCAATGAACAGGTGAGGGAAGGAGGGAGAAGTGGGAGCCACTGGACCTGCCACATCTGCGGGCATCCCATGTGCCTGCCAGTACTGATGACAAACATGGTGGGGCAGCTGTACCACAGCACAGGGTGTTGGCAATGTAAAGTACTGGAAAAACAGTTGGTGGCAGACAATGGGAATACGTATCCCCCAGTGGAGGCGGAGGTGGCAGGATAGCTACAATGATGGGTGGACAGAGGAGTGGTGGTGCCATGCAGATCAGGCACAGTCAAGGCAACCATGAAGAGGCGCAATGCAGGAAAGGGTAGCAGTGCATGACATGGGGTGGCAGCCTGCACTGGCAGACAGGACTCTACACAGCTGACAGACGCAGATAGACGGACCGAGGGAATGTTGGCAATTGTGGCTAGGGTATTATGGGCTGGAAGCACAGATCTTCAAAAATATGACCTCTACAGGCATGAACACTATTTGAGTAGGACAGGCATGAGAGGAGGGAACAACGAGGAACTTAACCCATGAACACTGCTGAGGACGGTATTGTATTAACCAGTAGGCTATACCTCCATGGTGTATGTCACAGCAATCTCTGGGTACAGAAGGACTGCAGGTCACCAAACAAACTGTCTGCTCTGAATGCCAGGATTGGGTAACCCCACCAGTACCCATAATGCACTGCACATTCTGAATAGCAGTCTACAGCTTATCACCAAATGGGGTCTGCACCTCTCCGGTACCTCAGCTTGGAAAGACAAACTGACAGTGCGTGATATTGGCACAGAGTGGCTACAGACCATGCCATTGTGCAGGTTCTGTGTTCACCCTGAGGGATAGGAAGGTTGCCCAGCACTAGGTCCGCAGTACATGTGGTGCTAGAGATAGGTCCTGCTGTACATCCCCATCACTACCAGTATGTGACAGGTGTTCCTTACAGTGCAGCTGAAGGTAATTTGGTGTCCATCTGTATCCTGCAGTCACATATGGCCCTGTGGGACCAGACACCAGCCAGATTGGTGTGTACCCTGTGTTAGGGTCTGGCTGACATGGGCTGCTGTTATCAGGACAGAGGGGTTCCTAGAATTGCATGAGGTGTGCGTAGCAGTGTCTTTATAGGTTGCAGTGGTATACACTACATACCCCAAAGGGCCCACATCACCCCTTTTGTAGGTAAAGAACAGTGCCCCCACCCCATCCTGTTTGCACGAGACAGAGGTGGTTGGCAGCCGTGCCTGCCACACTAGTCTTGAGCACAGTGCTGACATTGCTAAACTGTGGAGGGGGTAGTAGTAGTGCTTTGGTGATAACATCATCCCAATGCTGGGGCCAACAGCCTGCCATTCCATGCATCATTGGATTGTGGAGCCTGTTTTAGTGGGTGTTTGCACCCCTGTTCGCCGCTGCTTTGGGCTTTGCACATGTTGTTGTTGTATCTGCATTGTAGGGTAAAATATAGGGACATGCTCTGCAGGAACCACAGCTGGGACCTGCACCTGTGACCCTCTGCTCCTGGACACACTGGCTGGGTGTACTGCACCACACTGTTGCCACAGATGCATGGCAGTCCCTGGGGCAACCTGCAATTTTCTTCAGCCAGACCTTTTATGTTGCACTGCACACCACGTACTGATGCAGAGCATGGCCTGGGTCCACTGCAGGGAGGTGGCACTGCTCCCTCCAGTATGGGCACACGCCCCCCTGCCAAACTGATGTGGCCATTTTCTGTCAGTGCTGGTAGTGCGCAGTCCCTGGCCATCCACTGTGTAGGTAGGCGCCCGCCTAGGGAGTGGGTTCTGGGGTGGGGGGGCATACATGGACATCCTCACATCCCCCATCACTGCCTACCACTATTATGTCCCCTCCACATGGGGGCGGGATGGCTGGGGGGATGTCAGTCTGTGCCCTAGCGACTATTGGCTAGGGTGGACCAGGTAGATATTGGTGGATTGTGTTTGGCCTTGGTTAACTGCTGTCTTGCTGATCTCCGGTGTCTATGTTGATATGTGCCACCTAGGTGCCCGCCTGGTCCACCCTGTGCCCCAGCTGCCCATGCTACATGTCCCACCTGCGGCCCCCTATGCCCCATTTGCACCATCGCCATAGTGTCCATTCATACTTTGGCACTATGGTATTGCTGTACATGGAGCACTACTATCACAGATTTTGGGCTCCCTGCCTGGGCTGTACATTGCTGACACGTAAATGGTTTCTATCTCCTGCATATGTGCATCTAATGGCAGGTTTTCAAACCCATTAGGATTCAGCTCTTCAGATCAGCGCGTTAGTGTGAATGGAGCCTCTCCCCGCCCACACTCCGCCCATTGACCCCCTTCTCTCCATCCTCTCTCCACCTTCTGCGGTGTTTACCTTGCTACGGAACGTCAATGATCGTTAAGTATCGATAACGCGCGTTATGAGACGTCTACAGCTTATCACCAAATGGGGTCTGCACCTCTCCGGTACCTCAGCTTGGAAAGACGAACTGACAGTGCGTGATACTGGCACAGAGAAGCTACAGGCCATGCCATTGTGCAGGTTCTGTGTTCACCCTGAGGGATAGGATGGGTGCCCAGCACTAGGTCCGCAGTGCATGTGGCTTTAGAGATAGGCTCTGCTATACATCTTCATCATTACCAGTGTGTGACAGGTGTTCTATGCAGTGCATCTGAAGGCAATTCAGTGTACATCTGTATCCTGCAATCACATGTGACTCTCTGGGACCAGGCACCACCCAGATTAGTGCGTACTCTGTGTTAGGGTCTGGCTGACATGGGCACCTTGTATCAGGGGAGAGGAGTTTCTAGACTTGCATGAGGCTTGTGTAGCAGTGCCTTCACAGGTCAAAGTGGTATACACTATATACCCCAAAGGGCCCACAATCACCCTTTTTGTAGGTAAAAGACAGGTGCCTGAGCCCCAGTGAAACCATCTCCATCCTGCTGGTATAAGACAGCCCTCCAGGGTTGGTGGGCCAGAGTCATACCTGCAACTGGGGCAGTGGGAGAGCAGCAGTAATGCTGAGGTTAGGTCTGGAAAACCCAAACTGCCTCACACCACCCTCTACTCACAACAGACAGCACAGTCAGAGTGCACCTGCAGCATCTTGTAGATATACCAACCATACACAGTCAAACTGAAGACAGTCCATGCTTACAGAGGATCTATGTGCAACAAGCAAGTATCCCAGCAATTGGGCCCCAGCACCATGAACACACAATTAACACTGAAGTCAAATAGGGTAGAGCGCTATGTGGGAACCTAGACATGCCATGGTCACTGCTCGGTCAGAGTGAGTGCCTTCCCAGCATGCCATGTTGTGGCCACCCTGTCCATGCAGGTGGTGGTCAGGCACTACAGTGTCCCAGCCATTGCCCCACACCCTGTGAAGATGCATCCTGGCCAATCCGCCCTGTCCGGGCCATACCCACAATACCTTGTTCCTCTATATGCACATATTTAGGCTAACGCTGGTAACAGTGGGACATTGTGGGCCCTGTGAGGTGTGGGCAGCCACAGAACAATGGATAGACATACACACACACACACTCCTATTGCAGCATTGTGCAAAGATAGGGGTGGTTGGCAACCCTGCCCGCCACACTGGTCCTGATCACAGTGCCGACATTGATAAACTGTGCAGGAGGTAGTAGTGCCCTGGTGATAACTGCAGCTCAGTGCTGGGGCCAACAGCCTGATTCTCCATGAAGCTTTGGATTGTGGAGCCTGTTTGAGTAGGTGTTTGTACCCTTGTTCGCCGCTGCTTTGGGCTTTGCACATGTTGCTGTTGTATCTGTATTGTAGGTTAAAACATAAGGACATGCTCTGCAGGAACTTGATCCTGTGATCCTCTGCTTGTCAATACACAGCTTCACATTTTGTTGCATACGTCTATTATACCAGTGATTCTTTTTAAGTGGGGGAGAGGGGATGATGTGTTGTGTTGGTGGGCGTGCGGGTTGCATGGCAAACTTGAAGATATGTGGTGACATGGTCCCAATTGCAAAGCTTTTGGGTGAAGGTCCATAAACAGGACCGGAATTTTGGAGCTTCGGATCCCTTACTTGCTGGAAACCTGTGTGCTGGGCTACTTGTCTCCTGAATTTTCTGACCGTGATCTTAGGCGTCTTTTATTCCAATTAATTATTTTAAGCTGTTTGTTATTGGCAGCCAAGAGTGTGGTTGCCCGACATTAGAAGTGCCCTGCTCCTCCCACATATTCGGAATGGCTCACCCAACTCCAGTACTCGGGGAACGCTAGGCCATTAGGGTTTTCAGGATTCCCACAATGAATATGCATGAGATAGACATGCATACAATGAAGGCAAAGCATGCAAATCTACCTCATGCATATTCATTGTGGGGATCCTGAAAACCTGAGTGGCCTAGGGTTCCCTGAGGACTGGGTTGAAAACCCCTGCACTAAGGTTTGAGACATCTATGAGATGGAGAGGCTGACTACTGAATTGCTGGGGAAACCAGATGTGGTTGCGAAAGTCTACTATCACTACTACTATTAATCATTTATATAGTGCTACCAGGCGTTCGCAGCACTGTATAAGAACATATATGAGACGGGCCCTGCTCGTTAGAGCTTACAATCTAATCAAGACAGACAGTATAATATAAGAGAAACAAGGGGTTCAAATAGGGAAAGGAGACACAAGGAGAACAAGGGATTAGGATCCAAATACAGCCTCAAAGAGGTGAGCTTTTACCATGGATTTGAAAAGGGGGAGAGATTAGACCTGAAGTATAGATTCAGGAAATTTGTTCCAGGTAGAAGGAGCAGCAAGGAGAAAAGATTGAAATATGGAGTTGGCAGTGGAAGAAAAGGGCATAGAGAGAAGCCAGAGGAAGAGCGAAGTTCACGAGGAGGGATGTAGGGAGAGAGGGGAGAGGAAAGGTAGTGAGGGGCAGTAGAGTGAATGCATTTATAGGTCAAAAGGAGAAGTTTGATTTGGATACAGAAACAGAAGGGGAGCCAATGAAGTGATTTTAGAAGAGGGGTTATATGAGTGTATCAGGGCTGGCAGAAGATTAACTGGCCAGCAGAGTTCTGATTAGATTGAAGAGGAGAGAAATGACTCTGAGGGAGAGCAGCAAGCAGGAGGTTGCAATAGTCAAGACAGGAGGTGACCAAAAAATGGATAAGAGTTTTAGTAGTGTGTTCTGAGAGGAAGGGGTGAATTTTGTTAATGTTACAGAGAAAAAAATGACAAGTTTTAGCTATCTGCTGGATATGCGTGGAGAAGGAGAGGTAGGAGTCAAAGATAACCCCAAGGTTGTGGGCTGAGGAAATAGGAAGCATAAGAGTGTTATCAGTAGAGAGAGAAAAAGGAAGAAGTGGGGAGGAGGGTTTGGGGGAAAAATAAGAAGTTCAGTCTTGGCCATGTTCAATTTTAGATGATGGTTAGACATCTAGGCAGAGATGTCAGATAAGCAGGCAGAGATATGGGCTTGGAGTGTAAGAGAAATGTCAGGTGTAGATAGATAGATTTGAAACCCATCAAAATAAAAATGATACTGAAAGCCATGGGAAGAGATAATGGCACCAAGGGACTGAGAATAGAAAGGGAAAAGGAGAGGACACAGAACAGACCCTTGATGTACACCAGCTGAGAGAGGGATGGCAGTAGAGGGGGATCCACCAGAACAAACACTGAAAGAGTGAGGAGAGAGATGAGAAGAGAACCAGGACAGCACAACACCCCTAAAACCAAGAGATGACAAAGTATCAAAGAGAAGGAGGTGGTCAACAGTATCAAAAGCAGCAGAAAAGTTGTGAAGAAAGAGAACTGAGTAAAGACCCTTGGACTTAGCCAGGAACAAGTCACTGAGGATTTTGGCAAGAGCCGTTTCAGTAGAATGAAAGGGGATGAAAACCAGACTGAAGTGGATCTAGGAGGGCTTTAGAGGAGAGAAATTCAAGGCAGTGGCGGAGAAATGCATGTTCAAGAAGTTTGGAAATGAAGGGAAGGAGGGAGAAGGGTCGATAAGAAGGACAAGGAGGGTCAAGTGAAGGTTTCTTGAGGAGAGGTGTAATCACAACATGCTTGAAGGCTGCTGGGAAAGTTGCAGTGGAGAGTGGTCTGGTTTTGGACTGTGAGACTTACTAAGGAAATTAGAAATGTGAGTGCATTTGCAGACTTGGTCAGGATGTAAGCTCAGGCTGACGTGGTTGTGCCGCAGTGTTGTAAGTTACGTTGAAGGGTAGGGGGCGTGCGGGGTTCGGGTCTTCAGGGGGCCCTCTGTTATTTTTTTAGCTGTTGCCTTTTGTATTAGCCTGTGCACTAGCTTCTAGTTCAGAAGCATGTTATTTCCTTTAATTTTATGCTGTCTTATTCTCATGTTTGAGATGTACTGTTCCCTTTAAGACTAATAAAAGTATTTACACACAAAAAAAAATAAACAGCATTACCAGTTCAGGAAAATCCTCTCTAGAATCTGCCTCAACACTACAAAAATGAAGAATAAAAAGTGACCCCCCACCACTGTCCAAAAAACTATAAAGTTAATTTTAATTTGGTATGATATTGCTTTTTATCAATATAATTGTGATAGCAGTGATGCTGACATTCTGAAGGGAGGCGTGTGTGGGTGGATGGGGGGGTAGTGTTTAACGAGCATATCCCTTAGAAAATTATTGCATATCAAGTAAGCTGTCCATTGGGCCTGTTCAATTATGTATTTGTCCCAGAGTATACACCAGCGTGTTTTACTATGGGGCTTCCGCCCGATATGAATTCAATGGGGCCGTGGCTCCGATATTGAGCGGAAGCCGCTACCGCGGCTTTGTAAACAAGCCCTTATATCTGTCTTGAATTTTTTCATTTAGTTGTTTGTTTATTTGCCAATGGATTTCAAACATTTCAGCAGTGAGTACTACTCTAATAAAACAAAAAAGGGTGGGCCTGGGACTTGTTAACCTAATACCATCTGCCCCAATTGAGCATGATTATAGTAGATGGAATTAATATTTAATGAGTCTCTTTTACTGTTTATAGTGGCATCTGCATCAAGAAGGAATCCAAATGATTTTCCTTCCCACTGCAGAGATGAGTTTTATATATTCAATATAAAGTATGCACATTCATATTTCAGCCTTATCTTATACATATAGATAGATATAGATGATTGATCTATATATTGTATAATATATCATACGCAGTACTAATGTTAACAGTAGAAGAAACTGGACTTTAAGGTTAAAATGAGATCTTATAGAGTCTAAGGGGTATGTTTACTAAATCGCGTTATTGCAGTTCGCGTTAGGATCCGCGTTAATAAGACAAACCCCCAAATAAGGAGATGGGCGGGACAGCGGAACACCTACCGCGCGTTACTAAAGTAACGAGCGTTACATGGCGCGTTAGCGGCGTCACCGCGCGTTAAGCATAAGAAGCCACTCAGACATACATGATCAATACAGAGCTGTAGCACAATGGTTACTGCAGTGACCGCTAATACGGGCAGCATGGGTTTGAGTCCGCAGGGTGCCAGTTGCAGAAGGCTGGCTGATGTAGCATCCTGTACATGATACAGTGAGGGAGGGGGCATTTAGTTGTTTCGTTTTGGAGGGGTGCAAGCAAACACACCCACACATTAGATAGTGAGTGAGGGGGCATGTCTATGTTCCCTTCCCTTTTGGGGTGCAAGTAAACACACCCACACATTATATAGTGAGTGTGGGGGCATGTATATGTCCTGTATGTGTTGTAGGGTTGCTAGCATACATACCTGACCCAAACAGAGCTGTAGCACAATGGTTACTGCAGTGACAGCTGATATGGGCAGCATGGGTTCGAGTCCCCAGTGTACCGTAAGAAGGCATGTTTTGCTTTACGTCGAGTACTGCATACAGAAACACACCCTCGCAGTGTGCGTAACAATGTACGTTGGGGCGTGCGTAGCGACGCGCGTACAATCGTGCGTGGGTATGTGTGTTTTTACCTGTGTGGGTACCTTATATGACAGACTCGGTAGGGTGTCCTGCACCTATGCACAATGCTAACAGATGTACGTGGGATGGCCTATGGGTTATGAAAGTCTGTGAACAGGCGCTGGATTCCCCCAGGGTTGGATTGCGCCAGTCACACCCATGATGCACTGCACATGCAAATCAGCTGTCCACAGATAAACACAAGATGGGGAATGCACACCCACAGCACCTCGGCCTGGTAGGGGGTACTGACCGTGTGTTGTACCGGCACAGGGTAGCCACACACCGTCACAGCGTGCAGGTACTGTGCTCACCCTGAGGCGCCAAGCACCAGGTCCACAGCAACGTCCATGGCTGAAAGAGGCCATGGTGCAGGTCCACAGCAGTGTTATAGTGTGAGACAGGTAGTTTCTGCAGAAACACCTTGGGCATCTCTGTCTGTATCAGTCAGGTGTAGCCCCCATGGACCCCATGCACCACCACCCCCTCCCCCAGGGCGGCAAACAGGGTCTCCTATCAAAAGATACAACATCTACCTCCCTGCAAGGTGGACGTAGAGGGGAACATCAACCCCAGTCCTGCTGAGGGACACACACCCCACAGAGCAGTCAATGCAGCTCTGTACACATCCAGAACACAATAGCAGACAGACATTAGGCCTAGATATGGCATGCTGCACCCCACCACTCTCTGATATTCCCCTGGTACAAGCCATCAGCCACTGCACCCTGCAAGCCACTCCATCACAACACATGCTAGCTGCAAATAGTCTGCTAGTGCCCAGTGGAGATGCCTGCACCCAGAACTGGGATGTCAGCATACACAGTTAAATCAGTGACAGGACCCCAAAAGGCAACCCATATATATCACATGAGAGAAATACTAGATAGCACTATGGGGGTGCCTAGCCATGCTGTGGTCACTGCACAGTCAGGGTGAGAGTGATCTCTCAGCAGCACATACTGAGGTCACCCTGTCTGTGTAGGTGGTGGCCGGCCACTACAATGTGCCTGTCACTGCCCTATGCCCTGTGCAGATGCGCCCTGGCCAGGCCACCCTGTCCGGCCTATACCCATGGTACCTTGCTCCTCATTATGCACATTGGCAGCCCAATACTGGCAACATTGCTAGCAGTGTGGGCTGTGGAAGGTGTTTGCAGCCACCACACACTGATAGACAGACAACCACCCCCACACCGATGACAGCATTGTGCTACTATAGAGGTGGTCAGCAGCCATACACACCACACCAGTCATGGGCATAGTACAGGCATGGATATGGTACACAAGACTGTTGGGGGGTCACTCCCAGGGTGGTGAACACTGTCAGAGACCAGACCTGCAGCACACACCGCAGACATCAGAATGATTGTTATGGTGGAGCTCAATGAGCAAAATGTGCTTAACAGAGGAATTGATATCTGCCAGTTCTCATAGCAAACGTTTGATAGCTGTGTACCATATACCCAGGTGTAGGGTGGCATTGCTAAGGTATGCAACTGCTAGTATTGGGAGATACAGGCAGGACCCAATGTCTTGCCTCTCCAGGTGGCATTGGCCAATGGGGCCTGTGGGTGGGTGTGTGGCCCTGTTGGCTGCTGCTTTACGGCAGAGTTCCCCAACTCCAGTCCTGGTGTTCCAAACACTGTTCGGGTTTTCATGCTGTCCCTCATAAATATGCATGAGCTACATCTGCATAACATGGGGGTGGTGCATAGCTATGCAGCACAGGCATCTTTATTGGAGGCAACATGAAACCGTAATGTTGTGGGGCCCTCCAGGACTGCATTTGCGGAACTCTGCTTTAAGGTAATGTGCCTGTTTCTGGTGTGGTAAAATATAGGCCATGTGTATGTTCTCTGCAATAAAGGTGTGTCTTTACTATCACTGTTTAGTGGTGGGTAAAGCTATGGGGACTGGGTTGGCAGGAGCCCCAGCTAGGATTTGAACCTGTGACCCTCTGGTCTTACAGGCTTTGGCTGTGTCAGTTGCACCACACTGTAGCCACAGAGACAGTGCAGTCCCTGGAGTTAGTTAAACCGGCCTGACGAGTCAGAAACCCTGCTCTGCAACAGGTTTACTGTGACCTCATTTACCTTGTATGCAGACAACTTTGCACATAAACCTCAGAGAATACCTCACAAAAGGGGCACACACCCATAACCAAGCTGGGCAACAATGATATCATTGGGAAACATTACACAACACTCCCAGGACAATCCATTACAATGAAATGATCTTTAAAAGGGTCTGTGGAGCGTACACCCTTCCACACATCATTTCTTTTTTATTTGGTGCTTTCCAGGCAGTGTTGTTCCTTGTTGCCCATTGCTATCACTGTTGTCCAGCTGTATTATGCTTTTTAAAATGTTTCCTGTGGTCATTTTTAACGTTTTATGTGCTATTTTGTTCAGTGCACATGTATCACACTGCTCACGTTTTGTGTGTTTCCCCGGTTTTTATGTACATTGCTGACGGAAATGGTTTCTCTTCCCTTTAAATGCCTTTAACGGCAGGTTTTCATTCGCGTTGGAATTGAGCTCAGAATTACAGCGCGTTAATGAGGGGGAGCCTCTCCACGCCCCCTCTCCGCCCATTGACCCCTTATCTCCGCCCACTCTCCACCTTCTGCGCTGTTTTAACGCGCCGCGAGGCTTTACGATCGTTAAGTGCGGTTACCGCGCGTAGTACGACGTTACTGGTCGTTGGCGCGTGTTTACGCGCGTTACACTGCACTTACGGTCGTTAACGTCATACTACGCGCGTTATTCACGTTTAGTAAACATACCCCTAAGAGGTTGTTTGTTGAAAAAGAATGCTCATGTATATAATGTCCTAATCTTAGAATGAAGGAATGGTAATCACCACAGGAAAAAACAATAATTCATTCAGAAAATTCACACGCAGGAAAAAAAAGAGTTCAAACTCCACACTGTTGTTTGTATAGGAGAAAAGGGATCTCAGAATCTATCGAGCTAAGTGTATCATAGGCATGAAATTTCCAAGCCCTTGACATAAGCTTGCTGCATAAATGATCCAAAAAACTCCGCAGGGCCATTATAGCACGGGATAATTCCCATGCTGTGTAACCCATGGTAGGGTCATAAGTGAACAAATTAAGGGCGGAGAGTGGGATGTGGTGAGTTCAGTGCAGTTGGCGCTGTGTTCACACCGCGTGCTACCTGCATTATTTTATTTATTTATTTATTTAACATTTCTTCTATACCGCGCTATTACAATCAGCGCGGTGTACATCGAACAAAACATACTACAATGCATACAAGCAACATTGACTTTTACATAGAACAGGGAAAAAAAACATAGGTAGAGTTAAGTGCACCCATACTAATGTGGTGTGTGCTAAGGTACAGGGCACTGTATTAACTGCCGGGCAAATGATTCTAACCCCCACGACAGTTAATGCAGTGGTTTGCACCTAATGCACCATTGTTTCTGAGCTTTTGCTGCGTTAGATGCAACACCTTAGCACTTTTAGTAAAAATACCCCTTAATATCTTGAGTTAACTGATTCCATTCATGACAGCACAATATGAAATAACTTATCAAAATATCATTTAGGGGGTCTTTTACTAAAGCGGAGTAGGGCTTTGCACCTACCATGGGTGTTTTGCAGGAAAAAATGCATGGTAGATGCAAAGTCTGTGTGGAAAATGCAGGGGGAGCAGACAGGACTGCCAAATACTTCAAGGGTCTGCAAACCCTGCCCTGGCAGGGAGCAAGGGAGCACTCATGGTCCCTGGCAGGGAGCGTGGAAGCACTTGCGTTCCCTTCCAAAGTAGGGTTCACAGGCCCCAACGTGTCCCCCTGGTAACTTTGCCCCCGAAATCTCCCCCCTGATCAATACCCCTTTTCAACACCACCATGGCTAGTCTTGCAGCACCACCACAATGGGTCAGGAGACTAGCACAAGGTGACCCAGGTGCCATTTTGAAGACTGCCGGAGCCAGGGAAGGAGTGGAGGGACCACCTCTGCAGTAATCACCCCTAGACCACCAGGGTTGACACGGTTGGATACCAGGAATGTTTGTAGGGGATATAGGATTGTTTTGAGGGAGGGGGTTTCAAGTTCCTTCAATTGGGCACCCCTTTGCAGGGCCTCAACTGCTGAAAAGCTTTCCAGCCATGATGGTCCTGAAATGGGGTACCGAGTGGGGGGGGGGGAGGAGGGAGGAGAGATATTGAGGAGGGGCAAAGTTACTGAGAGGATACAATGGTGGGATGATCATGGCGGGAGGCAGTGGGACATCAGCTGCGGCTGCACTACTGCACAGTCAGTGCCTTGACTTCATTTACTATCACTTTTTTGGGTGGCAGTGATGGCAGCCATGATATCTAGCAAACAGCATTATGAAGTGTGCTAGCTGTCACCGGCTGACATGCCCCTTTGAGAGAGCACTGTTTTTGGACTGTGCTGTCTGTGCATGCCCCATGGTAGCGGTTGCCATAGAAGTTTAACACATGTTAAACACATGACAAGCACTTACTACTGCTTAGAGAAAGATCCCATTAGAGTGAAAATCATTAACAGTTGGTTTGCTTTTGCAATTTTTGCAAATTTCTGAATTTTGGGGTATTTTATTCTGCCTGTTTTAGATATTCAGTTTACTAAAAAGTTTTTAACTCATGCAAATCAACTCACACATTGATTTAGGCTAATGCACATTAAACTGCAAATGTTTTTTGTGTGCACTAAGGAGCATGCTTGCTAAGAGTTAACATACACTAATGAATGTTTATTTATTTTATTTATTAATTTGAACGTTTTTTTATACCTCTCCTTCCAGCGATCAGGGGCGGTTTACATGGAACTACAACACAGTGGTACATGGAACATATTTAACCAATACAATTTAAACAAGGAACTTAGAACAATAACTATATACATACCAGTGTACACTAATTACAGAGACATAGTGATGGCTGGATGTTATCATCTATTTACTAAAGGATAAGGTGTGTTAGTGAATGTTAGTGCGTATTAAGCGCCTCTGAGCTCATAGAAATAAAAAGGCCAAGGTAGCACTTAATGGGACATGTATACTAAAGCACAATAGCCAGGAGCACAGGGTTTAGCTATGGGATAACTTGTGTTTTGGCCTCCTGGTAGCTGGGAGCACGTGGTCAGAATGCTCCCATGCCGAAAACACCGCGCTATCAGAGCAGTGTGCAAATAGGTGGGATTAGGGTGGACTTGAGGCAGATAGTGGGCAGTATCAGCAGCACACGGTTGATGCACCTGATACACCTGAATGGCCCGGACACGAATGTGAAGCAGTTTAAAGCCCTGAAGCCTTCCACATATATACCATCATTGACATCTCCAGATGGGAATATCAAGAAATGAACCAGGTACTTGCCTAGGGCACTGGTATTGGAAGGGCAGCATGGTGTATCTCCACAGCAGCAGAACATTGCTACCTGGCAGCCATACAACCAGGACATGTAGCACATGAGTATATCTGCTAGGAGATGAACACACATATATACACATGCAAAGCTACGTCATTCTTGAAAGTATGTTGTTCACATATGTTTTTCCACTGGATAGATGTGGGAGGGCTGCTGGTGTGATGAGCTGAGGAGGAGTTGGGCGATAACACCTGTGCTCCGTAAAACAACTGGTACTGGTCATAAAGCCAAAGATGGACACAGCAGAGTACAGCTGGGGAGGGGCATGCAAATAAAGTGTTGCAACAACTCGTAAAATAAAGGTTTGACATCAATATGTGCTGTCCGACTACTACCCACCCTGCATGGAGAGCCATGTAGCGGTGCATACATGCACCTGAGGGGCTATGCCAGTATCATGGGCTCTGTTCCTGTGGGCAGATGACCCCCACCCTGACCATTGGACAGAGGTGTCCAACTCTAGCCCTGAACAGCCAGAATCCATCCTGGTATTCAGGATGCCCCTAATGAATATTAATGAAATATATTTACAAATGGGGACCAAACATGCAAATATATCTCATGAATATTCACTGGGGACATCCCAAGCCAGGTTGGATTATGGCCCTCCAGGGCTGGAATTGGACACCCCTACCATAGGAGGATGTGTCTTTGGCCTACAGACTCATAGAAACATAGAAACATGATGGCAGAAAAAGACCACATGGCCTATCTAGTCTGCCCTTCCATATTAATGACTACAACAGTCCCTTTTTTTCCCTTTACAGATTCTCTGTGCTTGTCCCATGCTTTTTTGAATTCAGATACTGTCCTCATCTCTATCAATTCTAGACCATTCTTCAAGCTAGATCCCTCCACATGTTATCTACTCCTTCCTCGGTGTCTACTCTATTGCAGATTTTGGTATCATCTGCAAAGAGGGAAACCTTACTCGACAGCCCTTCCACAATATCACTAACAAAATGATGAAAAGAATCGGACCAAGGACAGATCCCTGTGGCACACCATTGGTAACCTCCTTCTCCTCAGAGTGAGCTCCATTTATCTGTACCCTTTGTCAATTCCCACTCAACCAATTTCTAACCCCAGCAGTAACCTAAGTGTCCATCCCTACAGTGCTCAGTTTGTTTATAAGTCATCTGTGCGGAACGATGTCAAAGGCTTTATTGAAATCTAAATACACCACATCTAAGGCTCTCCCTTGGTTCAATTCCCTGGTCACTCAGTCAAAGAAATCAATCAGATTCGTCTAACATGCATCTGGTAAATCCATGCTGCCTCGGATCTAGTAATCCGTTGGTCTCCAGAAACCTCAATATTTTCTCTTTAAGCAACACTTCTAATAATTTACTCCTCACCAAGGTTAAACTAACTGGCCTGTAGTTTTCAACCACATCCTTACTTCTGCTCTTGTGTAAAGGTACCACATGTGCCTCTCTCCAATCCTCTGGCACCACTCCTGACTCCAAAGAGGCATTGAAAAGGTCAGTTAGTGAAGCAGGTAGAATGTCCACAAGATTCCTCAGTAATCTCAGATGTATCCCATCTGGTCCCATAAATTGGTCTATTTTTAGTTTAGCTAATTCTTCACAAACACAGTCTTCTGAAAATCATTCAAGATGCCCCTCACTTCTGTTTCCGTTTGAGAGTGTTGTCTGCGGTCCTGCTCCTAGTACTTCATCTGTGAACACAGAACAGAAATATTCATTAATCAATTCTGCTTTATCCTCACCGGCTTCTACATATTCCCCCCCCCCCCCTTCACCCTTAAGACTGACAATACCACATTTGCTCTTCCTCCTCTTACTAACATATCTGAAAAATGTCTTATCCCCCCGTTTTATTGCATCGGCTATTTCCTCCTCTTTTTGAATCTTTGCTTTCCCGACTCTTTGCTAACTTCTCTAAGTTCTTCCAAATATAGATGCCTGTCTTCCTCTCTCTGTGATCTCTTGTATTTCATGAAAACCTCCCTCTTTTTCTTCACCTTTACAGTTACTTCTTTTGAAAACCATAGTAGCCTCCTTTTCCTTTTACCTTTTTTTTACCATTTTAACAAAAAGGTTGATTGCCCTTAAAATATCCCCTTTCAGTTTTGCCTACAGTTTTTCTAAATCCCCCAGCTGTTCTCATCCCACAAACAACTCCTTGAGGCATTGGTCCATCTTGGCAAAGTTAGTTTTCCTAAATCTAAGGCCCTCACTTTTGAATGGATTTCATTAGCCCTAGTCCTAATACTAAACCACACCATCTGGTAATTACTGGATGCAAGATAATCTCCCACTGTAATATCAGAAATATCATGATCGGTAAGCACCATGTCCAATATGGCCCCTTCATGTGTGTTACCAGTTGCCTGAAGAGTTCTCCCTGCAGTGAATCCAGGATCTCCTTACTTCTAGATGATAGTGCAGTAGGGATGCGCCAATCAACATCTGGCATATTGAAATCCCCTATCAGTAGCACGTCCCCTTTCCTGGCAATGATTATATTTAAATCTCCATCCATCTCTTCTCCCCTGTGAGGGGAGTCTGTATATCATGCCAATGCAAATGGATTTCTCTTTCCCTCTTTCTAGTTTAATTCATATTGTTTCCTTTCTCCCTTTTAAGCCCTGTATTTTCATAGTTTTAATATTATTTTTTACCTATAGTGCCACTTCTCCTCCCCTTCTTCCTACCACATCCTTTCTGAATAAAGTATAGCCTGGTATAGTTGCATCCCAGTCATGGTTGTCCATGAACCATGTCTTTGTTACCACCACTAAATCCAAGTCAGCCTCTCCCATTAAAGCCTCAACATCTGGGATCTTATTTCCCATGCTACGGGCATTTATACACACTGCTTTCAATATGTTGCCCCTTTTACCCTTTTTCATAAAGGTATTTAATGTTTCACTTATTTGGAGCTTTCACATACCTGGGCGCTTTCTTCCTGCATTCCCAATGAATCTAGTTTAAAGTCCTCTTTAGTAGGTTAGCCAATCTGCTACTGAAGACGCGTCAACCCTTCTTGGACAGATAGATGCCATCTCTGCTCTGCAACCTTTGGAACAACATCCCATGGTTCAGGAAACCAAAATGTTCTCAATGACCCCATCCATGCAGCCATTCATTTACCTCCAGGATGTGAGCTTTTCTGCCTTGGTCTTTACCCTCAACAAGGACGATTGAAGAGAACACTACCTGCACATCCATCTGCTTCACCCTCTGTCCCAGAGCCATAAAGTCACTTTTGATATGCAGAGAGTGATACGTGGCAGTATCATTTGTGCCAGCATGGATGAGCAACATTGGGTAATAGTCAGTGGGCTTGATGAGTCTCTTCAAACTCTCCGTAACATCTCAGATTTTGGCACCTAGCAGAAAGCATGACTCTCTGGACATCAAGTCTGGTTGGCAGATGAGCACCTCAGTACCCCCCAGAAGAGAGTCACCAACCACGACTACCCTTTGCTTACTTGTGGTCACCGATTCTGCAACTTTGGGGTGCTCAGCTCTGGTTTTTCCTTTTCCTGGGATGCTTTCACCTACTCCCAGGACTGCATGATGGTTCTTCAGTTCAAGTGCTGGAAGAGTCGTATTGGTGATTCTGCAATTCCTGGTGACTCATGTCCAAACTTCGTCATTCTGTAGGCTCCCATCTTCACCTCTGCTAGTGACCCTGGATGTTTCAAGAAGCATCTCATCAATGTACTTCTTACTGTCTTGAATACTCCTCAGCCTCGCCACCTCTTCTCTGAGCTCCTCCACTTGTTTCCTGAGAGCCTCAACATGCAGGCATCCTGCACATGGAACCAGTCCTTCAATTGCCATTGGGATCTCTGTCTGGACAGAGGCAGAAGTTGTAACTGGGGTGACAGCTTTGGCGATACAATTTTTCCCAGCCATTGTTCAGTTGGCAGAACTTTGGTACCTGTTGAAGGAAAAGGGAGAGAGACCTACCAAAGTACCAGCCTGTTTCTCAGTTGTACTTTCAGAGAAAAAGCAGTTAACCTCTTTTGAGTGTGTGCTAAATGTGCTTTGTGCAGCTAATTGGGGAGTTACCCTATTAAGCAAGAATGCTCACATAGAATGGGTGGGAGATGGGGTGGGTAGGAAGCAGATATCTTCATTTCTACTACTGAACATGGGCTTGCTTAGTTGGATCAGTGTTCCTCTTCCCCCTCCCTAGAGGATGAGGGTTCCACAGACCTGGGAAGCTCATGTGGGCTCCCAAGGACCCGTGGTCCTTCATTTCCCTAAGAGCTGGTGTGCTCT
This sequence comes from Ichthyophis bannanicus, assembly GCA_033557465.1. Classification (NCBI taxonomy): domain Eukaryota; kingdom Metazoa; phylum Chordata; class Amphibia; order Gymnophiona; family Ichthyophiidae; genus Ichthyophis; species Ichthyophis bannanicus. The sequence goes on along the minus strand of CM066033.1, from coordinate 1,076,846,148 downwards.
GGCTGGGAACTACTGGGGGTTGCTTGTCTCCATGGCAGTATGTAGGGTGTCTTGTGGTGTATCCCTAAAGCCTTCCCTATGGTAGGAGCATGGTGTCCTTTGTGGACTGCCTCCCACCCCACTGGCTGAGGTTAGGCCATAGGGGTGGGAATTCTAGGTGATGACTACAGAGACTGCATCTGGGAACCATGAATCCCATGCAATATATCCCTCACATGTGTGTGTTTACTCTGTTGAGCCTACAGATCTGCTGTAGTGCCCCCTTTCTCCCTCATGGGGGCAGTACTTCTCACTAGCAAGAGTACTGTGCTATATTTTTGTTGGGGTGACAAGAAGTGGTGCCAATCCCTCCCACACCAGATGCCTGGTAACCTTTCCACTGCAGCCTAAGGCACCCTGGGTGCCTCAGGGGGTGAGGGGTTCTTAGGCCGTTCCACATGGCGACCACTGTAGACATCCTTCCTGCTACCATTCAGATGATGAATTTCCACCCTATCTCCCCTAGAAAGAGCCGCAATGTGGTGACTATGCATGTGTTTTCTTTCCTGATTTTAATGTCCTGCCCCTTGTACTTTGACCATTGCTCTGAGCTGTTCAGTGGGATGTGCCTATTCCCAGGTCAGCCCTCTCTATCCTTCACTGGCCACTTACTAGGTATCCTGTTAGTGGGGTAGGGGCCCAGATATTGCTGTATAATATCACTGAAGAGATTTGGTGTCTTATTGCTGGTCATAACATTGCATTGGTAGCATGCAACAGCAAGGCACTCATAGCGAGCACCTTCACAGAATGCATGTGCTACAGACGCGCATTCCCTATTGCCATACTGGAGACACACCTAACATGTCAATATGTCTCTATTGTGGCTACATCCTCTGCTACTCCACTTCTCAGTATATTCACATGCTAAGTGCATGTTTGCCCCATGCTACTTGCAGCACATTAGTAAACATCTCCTAATATGCATTAATGTTTTTTAATGTACATCAATCTTTAATAAATGTGCCTCTATTTTTTTTTAAATGTGCTAAATACTTCAGTTTTAGCAATTATTAATACTAATCCATTGATAAACATCGTCCCTCACTATACCAAACCATTCTTTCAGCAAGATTTGTTTTGAAAATTTATCAGGTTGACAGGGGGCAAATAATTGGATGTCATCTGCACACATCCAGAACTAAAGTCTTGTCGTTCTGAATTTCTCAGCAAATGGCTGCAAATATAAATCAAACAGGATGGCTGACAAGACTTACTGTCTTCTTTCCAATCAAAATGACCTGCACTGCCCACATTACATAAACGAGCCAATAAGATAGCATGATCTAATGTGTCTAATGCTGCTGATATATCAAATAGTATAGGAAAATTAAGAGTTTTGCTTATCTAATCTCAGCTGAAGTGAATAAAACACTGAGAACAATAAAGTCTCAGTGCTGTGTCCTTTCCTGAACCCACTTTGACATCTAAAACAGAATGATCTTCCAAGTATACGTTAGACTGACCCAACATACATTCCTCATTGTGGGAAAGAACAGAGAAATTAGATACAGGTCCACAATTTGATGGATCAAGGGGTCCAGTTCCTGCTTTTTTTTTAATGGGAGTGCACTATTGATGTTTTCAGTAGAGAGAAAATGCCTCTCCTTCAGCGATGCATTCACTTTTCACATCTTTACTTAACAAATTCTTATGAGCTCCTATCAACCAGCATGGCATGGACTATTTAATTTAATTAATTTATTTATTTTATTTAGACAGTTTTTGTATACCGCCTTATCCTTTAATCAAAGCGGTCACAACACAATTGGGGGATACATTTAACACACGGGGATATGAGACACATACACTAATACTTACAGGGAACATGGGCTATGGAGGGTTAAGTGGCTTGCCCAAGACCACAAGGAGCATCTGTGGGACTAGAAACCCCAGTCCTTCCGGCCCAAGGTTGCTGTCCTCTAGTGGGATTTGAACCCCCGACCTTCCGGCCTGAAGTACCTTGCCCCAACCACTAGGCTACTCCTCCACTCCACTCCTCCATTTATATGTCATCATATCCAGCAAAAGCTCTCAAACATTTTCTTCACAATTTCATATAGCTTTGGCTTATTTAATAATGTATTTATCCTTATGGCCACATGAGTTTTTTTAACGCTAATATATATCTGTACTTATCACTAGTCTTTAGTTTTTCCCACTCTCATTCAGCCTTCTGAACAAGTATTCTAAGAGGAAATAAGTCAGGTGTGATCCATGCTTGAATGCACATTTTAGAAAGGGCATTTAGGCAGTAGTTGGAAGATGCAAGAGAAAAAGTGTGAAATTCTATGGTGATTTTAGAAAAGGTGCAGGAAGCCTAAAGCTCTCTAGGCTGGTGCTAGTGAATGAGGAGGTGCTGTACTCCCCAGCTACGGCACAGGCCATCCTGTATTGCAACAAGAAAGACCTGAGAGAGAATCTGCAAAGCCCTAATTGGATAAGATAACCTTTGCACACCTAAAGACACATCTCATAGGGAGGATACCTAGCTGCTAGTAAATATCCAGTACACAGGCAGGGAAGTATGGTAGTCAGGCCTAGGCCAAACTGTAGGCAAGACTGGGTAGTTTTCTAGGGCATCATCATCTGAGGGTCAGTAAAGAGGAGCAGCAGTCAAAGCAATGCACTAGATTTGTGCAGCCACATACACTCAGACATCTAGAAGCAAAAGCTGAACCTAGCAAGGAGAATGGACACACACATAGAAACAAAGAAAGCATAACAATGATGTCCCCAGACAGGAAGGGAGTTGGAGTGGTGCATTAAATGTACCAAAACATTCATGGGGAAGGGGTGCAAGGCAGATGTATTAGCCAGGTCTCCCAACCTTGGCCTTCCCCCCCAGATATGTGGGCACTGCCATGAACACATGTACTTGCAGCAAAAGAGCATCCTCCCCCACATACCACTGGCATGGCCCATGCCATAGAAGGATCTGCCAGTGAGGGAGAACAGCTGGACTGATATGACACATAGCAACAGGACATGCAGGTTGTGGCATGTGGAGATGTTTGTCACTGACAGGAGCCATGGGCACAGATTAGCAAGGCCATGCCTTTAGGCATTCAAGGAGCCTAATGAATACCCTACCATGCAGTCCCAGACACATACAGATTACAATAAACACATAGGAGCAGATAATACAGGCACAGAGAGCCACACCAGAATGAACTCATCTATACTATGCCTGTGGAACACACCACAGCAAATGCCTGCCAACAACTAGGCAAACAGGTTGTGCTGGGCACCAGGATGTTACAATTGTGGGTTTGCGGATAAGCTCTGCAGCCATTGTCATGGCACATCTAATATCCACATGCTATACCAGTAGAGGGCAGACTCTCAAGGCAAAGGCATGTCACCCTACTGTAGGATCTCAAGAGGAAGCTATATAAGGAAGAAGGCAGGGGATGAACTGGTGAAATGAACTGCTATCAAACATGTGCTCTCCACTTCTCCCCTTGAGAGGTTTCCACTTGCTCTGAAACCTGAAATCTTCAGGTCCATGCAGAGAACCCATCCATGACTGATTGTACACCTCTGCCAGGAGTTGCAGCAGCAGGAAGGTAAGTCATGTCACAAGTGGCATACATGTTACACGGAATGGTGGGTACGACCCTAAAACAAGTTATAGAGGGAGATGACCTTCACGGAGTGGCAGGTACAACTACTCTAGCTACCTTACTGAGCAGACTAGATGGACCATATTGGTCATATACTATGTTACTATGACCTACACTGATTTGCTCCAGTGAACAGGCAATTCTCAGGATGGCACCCTATAATTGCTAATTGTTCAAGAACTGATTTGGAAGGGGACTCCAAGGGTCAGAGAGGGCACTCCTCAAGTTGTCTGCTATAGGGTTCAGCAAGCAGTATTCCCACTGTCATAATTATTTGAACCCTGTTTTCTACCCTCAATGTTTGCTGCATATGCATGGGTATGTGTGGTAATGGGATGTGCCTTGGCCATTCTGAATCTGTGTCCCTGGCATGACATTCTGATTTAGCCTGATTGAGCCGTGGAAGACTTCACCCTCAGATTTATCAAGGCAATGGAAGAGGCTCTAGAGTTGGCCAAATGTCCATTTGATAATGGTTCAGATGTCTCACGGGACCCTGCTATACTGCTTTTCTGCCTCTGTGTGTGGTACCACTAAGGGGGTTAAGAGCTATCTCTTCAGAGGGTAACTTTAGCACCTGCATGGGTGGAGAGAGAGTAGACACATATCAGTGTGTTGCACCAGGGAGGTTCATGTGCTGGGAAGGCACTGGAACCATGAGCTCTATCTGTCAAATGCTTCAGCTACTATGGATCATTGTACATGTCTAGGCGATGGAGTGGGCTAGTGCAAGACTTACCAAATAGTCATCCACCTATAATTTTTCTGTTCCCAAACCTCTCACAGATATCAGAGTTTGTCAGGAACCTGGAAACCTTTGAAAGACATCAGTTATCTCACCCTGTGCATTTCAGACTACCTGCATATTCAGTGAGTGGAATACCTTCATGTTGTGATAGGTGGCCTCCCTCCCTTAAGGGGCCTGATGGCTACATACATCCAATCGATAGATGGAAATCTGGCCAACCTCATAAAAGTGGATCATGGTATACTGCCTCTGCTGCACGGTCTGAGAGAAGGCTTCATATTTGGCAGTGTGGGTTAGAAAGACTCACAGAAACTGTCAGATGCACTGTGAGATTGCTGGTTGGCAGAGACTCTCTGTGGTGCCAGTGGCTAGGAAGGTGAGGGTCGTTGTGACCTTGAGGTGGATAGGCATGGGTTTGGCTCCTCTGTGTGGTGGAGCAGAAGAGCAGCTGTAGCTCTGGGTAGAGATGGTGGATGGATGCCTTGTCAAAATGGAACCTGGTAAGGCATTTCTCCTCCCTAAGGTCCAAAAATTGGGTCCTGGACCTGTAGACCCTCTGATGTGGTTGCCTCCTGCTGACTCTCCTGTACTCCCTGTAGGCCTCATGCAGTATGGCTCCTGCTTCTCACCACTAATACTACTCAGCATTTCTCCCTAACAATTCCTTATACTGACCCTTACAACATTGCACATCTACCAAAACACATACACACGCAACACAGGCAACAGGTAAACACAGAGAAACACAATGGCTACAGGGGCACACACAGATAGGCAGCAGAAGACCACAGAGAAACATGGTGGCTATAGAGAACACTGAGGCACATGCAGACAGTAAGTACAAAGCCTCTAGGTGACAGTATAACTGACACTACAGGGGCCAGGGAGTGGAACACTAGGACTATAGTGCTGACACAATTGAGGGCAGGGGAAGGGATCAGGTAGGGAAAATATTCATAGGTCTTGGAAAGGAACAGGATAGATTGCTGGGAAATAAACTGTACCTCAAAAGAGACCCACATGGACATAGATGACAATCAGGCCAAGGAATCGCAAGCACAGCTCCTCCAGGCACCAGCACCACAAGCAGTTCCAAAAGACAACCAAGTCCCAGGCTTATTTATGAGTTATAGCAGCTGTAAATTAGCATGTTCAAAACATCCAACCTGTATGTTGCCTGCCTATGTGAAATGTATCATGGAAGTGCAGACGCCGACGCCACCCAGGCCAAACCATGCAACATCATAGACAAGCCCGACTTGAAAATATAGATCTTGAGGCCTTTCTGAAATCATGTTTTAGACGTGGGCATGGCTTCCAAGTTTTTCTGGCATCACATCCACATTTAAAATGCAAGTAGGGCTTCTAATTTAGCCCCCTTTATTACTCTTCTAACCAGAACAATCTGATTCAGGGCTGATGATGTTTCTACTAAGTTATTGATGTCAGGGCCCACATTATCAACCAATGATGATAAATGTTACTTATATTTCACATGATCAATTTTGCCTCTGGAGCTTTTATACCTAAATCCATTAAATATGTCAGGACTTAGAAAATTTATCCAATTCAAATTCAAAATAGATCAGACTGCAGAACTGGATCAGAGTTAGCACTGAAAAATTAGATTGGACCCACCTAGATGAAAACAATCAAACAATATGTCCTCATGTAAACATGCTATAAATGATTTATTTTCTGTGAAAAACCTATTGTCATTGCTCTCAAAAACATTTCAGATAAAAGAGGCTTTGTCATCTACAGTATCTGAATATTAAAGTCTCCAAGAGCTATTGAAGTCTAATACTGCAGTTATTGTAGCAATCTGCTCGACTAACTCCAAAGGTGTATTTACACTGACATCAGGACGGTGATAAATTATCACAGGAGCCAATAAAATGTAAAAACAAATCGCCACATCATTTTGAGAACTGTATTGGTGAAGGCAGTGATACCAACTGAGAATGATAATCCACCACCATACTTCCCAACTCTTTGTTGATGTTCATATAAATAACCATAAAGGCACAATTGATTAAGAATCAAATAATCCCATATAATAAACTATGATTCTGTGATTCAACAAATATTGGTTTTCAGTTCTTTCAATAAATTATAAATCATCTCTAATGTACTTTTTATCAATCAAACATTAACATAGATCACCTTCTAGTTATTCTGTTCTTATAAATCTATCAGTGGCTTCACTAGTTCATTGACATTAAATATGTCAATACCCTGGGTCTAAGTAACTTTTGTTTTCCATGCATTCTTTTCACAGTTCCTGGGGCATTTCTACTTTGACCTAATACCATTAAAATAAAGTAATCCCTCATGAATCAAAACCGTACCTCCAGCCATTCCTTTTCCTGTAGTGTTCCCTCTTGCCTTCCAAGATGGCCCTAGAAATATGCCAAAGAGCACACAAAGGAGCATGCTCCCTTGGCACATTCATTCAGCAGCACAACATTAGCTATGTATCAAGAGCACAACCCTTTACAAATGGCACCAATCATGGCATCATGCACTCTAGAAAAAGCAAAACCGAGTAACCATATTACTCCAATATTCAAAATTCTTCACTGAATACCACCAGAAACAAGTATGCTTTCAAAACATTACATGACCAATCTGCAATGTACCTAAAGTCTCTCATTCATACACCAACAACCGTCAGAAATAAACAAAAATGCAATGAGAATCTCCTCGAGCTTCCAGCATAAATAAGAACTAGTGTATGCAAAGGAGTACAAGACTCAGGGTTTTCTCCACCTATGCACCAGACCTTTGGAACACACTCCCCAGTGGCCTCAGAGAAACACATGAAATAACAAAATTTTGCAAGGAACTCAAGACTTTAATTTTCAATGAACACTTCAGCAACTAAACGAGAAGCCCACTGGACACCAGCAAAACTATGGATACATACTCCTCCCAAAACCACTCCTCACTTATTCGCCCCCCGGTCTGACTTGAATACAAGTTCCAGTTGTAAATACATGCAGGCTTATTCTGTTCCAGATGTAGATCCCCTCCTTACGTCTAGTCTGAGCTGGACATACAGAGGGGATCAGAATCATGAACATTTATGTACGTGCAGGCCAGGACTGCAGGTACATGACCTGCTCGACTAACTCAGTCAGGGCTTTTAAATGGAGCCATGGGGAATGTTCTCCGGCCCCCCTGCCCCAACCATGCCCCGGAAGAACAAAAAAAAAACACATCCAGGGAAGTTATTCCACCTCGGAGGTGGAATAACTTCCCTGCACATGTCACCGGCCCTGGATGTACAGGACTGACATTAGAATCGGCCCTGTATGTCCATGGCCGGTGACCATCCAGAATCCGCCCCCAAGCCGCCCCTTCCACACCCCTATCTAACTTTCCCGCACAACCAGCGGGGAAGGTAGACACTGGCAGAGAAGGCTATTTGTGGCACAGAATCAGGCCCATTGTAAATTACCTTTTTCACAGCAATGTTTCCTTTTTTAATACCAATGTTCATGCTGCTTATGTTTAGAAATTCTGTGTAAACCCATTATGTTATTGTTCTGTGTGAACCGCCTTGATTCCCAGACAAGGCGGTATATAAAAACAGATAAATAAAAAAATAAATAAATAGACAGCTGAAAGCCTCTATGCCATCAAAATGGGCAGAGCCGAGAGCGAGCGGGGTCAGCTGTGCCAGTGTTGGTGAGTGCGGCAGGAGGAGTGTTGTAGCCCCGCCCCCCAGGACCTTTAAAATCTTCAGTCCCCCGCTGGAGAGCCGGAGCGAGCGGGGTCAGCTGTGCCGGTGTTGGTGAGTGCGGCAGGAGGAGCGTTGTAGCCCCGCCCCCCAGGACCTTTAAAATCTTCGGTCCCCCGCTGGAGAACCGGAGCGAGCGGGGTCAGCTGTGCCGGTGTTGGTGAGTGCGGCAGGAGGAGCATTGTAGCCCCGCCCCCCAGGACCTTTAACATCTTCGGTCCCCCGCTGGAGAACCGGAGCGAGCGGGGTCAGCTGTGCCGGTGTTGGTGAGTGCGGCAGGAGGAGCGTTGTAGCCCCGCCCCCCAGGACCTTTAAATCTTCGGTCCCCCGCTGGAGAACTGGAGCGAGCGGGGTCAGCTGTGCCGGTGTTGGTGAGTGCGGCAGGAGGAGCATTGTAGCCCCGCCCCCAGGACCTTTAAAATCTTCGGTCCCCGCTGGAGAACCGGAGCGAGCGGGGTCAGCTGTGCCAGTGTTGGTGAGTGCGGCAGGAGGAGCGTTGTAGCCCCGCCTCCCAGGACCTTTAAATCTTCGGCCCCCCGCCGGAGAACCGGAGCGAGCGGGGTCAGCTGTGCCGGTGTTGGTGAGTGCGGCAGGAGGAGCGTTGTAGCCCCGCCCCCCAGGACCTTTAAAATCTTCGGTCCCCCGCTGGAGAACCGGAGCCAGCGGGGTCAGCTGTGCCGGTGTTGGTGAGTGCGGCAGGAGGAGCATTGTAGCCCCGCCCCCCAGGACCTTTAACATCTTCGGTCCCCCGTGGTACGCGACCCGCGGGCGCGCACCCGTGGTCGCGTGACCAAAGGGGCAGGACACGCCCCTTTGGAGCCCCTTCGGAGCAACGAGGAGCTGCAGAGGAGTTCTACGGGTCCATGGGCAAGCGACGAAAAAAGGTGTTTCCTGTGGCGAACACCCAGAAGGCCCCTAAGATCGTGGGCCCGATGGATGTACATCTCCAGAAAGTCCAGAGAGACTGTGAGTTGCCGGACTTGACCCTTGGGTCAGTAAGTACTGTCTCTGACTCTTCTCTTAATGCGCAGGGTGTTTCCCTACCCAGTCAGGAAGTTGAGATTATGAAGGGGCTCCCCCCCAGGGGTGCTAGTCTGGGGGTGGAACCTGTTGTGGGTAATGGAGATGTTACTGCTATTTCTGTTGTTGAGGATGAAAAATGCATATTGTCTGCTCTCCCCTTACCATTAGAGTTTCCTACCACTGTTCCACCTGTGGTTTCTCCAGTTGATGTATCCTTGAGAGATGTGTTTGAGGTGGTGACGCGTATGGAGATGTCCTTACGCGTCTCCCTTGCTCAAGTCTCTCAATTTTCCAAAGATGTGGTACGGAAGTTAGGTGCTCATGATGAATCTTTGGTGAAATGTAATGCTGCTTTGAATAAATTAGGGGGTCAGGTTTCTGTTATTCAGACAGTTGCTTCTTCTTCTATTCGGGATAATATTAATATACACCATCAGCAGGGGCGGCCCAAAGGGGGTGCGGGGCCATGTGCGGAGACTCGGTGCGGGGCCTCATTTGCATAAGTGGTCTTATTTGCATAAATATTTGCATAATGTTACCATTCACTAACTTTTAGTAAACATGTCTCTTAATGAGTGTATGGATAAAGAAAGACTAAAAGATTTCTACATTACTATAATCCAGTGCCAACCGCCAGGCACATTAGGAACTACTACAAACGCTGCCCATTTAGAACCCATAGCAAACCCGCCGTATCCTGACAGCATTACCAGGACTCACAAAGCACCATACCCTACCTATCAAAAGGCAACACTGCAAATATTAAACCAATACATTTCAGAGAATACTGGGGAAAGAGAACAAGTGGCAACGTCAAATAGGAATTACATAAACAGAATACCTCAGCTCAGTTACACATGCAGAACATAGACCATCACCAAACAAGAAATCACAATTTAGAAACAGGAAGGCAATAATTAAACTGGGAACCCCAAAAGCCAAACTTGGAATGTACAACAACACTGTAGAAATAAAACTATAAATTAATTTCCTCTTGTACCAAACAAAGCGCAGATGTTAATGATGCACATTTCCCAGAGCTGACATATTCCAGTTAATAAATTCAAAATAAAGAGATATCTTTCTACCTTTTGTGCATTTTTTTTCAGTTGCAATTGGTCCAGCCACTTTCTTCTGGTTTCTTCATGTTTTCTGCTAACTCTCCATCATCTGCTGTCCATTTGTCCTTTCTTCTCTCTTCTAGTTTTTTTTTCCATTCTCTCTCTCTCTACATCTGCTTTAACATACTAATCTTTCTCCTTTTGCTCTTTCCTCATTCCTATTTCATCCACACAAATTTTACCCCTCCATCCTCAATCCCCAATTACTCTCCCAATACCTGGCCAAGTGTAGATGTTTCATCCCTCCTACACAAAATATTTTTCCCCTCTCCATTTTAATCTCCCAGCCCCATTCCATTCTAATCCTCCCCCAACATCAGCTCCCTTCTAGTTCCAGTCTCACCCAGCATCCATTCCCTTCTAGTCCCTGCATCAGCCCATTTCCAGTCCAAGTCCCTTCATCAGCCCATTTCTAGTCATTTCCTAGCCCCACCATCAGCCCATGTCAAATCATAGCTCCCCTCCACTCAGCCCAATTCCAGTCCAAGCCCCCCCATGAGCCTACTTCCAGTTCTAGCCCCTCCATGAGTCCATTTCAATTCAAGCCCCCACCACAGCCCATTTCCAATCTTAGCTCCCCCCAACAGCCCATTTCCAGTCCTATCCTAGCTGTTCCATCAGCCCATTTTCAGTCCTAGCTCCCTTCCCTCACAGCCCATTTCCATTCCAAGCCCCCTCCCCATCAGCTATTTGCCGTTCAGGCCTCCCCTTCCACTCAGCCCATTTCCAGTCCTAGCAACCCCCAACCCATTACCAGTCCTAGCCCCCCGTCAATCAACTTCCAGTCCTAACCCCCATCACCCCATTTTCAGTTTAAGCCCCCCCTATAACCCATTACCAGTCCTAACCCCCCATCAGCCCATTTCCAGTCAGCCCCCCATAGCCCATTGCCAGTCCTAAACCCCCCCATCAGCCCACAGCCCATTACCAGTCCTAACCACATCAGCCCACCTCAAGTCCTAACCCCTCACCATCAGCCTATTTCCTGTCCTAGCCCCCCCATAACCCATTATCAGTCCTACCCCCCCATCAGCCCACTACCAGTCTTAACCCCCCCATAGCCCATTACCAGTCCTAACCCCCCCATCGCCCATTACCAGTCCTAACCCCCCCCCACTCAGCCCACTTCCAGTCTTAACCCCCCCATAGCCCATTGCCAGCCCTCATCAGCCCACAGCCCATTGCCAGTCTTAACCCCCCCTCCCTAGCCCATTGCCAGTCTTAACCCCCCTAGCCCATTGCCAGTCTTAACCCCACCCCTCCCTAGCCCATTGCCAGTCTTAACCCCCCTCCCTCCCTCCCTCCCTAGCCCATTGCCAGTCTTAACCCCCCTCCCTCACCCATTGCGGGTCTTAACCCCCCTCCCTCCCTCCCTCCCTAGCCCATTGCCAGTCTTAACCACCCACCCACCCACCCTCCCTAGCCCATTGCCAGTCTTAACCCCCCTCCCTCCCTCCCTCCCTCCCTAGCCCTAGCCCATTGCCAGTCTTAACCCCCTTCCCTCCCTAGCCCTAGCCCATTGCCAGTCTTAACCCTCCCTCCCTCCCTCGCCCATTGCCAGTCTTAACCCCCCTCCCCTAGCCCATTCCCAGTCTTAACCCCCCTCCCTCCCTCCCTAGCCCATTGTCAGTCTTAACCCCCCTCCCTCCCTCCCTAGCCCATTGCCAGTCTTAACCCCCCTCCCTCCCTAGCCCATTGCCAGTCTTAACCCCCCTCCCTCCCTCCCTCCCTCCCTAGCCCTAGCCCATTGCCAGTCTTAACCCCCTTCCCTCACTAGCCCTAGCCCATTGCCAGTCTTAACCCCCCTCCCTCCCTCCCTCCCTAGCCCTAGCCCATTGCCAGTCTTAACCCCCCTCCCTCCCTCCCTCCCTCCCTAGCCCATTGCCAGTCTTAACCCCCCTCCCTCCCTCCCTCCCTAGCCCATTGCCAGTCTTAACCCCCCTCCCTCCCTCCCTCCCTAGCCCTAGCCCATTGCCAGTCTTAACCCCCTTCCCTCCCTAGCCCTAGCCCATTGCCATTCTTAACCCCCTCCCTTCCTCCCTCCCTCCCTAGCCCATTGCCATTCTTAACCTCCCTCCCTCCCTAGCCCATTGCCAGTCTTAACCCCCCTCCCGCCCACCCGCCCCAGCCCTAGCCCATTGCCAGTCTTAACCCCCCTCCCTCCCTCCCTCCCTCCCTAGCCCTAGCCCATTGCCAGTCTTAACCCCCCTCCCTCCCTCCCTAGCCCATTGACAGTCTTAACCTCCCTCCCTCCCTCCCTAGCCCATTGCCAGTCTTAACCCCCCTCCCTCCCTCCCTCCCTCCCTAGCCCTAGCCCATTGCCAGTCTTAACCCCCCTCCCTCCCTCCCTAGCCCATTGACAGTCCTACCCGCCCCCCCCCCTCAGCCCATGGCAAATAAAAAAAAAAAAAAAGCTGGCCGCTGCCGCCGCAGTGGCATGGAGTGTCCCGCGGGGCTCCCTCTGACCGGCGGAACTCTCCCGGCGCGGCTGAGCCCCTCTCTGCCTGCTTGCAGATACGCGAAGGGAGAGAGTCTCCCTCGCGTCTCTGTTAAGCCCGCAGGGGCAGATGGGAAATTTCCCATCAGCCCCTGCTTCCCATCAGCCCCTGCGGGCTTAACAGAGACGGGAGGGAGACTCTCCCTTCGCGTATCTGCAAGCCGGCAGAGAGGGGCTCAGCCGCGCCGGGAGAGTTCCGCCGGGCAGAGGGAGCCCCGCGGGACACTCCATGCCGCCGCGGCGCCAGCGGCCATCTTTTTTTTTATTTTTTAAATTCAATTAAGAAAAAGCAGAATGTTATTTGCGCGGGGCCCCCAGAAACGCGGGGCCCTGTGCAAAAAACATTCTTGCTCAATGGACGGGCCGGCCCTGACCATCAGATTGAGTCACTTGAGAATGTTGTATGTTTGAAAAATTTAAGATTTTTAAACTTTCCCCAGACTCATTACCTTTCTCCTTCTATTTTGCTGTATAAATATTTCAAGGAGGTCTTAATGATTGATGATGTTAATTCGATAAAGTTTTCTTCAATTTATTATCTTCCCTCGGTGGCCTCTAAGGAGGCTTCTTCCCCTCTTGCCAATGAAGCGGGGAAGGTTCCGGCATCATCTTTGTTAGATCTTTCTGCGTTCCTTGAGTCTTCTACTGATGAGATCACCAGACGTGCCACCTTGATTGTTTCTTTTGCTTCTTTGTCTGATAGAAATTTAATTTTGCGGTTGTATTTTTCCAAAAAGAGGCAATTGTTTTGTGGTGGCACGATTCAGGTCTTCCCGGATGTGTGTCGGCTCACTCAGAAACGTAGAAAGGCTTTTTTGGCATTGAAACCCCGTGCACTGGCAATAGGGGCTTCTTTTTTCCTCAAATATCCGTGTAAGTGTATTCTGATTTATGAACAGACAAAATATGTGTTTATGGAATCTGATCAACTTGTAGTATTTTTAGACAACAAAGAATGTGGTTAGATTTGTTTTCTTTACTTCCTTTCTTAGTCTTAGGGTTAGTAGTATATTGATTCCAACCCTGGCTCTATTATAAATGGTTTGTGTATTATACTATGCTTTTTGGCCTTTCGCTCCCTTGACGTGGACTTGATTGTAATGCCTTATTTTCTTTGAATAAAGATTGTTTAAAACCAAAAAAAAAAAAAAAAAAGGGCAGAGCCTCTAAGCATGGATCCCATGTCCTGATCTCTACTGTCAGTCCAACACACTAATGAAATATTCACGCTGCTGTGTTGTCAGCAGGAGCTCATATATTATCAAGATTCAAAGGGAAGTATACAAGTTGTTTTCAGCCACCGAGAGCAGTCTTTTACACCAGCCCATATTTAGACATAGGCAACATTGGTAACTGCCTAGAATCCCAAATTCTGAAGGCAATAAATAACTGGGCTTCAAAACAGCTTCATTTTGTTTGCTTTAGGACCATGCTCTTTGATCTCTTGGGGGGGGGGGGGGGAGAAGAGCGGGATTTCCCTCACCATCATTCTCTGTCCTGGCCAGCATAAAGTCAGCACAAATGTCTCTATCAGCAAAGTGGGTGGAACATTCAGTCTTGGCTCCATATCCCCATCTCTTCTCTCAGTCCAGCATACTTAACAATCAGCTACATCAGTGCGTTCTGAGCATTTTGCTGTAACAAGACTCAGGTGAAAGTTCTATCAAACCAATAAAGTTTTAAACATTGAATGTGAAGCTCAGAACGTATGTAGTTTCAGGACTATTCATGTGCATAAAATTATTTACAGTATTATTCTGGAAATTTGTCATTAACTGCATACTAATAACTTGTTCAAGTTGGTGATTATAAATGAAGTTGAATGTTTCAAGCATTCAAGGTGGTGCTTGAACAGGGACACTCAGTTGATAAGTGTGAAGGTGAGAGGAGACACAGGAGAACACGACTGCCTGTTTCCCATCTGCTATGCATTAAAATGTCTCCTTGCTATTCTGAGAATATGATAAATTATACTAGGATGAAATTACAGCTTTCTTGAATGCCCTGTTGATAAAACTTTGGCATGAAAGAAACTAATCCCGTCTAGAATGTGAAGTTTCAGAGAGTGGTCAGCATTGTGCTCAAGAGGCAAATGTGACTAATCTAAAATTCTGCCAATAGGCAGCATCATTTATAAGGTGTAAATAAAGAGAAGGAGATAATTGGAGGAGTAGCCTAGTGGTTAGGGCAACTGCCTAGTACCCAGCAGATCACGGGCTCATATTCCCACTGGCACTCCTTGTGACCTTGGGCAAGTCCCTTTGCCCTCCGTTACCTTGGAAGAAAAGGCCTGGCAATCTACTTCTGTTTATTTATTTAGCATGGTTTATATTCCGCTTTTCACCATGGTCAAAGCAGTTTACATAGAACAGCTGATAAGAAATTACATTGAACAGTCTGAACTCATGTACAGGCAACAAGTAATGTGTTAAAATTATGTACAGGTAACAAACAGACTGAAACCTATGTACAGTCAGGAAAGTTATTTAGGGGTATGTTTACTAACACAGGTACACTAAAAAAAATTTTTTTAAACTGCCTCTAATGTTTCGATTGATTTTTACGTTTTTTGGTGCGCTGAATCCAAATCTGGTAACCAATTTGCTCCATCACATACAGATTTTTTGCTACATTGGGTTAGCAGTTTGAGGTGAACGTTTCAGATTGAGTGCGATCGAGATAAAAGTTTCTTGGATGAATTCTTTATACTAATTGTTTAGTAGTTATTCAAATAAGAATAAAGAAAATTGTAACAAGGCAGCACATAAGAATAGAGTAATGTCAACAAAACACACTGTGATGGTAGCAAAATTGTCTGCACTTAAAACAGCCACATACATGTGCACAAACATTGAGCATATAAGAGCGCGGTTAGACACAAAGCAAAGCAAAGAAATGTGCAAAAAATGTTGTACAGGTATGTATGTAAGAATAGAAAACGCAAACCGCACCATTGCAATACATGAAGACAAACACCCGATGGTGTGAAAATAAAATTCTAATAAATGAGATCCGACACTGTGGTAATAACTAGCACATTTTTATTTCAAAGTTTAGTAAAAACACGATATTTGTCAACACAGTTTAGATTTTAAAGTCATTCTTGGGTCAATCAATTTCCTGGTGGGCCCGTTTCTTCTTCCCCCGAATGCTTCTCTTGGTGCACTGCTTGGCGTATTTTTCATCTGGGGTTTCCCGCAGCAGCAACCAGCAGAAATCAGCCATCATAGTGGTGTTCCATCTTCCTTGGTACCTTCTCTCTGCGTCCTTGATGTCCCGGTGAAACCTTTCACCTTGTTCTTCACTGTACGCCCCCAAGTTTTCGGGAAAGTAGTTCACATGGGAGTGCAAGAAATGGACTTTCAGGCTCATGTTACAGCCTTGTTCTTTGAAGGCATTGAGCATCCTGGCAACAATATCCTTATAGTTCTCATCCCGCCTGTTCCCCAAGAATTTGAGAACAACATCCTTGAAGGAATCCCAGGCTTCTTTTTCCTTCTCAGACATCGTTTCAGTGAATGCTCCATCTGAAATGAGTTTCCTTATATCAGGGCCAACAAACACTCCTTCCTTTAGCTTTGCTTCAGAAAGTCGGGGGAACTTTGAGCAAAGGTACCGAAAGCACTCACCATCTTTTGGAAGGGACTTGATGAATTGCTTAATGAGACCCAACTTAATGTGGAGAGGTGGTAATATAATTTTATCACGAGGTACCAAGCTCTCATGAAGAACATTTTTCTCACTGGGTCTCAAATACTCCCGAATTGGCCAGTCTTTTTTCCCCCAGTGTAGGTCGCGGGCCCGGCTATCCCACAAGCAAAGGAAGCAGGGATATTTGGTGAAACCGGATTGCTGCCCTAATAGCATGGATAGAATTTTAAAGTCTCCACAAATCATCCACTTATGCTCATCATAACGAATCTTCTGAAGAATCAGGGCCAAATTCTCGTATTTTTCTAGGAGAATAACAGAGTCAGCAATAGGAACTGAAGCGAATGTGTTGCCATTATGAAGAAGAACACCTTTTATGCTGTCTTTTGATGAATCAATGAACAGCCACCATTCAGCAGGATCATACTTGAGTTTAAACATTTCCATCACTCCGTATATATCGTTGCAAAATACCAAATCTTCCTCTTTGCTGAAATACTTCAAAAATTGTGTCTCGCGGTTGCGGTACCAATAAAAAGTTGTTCCTGGTGACAATAGATTTTTCTGTTTAAGCCGAGAACCTAGCAGTTGGGCAGCATCTTTTGGGAGTCCTAAATCCCGGACTAAATCATTCAATTCAGCTTGAGAGAAAAGTTCAGGTTTCGGATCTGGTTCAGTTTCAAACTCGGAAGTACTAGACTCATTGGGAAAAGCCATCTGATGAGTCTCATCATGATCAGAACCGTCCACACAAATATGATCCAAAGAGTTTGGTGGTTCAGGCACAGGTACTTCGTTGCTATGAGGCATAGGCTTAATTGCTGAGGGAAGGTTGGGGTAACTTATTATGTTCTTATTTTTTAAGTTGTATCCCTTCACAATGCAAGAGCAAAAATAGCAGTCACTGCTGTGGTCTCTTTGTTCACGCCACATCATAGGTATTCCGAAACGAAATGCTTGTTTTTTACCTTTCATCCATAAGCGTAGATCTTCCTCACATGTCCTGCACACTTTGTGAGGAGCCCACGGTTTGTCTTGATTGCCTAACTTCAAATCGAAATAGGCGAAATATACTTTTTTAATAAATGCAGAAATGTTCCTCTGCCGCTTTTTCACGGTATATTCCCCACAAATAAAACAAAAACTGTCCGGAGAGTTGACGCAACCTCTGGCTCTGTGAGCCATCACAAATACACAGCAACTGTAGTGAACCACTTCGGAATAAAGCTGGATTACGACTGAGCAAACAAAAGGTAATAATGAACTTGCAAGAAACTGAAATTTGACAGGAACGTTCATGTCGCAACCACCGTGTTTGAGCGAGCGAATGAGGCGAGGCGAACAGGAAAGAACATGCGCCAGCGCGAGTACTGGATTTAGCCCCCCGCCTCCCAATTGTCCTGTTAATGTATAAAATGAATACAAAACACTCTAAAATATCATGAGGGAGTGTTTCTAGTTAGTTAACCATTACAACCTCTATTTTGGGCCAAGAAAATAAACTGCAGTCGGCTAAAAAGAAATTATGTGAACATTCCTTATATGGGTAAGAAATCTAATTTTGCAAGAAAACGTGACGTGATGGAACATTTTGGCTATTTTTCCTGGATTCAGCACCCCAAAATCTATAGGAATCAGTTGCAAAACTGGAGGCAGTTTTTTGGTAGTGTACGTGTGTAATCGGCAGTAGCGGCTTCTGTAAATCGCCGATTAGTAAACTTACCCCTTAGTGTTGTTTCTTGTTGTTGTTTGCTATTGGCATGTTGAGTAATATAAGCACCAGTTTTTGTGTGCAACACTGCCAAGAAAACCCAGAGACAGCTGGGTCGCTAGGAGTCAGTACTGACTTGATAGCACTAAGGAAAAAAAAGAGGAAAGAGATAAGAGCAGAGAACCTGACACAGGTAAGAGGCTGGGATGAGTCAATTCTGCTTTCTGGGTTGAAACAAATCAGAAATTGTATTGAGGAAGAACGATGCCTACTTCGTCATTGACCTAGTTGAAATGGCCTGAAAATGCTTGGAGAAAGTATGGTTTTTACAGGCATGTTGGCCGAGCTTAAGAAAATAAACAGGGAACAAGAATACTGAGAACAGAACTTGAGATGAAAATGTCTGGGTTTGCATTCTGAAAGAGAGAACTTCACCTGGAGATTGGTTGAATGATGACAACCTTTTTTGGGGTTTGCATTCATTTTGTTAGTGTGCCTTGAAAGTTATAGAGCATGCTAAACTGATTTAATGCACATTAATCAATTTAGTGTACCTTAATTTGTTGGCTAGTGTACATTTTATTAATTTAGTGCACACTAAAAATTGAATATTAAAATCAATATGTTAAACTAACCAAAAAATACCCCCAAAGCAAGAAAAATCCATGAAAATAAAAAGTCAAATGTTTCTTTCCTGTGCATATCTCTAACATATAATTATGTTCATATTACAAATAATGCTAATAAATACAAACAAAACCATGCCCATATTCCAAATAAATCCTGAAAGCTGTCAAGCTCATTGTCTATTTACAAATAATCCTTAAACAAAGTTGTGATATCGAGAAAGTAAAACAGTACTCCTGCTCTGTGTGTGAAGGCTCCATATTTTCAGCCTTCTTTATAAAGACACATAAGCACACGTCTCTTTCTAAAATACTAGCATAGATCTGGTGGCAACAGAGGCTAGACTGAAGCCACTGACATTTACACCTGCTCAGTGACTGAAGACACAGACATTTATGGTTGTAAATTGTGACTCCACCTATGCTCTGCCCAAACTACACCACTGCCCACACCTACTCCAAATCTCATGCAAGTACACACCTAATTGCACTGTGGCTGCTTTTCGATCATGATCCATTTAGGAGTATGTTTACTAAATGGTGGTAGCGGACTCCGTGCTACATTGGAGCTGCAGCCCCATTGAAATCAATGGGGCCGCAGCTCTGATATCGCATGGAGTCCGCTATCGCCGTTTAGTAAACATACCCCTTAGTCTCCTATGTGTTTCTTTTTACATTCCCCTCAATGTATTCTTGTCTTCAGCTATTGTATTGTCTGTCTTAACTAGATTGTAAGCACTGATGAGCAGGGACCCTCTTTTACATGTGCCTGTACAGTCATGTGTACACCTTGTACCACTATGCAAATGGTCAGTAGTCGTAGTAGTAGTATATGCACACAAAAGAATCTGTTCTAGAATTGCTTCCATTATATTTGGGTGGGCAAGAGAGAGAAGATCCACCCCAGATTCATAGAAGCCTGACACATGCTGAGCTTGTGGCATATCCTTCCCCTAATATCTAGAGTCATTTAAGAAAACTTTGCACTTTCTAGCACTTTCTTCATTTCACTGCAAGTAAGTGAGCTGGTGGTAGTGGCAAGCATAGTGACATCATTTAGGCTTGTTGAATTCTAACATTCTTCACGGAAAAGCAGGGTATTTGAGTCCTCAGATATGAATGGCATCACCCACAGGGCCAAAGTGTGGAAGCAGCTCCCCTACTTTCAAACTTTCTAGAAGACTTTTATGTGCCATGTCCTGCTTGTCTCTACCCCATGGGATCACCTCAGTTCTTGTCTGTCTGTTAGCCAAGTGGACATGTCATTTCTCTTGGTAAAATGTCAAGAGTCATTTCTCATGTTAAATCTGTTTTTGTTTTTTGTTTTTTAATTTCTCTTTTATCTCTGTTGCTGTGTTGCTGTCATGCAGGGTAATTCTCCCCCTTAGCTCCTTAAATGAGTGTTTGGGCTGTTTTAGGTATCCCTCTTTTTACTGCATCACTGCTATAGTCTGCATTAGGCCTCAGGTGTCCCAGCCAAGTCTTTATTGTAAAACTCAAGTCATTTGATTTTGCTTCAGCTATGGTTCTGCCATGATATACCCCCATAAATTGCCCAGCAGATTAAGAGATGCACCAAGTGTAACAGGAGACCCATAATTGGGGTCTGCAATACTTGGGTCCTGACCATGAACCCTCGTATTTTAAATTGTGTTTATTATGACAGCAAGAGGCCTCAAGGGTCATGAAGAACCGACCAGAAAGGGTTCTTGCTCTCAGCCCTGTCAGCAAAGGGCCCAGAAGCCTCAATGTGCTCTACAACAAAAACATGTGACTGAGTTTATTTATTTATTTATTTATTTAATGTCTTTTCTATACCGCGCTTTTTAAAGTCAACTCGGTTTACAATTAACAGTAGGTTTGTACAGTACAGGCGGCTCCCATACTGGACTCACAAAAAACAGGGTTTTGCAACTTGGATTAACTGGGGTAACTATGTACATGTTACGCTGTAGCTTGGCTACTCGTTTAGGTAGCTATAATACAGGCTAGGCAGTAGGGTCGATGGCAATGCAGTAGAGACCGTGCTGCCTAGCTACTAGTTACAAGGTTAGGTTACTATATACATGTGTCATGAGTTTTGACTGTATCTGGGAGAACATAGCGAGGGTCTCTGTATCTATACCAGGTACCCCTCCAGTAGGAGTAGGTTAAAGTTCTTCATAAATCGATGGACCCTTATAACCTCAGACGGCTGGCATCTAAAGATCGCCCATCTAGGATAAAGAGTACATCTATTTGATGTCCTTCCAAATTGCCCTTTAAACTCTCAGTAACAGGAAATACTAATGAAGAAGCTTGCTTCCCTTGTAAAGGAGAACACCATCAAACCCTTTCCACCAGGGTCACAAAAAAGATGCGAGGATTCTGTCCCATTCTAGATTTAAGGGCACTTTGACCCGGTGAAAAACGGGATATAAATACAGTTAAATAAATAAATAAATAAATAAATAAATAAATAACCAAGCATTTTACCAGAGAAAAGTTCAGATAGGGTGTTGATGCCACTTGGCAACAGTGATCATAGCATGATCGTGTTTGATTTAATAAATGGAGGAAGGATGGCAAGGAAATCCACATTACTACCTAACTTTTAAAAGGGAAGCTATGATAAAATGAGGAAAATAGTTAAGAAAAAAACTAAAAGCAGCAGTTGCAAAGGTTAAAGATTTACATCAAGCATGGGTGTTGTTTAAAAATACTATCTTGGAAGCACAGACCAGCTGTATTCCATGCTTTAAGAAAAGTGGAAGGACATCCAAAAAACTGCCAGCATGGTTTATAGGTAGGGTCAGAGAGGCTGTTGTTGCCAAAAAAGCATCTTTCAGGAAATGGAAAAAGGAGCCAAATGACAAAACTGGAAACAACATAAGCATTGACAAATTAGATGTAAGGCATTGATAAGGCAGGCAAAGAGAAAATTTGAGAAGTTTGCTGTGGAAGCAAAAATGTGTAACAAAAGCTATTTCAAGTATATTTGTAGCAAAATACCTGTGAGAGACTCAGTTGGACCATTAGATGATAGAGAGGTACAAGGGGCACTAAGACGGGACAAGACCATAGTAGAGAGACTGAATGAATTATTTGCTTCAGTCTTTACTGAGGAAGATATAGGGATGTTACCCATGACTGAAATAGTATTTAAAGGTGATGCCACAGAAGAACTGAAAGAAATATCGATACACCGGGAAGATGTGTTGCAACTATTTGATAAACTGAAGAGTAGCAAATTACCTAGACCGGATGGTATACATCCAAGGGTGTTGAAAGAACTGAAATATGAGATTACAGATTACTAATAGAGGGTCTGCAACCTATCATTAAAATCAACTGTAATACCTGAAGATTGGAGGATGGCCAATGTAATGCCAATTTTTAAAAAGAGTTCCAGGGGTGATCCAGGAAATTACAGACCGGTGAGCCTGAAGTCAGTACTGGGAAAAATAGTAGAAACTATTATAAAGAAGAACATTACAGAACATGTAAAGTCATGGCCTAATGGGAGACAGCCAAACATGGCTTTAGCCAAGGAAGGTCTTGTCTTACAAATCTGTTATGTTTTTTTGAAAGTGTGAATAAACAAGTAGACAAAGGTGAATCAGTTACATAGAAACATGATGACAGAAAAAGACCACACATCCTATCTAGTCTGTCCTTCCATATCAATCACTAAAACAGTCCCCTTTTTTTTCCTTTGGAAAACCTCTGTTTTTGTTCCAAGATTCTTTGAATTCAGATACTGTCCTCATCTCTATCAACTCTACTGGGAGACTATTCCACGGATCCACCACTCTTTCCGTAAAGAAATATTTACACATATCACTCCTGAATCTATCCCCTTTCACCTTCATCCCATGTCCCCTCATAGAAGAGCTTGCTTTCAATCGAAAGAGGCTCTCCTCCTTGCATTTATGCCATAAAGGTATTTAAACATCTGAATCATTTCACTTCTATCCCACCTTCACTCTAAGGTGTACATATTAAGATCCTTAAGTCTGTCCTCATATGCTTTATAATGAAGACTACTAATCATCTTAGTAGCAACCCTCTGCACCGACTCCATCCTGTTCACATCAAAGAAATCAAACAGATTTGTCTGACAAGACCTGCCTCTGGTGAATCTATGCTGCCTCAGATCTTGTAATCCACTGGACTGCAGAAACCTCACTATTTTCTCTTTTAGCAGCATTTCCAATAATTTACTTACCACTGAAGTTAAACTAACCGGCCTGTAATTTTCAACCACATCCTTACTTCTGCTTTTGTGAAAAGGGACCACATGAGCCTCTCTCCAGTCCTTTGGCACCACTCCCGACTCCAACAAGGCATTGAAAAGGTCAGTCAGTAGAACTGCTAGAACATCCCCAAGTTCCCTCATTATTCTAGGGTGTATCCCATCCGGTGCAATCAATTTGTTGACTTTGTTTAGCTAGTTTCTCATGAACAGAGTCTTCTGAAAATTGTTTAAGATGCCCCTCACTTCTGTTCCTGTTTGTGGGTGTTTTCTGAGGTCCTGCTCCTGGTTCTTCATCTGTGAACACAGAACAGAAATATTTGTTAAGCAATTCCGCTTTATCCTCATCAGCTTCTACATATTGCTCCCCTTCACCCTTGAGTCTGACAATACCACTTTTGCCCTTCCTCTTTTCAATAACATATCTGAAAAATGTCTTATCCCCCCATTTTATTGCACTGGCTATTTCTTCCTCTTTTTTGACTCTTTACTTTCCTGACTACTTTGCTGGCTTCTAAGTTTTTCCAAATATACATGCCTGTCTTCCTCTCTCTGTGATCTCTTGTATTTCATGAAGACCTCTCTCTTTTTCTTTGCCTTTTCAGCTACTTCTTTCGAAAACCATAGCAGTCTCCTTTTCCTTTTACCTTTTTTTACCATTTTAACAAAAAGGTTGGTTGCCCTTAAAATATCCCCTTTCAGTTTTTCCCACTATTTTTCTACATCCCCCAATTGTTCCCATCCCTCTAATGATCCCTGAGGTATTGGCCCATCTTGGCAAAGTTTGTTTTCCTAAATCTAAGACCCTAGCTTTTGATTGGATTCTAACAGCTCTAGTCCTAATACTGAACCACACCATCTGGTAATCACTGGATGCAAAATGATCTACCACTATAACATCAGAAACATTTTCACCATTGGTAAGCACCAAGTCCAGCATGACCCCTTCACGTGTGGGTTCTGTTACCAATTGCCTGAATAGTTCTCCCTGTAGAGAATCCAGGATCTCCTTACTTCTAGATGATACTGCAGCTGCAATGTGCCAATCAACATCTGGCTTATTGAAATCTCCTATTAATATCACTTCCCCTTTCCTAGCAAAGCTGCATTTGTCTTCAATTAACTCTCCGACCACCTCTTCCTTTTGTGAGGGAGGTCAGTATATCATGCCAATGCAAATAGATTTCTCTTTCCCTCTTTCTAGTTTAACCCACAGTGCCTCCTCTCTCCTTTTTAAGCTCTGTAGTTCCAAAGCTTTAATATTATTTTTTACATATAGTGCCATTCCTCCTCTCCTTCTTCCTACCTTGTCCTTTCTGAATAAAGTATAGCCTGGTATAGTTACATCCCAGACATGGTTTTCTGTGAACCATGTTTCTGTAACTGCCACTAAATCCAAGTCAGCCTCTCCCATTAAAGCTTCAATATCTGGGATCTTATTTCCCATGCTATGGTCATTTATACACACCGCTTTCCATATGTTGCCCCTTTTATCCATTTCCATAAAGGTATTTAATATTTCATTTACCTGGGGGTTTTCACTTACCTGGGACTTTCTTCACCCATCCCCAATGAATCTAGTTTAAAGCCCTCTTCAGTACATTAGCCAGTCTGCTACTGAAGACATGTCTACCTTTCTTGGACAGATGAACGCCATCTCTGCTCTGCAACCCTTGGAACAGCATCCCATGGTCTAGGAAACCAAAATGCTCTCGATGACACCATACACACAGCCATGCATTCATCTCCAGGATTCGAGCTTCTATGCCTTGGCCTTTACTCTCAATAGGGATGATTGAAGTGAACAGCACCTGCACTCCTATCTGCTTCACCCTCTGTCCCATAGCCATGAAGTCACTTTTGATATGCTCAGAGGGATACCTGGCAGTATCATTTGTGCCGACATGGATTAATAACATTGGGTAATAGTCAGTGGGTCTAATGAGTCTCAGCAAACTCTCCATAACATCTCAGATTTTGACTCCTGGCAGACAGCATACCTCTCTGGACATCAAGTCTGGTCAGTAGATGTATGTCTCAGGAACCCTCAGAAGAGAGTCACCAACCACCACTACCCTTCGCTTCCTTGTGGTCACTGATTCTGCAACTTTGGGGCACATGAGCTCTGGTTCTTCCCTTTCCAGGGATGCTTTCACCTCCTCCACATCCAGGGCTGCATAATGGTTCTTCAGTTCTAGGCTAGAGAAGTTGGATTGGTGATTCTGCAGGCCCTGGTGACCTGTGTCCAACCTTCATCATTCTGTAGGCACCCATCTTCTCTGCTGGAGAGCTTGGATGTTTCAAGAAGCATCTCATCAATGTACTCTCTGTCTTGAATACTCCTCAGCCTCGCCACTTCCTCTCTGTTCCTCCACTTGTTTCCTGAGAGCTTCAGCATGCAGGCATCCTGCGCATGGAACCGGTCCTGCAACTGGCATTGGGACCTCTGTCAGGACAGAGGCAGAAGCTGTAATGGAGGGCAACAGCTTTAGCGATACAATTTTTCCCAGCTATTGTTCAGTCCATGGATCTTAGGTATCTGTTAAAGCAAAAGAGAGAGAGATCTACCAGCCCGTTTCCCAGCTGTCCTTTCAGAGAAAAAAACAGTTAAATATCTTTAAGTATTTTCAAACTGTGCTGTTCCAAGTCCCTGTGTGTAGTTAATTGGGGAGGTGCCCTATAAAGCAAGATTGCTCACTAAGGGTGGGTGGGAGTTGGGGGGTAGGGAGGGAACTAACACCGGATGAAGTGTCAGTAACTTCAAAAAGTTGAAGAAACTCCTTACCTTTGCTTAAAATTTATAGCCCCTGTTAGGAATGCCTCAACAGTATAGGGCTCTGAAGCCTTTTATATAGCTCAGTTGATATAGTGTATCAGGATTTTCAGAAAGGCTTTGAGAAGGTCCCTCATGAGAGACTCTTGGCAAAATTAAAAAGTCATGGGATATGAGGAAGTATACTATTGTGGATCAGGAACTGGTTAAAAGATAGAAAGCAGATGGTGGGACTAAATGGTCAAATTTCCCAAAGAAGAAAGGTGAATAATAGAGTACCCCAGGGATTTATGCTGGGTCTGCTGCTTTTTAACATATTTGTAAATGACCTGGAAATGGGAATAATGAGTGAGGTAGTCAACTTTGCAGATGACACAAAATTAATAAAGTTGTTAAAACCCATGAGGATTGTGATAAATTGCAAGAGGATCTTGATAAATTGGAAGACTGGGCATCAAAATGGCAGATGAAATTTACTGTGGACAGGTGCAAAATTATGCACCTAGGAAAGAAAAACCCAAACTATGCTTACACGATACAAGGTTCCACATTAGGAACCACCATCCAGGAAAAAGATTTAGGCATCATCATGGATAACATGCTGAAATCCTCAGCCCAGTGTGCAGCGGTGGCCAAGAAAGCAAATAGAATACTAGAAATCATAAGGAAAAGAATGGAGAATAAAACAAAGGATATTATAATGCCTCTGTATCGTTCCATGGTGCGACCACACCTTGAATATTGTGTGAAATTCTATCTCTTACAAAGGATATAGCATTATTAGAAAAAGTACAGAGAAGAGCCACCAAAATGGTAAAGGGGATGGAAGGATACCCCTAAAAAGGTTAGGGCTCTTCAACTTGGAAATGAGATGTTTGAGGGGAGATATAAATGGATGTATAAAGGTAAATGTAGATCGATTGTTTATGCCATCAAAATATAGAAAGACTAGGGGACATGCAATGAAGCTATAGTGTAACCCATTTAAGACTAATACGAGAAAATATTTTTTCACTCAACATGTAATCAAACTCTGGAATTCGTTACCGGAGGATGTAGTAAAAGCTGCTAGTATATCTGGAGCAAAGGGCCATAAACCATTATTAAAGGGGACCCAGGAAATCCATTGCTTGCCCCAATACAAGCATTGTGGATCCTGTGTGTTTTGGGGAAACTGCTAGGTACTTGGGACCTAGATTGGCCACTGTTGGAAACAGGATACTGGGCTTGATGGACCTTGTTCTGACTCAGTATGGCATATCTTATGTCCTTATGTTCTTATGTTCCTACATTCCCTAGGCACCCTGGTAGCTTGTATCTGAAAGGGGACTAACTATGTTCACTAGATCACAAGGATGTATATACCCACATTCAGATACATCCAAGTCATAGGAATTATCTAAGATTTATAATAGGGAAACCTACTACCATTACAGCGTACTGCCATCTGATCTCTTATCAACTCCTTGTGTGTTCATAAAATGCCTCACAGTAGACCCAATTAGGGTCATTCTGAGGAATTTTGGGATGTCTATCCCTGCTAGTCGTGTATTTTCCCGGTCCTGTTTATCTTCCCCGTGTCTTGTATGGGGAAGGTAGACGGGAACGGAAAAGGGGTTGATCAGGGTTGGTGTTCGGGCAGGCAGTGGGTGGTCGTTGGACCCAGACATACAGGACCAATTCTAATGTCAGCCCTGTATGTCTGGGGCCGGCGACTTCTGCGGGGAAGTTATTCTACCTCCAAGGTGGAATAAGTTCCCCTATTCACTAGGGATCAGTGGGCCTGGGGTGTGGATGGGGAAAGGGGTCCGAGGACATTCCCCACAGCCCGACCCTGGCCTTAGGAGGCCAGATCAGGAGTGGGCTGTGGTGAAATCACTGCTAGAGCTGGAGGCCAGGGATCGCAGCTCTTCAATGGAGCTGTGGTGTCATGGCAACTGGATGCCATGGTACCGTGGCTCCATTGAAGGGCCCTGACTGATATAGCCAAGGAAGGCCTGTATGTGCAGGCTGGACAGAATCAGGGTCCCAGCCTGAATGTACAGGCCTGTTCGCAGTTCTGATCCCACAGGGCTAGACGTGCCCAGTGGGATCAGAATTGCAACTCCCTCTGTGTGTCCGGTTCCAGACAGACGCACAGAGGGCCCAGACTTACGGGATGGAATCGGGCCCAGTGTATCTATGGAGATTGGGTGTGCACATATTTTCCTGTCTGGATGATTGGCTGGTCAAGAAAACAAATCAAGGAGGAGTTCAATGATCCAGGCATGTTATTATCTAGGTGCTGGAATTGCTAGGGTTTGTTATAAATTATCTCTAGTCTTAAATGAGCACAACCATGTAAATGGAATTTATTGGAGTTCTGCTAGACACAACTTAGGCAAAGGCCTTTCTTCCAGAAGAAAGAATCACCAACCTGATCTCAAATGCGGAGGATATTCAAAAGAGTCAGACATCGACATTGAAAATGATGATGTTGGACCCCATACCCTAGGCAGTGCATGAAATGCCCTTTGGCATGTTTCAAAATGAGACAAGCTAAGTGGTCCTTAAACACTCAGTGGACTCAGACTCCTCAAAGACATCATATCTGTCACAATTCCACTCTGGAGCTCTCTGACCTGGTGGATGATTCATTCCAATCTAGTATTAGGAATCCCCTTCCTAATGCCTCCATAACAAAAATTACTAATGGCAGATGCATCCAAACTGGGCTGGGGAGTCCATGTAGATAGGTTTCACACTCAGTATTTATGGCCCTTTGAGGAGAAACTTCACCAGATAAACTTCCTGGAATTAAGAGCAATATCAAATGCTCTAAGGGTTTTCAGGGATCGGCTGGCCAATCAAGTTATGATGATTTAGACAGACAATTTTTACAACAACAAGCAGGATAGACTAGGATCATACCTCCTATGTTGGGAAATAGTCAGGATGTGGAACTTTGGCTTCTCTCACGGGATAACACTCAGAGCCACGTACCTAGCTATGGAGGATAATGTCCTAATAGACAAACTCAGACCATCATTCAAGAGTGAGGCACCCTCCTGTTTGTCTCTCCCTATAACAGGAAAGCATGTCAGCTATGTTCCAGGATAGTGAGCATGGCAGACTAGTCTTAGATGCCTTCTTTCTAAATTGCGAGAAGGGACTTCTATATGCATATCCTCCAATACCTCTCAAAACGAAAACTCTCCTGAAACTCTGAAGGCGTCAGGGAACCATGATTCTCATAGTGCTGAACTGGCCAAGACAACCATGGTTCCCTCTACTTCTGGATCCCTCCATAAGGAATCCTGTATGATTGGGCAGTTCATTAACCCTAAACATGCAGGATCAGGGGAAATTATTATATCAAAAGCATCAAGTCCCTGGCCTTCACAGCTCGGATATTGAAGGGACAGCCTTTGTATCCTTGAACCTGCCTGATGGAGTGTCATTCTGGCTTGCAGGAGAGATTCCACTAGGAAGTCATATAACTTTAATTGGAAGAGGTTTGCTCTCTGCTATGAGGGAAAGGCCCTAAACTCTTTCTCCTGTTCGACACAATAACTGCTTGAATACCTTCCATGATTATCAGTCAGGCTTAAAACTCAATTCACTTAGTGTTACCTTAGTCCAATTGGCACATATCACCAACATGTAGATGGTAAGCTCATCTTTGTGCAGCCCTTAGTTGTCTATTTCATTCAAGATTTGCTTTTTTGAAGCCTCCCATCCAGCCACCCACTGTGTCATGTGACCTCAACATGGTATCAACCTAGTTTATGAAATCTCCCTTCATCCCACTACCTGATCTGGGAGGTCATATTTTTGGTGGCAGTTACTTCAGTATATAGTTACTTACTTCACTACACAGAGTCTAGTAATTGATCCACCCTATAAGTTTTCAATAGGGTGTTTCTGCACAAGTGAAGGAGTAGCTTAGTAATTAGAGCAACTGCCTAGTCCTCAGAAGATCCAGGGTTTGATTACAACTGGCACTCCTTGTGACCTTGGGCAAGTCAGTTTACCCTCCATTGCTTTGGAAGAAAAGGCCTGGCAATCAATTTCTGGTGATACATTGCTAAGAAAACCCAGAGACAGCTGAGATGGCACCCAGGCATCATGACCATAAAGGTGGATGCACATTGCACACTGGACTGCAAAAGATCCTTGGCTTCTATTTAGAGTAGACTAAAGCACTTAGAAAGTCCACTCAACTTGTTTCTTCTTTAGATCTAAACAAACCAGAGGCTGCCATCAACAAATGCATCTTATCCAAATCGTATCCAAGTGGACAGCGGATTGCATCTCCTTTACTTATGCCCAGGAAGGTTTGACTCTTGAGTGTCATGTCACAGTTCATAATGTCAGAGCTATGGCAGCATTGATAACCCATTTGAGATGAGCCTCCATGGAGGAGATATGTAAGGCTACAACATAGACTTCAGTCTATACATTCACATCTCACTAATGTCTACAGCCTCCAAATAGGTTTGTTGATTTGTGTTCCAGAATCAAAATCTACCCCCTAAGGTCCAGTTATTTTCCATTCAGGCTGTCCCTTTAAAAACACTGAGAAAGTACTGGAAAAGGCTAGTTGCTACTAAAAATATAGTTAGTACTATTTGGTGTCTTCCAGGTATTCCCTGATGTCTACATCCTAAAAATATTACAGAGCCTATACACTACTCTCTCCATAAATACAAATCAATTCAAAAACCCTCCACAACTCTATATAATAATAATTATGTAGTTGGGGTATCAAAATCAATGTTATAGGCACCAATGAATGACCGTTTTGATGCAAGATGCACCTATTAGTCCCAAACAACCTCACGGTGCTGCATCATAATTTATCCCAGACTATCTTTTTCAAAGAAGCAACATCTATGTGCACTACCCATATAAAATTATTTCAAGATTCACAAGAGTTCAAAAAATGTCAATGTTCACAAATCATTAAGAAAAACCTTGTCCATATCCATATCAACACAAAACACTTCAGAGAAGTTTCCCAATGTAGAAGTAATAGTCTATTTAGCTTAAGCTTAGACAGCCCAAATGACAACAACTGGAATCATAAGGTTTACTTTCTGTTGCACACTGGTTCACTTGCACATTGCATAGAGATCTTCTTCAATGGAAACGCCCCACACCCTCCATTTCTTGTGACATGGTGTTTTGGCATCCCTCGCCTGCTTTGAGTGCTAAGAACTGTAAAAATAATACAAAATCCACAAAGAATTCAAATCCATCAAAAAAAAAAAAGAGGAGAACAGAAAGCACTCACATTGCTGAAAGTACAGAAAAACATTCTCAAGTAGATGTCACTGATATGCTCTCAGTAGCTCAGCCATTTAAAATCACTATGTTGAAATAATGATGTAAGCCAAGTTAATGGTCCTGTTATATGTAATAACCCAGATAAATGTAACTTGTCTGAAGTTTTCTTGTTCCATGTAAACCGCGCTGATAATGAATAGTGCGGTATATAAAAAATGTTAATAAATAATAAATAAATAAATAAATAAGTAAGCCTGTCAAAAGTCCAATGTTCTTAAAGAATGTTCTCAAAATACAAATAAAAGATTTTCATTTAAAAACAGACCAATCTCTGTTCAAACTCAACAGAGTCATGATATTTAATCTACAAATCCATCACTGTTCACACTGCAGGGGTGATGTGGAGCCTGAGCAGATCGGCTGCATGCTGTAGGAGCTCCGTTCAGTTTACGCTCAGTATCTGGATTCTGGCTTTGTTTTGGACCGCCCTGTGGACCCTGGGATATTGAATTGGCAGTGAGATGGCTATGGGTAAAAACACCAGTCTGATAGTACTTTCTCTGTTTCATCAGGTCTCAACCACCATAAGGCTGGACTGCTAAACCAGAGAAAATGGCGCTCAGGGAAAAGACAAGAGAGATGGACCCCATAATGGCAGAAATACTACAGCTTAAGGACCTTATTAGAGACAACCAAGTCTGTGCAAAGTGAGCTGGAAGCCTTGAATGGACTATTGCTGAAATCCCAACAGAGAGCAACAGCCTTGGAGGAAAGGACTGGTGTACTGGAGGCCCAATGCAGTCAGGTGAATAAGAACATTGAGGCGATAGCTTGATTGCAGCTAGATGTGGAGGATCTCGCAAACCAAAATCACTGCAACAATGTACGTATTCTTGAGTCTGTCTGAGTGTACCAAGGGAGCAGACATGATCGCGTATCTAGAGTGCATGATACCTGAACTCTTGGGTCTTCAATTTCAAGTGTTGCTAAAATTTGAAAGAGCACATAGGGTCCTATCGCGAGCTACCGATTCTGCCAGAGGGCCTCACCCCGTCATAGCCAAACTCTTGCATGATCAACAAGCCTTGCAAATTTTATGGGCTGCTCGCACCAAACCATCTTTACTAATACAAGGCCACAAGATTTTGTTTGTGCTGGACTTGGTGCGATTGGAGGATGGCGAACGTAACGCCAATTTTTAAAAAGGGTTCCAGGGGTGATCCGGGGAACTACAGACCAGTGAGCCTGACGTCAATACCGGGGAAAATGGTAGAAACCATCATAAAGAACAAAATTGCTGAACATGTAGATAGTCATGGCTTAATGGGAGATAGTCAACATGGCTTTAGACAATGAAGATCTTGTCTTACTAATCTGTTATGTTTTTTGAAGGTGTGAATAAACAGGTAGACAAAGGTGAGTCAGTTGATATGGTGTATTTTGACTTTCAGAAAGCCTTTGACAAGGTCCCTCATCAGAGACTTTTGGCAAAACTAAAGAGTCATGGGATAGGAGGCAGTGTACTATTGTGGATCAGGAACTGGTTAAAAGATAGAAAGCAGAGGGTAGGGCTAAATGGCCAATTTTCCCAATGGAGAAAGGTGAATAGTGGTGTACCCCAGGGATCTGTGCTGGGTCCGCTGCTTTTTGACATATTCATAAATGACCTGGAAAAGGGAATAACGAGTGTGGTTATCAAATTTGCAAATGACACAAAGCTATTTAAAGTTGTTAAGACCCAAGAGGATTGTGGAAAATTTCAAGGTGATCTTGATAAATTGGAAGACTGGGCATCAAAATGGCAGATAACATTTAATGTGGACAAGTGCAAGGTTATGCACCTAGGGAAGAACAACCCAAACTATGGTTACACGATGCAAGGTTCCACATTAGGAACCACCACCCAGGAAAAAGATTTAGGCATCATTGTGGATAACATGTTAAAACCCTCGGCCCAGTGTGCAACGGTGGCCAAGAGAGCAAATAGAATGCTAGGTATCATAAGGAAAGGAATGGAAAATAAAACAAAGGGTATTATAATGTCTCTGAATCGTTTCATGGTGTGACCGCACCTTAAGTATTGTGCGCATTTCTGGTCACCGTATCTTAAAAAGGATATAGCATTGGGGGCGGATCCAGCAGCGTTACAGAGTGGCTGCGTAGGAGAGTTGCTCCGGTGGCTAAAATAGAATCCTGAGACTTTCCCCCTCTTCCGGACTTGGAGGTATCGATATTAAAATTGCTAAGCAGCTCTGAAAGTTGTAGGAATATGTCCAGCAGTAAACCAACGAAGTTGGACTTTGCGTTAAGCCAGACTGCTGGGACGAAACGGAGTAAGACAGACCCGCTCTCCCCGCAAAAGATGGCAGCCCCACGGGAGTCAGATGGGACGATGAAGGAGGTCCTAGGCGAGATCAGGGCGGTAAAAGAGATGGTGGCAGCGAGCGGAGATGTGATGGCCCGAGTGCAAGAAGATCTGCAAGATATGAGGGCGCAGATGGAAAGATTGACCGGCCGCTTAGAGAAAATGGATGTCACACTAGCAGCGCACGAGGCTCATGTTGAACACTGTCGGAAGGCCCAGAAGCGCATGGAGAGATTGGAGGCGACCATAGAGGACCTTAGCAACCGCAGCAGGCGCAATAACATTCGGATTATAGGAGTCCCAGAGGGAGCAGAGGGTACTGACCTGATCGCGTTCTTAACACAAGCTATCCCGAGGATGCTGAAATTGAACCTGACGGGCCCGCTGGAATTTGAGAGAGCTCATCGAGTGCCGGCGCACACAGGCCCCCGCAAGCAACAGACAAGGCCCATCATTTGCTGCATCCTGCGGTTTCAACACGTATCTCAGATCATGGCAGCGGCCCGGGCAACCTCAGGAGTAACGTACGAGGGCCGCAACGTCTCCTTCTTCCCGGACTTTTGTAAAGCTACGATTGAAAAAAGGAAGCAGTTTTTGGCGCTGAGGCCCCGATTGCAGCACCTTCAAGCAAAATATGGGTTGTTTTATCCGGCCCGCTTCAAGATCACTATGGATAATCGCACACGAGCCTTTGAGAACCCATTGGATGCAGCCCGGTTTGTAGAGGAGCAGGAAGCATTGGCGATGCAATGACTAAATATTATTAGTTTCACTGCGGATTTAGTGTAGCGCTGCATGGCCTTGCCAGGATGATTGCGGCCCCTAACGGGGTCCTATGCTGGTAGGGCAAAAGGGATAGATAGCGCTAAATGTTTGCTGTTGGGGTCTGTTGTTTCACTGCACCTTCAAGATGAGTATATTTGCTATACCTGTGTGCAAGGGGGGTTGAAGTGGGTTACGGTAATGTTCGGTTATGGTTGCAGAAATTGTGCGGGGGGAGATTGGGTCTCATCATATATTCGGTACTACCTGTTAAGCACTAAGTAATCACGGGTCTGCTATTGTTAATTGTGGGGGGAGAGGGAATCGTCTAATTGGATACTGTTTTTTTCTGTATTGTTGATAGCCACTGTGGCCGCTTGTTGCATGCTGGTTCACCCAATTATTGTTACCAGTTGCTCCGAGGGGATGCACCAGTCGCCTTGTAAGCCCTTCTCAGTCAGCCCTGTATATCAGTCATCTCATTACTGGGACATCCAGATGGCGCCTAGGATCAAGCCTGTCCTCTTTCTGTGTAAATGGCCCCCTTAAAGTTGTTGTCCTTAAATGTCAAAGGCATCATCCACCCAGCTAAACGGAAGAAGATAATAGCGTATGCCCTGAAACAAAGGGCAGATATTGTAATGCTACAAGAGACGCATCTTGTTACCAAAGAAGCTCTAAAGTTGGAACAAGGGAAGTTTGTTCTCGCAGCACATGCCCCAGCGCTGGGGAAAAAGAACAGTGTGGCAATATTAGTCCGGAAGACCTTGGGAGTCCTTTTTCAAAAGCTCCGATCGGACCCAGAGGGAAGATGGGCAGGTGTACAGCTTACGGTGGATGGCCAGGAGGTGGGGCTAATGAACGTGTATGCCCCTAACTGTGATAGCCCCAGTTTCTTTCAGAATCTGGCAGATGTGCTACAGGAATATGTCAGTGTGCCTCTCATTCTGGGAGGGGACTTCAATATGGTCCTGGACCAACTAATCGACTGTAAGCCGGCCAGAGGCAAT
The DNA here is from genome assembly GCA_033557465.1 of Ichthyophis bannanicus. NCBI lineage: Eukaryota > Metazoa > Chordata > Amphibia > Gymnophiona > Ichthyophiidae > Ichthyophis > Ichthyophis bannanicus. The sequence continues at coordinate 1,076,810,949 of CM066033.1, read as the reverse complement.
AGGAAATGCAGAGCACTGGAGATGCTGACGTCAGTCATCTCTGAGTTTGGCCTGGTGGACATTTGGAGACTTCTCCATCCAGCAGATAGGGATTATACTTTCTACTCTCTCCCACACGGCTCCTTCTCAAGAATAGATTTTTTCTTAGTCTCCCGAGTGTTAATCCCGAAGATACTGAGCGCAGAGATCTTAAGCATGCATATCTCTGATCATGCCGCCATAACCCTGGAAGTGGAGTTGCTGCAGGCCGAGGAGAGGAGCTCGGGGTGGTTTTTCCCCAGAGTTTTGCTGGCCGACGAGACCTTTAAGGCATATGTGCGGCGGGCCATCACGGAGTACTTTGAGGTAAATGACCCAGCAGAAACATCAATATGGGCATGGTGGGAGGCCTTTAAGGCCTCAATGAGAGCCAAGGTTACTAGTTTCTCTATTGCCGCCAGACGTCAGGAGAAAGCCGAGCTCACAGCCCTCGATCGGCAGATCCATGCGGGAGAAAGAGTGTTGCAGAAACAAGAGAATGCTCAAATCGTGCTGCATCTTCAGAAGCTGTGCTTTCAGTACAACTCTCTGTTAAGCAGGAAGGTAGCACAGGCTGACTTTGAGACCCAAGCAAGATACTACTCTGAAGCGAATAAAACTGGAAAACTGTTGGCCACGAAACTAAAGCCTAGAAACGGAAGGTCTCGCATCGCAGTTCTTGAGGAGGCTAATGGAACGGCCGTAAAGGATAGCTCGGGCATTGTGGAATCCTTCCGCAAGTTCTATGGGGCCTTGTATACATCCGAAATCCAATGGAATGAGGAGGAGGTGGACAGTTTCCTGGAGCAAATAGAGCATCCTAGTCTGGGCCGGGAGCACCAAGAAGTCCTGGGACGTGAGTTGGTGCTCAGTGAAGTGCAAGAGGCCTTGAGGAGAATGCAGGCGGGTAAAGCCACAGGGCCAGACGGTCTCCCGGTAGAATTTTACCAGACTTTCGCGAAAGACCTTTTACCACACTTGATGACATACTATTATTGCTTGCAGAAAGCTGACAGCAATACAGGTGCCTTCGCGGCGGCCACTATTGTGGTTTTGGAGAAGCCCGGGAATGATCCGAAGCTGGTGGGCAATTACAGGCCCATTTCCCTCCTTAACGCAGACTACAAAATCTATTCCTCAATCTTGACGAGTCGAGTCAATACGGTTCTTCACCTGCTTATACATCCTGACCAATGTGGCTTTGTCAGTGGGCGATCGACAGCGGATAACGCGCGGCTCCTTTGCGATGTCCTGGAGCTGGCGGAAGGATTACATATGCCTTTGATCGGACTATCGCTGGACGCCGAAAAGGCATTTGACAGGTTGGAGTGGCCTTTCCTGTTCCGTGTGCTGGAGTGGTTTGGCTTTCCTGCACAGTTCATCGGCATGGTTCGAGTATTGTATGCCAACCCAACAGCAAGGATACTCGCTAACCAAGTCCTCTCTGATTCTTTCCCCCTCTATAGAGGCACCAGGCAAGGCTGCCCGTTATCTCCACTGCTGTTTAATCTGGCCCTGGAGCCTCTCGCATTGATTGTGAGGCAGGCAGAGGAGGTCAAGGGAGTTGTACTGCGAGACCTTCATATTAAACTTTCGGCGTACGCAGACGATCTAGTCTTCTTTCTTCAACCAGCTTCAATCCAACCCCTGTTACAGCTGATCCATGATTACTCCTGTTTTGCTGGCTACCGGGTGAACTGGGGAAAATCGTCGGCCTTTCCTCTAAGTAGTTTTGCTACTGCAGATATGGTGCACCAGTTTGACTTTCGATGGGAGTCCTCACCGATAAGGTACCTTGGTGTCCAGTTCAGGGCCCCTTTGGACGAAACTTTCAGAATCAATGCAGAAAAGATTAAGGAGATTGCCCGCAACTTCACTTTGCAGTGATCCCCGCTTCGTCTGACATGGTGGGGGAGACTGGAGTCTATCAAGATGACCTTAATGCCTAAGATAAATTATATCTTAGGCATGATCCCGGTATTGCTTCCGCCTGTAGTTTACAAAGAGGTAGAACGCATACTTGTATCCTTTTTGTGGAATGGGAAAACTCCCAGGATTGCCCTTAAGAAACTTAAAGCACACAAGTCCGAAGGGGGTGTTCACTTCCCAGATTTCCTCTGGTAACACATGTCTGCTATCCTTAAGCAAGGTTGTCTCTGGGCCGCTGCGACTCAACGGCCGATGTGGCTCGAACTCGAAGAACGGTTGGTTAAGCCAATTCCAGGATGTCTATTGATGGGCATGTTATGCCCCGATGAAGTCAAGGTGGGAAGAGTTATCACTTCCACGCAGAGAGCTTTTCAGAGCCTTCTACAGGTTTTAGGCAAGGACATGCTCCTTTTGCGGCAGCTTCCGCTGTGGCATAACCCCTTACTGAAGATTAACAAGGCATCCTTTACCTGGAGTGCGTGGCAGAGTAGAGGAATCTGGACGATAGGACAGCTACTGGATGCGGATAGCTGGAAGTCCTTTGGCTCGCTACAGAAGGAGTTTGGGATTCCGTCTAAATGTTATTATCAATGGATTCAACTAAGGCATTGTCTGAGCCAGGGGCAGAAAGCACCTTGTGATTATCCTGAAGATTGGCTACTGAAGGAAGTAGCAGAGAGTGTGACTGCCCAGAAAGGTGGCATGTCTAGACTATATGCCATGCTTAGCTCCTATGGCACGGGAATGGTGAAGGGCCCACAGAAGATATGGGAAGAGGAGACTGGCGTTGACATGACTCAGCCCGCATGGCAGCGCTTCTGGGGCCCCGGTGTTCGGGTCTCCAGATCAGCTGCAATAACGCAATCGCTGTTTTTCTTCGCCCACAGGGCGCATATTACTCCGGTAAAGCTATCCAGGTGGTACAAGGACACATCCCCGTATTGTTGGTCATGCAAGCAGGATCTTGGCACCTTGAGTCATATGTTCCTGCACTGCCCGTGTCTACAGGACTTCTGGGATCCAGTATGGCGTCGCATACAGCGGGTATTCAACTTCTCCGCACCGTTGTCGTGGAGCATAGTGGGGCTTAGAGCACTTATGGACATCCCTACGCTTCCCAAAAAGCATTTTTTTGGAGTGAACTTTATGTTGGCAGTGGCAATAAAACAGATCTTATGCGCATGGAAAGATTCAACAACATTATCCTGGTGGCCTGGTGGAACCAAGTGTGTATATATAGTAAATATGAGAGAGCCTCTGACATATTTGTCAGGTCCAGGGGAGGAAAATGCTCTGTGGATAAATGGGATGCTTTGGATGATTTCGTGGAGTTGACTGGGGAGACTAACGTTTCTTGAGGGGCTTGCAAGATGGCTGACTGGTGCGGGGTGGGAAAGTGGGTGACACTTGGTTGTAATTGTTATTGTTTTTTTTTTTTTTGAAACTTTTATTTTCATTTTGCAACAAACAAAAGAAACAACACACCAAAGGAGACAAAACAATTATACAATAAAGAAAAGTAAACCCAATTACCCCCCACCCCCACGCTTCTTCTCTAGCTGATTATGGCAGCATGTGAGCGCTTCCAAACAACAGTGATTGTACATCAAAACAATCAAAAGAATATCTGCGATACAGAATAATCATGGGACAAAGATATATATAAATTTAGACAGTCAGATGAGAGCATTGAGCAGAATGTACATAGTCATTGAGCATCTTCCATTTAGACCGATGATGAGGAGTCTGAATGGGGGAAGCAAACATACGAGGTGTTTGTTCATATTTACTGTAGAGACAGACATGATTCCACCATTCATTGGGGCTCAGTTGGGAGCTATTTTTCCAGTATTTCGTAATTAGGGAAATAGCAATGCCTAGCATAAAGTCCAAAAGGAAGTAAGCCGTTTTTGGAAGAGAGGGGATCCCCGCAGCTGAGCGAAGTCCCACTATCCTCCAAGAAAGGGGCTCTTGAAAGTGCAAAATAGACTGGATACGACCCCAGACCCGACTCCAGTAATACTGTAGTGCGGGACATTCATACATAACATGAGGTAGTGAACCAATGGCCGCATGACATGTCCAACAATTATTGCCCTGAGTAGTGTTCCATTTGGCTAATCTGTCAGGAGTGTAAAAACACCGGTGGGCTAGAAAGAAGAGTGTCTGAGTGAGTGAGGCGGATCGGGAGACCCGTGTCACTCTACTCCAGACAAGGCTCCATTGCTCCGGGGTCAAAGTCACATGCAATTCTCTCTCCCATGCTTTCTGCGCTATAGGGGTATCCCTAGTTATAGCATTACATAAGGTTTTGTAAAAATTTGATGCTACACCCGGTGAACTACCGATAGATCGGATAGTCTCCAACCAACCTTGTGTAGGGGAGGCCGATGGCGGGAGCACCTTAGCACTCCGAAGGCAATGCTGAAGTTGCACCAACTGAAAGTAGTGTTTCGCTGGGAGACCAAATTCAATTTGCAATTCACTAAAAGTTTTCCAGCGATCTTCATGGAACAACTGACTAGGAAACCAAATGCCCCTAGTGTACCAGGGGCTCCACGCCATCGGCTTATTTTGTATTCGAAATCGAGTGTTGTACCAAAGTGGGAGCTTGTCTAACGGACAGAGTCGGGAGTCTAAAGATTGCATAAGATTATTAAAGGCACCTAAGGTGTCTAAAAGCATTGGCGGAAGGTGGGAGTCTGATGGGAAAGTCATACCAGGGAGAAAAGTAAGAGGAAGCGGTTTGCAAAGGTCCTCTTCTATGTCTAGCCACACAGGTCTACTCGGTACTGGATCTTCCAGCCAACGAGCACCTTGTTTGAGGAGAAAAGATTGATGATACTTCAGGAAATCAGGGAATCTGACACCCCCATTTTCCTTATCTGCTTGCAGCTTATGTTTCGCTATCCTAGGTGTCTTGTTTTGCCACAAGTATCTAGTCAGAAGGCCCTCGATATCTTTATATATACGTCGAGGGAAGAGACAGGGCACCATTTCTAAGATATAATTCACTTTCGGAACAATCATCATTTTTATGGTTTCTAATCGACCCCACCAGGTAAGCGTTAAAGGAGTCCAGCGGTGAGTAAGCGCCCGGACTTTAGAGGTTAAGTCTTTGGCATTGAAGGAGATAGTGTCTTCCAAAGGAGAACAATAGTGAACCCCAAGGTATTTGACCATGCGAGGTTGCCATAAAAAGGGGAAGGATTGCATATCTGCCTGATGAAGCAAAGGATTTAATGGAAAGGCTACCGACTTGGTCCAATTTATCTTATAACCGGACAGTTGTGAGTATTTACCGATTTGCTCTAGGACAGCCGGTACTGAGTCTATAGAGACAAAAAGCATAAGATCATCAGCATACGCTGAAATTTTGATTTCCCTATGGGTGAAGGGGACTCCATGAATCTCCTCCGATTGCCGGATTAGTAAAGCCAAGGGTTCGAGTGCAAGATCGAAGAGGAGTGGAGACAGTGGGCATCCCTGGCGAGTGCCGCGTTGAAGGGGAAAAGGCTGAGACTTTAAAGCATTTGCACATATACTGGCTGTAGGCTGAGCGTACATGGTGCGAAGACAACGGAGGAAAACCTTCCCCGAATCCGTACCAGCGGAGGACTGCAAACAGGAAGGGCCACTCTAAGCGATCAAAGGCCTTCTCAGCATCAAGTGAGAGGCCAACAAATGGGCGATCGAGATTAACTGCGGTAGTCAATACATGGCATAAAGTCCGAGCATTGTCAGCAGTTGATCTACCAGGAATGAAACCGCATTGATCTGGGTGTATTAAGGTAGGCATCCTATCCGAGAGCCGGGTAGAGAGAATGGTGGCAAAGATTTTATAGTCCGCGTTTAGGAGGGAAATTGGACGATAATTAGCTGTTAGTTGCGGGTCTCTCCCCTCTTTCTCAAAAACTACTACATTTGCCATTGAAAAGGACCCAGAAGGAGAACCCTCCTCGGCCAGAGCAGAAAAATAAATTTTCAAAACTGGAGCTAAGTCAGCGTGAAAGGTTTTGTAGAATTCAGCGGGGAGACCGTCTGGGCCTGCGGCTCGACCTGAGGCACATTTCTTGATAGCAGAATGAATTTCTGAGACAGTAAATGGTGTGTCCAAGGCCACTCTATCTTCGTCAGACAGGGTCGGTCTTTGTACTCCTGAAAGTAAGCGTTCAAATACATCTGGCTCAAAATCACATTCAGATTGATAAAGCCGAGTATAAAAGTCACGAAAGAGTTCTAAGATTTCGGTATCTTTAGTGACCAAGCCCCCCCCCGACGGATTACGGAGGGCGGTAACACGCTTGGCTTCTTTTCGACCTTTTAGGGCATTTGCTAATAATTTGCCAGCACGATTATTTTCCCGATAATATAGCCCTTGTTGTGATTCAATATTTTTAACAGCAGCAGTGTGCAAAAGCTGATTGTATTGAAAACGCAAGCGTTGTAAACGGAGTTAAAATACATGGGTCAGTACGGGACGTGAGGAGACGCTCCCCAGCTTGTATCTGCTGCTCTAGAATCAGTAAATGCTGCTTTTTTTGTTTCCCCTGCCGAATTTGATAGCTAATTATAGTGGCACGGATAGATGCTTTAAAACCCTCCCACCAAGCCCAGCCCGCTGTGTCATGGGGTGAGTTAAAATGAAAATAATCTTGGATAGCGGCCTTTATATCAACCTGAAAATCTTTTTGACCCAGTAGGGATCTATCAAAAAACCAAGCTCGGGGAGAATCGTCCCGCGCAGTGACACGTAATGATAAAGATATGGCAGCATGATCTGAAATATGGAGAGGATGAGTCCTAGTCGTGTCTACTTGAGAAATCAGTGCTTTGGAAATGAGAAAGAAATCTATTCTAGATTGGGAGTGATGGGGGGCAGAAAAGAAAGTGAACTCTAAGTCGGAGGGGTGAAGCAGCCTCCATATATCTACCAGCGCAAGATCTTGCATCAGAGCTGTAAGGGTAGCAAGACTCTTGGGTGGACTACTCGTTCTAGGCGGCTGTCTATCTATCAGAGGGTCTAACACTTGATTAAAGTCACCACCAAGTATTAATGGAGTATTGGCAGAGGCCTGTGCCAACTGCGCAATACTTGCATAGTAAGCAGGGTTGTCCACATTCGGGGCGTAAATGCAAATACAGGTAAATTCACTATCTCCAACCTTAAGATGTACTCGGGCCCATCTACCATCCTTGTCAGCGCTAGTATCAATTACAGTAGCTTGCAAAGAGTTCTTAACCAGAATGGCTACCCCGCACCGTTTGGAAACGGCGGGAGAATAGGCAGCCACCATGTAAGGCTTAACATTGAGTTTCAGTGTTTCAGCAGAGTTTAAGTGCGTTTCCTGAAGAAACGCTAAATCAGCATGCTCATGGCTAAGATAGCTAAGGATTTTCTTTCTTTTGATTGGACTATTAATGCCCTTTACGTTGAGTGATAAAATTTTACATAAAGCCATTCAGACAAGTTAAAAATTCTGAGCATGATAGCGCACCTAATTTCACAATGTCCCTCATATTGACTGTATCAGGCTGCACATATGGCATAAAAGAAAATAAGCTTAGATAATACAATGAAGCACCCCACATTAAAAAAGAAAAACCGCAGCGCGGTAGAGAAGAAGCAGAACCCCAAAAATTACTGGCGACCATGTGTCTGCGGGGAGAAGCCCCAGAGAAGGCCGAAATTGAAAAACACATAACCTGTAGGACCAGGGCCGGATTTACCTTGAGTGAGGCCCTACACCAACAAAAATTGTGGGCCCCCAGCAGGGGCGGCCCAAGGGGGGTGCGGACCTCATTTGCATAAGGGGCCTCATTTGCATAAATATTTGCATAATGTTACCATATACTAACTTTTAGTAAACGTGCCTCTTAATGAGTGTATGGATAAAGAAAGACTAAAAGATTTCTACATTACTATAATCCAGTGCCAACTGCCAGACACATTAGGAACTACTACAAACACTGCCCATAGTAAACCCGCCGTATCCTAACAGCACTACCAGGACTCACAAAGCACCATACTCTACCAATCAAAAGGCAACACTGCAAATATTAAACCAATACATTTCAGAGAACAACAATACATGACCTACTGGGGAAAGAGAACAAGTGGCAATGTCAAATAGGAATTATATAAACAGAACACCTCAGCTCAGTTACACATGCAGAACATAGACCATCACCAAACAAGTAATCACAATTTAGAAATAGGAAGACAATAATTAAACTGGGAATCCCAAAAGCCAAACTTGGAATGTACAACACTGTAGAAATAAAACAATACATTAATTTGCTCTTGTACTAAACAAAGCACAGATGTTAATGATGCACATTTACCAGAGCTGACATATTCCAATTAATAAATTCAAAATAAAGAGATATTTTTCTACCTTTTGTGCATTTTTTTCAGCTGCAATTGCTCCAGCCACTTTCTTCTGGTTTCTTCGTGTCTTCTGCTAACTCTCCATCGTCTGCTGTCCATTTGTCCTTTCTTCTCTCTTCTAGATTTTTTTCCATTCTCTCTCTACATCTGCTTTAACATACTAATCTTTCTCCTTTTGCTCTTTCCTCATTCCTATTTCATCCACTCAAATATTACCCCTCCATCCTCAATCCCCACTTACTCTCCCAATACCCGGCCAATTGTAGATTTTTTATCCCTCCCACACAAAATATTTTTCCCTTCTCCATTTTACTCTTCCAGCCCCATCCCATTCTAATCCTCCCCCAACATCAGCTCCCTTCTAGTTCCAGCCTCACCCAGCATCCATTCCCTTCTAGTCCCTGCATCAGCCCATTTCCAGCCCTAGCCATCCATCAGCCCATTTCCAGTCCTAGCCCCCCCATCACCCCACTTACAGTCCTTAACCCATCACCCCATTTTCAGTCCTTAACCCATCACCCCATTTTCAGTTTAAGCCCCCCCTATAACCCATTACCAGTCCTAACCCCCCATCAGCCCACTTCCAGTCCTAACCCCATCAACCCATTTCCAGTCAGCCCCCCATAGCCCATTGCCAGTCCTACCCCCCCCCATCAGCCCACAGCCCATTACCAGTCCTAACCCCATCATCCCACCTCCAGTTTTAACCCCCCAGCCCATTTCCAGTCCTAGCCCCCTATAGCCCATTACCAGACAACCCCCATCAGCCCACAGCCCATTACCAGTCTTAACCCCCCCAAAGCCCATTACCAGTTCTAATCCCCCCCCAACAGCCCATTACCAGTCCTAACCCCATCAGCCCACCTCCAGTCTTAACCCCCCAGCCCATTTCCAGTCCTATGCCCCCCCCATAGCCCATTACCAGACAGCCCCCATCAGCCCAACGCCCATTACCAGTCTTAACCCCCCCAAAGCCCATTGCCAGTTCTAAGCCCCCCCCCAACAGCCCACAGTCCATTACCAGTCCTAACCCCATCAGCCCACCTCTAGCCTTAACCCCCCCCAGCCCAGCCCATTTCCAGCCCCAGCCCCCCAATAGCCCATTACCAGCCCTACCCCCCCAGTCCATTTCCAGCCCCAGCCCCCCCAATAGCCCATTACCAGTCCTACCCCCCCATAGTCCATTACCAGTCCTACCCCCCCATAGCCCATTACCATTCCTACCCCCCCCATAGCCCATTACCAGTCCTACCCCCCCCCACCTAGCCACTTACCAGTCCTACCCCCCCCCCCCACATAGCCCATTACCAGTCCTACCCCCCCCCATAGCCCATTACCAGTCCTACCCCCCCGCCTAAAGTAAAATTTAATTAAAAAAAAAAACCTGGTGGCTGCCGCCGCGGGGCCCCCTCTGCTGCCGCGGGGGCCCCGTCTACAAGCTGGTCGGGTCCGGTCGGGTCTCTCTCCCTCCCTCGCTGCAGGCTGCAGGCTGCGAGAGACGCATCTTCGCGTCTCTCGCAGCCTGCAGCGAGGGAGGGAGGGAGAGAGACCCGACCGGACCCGACCCAACCCGACCCGACCAGCTTGTAGACGGGGCCCCCCCGGCAGCAGAGGGGGCCCCGCCGCGGCAGCCCCCAGGTTTTTTTTTTAAATTAAATTTTACTTTAGGCCGGGGGGGATAGGAGTCCTACCCCCCCCCCCCCCGGCCTAAAGTAAAATTTAATTTAAAAAAAAACCTGGTGGCTGCCGCCGCGGGGCCCCCTCTGCTGCCGCGGGGGCCCCGTCTACAAGCTGGTCGGGTCGGGTCCGGTCCGGTCGGGTCGGGTCGGGTCTCTCTCCCTCCCTCGCTGCAGGCTGCGAGAGACGCGAAGGGAGAGCGTCTCCTCGCGTCTGTGTTAAGCCCGCAGGGGCTGATGGGAAATCCCATCAGCCCCTGCGGGCTTAACACAGACGCGAGGAGACGCTCTATCTTCGCGTCTCTCGCAGCCGGGATGGAGGGAGGGAGACGAGACCCGACCCGACCCGACCCGACCGGACCCGACCATACCATCTTGTAGACGGGGCCCCCGCGGCAGCAGAGGGGGCCCCGCGGCGGCAGCCACCAGGTTTTTTTTTTAATCGAATTGAAAAAAAAAAAACCTGGTTCTATTTTTTGTGGGCCTCTGCCGGTTGTGGGCCCTACGCCATGGCGTACATGGCGTATACGTAAATCCGGCCCTGTGTAGGACTGTGCGTGCTCCGAATCCGACCGAGGCACACATCATGGAGGGAGAGGAGACCACAAAACAAGAGTCATAGAAAGAAAGAAAGAAAGTCCAGGAAGTCTCTGTGCTTGACTATGACCGCCGCATCGGGCCCTTCAAAATGGCGGACAGAGCCGGCGAATAAAAGTCCACGTCGTTGGATTAGCGCATCTGCTCTGCTTCTTTGGAGTCTAAAAATGTTGATAGTAGATCAGGATCTTCGAATGTCCTGGTTTGGTTGTGGAGAGTCACTCGGAGCTTCGCGGTATACAACAGGCCAAAGCGAGCCTGTAGCTGTTGAAGTCGAGGGCGAAAAGCAAGGAGTTTCTTCCGTCGGTCAACGGTAGGCTTTGCCAAATCAGGGAAGAAGGAGACTTTGTGACCTTCAAATTCCAAATGATGGTTCGCCCGGGCAGCATTTAAAATTTGTTCCACTTGTTGATATCGTAGCAAGCGAAAGATAATAGGCCGGGGGGTCGTTCGGTTGAGCGCCATGTGGGTAGGAACACGGTGTGCACGATCGATTTCCAATTCTTTATGAAAGGTGATCTTCAGCAAGGAGGGAAGAGTTTTGAGCAGGAATTCTCTCATATCTCCCGCTTCCACCCCCTCCGGTATTCCAATGAGCCTCACATTGTTGCGACGGGCTCGATTATTGCTATCTTCTAACTCCTTTTGCAGATTCTGTATCTGGCGCTCGGCCTTGTCCAGTGCGCCCAAGCGCACCGCGTGCGAGTCGAGGACCCCCGCCATATTGTCCTGCCGTAATGAGAGACTTTCAAGTCGGTCCTGGAGCACTCCAAAGTCTTCTCGCAGGGCTCTAAGCGCTTCTCCATTGGACTGCACCAATTCCTTCACGCCGCGTAGTTCCTCCAAAATCTCCAGGTGCATTTCGGGGTTTTCACGAAATGGAACCATCTTCTGTGGGGAGGACACCTCTGTTTTGGAGCGTTTTCCGTGAGAAGAAGAAGGAGACCCGAAGTCCAAGCGCGCTGGTTTATGGGCCGCCATCCCCCCCGAGGTACCCCGGTCAGCCCGGAGCGAAATAGTAAGTTTGTATAGGTATTAAGTCAGGATTCTAAGTAGGCCTCTCGGGAGCTTCAGCGCGAAGCGTCTTACCCGCTGGACATCAGGCTCCGCCCCTGTAATTGTTATTGTTAATGGTGGTTGTTTGTTATGTACATGTGTGTTTTAAAATGCAAAATATAATTTAAAAAAAAAAAAAAGGATATAGCATTATTAGAAAAGGTTCAGAGAAGAGCCACCAAAATGGTAAAGGGGATGGAAAGATACCCCTATGAAGAAAGGCTAAAAAGGTTAGGGCTCTTTAACCTGGAAAAGAGACGGCTGAGGGGAGATATGATAGAAGTCAATAAATTAATGAACGGAGTGGAACGGGTAAATGTAGATCGATTGCTTACATTATCAGAATATAGAAAGACTAGGGGACATGTAATGAAGCTACAGGGTAAACTATTTAAGACTAATAAAAGAAAATATTTTTTCACTCAACATGTAATCAAACTCTGGAATTTGTTACCGGAGGATGTAGTAAAGGCTGTTAGTGTAGCTGGGTTTAAAAAAGGTTTGGACAAGTTCCTGGAGGAAAGGTCCATAAACCATTATTAAGAAGGGACCCAGGACATCAATACAAGCATTTTGGAACCTGTGTCTTTTGGGGAAACTGCTAGGTACGTATGACCTAGATTGGCCACTGCTGGAAACAGTATACTGGGCTTGATGGACCTTGGTCTGACCCACTATGGCATATCTTATGTTCTTATGTATTATTCTATTGTTTTTATTGCAGTTTTATTGGATCCAGTATTGCTTTTAATGTATGATATATTTTTATTGTTTTCATTTGTTTTTATTCTTAGCAGTAATAGTGTGTTTTATTTTTTATTTTTATGATATATTGCATATGTATAGATTTTTACATGGTTTGATTTGTTTATGTTTTGTTGGAAGTTGGAGATATATATACCCCCTGATGAAGGCTCATAGGGCTGAAACACTGTCAGTGTAAGGGTTAATTCAATAAAGTTTATTCCACAAATAGAGGGTCTGGCCTCTTTCCTTACTCTTTAGTGTCCTTGGTCTCCCATTACAAGGACCTGTTCCTTTGTTGGACTTCTTGGTTTGGTTTATAAGCTACTCATTTATTATTTTAGGCCAAGAGACAAGAGAGATTTGTTTGATTATGTACTTATTTGGGTCTAGTGACATAGAATGTGTGCGTGCGATAGCTAGGCACAAGAGGAATGTATGGGAACTAGCTTATCCCTCTTCTGCATTGGCTGCTGATCAGGACTGCACTTTCAGAGATTGTAGTCATTTTACCTCAGGGACTATGACCTTGTTAATAGCATCAACTGAAAGTTAGTAGATAATATTAAAAATTATGTCATGTTTGTCAGCTCATTAATGTCTATTATCTGTATCCTGTGATCAGAGATCATCCCTCATTGTTTACTACGTTTTGGCTTTATCTTACTTCCACCTTATTATCTCTAATGTTTCATGTTAAGCCCATTTAGATCTGTTTGTTTTATGTAAACTGCTTTAACTTGTAGATAAAGCGGTATATAAACTCGGCTAAATAAATAAATTGTTTAGTGTGCCCCTCTAGTTTCTGGGGAGTTGTCAGCATCAGAAACTAACAAGAAAATGAGAAATTTTGCACTCCATCAGAGACCTGCCTGTGAGACATGAATGAGTATCTACTTTTGCGCAGAGCTGTTTAATTCTGACACGGTTCACCTGTTTATTGTAGGACAGAACTTTTTCTAGAGTAAGCTAGAGAAGTCTATTTCAATAGGTAACAGTAGTGTAAACCAGTGTGTGTTGGTCAGAGCTTGTAGAGATTGGGGGTCATGCACAAATTACTTACAGGCTGCCTAAGTCTTGTGGTGGAAGTATCCTAGCCTGGGGGAGGTGGGAGGGGAGGTGTTAGTTGAGGGATGCGTACTTAAAGGCCTCATGAGCATAGCTGGGATCTATCTATTACTAGGGTCAGCCTAGCTCTGGTATGGTAGTAGACCATTGGAACTCCAGTATGATCATGGCATGTCTTTGAGGGCTGCAGCCTTACTTGCACGCGGAGAGACACCCAGTAATACCTAGTCAATACTCCCAAAAGACCAAGGCCTTACTTGTTCACCCCTATCCCATACTGTTGGGCAAAAAGGGGAAGGGGAAAGGATTGTAATTTAGAAGAGCTTGGGATTTTCTTAAGTGTGATTAATAAAGATTCAGCCACGCATCATTCCCATTCAATATCTGGTGCTTTTCTTGTGTATGTACTGATTTGGATACCCCTTTCCCTCTTCAGAACATGTTACGACTACCCTGATTGCTTAAAGATAGATGCTCCAACCATAAATAACATTTTGAATATTTTCTGTGACATGGTTGTACAATGTTTTGCGAATATGCATTTTGCATTTCATTAGAAAATGGGAATATAAATGACTGATAGCTTTCTGTTTAAAGTAGATGTAAATACATTATCTCTGTATGAACTTTGTGGTCCCGGAAATTAGATTTGACTTTTAAAAGATTGAAGGTCAAGATCATAGGACGGTTAACAGTTTTCATGCTTAGCATTAACAGAAGGTTTTTCTTTTATTGTGAATACTCTCAAGTTAAACTGTTGTGCTCATACAAAACATTACTGCATTAGGCTGTAATCAGTCTCAGCAGGAAGTTCATATCAATATTACCATGTTTCTTGCCAGTTTCCCGTTAAGCTCTTAAGCGAGTAGATAAAAACAGGATTGAGATCTTACAATACATAGCTTGATTTATGGGTCCCAGATATTTAAATATTATCTTACACATACTATGCCAACAAACAAATCCTACCTTGGAAAATCTCAATGGTTCATCTGTATGATATAAAAAAGCCCCCCAAACATTTACAAAGTATAATTGACATACTGGAAATAATTATACCATCTTGTTGTCACCTTCTTATCACTCTAATATATCGCCCTCCACTTATCCCTTCATCTTTGCACTATCATTGCAAAGTAATCTATGATTCACTTGTTTTTTCTGGCAGTGTCATTTTTTATTTTCACCTTCTCATTCTGTTTGGACCTGGAAAGCATATTCACTCCGGAAAGCTTGTCAAGAAATGTACACAGTTGATTGCCACTCCAAAGCATCAGAATGGGCCGTTCATTAGATTTTGTTTTTATCCCTGAGCTTAGTCCTTTTGGTTCTTCATGTGGGGGCTTTTCTTTCTTACCAGTCTCTTGGTCAAATCATGTGGTATTTGTTTTTTTTTTTTTCTTGCAGGGCCAATTTATTTGTACTAGTAAGAGCCAGAAGTGGAAAGAGGTGATTTTAGGCTCTTATACCAAACAATTGACTATGCACAGTTTACAGAATGATGCAGCTCTACTGACTGAATTCTTCAGAAGTGAGGGGATGTTGATGCTATGGTTGAATGTTGAAAATCAATAGTTGTTAGTATTTACCATTCAGTGATCTCATTTAAGGCAGTGATTAATAAAAGATAAAATCTTTCATGTTGTTTTTATTTTTTGACCTAATGCAAGTAAAACCGGAAGGGTTGAGTGATGCGAGTGCCACTAGTTGAGTGGTTGTTTAGCCCCACGGGATCAGAATCGCAAACAGGCCTATACGTGCAGGCCAGGACCCCAATTCCATTTGGCCTGCACATACATGCCTTCCCCGGCTAACTCAGTCAGGGCTCTTCAATGGAGCTGCGGTGCCATGGTATCCAGTAGCCATGGCACCATGGATCCATTGAAGAGCCGCGATCCCAGGTTGCAGGCTCCTGAAGCTGATTCCCCACAGCCCGATCCCCAATCTGGCCTCCTAAGGCCAGGGTCAGGCTGCGGGGAATGTCCTCACCCCCCCCCCCCTTCCCCATCTGCACTCTGGGCCCGCCGATCCCTAGCGAAGAGGGGAACTTATTCCACCTCGGAGGTGGAATAAGTTCCCTGTGCAAGTCGCTGGCCCCAGATGTACAGGGCCATCATTAGAATTGGACCTGTACATTCGGGGCCAACAAACACCCACTGCCCGCCCTAATGCCATCCCCCAAGTTATGTGCTATTTATATGTTCAAGTCCCTAAGTTAAAAGACTTGTACACGTAAATGGGCATTTACACACTCACTTTAGGCCATCACTATTCTGTAAGCATTCGCTTAAGTCCCATCACACATACTTTCAGTGTAGGTGTGCACAGGAACAGAGTTTGGATGGAGCATAAATGTGCACATGTAAGTTATAAAATATTATAACTTTCACATGTTTCTGAACAATCTAGGCATGGGCACTACTGTAGAAGAGGTGCAACTGCCTCAACATCCCTATTTGTAAGGTACTCACATGCTTCACTTATAGAATGGGTCCCAGATTACATGTGTGATAATGCACATTAACTGAGTGGGAGTTTATAAAACTACCCTCCACCTGTGCAAATAAATACATGTAGCAACAAGAGAGTGTATATCTATATGTGCACCTCATGTAGGAATTCCCGAGGGCATAATGTGCAATCTGATAGCAACTTATGATTTTTCCAGTTTTAATACCCAGGGCCATGTTTACTAAGGGAGGGGAGTCATTTTAGAAGCCCTATTTATGCTTTTGACATCCAAAAATGGGCATAGAAATGTCTCCACAGCCATTTTAGAAGCTGGCTCTGGGGACCTCCAAGTCTGAATGGGGGCATGGTGGAGGCATGGCCAGGAATCTGGATGTCCCGGTATATTTCAGAAATGTCATGAGCATCCAGCATCACATCTAGGCACCTGAAGTGGCTGAAAAACATTCAGAGGTTGTAGAAAAGAAGGCACTCCATCATGTGCACTACTCAACACAATGCCAACAATAGCAGATGTGGGATTTGAGCCCTGGCTGTCCTATTCCTAGGCCACTACTCTAACCATTAGGCTACCCTAGACCTTGAGGTTCTGATGTACACTTCTGGAAACATCTATGCAGATTCCCCCCATGTGCCCCCCCCCCCCAACGTCCATACTAGGCACATCCATGTTTGTGAAATTGTGTCTGCACCTGGACGGGCCTCCATTTTTTTCAGTCATTTGTGTTTAGACGTCCCAGATTGCACTTGGACGTCCCTTCTAAAATTCCCCTCTAAATGTTAGCCCATAGGAATAAAGTGGGTGTTGCATCAGGTAGTATGTACCAACGTTTAGCAAACATTGCTTCCAGTGTTCTGACCAGTCTTCCTTTTTTAAAAACTACTACTACTACTTGTCATTTGTATAACATTACAAGGCATACGCAGCGCTGTATAGATACATGTAAAAGATGGTCCCGGCTCATCAGAGCTTACAATCTAGTCAAGACAGACAACACAACAGTTGAGGGCAAGGATACATTTAGGGGAGTGGCAAGGAAACACATAGGAAACAAAACGGATCAGGATCCAAAAGCAGATTCAAAGAGGTGAGTTTTCAGTCTGGATTTGAAAAGGGCCAGAGATGTAATCTGACGCACAAAGTCGAGTAGTTTGTTCCAGGCATAAGGAGCAGCAAGGTGGAAGGATCGAAGTGTGGAGTTGGCAGTAGAAAAGAAGGGCACAGATAGAAGGGATCTGCCAGAAGAGTGGAGCACTCGAGGAGGGGAGTAGGGAGAGATAAGAGATGAAAGGTAGTAAGGAACAGCAGAATGAGTGCACTTATAGATCAGTAGGAGAAGTTTGAAATGGATACAGAAACAGATAGGAAGCCAGTGAAGCGTCTTGTGAAGGGGGGTTATATGAGCATGTAGAGGGTGGCAGAAAATTAGCCACGCAGATGAGCTTTCAACAGATTGAGAAGAGAGATGATTCAGAGGGGGACCAACAAGGAGGAGGTTGCAATAGTCTAGAAAGGAAGGTGCCAATTCTGAGCTACGAAAGGAGGAGGTTACAATAGTCTAGACAGGATTGTGCTGATTCTGAGCTATGTTTAGTAGGGCTGGACGTCCGATCCAGATGTCCAGTCTTGCTAACCTCTGGGGTGCTGATTCAGATGTAAGAGAGGTGAGGGGTGCAGGGGGTTCCCTGCAGCACAACCCTGACTACGGCAGCCCCAAACGAAGGCCGGGCAGCAGGGGAAGGAACATTTTGGGGTCTGCCATGGATCGTGACTCCTGCATGAAGCTGCGGTACCATGGCTCCATGTAGGAGCCTAGCTGGGCTAGCCAGATACCTTTCTGGACATCCGGTAGACCAGGATCGGAGCACGGCTAGCCCATACAGGCTGGATGCACCTGATTCTGATCCCGTGTGGACTTCTAGCCCCCGCAGGATCAGAATCGGGTGCAAATCCAGCTAGTCCAGATTTTAGACATCTGGATGGGCCAGAGGTGCCCAGACCTGAATTAGCCTCAAAGTGACTAAAGAGTGGATAAGTGCTTTAGTAGTGTATGAAGAAAGGAAGGGATGAATTTAGCCAATGTTATAGAGAAAGAAGTGATAGGTTGTAGCTATCTGTTGAATGTGTGCAGAGAAAGAGACAGTAGAGTCAAAGATAACCCCAAGGTTGCAAGCTGAGGAAATAGGGAGGAGTGCAGTATTATCCACAGAAATAGAAAAGGGAGGAAGAGGGGAGGTGGATTTAAGGAGAAAGATATGGAGCTCAATTTTGGCCATGTTCAGTTTCAGACAGCGGTGAGACATCCTGGCAGCAATGTTGGATAAGCAGGCAGAGATCTGGGCTTGGATTCGTGGAGAGACTTCAGGCACAGAAAGGTAGATCTGAGAATAATCAGTATAAAGATGGTATTGAAAACCATGGGAGGAAATAAGTGCACCGAGGGATCGAATATAGAGAGAGAAAAGGAAAGGTCCCAAAACAGAGCCCTGAGGTACATCAGCTGTAAGTGGGATGGTGGTAGAGGAGGAACCAACAGAATGTACACTAAAAGTGCAATGGGAGAGATAAAAAGAAAACCAGGATAAAACGAAGCCCCTAAATCCAAGTGAGGACAGGGTATCAAGGAGAAGGTGGTGATCAACAGTGTCTAAAGCAGCAGAAAGGTCAAGAAAGATGAGAATCGAGTAGAGGTCTTTGGATTTGGGAAGCAACAAGTCGTTGGAGACTTTGGCAAGAGCCGTTTCTGTGGAATATAGAGAATGAAAGCCAGATTTCAGTGGGTCCAGAAGGTCTTGAGAGGAAAGAAAGTCAGGACAGTGGGGGTGAACCGCTCGTTCAAGTAGTTGTGAAGCAAAGGGGAGGAGAGAGATAAGTTGATAACTGGAAGGATCCAGGAGGGCTTGAGAGGAGAGAAAGTCATGGCAATGGTGGTGAACCACACATTCAAGTAGTTTAGAAATGAAGGGTAGGAGGGAGATGGGTTGATAGTTAGAAGAACAGGTATTATGTAGTGAAGGCGTTTTGAGGAGAGGTATAACCACCCATTTGAAGGCCACCAGGTTTGAAGGCCACAGGAACAGTTGCAGTGGAAAGTGAAAAGTTAAGGATATGACAGATGGAAGGAATGATGGCAGAAGAGATAGAGCTTCGTAGATGGGATGGGATGGCATCAGAGGAGGAGGGGATGACATCAGAGGAGTAGGTAGCTCACATAAGTGTCCCTGAAAGTTCAATAGTACAATGCCAGGAAACATTACATTGCTGTGATTTATCAGTAGAAAAAATATGCCAATTAAATGCTGTTCAAGAAAATATTAATGTTACTGTTATATTGGCAGCAAGCATAACTGGAAGATGTATGACTAATCATAGTTTCCAAAACTGAAAAGAATAATTGCGGATACATTTTCATAATTCTAAATAAATAAGTATGCAAATAATATTCTAATTGCTGAAATAGGAAACATTACATCAAATATTTTATAATTTGTTTTGGTTGTACTTCTGGAACAGAGATCAACAAAATAATGTCATCCATTTATATTAGAAATTTTCACAGGAAATTAATTTAATTAAGATAACAGAAAGAGGCTATTCTGGGGCTTGAGATAAGAAAAAAAACTGAGTAAGAAGTAGAGAAAGAGAAAGAGAGAGAATGATATACTTTAATTCATGAAGAGATCTCTATGTATTTATGCAGTAAATTCAATGTTATATTTCAGGCTATAGCTTTAACTTCATTAAAGAAAGTGAGAGGGGGAGAGAGAAGTGGATGAAACAAATGTAATCACACAATTGTTAAATAAGAAGGGCCTACAAGTCCATTCAGCAGGAGGAAGGGGCTACAAGGTCCTATGGTAGGTGAAGGAAGAGTATTAGTTCAGTGGTTCCCAACCCAGTCCTTGGGTACACCCAGGCCAGTCAGGTTTTCAGGGTATCCAAAATGAAAATGCATGAGATAGATCTGCATATAATGGAAGCAATGCATGCAGATCTATCTCATGCATATTCATTGTTGATATCCTGAAAACCTGACTGGCCTGGGAGTACCTGAGGACTGGGTTGGGAACCACTGAACTAACACTCTTCCTTCACCTATTGTAGTAGCTTCATCTCACCTCTGTAAGTTCTCTGTGACCAAGCAACTCTCCATTTGTACCATAGGACCTTGTACCATAGGACCCCGCAGCCCGACCCCTAGGCCCGATCCTGGGTCGAGCTGCAGGGAAAACAAATTGTCGGGGTCTGTCAGGGTTCGCAGCTCCTGCATGGAGTAATGGTGCCATGACAACAGGATGCCACAGCACTGTGGCTCCATGCAGGAGCCTGGCTGGTCTAGCTGGGAAGTTTGTTGGACATCGGGCACCCAGAATCGGGGCACAGTCTGCACGTCGAGGTCAGTTGCACGTGATTCTGATCCCGTGGGCATGTCTAGCCCCTGTAAGATCAGAATTGGGTGCAACTGGGGCATGTCCTGATTCTGGACGCCCGGACAGGTGGGGGACAACCAGAACAGGATTAGCCTCCAAGTGTCTTTATGAAACATTGGAATAAACCAGCAGAAATAGTGGCCAGACTGAAGCCACAGACATTTATGCACAACCCCCCGCCCCAGAATATACCTGCATGTGGGTCACATAAAAGTATATAGCTTCTTCTCACTGCATGCACTTTCATGTGGGCAATCCCTGGAAAACATTTATAAAAATCTTTTTAAGTGCCTAAAAGATCTTTGCAAGCAAAAAATGTATTTGTAACAGGGAGATGGAAGGAGAAGGGAGGGGGGCCTTGGGGCCCCCTTTTGATAAGTGGATCGGACGTGAGGAGGGAGGGGGATTTATTTATTTGTTTATTTTATTTGTGAGTTGTATATACTGCTTTCTCAACATAATCAAGGAGGTTTACATATAACATCTTAAATTTAAAATGGCTTACATTAAAACAAGGTGTTGGAACAATGCAGCAAGGGAAACAAAACTAAAAGCAAACATTAACTATATACAATCATTTACACATGCAGAGTAGGTGTTTGCATGGATATGTAATACAATTATTATTTATTTTTTAGACAATGTTAAGTAGGTCTACTTTCAGGTAAAATGGAGTGTTGTATGCAAGTCATTGATGTATGTGTTTTTAGTGAATCGTTGGATTATGTATTCGTTGTGTAGTGGATTGCTTATGAGCTATGTGGGGAAGATATTCTAATCTTCTATTTTGTTCTGACAGTATTCCGTAAATAGGTGTGTTTTAATTTCCCTAACTAGCTAGCCAGGATGGATCTTTGGCCAGGCGGTGCATCAATCTCCACTGGGCAGCTCTCGATGACGATCGGAAGTTCTCCAGTGGGGATTGGTGCTGCAGGGGTTCAACAGATCATGACACTGTGACACCAAAAATATTGTGGAGGGGGAGGCTCAATTGTTGCTGCTAAGGCCTGATCATCTCCAGATCAGATGGCCACAGCCGATTGGCAGCAGCCATATTGCTGGGTTATTGGGCCTTCAGGCAGATAATGCCACCTCTTGAGGTGGCATTATCTGCCACTGCAATTGGGACAGATTTTGGCAGCCACCATGTAAAAACATTTTTGCACAGTGGATGCTAACCATTGTCATTCTCAATCCTGCCCCTGCAACATGTGCCTTTGAGTCAGTCCTGACTCCTGGTGACCCAGAAGCTCCTGGGTTTTCTTGGCAATGTGTCACTGGAAGTAGATTGCCAGGCCTTTCTTCTGAGGCAATGGAGGGTTAAGTTCCTTGCCCAAGGCCACAAGGAGTGCTAGTGGGAATTGAGCCCTGGTTGTTTGATTACCAAGCCAGTGTTCTAACCACTAGGCTACTCCTCCACTCCTTGCAACCCTGCACCCTGCATGAAAACCAGATATCGCAAAAAAAGTGCCTGCAATATCTGATTTTCTCATGTATTAACTGCTACCACAGGGCATTATATCTGCATTAGCTTACAGTAGCAGCTAATGCTCTTTAGTAAACATACCCCATAGTGGTGATTTTCAGCACCCAAATGTAAGTTTAGGAAAGCAAAAAACTCTCCTAAATGGAAATCTGACTATCCATACAGCAGTGCTGAAAATTGCAGCTATATAAACAATTCCAGCACTAACTGCAATGACCAGATATTCCAAATTTGAATACAGGTGCTAAGTATCCAGTTTTTATTTAGCTGTGGTGGCTGGTGTTTAAAAAAAATCTTTGACTCCCGTGGATAAATATGGACCTGTATGTTCTTTATTTGTATGTGCAGCATGATTAGTGGTTGATAGAGATAATTTGGAATCGTGTATAACTCTGCTCTTCATTTAAATGCACTGGGGCTCTATGAGGATGTTCTAAATGAAGATATCTGAAACTAAACCGCTTGCTCTCTAGTGATTATCAGCTCTTCCCCATAATCTATTTTAAAAGCTGCTGTATCACCTTTTTAAATGCTAGTGGGAACACTAACGTTCCACTCTGGTCAAGGTGGTGCACATCCTTTCAGTTTATTTCACAATTTTTACCAAATCTACGTATAGCTCTCTTGCACATTCTTAGGGCAAAACTATGAATGCAGAGGACAGAAAATGTGGCAGAAAGATTCAGAAATAGGGAGATTTTTGCCATTTTTATAAGTAATGCCTGCCATACTTTCTCATTTAAGTAATGGGATAGATGAAAGTCACACAGAAATTTTTCTCTTGGCATAAAAATAAATGTGAGTATGGACAACATTATTGTGAGGAATTTGAACATCTTTGATGCAGCTTTGCAACACTGCCTATTGTCAGTTTTGGACGTGAAAAACTGATTTGAAAGAACTGACCGGAATAGTAGTTTGAGACATGGATTGTTCAAGATAAGTGAAATTTTCAGTTTTCATGCTGAGTATTCAATTTTCACTGAATTCAAGAATATAAACCCCATGTATCAGTTATGCAGATATTATTTAAGGCCTTTTCCTCTCAGACATTCAAATATCGAAACATGATGGCAGAAAAAGACTACATGGCCTATCTAGTCTGCCTTTCCATATCAACCACTACAGCAGTCCCCTCATAAGAACATAAGATATGCCATACTGGGTCAGACCAAGGTCCATCAAGACAAGTATCCTGTTTCCAACAGTGGCCAATCTAGGTCATACGTACCTAGCAGTATCCCCAAAAGACACAGGTTCCACAATGCTTGTACTGGGTCAAGCATTGATATCCTTGGTCCCTTCTTAATAATGGTTTATGGACCTTTCCTCCAGGAACTTGTCCAAACCTTTTTTAAACCAAGCTACACTAACAGCCTTTACTACATCCTCCGGTAACAAATTCCAGAGTTTGATTACACGTTGAGTGAAAAAATATTTTATTTAATTAGTCTTAAATAGTTTACCCTGTAGCTTCATTGCATGTCCCCTAGTCTTTCTATATTCTGATAACGTAAACAATCAATCTACATTTACCCGTTCCACTCTGTTAATTAATTTATAGACTTCTATCATATCTCCCCTCAGCTGTCTCTTTTCCAGATTAAAGAGCCCTAACCTTTTTAGCCTTTCTTCATAGGAGTATCCTTCCATCCCCTTTACAATTTTGGTGGCTCTTCTCTGAACCTTTTCTAATAACGCTATATCCTTTTTAAGATACGGCAACCAGAACTGCACACAATATTGAAGGTGCAGTCTCACCATGGAACATAATAGAGGCATTATAATATCTTTTGTTTTATTTTCCATTGGTCTCCTTATGATACCTAGCATTCTATTTGCTCTCTTGGCCACCGCTGCACACTGGGCAGAGGGTTTTAACATGTTATCCACAATGACGCCTAAATCTTTTTCCTGGGTGGTGGTTCCTAATGTGGAACCTTGCATCGTGTAACCATAGTTTGGGTTGTTCTTCCCTAGGCGCATAACTTTGCACTTGTCCACATAAAATTTCATCTGCCATTTTGATGCCCATTCTTCCAATTTATCAAGATACTCTTGCTATTTTCCACAATCCTCTTGGGTTTTAACAACTTTAAATCGTTTTGTGTCATCTGAAAATTTGATAACCTCACTCATAATTCCACTTTACAGGTCATTTATGAATAAGCCAAAAAGCAGCGGACTCAGCACAGATCCCTGGGGTACAAAACTATTTATCTTTCTCCACTGGAAAAAATTGGCCATTTAGCCCTACCCTCTGCTTTCTATCTTTTAACCAGTTCTGATCCACAGTAGTACACTGCCTCCTATCCCATGACTCTTTAGTTTTGCCAAAGGTTTCTGATGAGGGACCTTGTGAAAGGCTTTCTGCAAGTCCAGAAACACTATATCAACTGACTCACCTTTGTCCACTTGTTTATTCACACCTTCAAAAAAACATAACAGATTAGTAAGACAAGATCTTCATTGTCTAAAGCCATGTTTGCTGTCTCCCATTAGGCCATGACTATCTACATGCTGAGTAATTTTATTTTTATGATGGTTTCTACCATTTTTCCCGGTACTGACTTCAGGCTCACCGGTCTGTAGTTTCCTCGATCACCCCTGGAACCCTTTTTAAAAATTGGTGTTACATTGGCGATCCTCCAATCTTCAGATATTAGATATGATTTTAATGATAGTTCACAGATTACTAATAGCAGGTATGCAATCTCATATTTCAGTTCTTTCAACCCCCTTGGATGCATACCATCCAGCGCAGGTGATTTACTACTCTTCAGTTTATCTAATAGTTGTAATACATCTTCCCGATGTATCGATATTTCCTTCAATTCTTCCGCACCTTTAAATACCACTTCAGTCATGGGTAACATCCCTACATCTTCCTCAGTAAAGACCGAAGCAAAGAATTCATTCAGTTTCTCCGCTATCGCCTTCTCGCCTCTTAGTGCCTCTTTATTCCCTCTATCATCTAATGGACCGACTGACTCTCTCACAGGTTTTTTGCTACAAATGTACTTGAAAAATTCTTTATTTCTTGTTTTTGCTTCCGCAGCAAGCTTCTTCTCAAATTCTCCCTTTGTCTGCCTTATCAATGCCTTGCATTTGACTTGCCAGTGCTTGTGCTGTTTCCAGGTTTCGTCGTTTGGCTCTTTTTTCCATTTCCTGAAAGATGCTTTTTTGGCAACAACAGCCTCTCTGACCTCACCTTTAAACCATGCTGGCAATTTTTTGGACTTCCTTCCACTTTTCTTAAGGCGTGGAATACAGCTGGTCTGGGCTTCCAAGGTAGTATTTTTCAACAACAACCATGCTTGATGTAAGTCTTTAACCTTTGCAACTGCTCCTTTTAGTTTTTTCTTAACTATTTTCCTCATTTTATCATAGTCTCCCTTTCGAAAGTTAAAAAGTAGTACTGAGGTTTCCTTACTATCCCTCCTCCACTAATTAAATCAAAGGCGATCATGCTATGATCACTATTGCCAAGTGGCCCCAACACCCTTATCTCTTGCACTAGATCTGGTGTTCCACTAAGGACTAGGTCTAATATGGCTTCCCCTCTGGTTGGTTCATGAACCAGCTGCTCCAAGAAGCAGTCATTTATTTCATCTAGGAACTTTATCTCCCTAGCCTGTCCTGACGTGACACTGATCCAGTCGATACCGGGGTAATTGAAATCACCCATTATTATTACTGCACTGTAACCTTTGTTAGCTTCCTTGATTTCTTTGAGCATTTCATCATCCATTTGTTCATTCTGGCCAGGCAGTCGATAGTACACCCCCACTGCCATCGTCTTCCCCTTTTTACATGGAATTTCAATTCATAGAGATTCTACAGCAAATTTTGTTTCCTGCAAAACTTAAATCCTTTCTGACTCAATGCCCTCTCTAACATAGAGCCCAACCCCTCCACCAATTTGATCAGCTCTATCATTACGATATAGTTTGTACCCAGGTATCACAGTGTCCGACTGGTTGTCCTCCTTCCACCATGTCTCTGATATTCCAATCATATCTAACCTCTCATTTAGTGCTATATATTCCAACTATCCCATCTTATTTTTTAGACTTCTAGCATTTGCATACAAGCATTTTAGAGACTGTATTTTATTCACATTAATTTGGTTATTGGTAGATATGGGTAATTTGTGATCTTTAAGCTCTGTCTGCTCCATACTTGAGGGCATTTGGGCTACTTTACTCTTTTTTGGAACCTCTCTGCTTTTGATAGTATCCTTCAAGGATACATTCTTCCGAACCATCCGCTCTTGGGTGACTGTCGGCTTTCCCCTATTATCTAGTTTAAAAGCTGCTCTATCTCCTTTTTAAAGGTTAATGCCAGCAGCCTGGTTGCATCCCAGTTAAGGTGAAGCCATCCCTTCGGAAGAGCCTCTCCTTTCTCCAGAATGTTCCCCAGTTTCTAACAAATCCAAAACCCTCATCTCTGCACCATTGTCTCATCCACGCATTGAGACTCCGGAGCTCTGCCTGCCTTTTGTGTCCTGCGAGTGGAATGGGAAGCATTTTGGAGAACGCTACCCTGGAAGTTCTGGATTTCAACTTCCTACCTAAAAGCCTAAATTTAGCCTCCAGAACCTCTCTACCACATTTGCCTATGTCATTGGTACTGACATGTACCAAGACAGCAGACTCCTCCCCAGCACTATCTAAGACCTTATCTAGGTGGCACGTGAGGTCCGCTACATTCGCACCAGGCAGGCATGTTACTAGGCGATCCTCATGTCCACCAGCCACCCAGCTATCTACATGCCTAATGATCGAATCATTAGCTATAATGGCTGTCCTAACCCTTCCCTCATGTGCACATAGCCCTGGAGAAACCTCCTCGGTGAGAGAGGGTTTTACATCACCTGGAGGACAGGTCCTAGTTACAGGATCACTTCCTGCCACACCAGGGTGATGCTGTCCTGCACCTGACCTCTCTCCTCCATGGCAACAGAGATGCTGCCAGACTGGAGGTGGGACTTCAGGATTATTTCCCTGTAGCTCTCGTCTATGTACCTCTCTGTCTTTCTTATGTTTTCCAAGTCTGCTACTCTAGCCTCTAGAGAACGGACTCGTTCCCTGAGAGCAAAGAGCTCCTTGCACCTAGTGCACACGTAAGACCTCTCACCAACTGGGAGAAAATCATACATGTGACACTCAATGCATTTCCTTTAGAGATCCTCTGTGTTTGTCCCATGCTTTTTTGAATTCAGATACTGTGCTCATCTTTACCACCTCCACTGGAAGACTATTCCATGCATCTACTGCTCTTTCAGTAAAGAAATATTTCTGTATATTACAGTACTTCTGAGTCTATCCCCTTTCACCCTCTTCCTATGTACTCTCATATCAGAGCTTGCTTTCAATCTAAAGAGGCTCTCCTCCTTTGCATTTATGCCACAGATGTATTTAAACATCTCAATCATATCACCTCTATCCTGCCTTCCCTCTAAAGTATACATATTAAGATCCTTAATTCTGTCCTCATATGTTTTATAACAAAGACCACTAACTATTTTAGTAGCCATCCTCAGCACCGACTCCAACCTGTTACTATCCTTTTGAAGCTGCGATCTTCAGAACTGTACACAATACGCCAAATGTGGTCGCACCAAGAAATTATACAGATGCACTATCACCTCCTTTCTCCTGCCTGCTGTTCTTCTCCCTATGCACCCAAGCATCCTTCTGGCTTTCACCATCACCTTTTCTACCTGTTTAGCTACTTTAAGATCATCAGACACAATCACGCCTAGGTCCCACTCTTCTTTTTTGGACAGAAGTACTTAACCCCCAAACTATATTGCTCCTTTGGATTGCTGCAGTCCAAATGCATGACCCTGCATTTTTTAGCATTAAATCTCAGCTGCCAAATTCTAGACCATTCTTTAAGCTTAGCTATATCCCTCCTCATGTTATCTACAACTTCCTGGATATCTACTCTATTGCAGATTTTGGTATCATCCACAAAGAGGCAAACCTTACCCGATAGCCCTTCTGCAATATCACTAATGAAGATGCTAAAAAGAATTGGACAAGGGCAGATCCTTGTGGCACTCCACTGGTAACCTCCTTCTCCTCAGAGTGAGCTCCATTTAGTGGTACCCTTTGTCGCCTCCCACTCAACCAGTTTGTTTTTTAAGTTGCCTCTGCAGAACATTGTCAAAGGCTTTACTGAAATCTAAATGCACCACATCTAGGGCTCTCCCTCGGTCCAACTCACTGGTCACCCAGTCAGAGAAATCAATCAGATCTGTCTGACAAGACCTGCCTCTGGTAAAGCCATGCTACCTCAGATCCTGCAATCCATTGGACTCCAGAAACATCATTATCTTCTGTTTTAGCAGTGTTTAGGATATAGGATGATGATGAAAGGGGATAGACTCAGGAGTGATATGCAGAAATATTTATTTATGGAAAGAGTGGTAGATGCATGGAAGAGTCTACCAGTGGAGATCATAGAGATGAGAACAGCATCTGAATTCAAAAAAACATTGGACAAACACAGAGGATCTCTAAAGGAAAAAAGGGAACTATTGTAGTTGATATGGATGGGCAGCTAGCCGTCTCCAAAGTCCTTAGGATTCCTGTGTATAAAAGTTTGCAATGTTATTCAAGAACCTCCCAGGATGTGGTAGGAAGAGGAAGATTAATCCAAGAAGTCTTTGAAGGTTAGTGCGAACTGCTTGATTAATGCATACAACATCCAAAGAGCTTAAGGCTGACCTGGAGCAATCTGGAGTGGTGGTTTCAACCTGCACCATATGATGTGCGCTAAACAAAGAAGGACTTCATAAGCAAAGGCCAAAGAGGACATAAAAAAACACACCTAATCTTTGCGCAAACCCACCTTGAGAAACCACAATCCTTCTGGGAAAATGTTCTGCGGACAGATGAAACCAAACTTGAGCTCTTTGGCAATGAAGCTTGTAAGGAAAAAACACCCTTCCTACAGTTACTGTAAATATGGTGGAGGTTCCATAATATTGTGGGGCTGTTTTGCTGCCTCAATAACTGGAGCCCTGGAATATATTAAAGGAATCATGAAGTCAGAGGACTACCAAGTTATTTTGGAGTGAAATGTGCTGCCTAGTGTCAGAAAGCTAGGTCTGGTTCGAAGGTCATGGGTCCTCTAGCAGGACAATGACCCACAACATACATATAAAAATACAAAAGAATGGTTAACAAGGAAAAAATAGACTGTTTGGATTGAATCCTGATCTCAATCCAATTGAGAACCTTTGGAAAGAGCTGAAATCTGCCATTGGTAAAAGGAATCCTGGAAGCATTCATGAACTGAAGCAATTCACAGTTGAATAGTGGGAGAAACTACCAGCAGGGAGATGTAGAAAACTTATATATGACTACAAGAAACATTTGGAAGCTGTCATCACTGCCAAGGGTTGTGAAGGGTGTTATTAATCCTGTCAGGGCCATATTTTGTCTTTTTTTCAGAAATGTATTCATGTTTTTATTTATTTACAAGTGTTTAAACCCCATTCTGACAACCATGTCTAAGTTGCGCAGACATCTTGTTTTTGTTGTATACCTTTGAACATACTATTAAAATATTATGATGACATACAGTTGGAATATTTCCAATTATTTCTCAAGATATTGTACACAGCATATCTAAAATGCAAGGGTGCCAATAATGTTGACCACAACTGTAAGAACATAAGAAGTGCCATACTGGATCAGACCAAGGTCCGTCAAGTACAGTATCCTGTTTCCAAAAGTGGCCAATCCAGGTCATATGTACTTGGCAGGTTCCTAAAAAAGTACACATATTCTACCATGTTTATCTAGTGGTAAACAGTGTATTTACTTAGTCCTTCTTAATAATGGTTCATGGACTTTTCTTCCAGGAACTTGTCCAATCCTTTTTTAAACCCAGCTACACTAACAACTTTTAGTACATCCTCAGATAATGAATTCCAGAGTTTGATTACGTGTTGATTAAAAAATAAATTCTCCTATTGGTATTAAATGGGCTATATTGCATCTTCATTGTGTGCCCCCTTCTATTTTTTGAAGGAGTAAACAACCAATCTACGTTTACCTGTTCTACTCAATTTATTATTTTATAGACCTCTATCACATCTCCACTTAGTCATCTTTTTTTTCCAAGTTGAAGAGTCCTAACCTTTTAAGGCTTTCCTCATAGGGGTATCCTTCCATCCCCTTTACCATTTTGGTGGCTCTTCTCTGTGCCTTTTCTAATTCTGCTATATCCTTTTCAAGATATAGTGACCAGAACTGCACACAAAATTCAAAGTGCGGTCGCACCATGAAATGATACAGAGACAGTACAATATCCTTGGTTTAATTCTCTATTCCTTTCCTTATTTCCTTATGATTCCTAGCATTCTATTTGCTTTCTTGGCTGCTGCTGCACATTGGGCAGATGGTTTCAATTTATCATCCACGATGATGCTCAGATCCTTTTCCTAGGCGGTGGTTTCTAATGATGAACATTGCATCGTGTAATCGTAGTCTGGGTTGTTCTTCACTAAGGGGGTCATTCTGAGCAGCATTTAGTGTGGATGTATGTCCGGTTTGGACGTACATCCCCACTAAATGCCTGGCCCTGATGTCAGATTCAGAGTTCCCCGCACGTACAGAGGAGATGTGCGAGGTGCTTGGGAGGGGGCAGGCCGGAGGAGGAGTGAGTGCAGGGGAGGAGGAGCACTCAACCCAGATGTACAGAGTCAATTCTGGTCACGGCTTTGAACGTCTGGGGGCTGGAGGTTAGATGGGGAACTTATTCCACCTCGGAGACCGTGGATAGGACCCAGCGAAGAAATGAGCAGGGGCAGGGAGTTCCCCACAGCCCGATCCTGGCCGTGACAGGCCCATCCGTGGGTCAGGCGGTAGGGACAAAGGGCAGTAAGTGGCTTCTGGGCAATCAGGCCTCCTGCATGGCATCCTGGGACCATGGCAATGGGATGCCATGGCTCCAGGCTCCATGCAAGGGCTGTGCCTTGGGTACTGTTCCCTATGGGTGTTATTCTGTGCTAAGAATAGTGAGGACGGATGGCCTGTCAGGACGTCCATCCCCGCTATTCGTGCTGGCTCCTGCCCCTGACTAACTTCCCCACCGATTGTGCAGGGAAGTTAGACAGGGGCAGGGAAGGAGTGGCCTGGGGATGGAGTCTGGGCAGGCAATGGATGGTCCCCGGCCCTGGACGTACATGGCCGATTCTAATGTTGGCCCTGTACGTCCAGGGCCAGCAAAATGTCTAACAGGGCATGGATGGGGCAGCGGGGCCAGGGTTTATTTCCCGCAGCCTGACCCTGGCCTTAGGAGGCCAGATCAGGGGTTGGGCTGTGGGAAATAAATACTTTTGTTTGGCGGCCGGCATCGTGACTTTTAAATGGAGTCGAGGTGCCATGGCAACATGACCCCATGGCGCTGCGACTCCATTGAGGAGCCTTGGATGAGTTAGCCGAGAGCAGTCCTGCACATGCAGGCTGGACTGAATTGCAGTCCCGGCCTGCAAGTGCAGGAATGTTCTCGATTCTGATCCCATGGGGCTACACGTACCCCTCGGGATCAGAATCACAATCCCCTCTGTGCATCCAGTTCAGACCGGACACACAGAGGGGATCTACATGTAGGATGGAATTGGGCCCTATACGCCTAGGCCCTTGGAATTGGGGCATGGCCGGGTCGTCCAAGCCCCCTGCACCTGATTCTGCTCCTGCGGGAACTCCTGTGGTTGCAGAATTGGGTGCACTTGTCCACATTAAATTTCATCTGCCATTTGGATGCCCAGTTTTCCAGTTTATTGTGGTCCTCTTGCAATTTTTCACAATCTTCTTGTATTGTACCTTGCTAGTACACCCCTAGTAGGGCTACTCCCTAGCCATGATGCATCCAGCTGTCACCAGTATGCCATTAGGGGGAAGAAGGCATGCATATCATTCTGATTGATCAAGATAGTGTATCTCTTGTAAAACAAATGCTACTCCTCTCTGCCTTGACCAAGTGTGTCTACATGTAGGCACAATACTGAGTTTACAGGATAGGGATTACCCACCGGATAAATGTTGTCCTGGAGGTAACTTTTTAATTTAGGGCTAAAACTTGTAGCAGTTTCTTAAATTGATATATTATATCAACCAGCTCACTCTTATCCACATAATTAGTAACACTTCCAAAAAATATAAGAGAGTTGTAAGGCAGGATCTGCCTCTGCTAAATCCATGTTGGCTCTAAACATTAAGGATGTTTCTCCAAATGTTCAGTAAATTTGTTTTTCAATATGACCTCCACCATTTTGCTTGGCACCAGCATCAAGCTCACTTGCCAATTCCCTGAATCACCCCGGATCCAGTTTTAAAAAATTGCCATTACATTGATCAATCTTCAATCTTATTTTTACGCTCCTAGGTGCTGGAACAGACTCCCTCCCAGCATTAGAGCAATCAGGGACCTCAAGCAGTTTAGAAAGGCCCTCAAACATCACCTGTTTCTCATGCATTTTGCACAGCTAGATGTCCCCCCCCCTTACCCCCCTCATCCCCCCACCCCCTCAATCCCAATCCCGTGCTGATAACATAGAACCTACAGCGAATTAGCACCAGCAACTAAATTGTCCAAAATGTAAACCGTTTCCCCAGATTACCTCCATGTTAAAGTCCTGTTATCTGTAAACGAAGGCCAGACTTGTCTGACCAAGTGTTATATTGTTTTAATGTGAACCGCACTGATGACAAAGAGCGCGGTATATAAGAACTGTTAAATAAATAAATTAATAAATAAATAACAATAGGTTACAGATTGCTCCTAATAGGTATGCAATTTCATTTGAGTTCTTTCAGAACAAAGGGTATGTACTCTCACCTGGACCAGATTATCTCATTAAGAGTAATTTTATTAAGTATTTTTTATGCTAAAATACTGTTACAAATGTGTAAAGTATTGTTATAAAATTACCTATGGTTTACACACATCAAAATACATGAGAAGACAAGAAGGCACATACTTTTATACAACCCATCTGTAAGCTCACTCTGAAGAGAAGGATGTTACTAGTTGTGTGCTGCAGGTCTGATTCTTCTAAAGATATTTTTTAGAGATATTACAGAAGGGCTGTTGTGTAAGGATTGCCTCTTTGCAGATGATACCAAAATCTGCAATAGAGTAGACACCCAGGAAGGAATAGATAACATGAGGAGGGATCCAGCTAAGCTTGAAGAATGGTTGAGAATTTGGCAACTGAGATTTAATGCTAAAAAATGCAGAGTCATGCATTTGGGATGCAAAAATCCAAGGGAGCAGTACAGTATAATGGTGAAGTACTTCTGTTTATGAAAGAATAGCAGGACCTGGGTGTGATTGTTTCTGATGAACTTAAAGTGGCTAAACAGGTAGAAAAGGTGACTGTGAAAGACAGAAGGATTTTTGGATGCAGAGGGAGAGAAATGCCAAGCAGGAAAAAGGAGGCAATAGTGTCTCTATATAAGGCTTTGGTGAGACCTCATTTGGAGTATTCCGTGCAATTCTGGAGCGAGTCAGTTGGACCATTGGATGACTGAGGCGTAAATGGGGCACTCAGGGAGGACAAGGCCATAGCAGAGAGACTGAATGAATTCTTTGCTTCGGTTTTTACTGAAGAACATGTAGAGAACTTACCATTCCTGAAATGATATTTAAAGGTGATGTATTGGAAGAAATGAAAAAAATATTGATAAATAGGGAAAATATATTACAATTGTTTGATAAACTGCAGAGTAGCAAATCACATGGACACAATGGATATTGGAAGAACTGAAATATAAAATTGCAGACCAACTATTAGTAATCTGTGAACTATCATTAAAATCATCTGTAATACCTGAAGATTGGACAATGGCCAATGTAACGCCTATTTTAAAAAAGGGTTCCACGGGTGATCCAGGAAACTACAGACCTGTGAGCCTGACATCAGTATTGGGCAAAATGGTAGAAACCATTATAAAGAATAAACTTACTGAACTTGTAGATAGTCACAGTTTAATGGGAGAAAGCCAACATGAATTTAGCCAAGGAAAGTCTTCTCTTATAAATCTGTTATATGTTTTTGAAGGTGTGAATAAACAGGAAGACAAAGGTCAGCCAGTTGATATAGTGTATCTGGATTTTCAGAAAGCCTTTGATGAGGTCCTTCATGAGAGACTCTTGGTAAAATTTAAAAAGTTGTGGAATAGGAGGCAGTGTACTATTGTGGATCAGGAACTGGTTAAAAGAGAGAAAGCAGAGACTAGAACTAAATGGCTGTTTCTCTCAAAATTGAATAGTGGAGTACCCCAAGGATCTGTGCTGGGCCCATTGCTTTTTAACATATTCAAAAATGACCTGGTATAATGAGTGAGGTGATCAAATTTACAGATGACACAAAATTATTCAAAGTTGTTTAAATACAAGAGGATTGTGAAAAATTGCAAGAGGACCTTGATAAATTGGAAGACTGGACATCCAAATGGCAGATGAAATTTAATGTGGACAAGTGCAAAATAATGCATCGAAGAAAGAACAACCCAAACTACAGTTACATGTTGCAAGGTTCCAATTTAGGAACTACCACCCAGGAAAAAGATTTAGGCGTCATTCATTGAAAACCTTTGCCCAGTGTGCCACGGTGGCCAAGAAAGCAAATAGAATGCTAGGAATCATAAGGAAAGGAATGCAGAATAAAACCAAGAATATTATAATGTCTCTGTATCATTCCATGGTGCGACCGCAGCTTGAAAACTGTGTGCAGTTCTGGTCACCATATCTTGAAAAGAATATAGCAGAATTAGAAAAGGTACAGAGAAGGGCCATCAAAATGGTAAAGGAGATGGAAGGATACCCCTATGAGGAGAACCTTAAAAGGTTAGGGCTCTTCAACTTGGAAAAAGGACGGCTGAGGGGAGATATGATAGAGATTAATAAAATGATGAGTGCAGTAAAAAGAGTAAACGTGGATTGGTTGTTTACGTCATCAAAAAGTAGAAAGACTAGTGGACATGCAATGAAGCTAAAATGTAACTCATTTAAGAATAATAAGATTTTTTTTTTCATTCAAGGCGTATCCAAGCTATGGAATTCGTTACCAGAAGATGTAGTAAAAGTTGTTAGTATAGCTGGGTTTAAAAAATGTTTGGACAAGTTCCTGGAAGTCCATAAACCATTATTAAAGAGGGCCTGGGAAATCCATTGATTACTGCTGGACAAGCATTGTTGAACCTGTGTACCTTTTTGGGAACCTGTCAGGTACTTGTGATCTGGATTGGCCACTGTTGGAGACAGGATACTACACTTGATAGACTTTGGTCAGACCCAATATAGCATTTCTTATGTTCTTATACTCTCACTGCGCTGTTTTCTAATATCAGGCAATTTTCGTAAGGCCTGATGATGGTGGCAGAGTGGGGAGGACCATTCACCAAGGACCACCAGAGAACCAAAGATAAGTATCCGGGGGACCAAGGGGGCCCTCAAGTCATCTGGCTAGCTGGGACTAGTTGGTTTTTAAGACGGGGGAAGGAGGGGGAATCGGGACCCCGACTGATAGCTGGTTTTTTTTTTTTAAAGGATCAGGAAGAGGGGCCTTTAGGGCACTTGACTGGCTAGCTGAGATGTGAATTTGGCTGAGGAGTGGATCAATTCCTCCTAGACAGTTCCCAATGGGGATTGGGAGCTATCCATGTGGGGGGGAGGGGGATCAGTACTGAAAGGGGGGACAGGCAGGTTTTTATGGTATTGTTGGTACTGACAATATTCTCTGATTGAGGGGCCCAATTGAGATTGTTGTGGGGCTATTGTAGCAATCAGAGCACAGAGTTAGTGAGAGCATTGTTCTCCCAATGGCTCTCTGTCCTCTCCATTGCTTTACCGTGGAGACCTGCGATACCTGCATTAGCAGGCACCGCTGGACCTTTCTGCAATCCCTGATGATGCAGTTATCACTGATCTCTGAAGTAAATTCTAAGTCTCTGTAGTATCTTCAGGGGGAAATATGAGAACACCCTCTGAAGATACCACACAGGTGTTGGACTTAACCACTGGCCTTTTGCAGCAATTGCGGTTTAGTAAACATGCCCCCTAATGTGGAACCAACATCAAATTTCATTAACAATTTGGAAGTCCAGTCTTCCAGTCTTGCAAGGTCATGCTGCAATTTCTCACAATCTACATGAAATTTAATAACGGAGTAATTTGTGAGCATATTTACTAAGCCCTGCGCTGCTAATGCGAGTATGCGAGTATATTAGTACAGAGCTTTTTGCTAATTGCAGGGGGGATGGAGAAAATAACAGCATCCAATGAGATGGCATTAGTTTCATGGTGTTAGGCATGGCGTTAGGTAGCATGAGCTTCAAATGCCCACAGTAGCAGCAGAAATGCCCCCATCCTGCACAATCACTGCCCATACGCACACTGGATTTTTAGCATAGAGCCCCTCACTACTTTTTAGCATGGCACCAATACCTTGTTTACCAAAGTGTGTTACCTTGTGATACCTGGGTAGCACACATTAGTAAACATACTTTTTGGTGTCATCTGCAAATTTAATGAGCTCACTCATTGTTCCAATTTCCAGATCAAGGCCGTACTGAGGGCTGTGTGAGTGGTGCGGCTGCACAGGGCACAAGCATAGAAGGAGGCACTGATAACATCACTAGGCTCTGAAAAAGCTCAAAAAGAGTAAGTTATTGAACATTTCTGGGTGGAGGTGGGCACCAGATTCGCTAGTCACACAGGGCACACTTCTAGCTTGGTATGGTCCTGTTCAGATCATTTATAAATATGCTAAAAAGCTCTGGTATCAATACAAATCCCTGGAGTACTCCACTATTCACTGTCTTCCACTGAGAACATTGGCCCTTTAACCCTACCCTCTGCTTTGTCTCTTTTAACCTGTTCCTTATCCACATTGCAACAGTGCTTCTTATCCCATGGCTTTCTAATTTTCTCAGGAGTTTTCCATGAGGTACTTTGTCAAAGACTTTATGCTACTGTTGTATTGCCTGTCCTGCGTCTGTGCCTCCTGCTGTCTCCCTTGCCTGCTTCACTATTGTGCTTCCCTTCTCCACAGGTACCTCCCCCTGCTGATCTCTGATTTTCTGCCTCTCTGGGAACTACCGGAAGTGATGTGACCGCATTTTGCACAACCACAAACCCTCAAGGTAGCCATCCAGCTTAAACTGCCCACCGGTACGGTGTCTTGACTGCTGCTACTGTTGTATTGCCTGTCCTGCGTCTCTGCCTCCTGCTGTCTCCGGTGCCTGCCTCACTATTGTGTTTCCCTTCTCCACAGGTACCTCCCCCTGCTGATCTGTGATTTGCTGCCTCTCTGGGAACTACCGGAAGTGACGTGGCCGCAAACCCTCAAGGTGCCCATCCAGATTAAATTTCCCACCAGTGCGGCGTCCCGCACTGCGGCATCCCATGCTGTGGCATCCCACGCTGTGGGTGCATGCCAAAGGAGCGCGCCAAGGTGCAGGTCCTGCTCATTGGATGAGCTCCTTGGGGCGAGTTGGGGGCGGGAGTCCAGAGCCTTCACTGTCCATGACCCCCCACCGTCGTTCCTGTCCTGTGTCCCAGCTCTTTACATCTTCTTTCCCAGCTCACGACTCGCAGCGCCATCACTTCCAGAGCCAGGGTAAGTCACTCTCCCCAGCTCTCGTTCTATTGTTCCTCCTTCAGTTCTTCTCCTTTCCTATTGCTATGACCGCTATCCCTGCATACTGGGGCTGGAGGCCCACTCCCCCCACCCCTGACCCCCTGGGCTTTTTCACAAGAAATGCTTTTAATCTTGTCCCTGTCTTCCCTCCTCTATGCCCCCTCCTTCTCCTCCAATGCTCTTGCTCTTCCAACTGGCACTCCTGAACTGTCGCTCACTTCATTCCAAATCTATTCTCATTCATCACCTCATCTCGCAGCTCGATTTCCTTTTCTTGATAGAGACTTGGTTAAAGGATGGTGAGGAGCCTTTGCTCAACCACTGCCTTCCCCCTGGTTACTCTACCTTATTTAACTCTCATTGGGGTAGGAGCGGCGGGGGAGTTGCAGTACTTTACTGCTCCACCCTGCCTGTCCAGGAACTTTCGTCCCCTGCCCTTCATTATCCAGAATCACTTCTCCTCTACCTTGGATCCTCCCCCTCTTCATTTGCTCCTTATCTATGCTACCCCCTCCTTGTCATTCCACTTGTCACCCCACTTATGGGATTCCCTCTTTTCAATCCTCTATCCAAGGTCTCCCTTCTCCATCAGCGTATCCTAATCCTGGGGGACTTCAATTTCCACCCTGACTCCCCCTCCACCCTCCGGGATTCTGCCTTTCTCTCGCTCCTCTCTGACCTTTCCCTCCAACAGCATGTTCATTTTCCTACGCACTCAGCTGGTCTCACTTTGGGCCTCATAATTTCCCATTTGGCCTTTCCATTCGCCTCTGTCTCCCTCTCAGCCCTACCCGTCCCCTGGTCTGCCCATCTCTGCCCATTCTTTTCCTTATCCTCCCCCTCCACTTCCTCTTCCCCTCCACCCCCTTGGAGCCCAGCCCCTGCTCCACCCCCCCCCCACCCCCCAGGTCCCCCGTATTACTCCTAATATCCTCATTCAGTTCCCTTCCTCAGACACCTTCTTCCCCGATGATTTCCAACTACTCCCTATAGATGTCCAGGTACAGTCCTGGGATTTGATGCTCACTTCTGCCCTTGATAAACTTTCTCCTTTCCAGCTTAGAACATAAGAACATAAGATATGCCATACTGGGTCAGACCAAGGTCCATCAAGCCCAGTATTCTGTTTCCAACAGTGGCCAATCTAGGTCATATGTACCTAGCAGTTTCCCCAAGAGACACAAGTTCCACAATGCTTGTACTGGGTCAAGCATTGATATCTTCGGTCACTTCTTAATAATGGTTTATGTCCCCTAGTCTTTCTATATTCTGATAACGTAAACAATCGATCTATGTTTATCCGTTCCACTTCCTTCATTAATTTATAGACATCTATCATATCTCCCCTCAGCCGTCTCTTTTCCAGGTTAAAGAGCCCTAACCTTTTTAGCCTTTCTTCATAGGAGTATCCTTCCATCCCCTTTATCATTTTGGTGGCTCTTCTCTGAAACTTTTCTAAAATCGCTATATCCTTTTTAAGATACGGCGACCAGAATTGCACACAATATTCAAGGTGCGGTTTCACCATGGAACGATATAGAGGCGTTATAATATCTTTTGTTTTATTTTCCATTCCTTTCCTTATCATACCTAGCATTCTATTTGCTCTCTTGGCCGCGGCTGCACACTGGGCCGAGGGTTTTAACATGGTATCCACAATGACGCCTAAATCTTTTTCCTGGGTGGTGGTTCCTAATGTGGAACCTTGCATCGTGTAACCATAGTTTGGGTTGTTCTTCCCTAGGTGCATAACCTTGCACTTGTCCACATTAAATTTAATCTGCCATCTTGATGCCCAGTCTTCCAATTTATAAAGATCCTCTTGCAATTTTTCACAATCCTCTTGGGTTTTAACAACTTTAAATAGTTTTGTGTCATCTGCAAATTTGATAACCTCACTCGTTATTCCTCTTTCCAGGTCATTTATGAATATGTCAAAAAGCAGCGGACCCAGCACAGATCCCTGAGGTACACCACTATTCACCTTTTACCACTGGGAAAATTGGCCATTTAGCCCTACCCTCTGCTTTCTATCTTTTAACCAGTTCCTGATCCACAATAGTACACTGCCTCCTATCCCATGACTCTTTAGTTTTGCCAAAAGTCTCTCATGAGGGACCTTGTCAAAGGCTTTCTGAAAGTCCAGATACACAATATCAACCGACTCACCTTTGTCCACCTGATTATTCACTCCTTCAAAAAAAAAATAACAGATTAGTAAGACAAGATCTTCCTTGTCTAAAGCCATGTTGGCAGTCTCCCATCAGGTCATGACTATCTACATGCTGAGTAATTTTATTCTTTATGATGGTTTCTACCATTTTTCCCGGTACTGATGTCAGGCTCACCGGTCTGTAG
This sequence comes from Ichthyophis bannanicus, assembly GCA_033557465.1. Taxonomy (NCBI): domain Eukaryota; kingdom Metazoa; phylum Chordata; class Amphibia; order Gymnophiona; family Ichthyophiidae; genus Ichthyophis; species Ichthyophis bannanicus. The sequence goes on along the minus strand of CM066033.1, from coordinate 1,076,771,059 downwards.
TTTCCCGGATCACCCCTGGAACCCTTTTTAAAAATTGTTGTTACATTGGCGATCCTCCAATTTTCAGGTATTAGAGATGATTTTAATGATAGTTCACAGATTACTGATAGCAGGTCTGCAATCTCATATTTCAGTTCTTTCAACACCCTTGGATGTATACCATCCGGCCCAGGTGATTTGCTACTCTTCAGTTTATCTAATAGTTGTAAGACATCTTCCCGATGTATCGATATTTCCTTCAATTCTTCCGCACCTTTAAATACCACTTCAGTCATGGGTAACATCCCTACATCTTCCTCAGTAAAGTCTGAAGCAAAGAATTCATTCAGTCTCTCCGCTATCGCCTTGTCGCTTCTTAGTGCTCCTTTAACCCCTTTATCATCTAATGGACCAACTGACTCTCTCACAGGTTTTTTGCTACGAATGTACTTGAAAAGGTCTTTATTTCATGTTTTTGCTTCCACAGCAAGCTTCTTCTCAAATTCTCCCTTTGCCTGCCTTATCAATGCCTTGCATTTGACTTGCCAGTGCTTGTGCTGTTTCCAGGTTTTGCCGTTTGGCTCTTTTTTTCATTTCCTGAAAGATGCTTTTTTGGCAACAACAGCCTCTCTGACCACACCTTTAAACCATGCTGGCAGTTTTTTGGACTTCCTTCCACTTTTCTTAAAGCGTGGAATACAGCTGGTCTGGGCTTCCAAGATAGTATTTTTCAACAACACCCAAGCTTGATGTACGTCTTTAACCTTTGCAACTGCTCCTTTTAGTTTTTTCTTAACTGTTTTCCTCATTTTATCATAGTCTCCCTTTCAAAAGTTAAAAGGTAGTACTGTGGATTTCCTTACTATCCCTCCTCCACTAATTAAATCAAAGGCGATCATGCTATGATCACTATTGCCAAGTGGCCCCAGCACCCTTATCTCTTGCACTAGATCTGGTGTTCCACTAAGGACTAGGTCTAATATGGCTTCCTCTCTGGTCGGTTCATGAACCAGCTGCTGCAAGAAGCAGTCATTTATTTCATCTAGGAACTTTATCTCCCTAGCCTGTCCTGACGTGACACTGACCCATTCGATACCAGGGTAATTGAAATCACCCATTATTATTACTGCGCTGTAACTTTTGTTAGCTTCCTTGATTTCTTTGAGCATTTCATCATCCATTTGGTCATTCTGGCCAGGTGCTCGATAGTACACCCACACTGCCATTGCCTTCCCCCTTTTATATGGAATTTCAATCCATATAGATTCTACAGCAGATTTTGTTTCCTGCAAAACTTTAGTCCTTTCTGAGGCAATGCCCTCTCTATTCCCCACTCCTACCGCAGTTATCGCCATCCCTGATATCATCCAGGTCTCTACCTGCATCGCACATATCTTCGTCGTGCAGAGTGCCGTTGGCACAAGCATCCATCCCCTGACATTCTGGATCATTTTCGCAACTGTCACCACCACTACCGCCTCCTTCTTCACTCTGCTAAACAAGACTATTTTACTAACCTCATCGCCTCCTCTTCTAACTCCTCGCACCAGCTCTATTCAGTTCTCTGCTCTCTCTCTGCCTCCCATTCCCTTGCCTCCCTCCCCACCCCATCCCCTGTTACCTCTGACCCTGCTCTCCTAGCCTCGCACTTTGCCTCCAAAGTGCATTCCCTTTGTCTCCTTTTCCCTATTTGTCCTCCCCCTCTCTCCCCCCCCCCATGGACCCCCGTCCCACCTCTTCCCCTCCACCACTTCTGCCCCCCCTCTCTCTCATCTCTGGTCTTCCTTTCAGCCCATTAACCCCCCCCCCCCAGCATTGTCCAAGACCCTCTCTTCCATCCAAAAAACCTCCTGTATTTCCAATCCTATTCCCTCCCACTGGCTCTTAGAGCCCTCCCTAGCTCTCTCCCCTCTGATCCTCTCTATCTTTAATTCTAGCCTCTCTTCTGGTACTTTCCTATTCCTGTGGAAGTATGCTTTAATTCACATTATCCTAAAGAAGGACTCCTTAGACCCCTCCTCTCCCGCTAACTGGCATCCAATCTCAAATCTCCCGTTTCTTTCTAAGTTTTTGGAAAAGCCCAACTCTCCTCCCATCTTGAAGCCTCACTAGCCCTTCACTCCCAACAGTCTGGTTTCTGTCCTGACCACAGCACAGAATCCATCCTTCTCTATCTCCTCAATGAACTGCATGTCATCCACAACCAAGGCTCCTTCTCAATTTCTGTTTCCCTTGATCTGTCTGCCGCTTTTGACCTAGTTGATCACCGCATCCTTCTCACATGTCTTCACAGCGTTGGTCTCTCTCTGGTTCAATTCTTCTTTGGTTTTATTCTTTCCTCATCAACAGGTCCTTCTCGATTCTCTCAGGGCCTGTTTCCTCTCCCCCCATTCCCCTTCACTGTGGTGTCCCTCAGGGTTCCGACTTGGCCCCACTCCTGATTATTATCTTCCTGGCCCCCCTTACACTCCTGGTTCAGCAACATGGCATCTTCGCCTATTACTATGTGGATGATATCATCCTCCTTCACCACACAGACTCCTCAGCTCCTGACATTGGCCCCCTTAATGCCTGCCTGTCCTCTGTGGCTTCCTGGCTATCCTCAAATTTCCTGCACATTAATCTCTCCAAAACCTCAGCCATTTGGTTTACCTCCAGCAAACCCACCTCCCCCCCTTCATGTCCCCCTTCTTTCCTCCTCTCCCATTCCTTTTGTCTCATCTCTGCGTTACCTCAACATCACCCTCGATTCATCCCTATAATTCAAAGAGCACATCTCATCTGTAGTCCAGCACTCTTTTCATACTCTGAGACAACTTTGCGCAATCCATCCTTTCCTTTCTGTTCCCTCTCTGACCACATTGCTCCTGTCCCTTGTCATGTCACGTCTGGACTACTGCAATGTTTCCCTGACCGGCCTCCCCAAACCCAATTGCATAGACTTCAACTTGTCCAAAATACAGTTACTCGTATCCTGACCCTTGCCTCCTGTACAGATCATATCACACCCCTTCTCATTCGCTTGCACTGTCTCCCTATTCCCTTCAGAATTCAGTATAAATTCCTCATCTTCATTCATAAATCAATCCACACCGGTACCCCCCTTTACCTCTCTGATCTGGTCCACCTCCACACACCCCATCAGATCCTCAGGTCCATCCACTCCAATCGCATGTTTCTTCCATCCCCATCCCAGGCTCATCTGGAATCCACTTGTTCTTCAGCTTTCTTTTTCCTTGGCCCATGACTCTGGAACTTGCTCCCATCATCTCTCTGCCTGGAACCTTCCTTTAATACCTTTAAGGCCAGATTAAAGACCTACCTCTTCTGTTCTGCCTTTGACCTTCCCCCTCCCCTTTGTCCCCAGCCCCTCGCTGTTGACAAGCCCCCATCATTCCCCCCAGGTGTAGTCTTCCTTTATCTGCACCTTACTTTAACTTGCCTTCTCTTTTCTTTCTGACTTACTGGCATTCTGTTTCCTTTTCTTAGCAGTATCTCTTTACTTTAATAATTGTAAACCGCTCTGGTGCATTTTGTGAGAGCAGTATAATAAGCTCCAAATAAAGATAAAGATAAAATCTATATCAAATGGCCTACATTATCTACATGTTTATTTGTACCTTCAAAAAAAAAAGCAGATTGGTGAGGTAAGACTTTCCTTGGCTAACTTCATTTTAACATGTTACCGTTAAATGATGCCTACCTATGTGTTCATTAATTTTGTTCTTTAAATAGTTTCCACTAATTTTCCCAGCACTGACATCAGGCTCACTGGTCTATAATATCTAGGATCACTTCTGGATTCCTTTTTAAAAACTGGCATTATGTTGGCCAGTCTCCAGTCTACAAATGCCATAGATTATTTTAATGAAAGGTCACATATTACTAATGGTATATCTACAATTTCATTTTTGAGTTCTTTAGGGACTCTGTGGTGTATCCTGTCTTGTTGTTGTTAAGTGCCGTCAAGTCGGTGTCGACTCATGGTGACCCTCTGGATAGTTGTCCAAAACTGTGTTCGGTCTTCAGTCAGGCAGTTCATTATTGACAGAGAGGCACCCACAGCTGCTGTTATTGTATTGATCCATCTCATAGCAGGCCTTCCCCTTTGACATTGACCTTCTACCTTGCCAAGCATGATGTCTTTCTCTAATGATCTCTCTTCGCATGATGTGTCCAAAGTATGATTTTCTGCTCTTTAGTTTGTCAATTTGCCTACTATATCTTCCTGGTTCACTGAAATTTGTTTCAGTTCCTCTGAATCATCACCATTAAATACCATTTCACACATGTGTTCCCTTACATCTTTCTCAGTAAAGCCCAAAGCCGAAAACAAAAAAATTGTTTAAGGCCCATTTACTAAAGCCCGGTAAAGCTGCACACTTAAGATGCATTAAAAAGCATATTAAGTGCAAAGCCTTTGTGTTAGGTTCTCCCAGCATCTAACACATGCTGGTACAATGATGTTCCATACAAGTGACACAGGTATACCAAACAATACCCATAGAGCTATTGTTAGGTGCACCTGCGCTAATTGCCACATTAACTATGCTTGCAGGCTAATGCACTCTCTATGCTGACATTTCTCCTTTACCCGCTCATTCTCCACATTAGCGCATGGATTGACAGTTGGTAGCTGCCATGACTGCATGTTAGCATTCACTGCTGCCAGTCACCGCACGCCATAATGCATGTTAACTGATTAGTGGCATTTAGTAAAAGGGCCTTAGTAAATAATCCAGATAATGTAGGAAAATGTGTATATGGATGACTGCTCCAGACAAATACTTGAAAATATAAATAAATCTTTAATGCAAATAGCTCACTAAGTTCATTGTGAACACTTCATACCATTTGCACACACGGGCCAGACAGATGCTTAACCCCACAATTTTTCAAAGAGAAAAAGAGTTCCCAAAAACCTCACAAAGATACTGAGATATCGCACTGCATGTATCCAAAATGTTTCATTAATCAATAATTTACCTTGTTGATTCCTAAAGTAGGCTCATGTACAATATGTAACGGCTTGAATATTAACATCCACAGGACCCGGAGGCACCCACATAGACTTAAATAGAAGATCCCTCTCTCTTGCTATGGGGCCTGATTTATCAGAAAAGAACAACATAACCTTAAGTCTACGAAAAAAGTGCTGTAGCTGAACTTGTGCCCTAAATATGTCAAATTTAACTGAGGGGAGAAATGAGAGACTTATTTCCAAAACTGCCATTTCCATAGATGATAACACACATTGAGACAAATTAAGCACCGAATCGGTACTACTCCATGCACTTATAGAGTGCATCTCCACTGGGTCCATTGACTGCATCTGGGACGCGGATGGTCTCATCTGGATCCACGCATTCTGTTGCAGCTCCCACCTCACGTGCTCTGATGTTCCTGTTGACCCTAGAATAAATGAGACTCCCCAGTAGAAGTGTCAGATGATTCTTCATATGTTGACTCAAAAGCCACCTTCATTGAACTTTGCCATGAGCTATGTTGATACATCCACAGATATATTTGTCCGCATTGATAATCAGAAGCATCTCAATGAAACTTCTTAAGTTTAAGGTCCAATAGCTCCTTACGATACTTCTCCAACCGAATTTCAAATTTACCCTACTTCTCACCATAAACCGTCGGTTGTTCTTTAAGTGGATGAACAAAGTCCTCATATTGCCCAGTAGATTCCTCCACCATAGAACTCGTGGTGTTAATAATTAACAGCATTAAATAATAGGAACATTTGCTCAAAATATTATTACACTTAGTCACAAAATGCTCATCATTCTCAAAAATATGTGGAGCCTTATACATATGAAAATGCCATGGAATCTGCTGCTCACAACAATATTATTTTTGAATCTCAGCATGTAACACCGCCCTAATGATCTTCTTCTTCAATATAGTCCCTGCAGTCCAATCAAATGAATGAACAGATGATAGAATTTCCCCAAACAAATGGTCACCCTTTAGCAAGCAAGCTGTACCTTGCTCAGAATATCCTAATAATACAGTCCCTTGCTGAAAACAAGAAAAACTTGGGTCAAAGTTCTTCTTGACAGTGGACTCACTGGAAATTACCATCTCCTCCCCATGATGTGTAGAGGTCATTATGTAAAAGTACTTCAAATGAAAAATATATAATTCTTATATCTACCCACAAAAGATATCCATAGAAAATAATCCAGATAATGCAGGAAAACATGTATATGGATGACTGCTCCACACGAATACTTGAAAATATACAAAATCTTTAATGCAAATAGCTCACTAACCTCACTATGAGCACTTCATACCAGTCACACACACAGGCCAGGCAGATGCTTAACCCCACAATTCTTCGATATGTTTTTCAATGGCAGACGTGTTATCCATAGGGATTGAACAATGAGATTGAATAGCATTGGCTCTTTTGAATACGTCATCCCCTTGTGCAATTAAAATGTCTGCTCATGCATGGTGTTTTTGAGTAGAAGTTGGTCATGTTTGCTCACTCACTTACTTGGTGAGGGGCTAGTTTGGGCAAGCGATTGTGGTGGTCCCCAGCTATGGAGTTTTGTATATTCATCTGTTCTCCATTTCTTGACAGAAATCCCTGAGGAAACTGGTTGGTGAAAGCTATGGCCAGGGTTGGAGTGATGTCAAGTTGGAGTGAGGTTATATCTGTAAGCCGAAGATCCATGTCAAAGTTGAAGTGTTGGTTACATACATGAGCTTACTTTAGGAATCAGCAAGATAAGTTATTGATTAATGCAACATTTTGGATACCTGCAGTGTGATACAACAATATCTTTGTAAGTTTTTTGGGAGCAATGATGATAGTAAGTGTTGTCACCTATCAGCATTGGTCACTTTACTGAGCTCCTCTTTTCTCACATGAAGAATTGTGGGGTTAAGCATCTGTCTGGCTTGTGTATGTGAATGGTATGAAGTGCTCACAGTGAGGCTACTGAGCTATTTGCATTTAAGCTTTAGTATATTTTCAAGTATTTGTGTGGAGCAGTAATCCATACTACTATGACTACTACTACTACTATTGTGCATTTGTATAGCACTACAAGACATATTGTGGGCCGGCAGTCCTACCAGGCGGCTGCCTAATAGGGGCAGCGGGCCATATTACTTGTGTCTTGCTTCAGCCTGGTAGCTGAGGTCCTTAATTGTGTAGTTGTGGGGCAGTTAAAGCAGTCCAAGTGGCCCAGGGCACCATCGGGTTGTCAATCCCCCCAGCAGCCGAGGACCGAAAACCAAAAATCCCCGCCGACAGGCCACAGCCACTCCCCCTTGAGACAGCTCCCCAGTCTATTGTAACCAAGCAGTGTAACAGAACAAACATCAACCAGCTTTATAACCGAGCCAATCGCCCGCCAGAACAAAACCTACCAGCTAACGACCTCTATGGGAAGAAAAAGAACATACCCCGTCCCTTGCTCGAAGTACGGGCGTACATGCCCCCTCCGCATTCCAATTAACCAAACTTTGGTTGTTTTTTGTTTTGTTTTTTTAATTCAATTACCCCGAAGGGAGCCCCAAACACCACTGCCACCAGAGTAGCCCGTAGCCACGGCGGACTTGCGGAAGCGGAACACCAAAACAATCTGCTCGCGAACTCTGCAATACGAACGTGAGGGCCCTGGAAAGACACGTTTAAATGTTTGCCAGCGTGCTTCCCTTTCTGGCCCCACCCTCTCTCTCCCTGCTGTTGCCCTGGAGACTGGGTGTGGCTTCAGGCTAGCCTTACAAGTGTGTGTTTCAGTATTACTTTCATTTTGGGACCTGTGCTTAGGTGAGCCCATCCCCCTCTTAGTAGAAAAACCTTCTTTTTTTTCTCTTTCCCAGGTCTGTGCTGCACCTGCCTCACCACATATCCCCCCCCCCCCCTTAAGCTATTACAGGCTGGCAACGCAACCCGCGCACAGCCTGTAATCCTAGATAGGACCTGTGGGTTACTGTTCTCTCTTAGGGCTAATTTAACTGTTCGCTCTTGCCATGGGAGCAGTATATTAATATGGTAATACTTGCTGCCTCCCTTTCCCGGTCTCCAATGCATAAGTTACAGGACCTACTTGTTTTAAAACTCGGTAAGGCCCTTTCCAGGCATTCTCAAACTTGGAGCTAGCAGCTGCGACCATCACAAGTACCTTATCCCCAACCTTCAGGATACGTGGTCTTGCTCGTCGGTCATGATAAGACTTTTGACGGGCCTGACTCGCTTTCAAGTTCCCCTCCGCCACTGTAGCCATCCGCTGCAAGCGCCCTTTCAAATCTGTCAGGAACTTGGGTACCTCCTGCTCGTCCTCAGTGGGTGCTATCCACTATTCTCTCAATATATCTAGTAATCCCCGTGGGGCACGCCCATACATGAGTTCGTATGGGGAAGCGCCTGTAGAGGTCTGCTTTCTCTCCCTACATGCGTATAGCACGAATGGGAGCATTGTATCCCATTCCCCCATGTTACCTTCAAGGGTTCTCCTTAACGTGCTCTTTAAAGTCTGGTTGAACCTTTCTACCAGGCCATTGGTTTGTGGATGATACGCCGCCGTGCGAACATGATGGATACCAAAGGCATCACATAGCTGAGCAAGGTATCGGGACATGAAGTTGCTCCCCCTATCCGTTAAAACCTCCCGAGGGAACCCCACTTCACAAAATACCTTTACCAATTCCATAGCTATGATATGTGCGGACGTATTCCGCAAGGGGACTGCCCAAGGAAATCTAGTGGCGTGGTCCATTATGACCAATATGTATCGGTAGCCCCTTGGTGTTTTTAACAAGGGTCCCACTATATCAGCTGCCAACCTGTATACGGGTTTGGTTATAACTGGCATCGAGATCAAAGGCACCTCCGGCGGATGATTCGCCGTGACCCTCTGACAGGACGGGCAAGATGCGCAAAATCTTGACGTCTCTCTAAAAACACCGGGCCAATAAAACCTAGCTAGTAGCTGATCCAATGTGCCTTGTACGCCTTTATGTCCCCCCACTGGATGATCATGAGCCAATCTTAAGATTATGTTTCTAAAGGAGTGAGGTATCACTAACTGTTTTCTCGTATCACCTGTTCTTGGGTCCGAACTCTCCCTATATAATATGTGATCTACCAAGAGAAATCTTGGCAGGGTCTCAGATCCTTTCCTGGCATATTCAAACGCTCGAACCAAAGCAGGATCTGCTATCTGTTCCCTAGGAAATGAGGGAAATTTTTCCTTTAACTCTGCAGGAACCCAGGTCAATTCCTGTCCAGCTATCAAGTCAGCCCTGTTCTTTGCCCTGGTTTGCCTTTCCCGCCTCTTTTCGGCCTTTCCCTTCCTGGGAATGTCTTTCGGGGGAGTAATCAATTCCTCATGAAAGGATGTCCCTGGTATAGGGTCTTCCTGTGGGTCATTTTCCTTTTCTGAAGGCTTAAAGCCGGTGCGGGTAGTTATCATACCTGTCTTGCCTTCTTCTAGCCTGGGGTCATCAACCTTTCCTACCTTGGGTAAGGCTTTCTCCCTGGCTAAGTTCTCTTCCTGAGAAAAGGTAGCTGGTTGACTTGTTTTGCCCTGCAACTCCTCAGCTAAGCCTTTCCTGAATTGAGGCCAGTCGCGGCCTAGGACTATGTCATGTGGAAGTCTCGGTACTATAGCCACTTTTATCTGCTTTTTCATACCCAATCCTTTTATTTCAACGGGATGTATGGGATAGGTAGAGGCGGCTCCATGGATACAGCGAATCTTAATATGATTTCCAGAGGACTCTGGTGAGGGTTTATCTTTTGCCTCAATTTTCCTCCACAGCCTCTGAGATATCATAGATTGGTCTGCACCTGAGTCCAATAATGCCTCAGTTGGGATCCCTTCCACTTCCACTGTTAACAGGAACCCTTCTCCTGCATCTCTGTGATGGGTAATTACAAAAGCTTTCTTAGCTTTACAGTCCCTTTTAAGATGACCCAACTCTCCACACATAAAACATTTTCTCTGTGCATCAAATCTTTTATCCAAAGTCATACTCTCTTTCCCAAAGTTTGCAAGCTTTGCCTTCCTTTCTAGTAACTCCACATTTGCACTCTTAAACACACCCTCTTTCTCAGGGCTCAACCTGTTAGCCTCTAGAAAGCAGTCAGACAGTGCAATGGCTTCCTGAGTGTTTTTGCAATCCTGGAGGACTAGGAAAGTTTGCACATTGCGGGGTACAGCTTCCATAAACTGTTCTAGAATCACAGTGTCTAATACGGATTCTAAATCCTTAGTCTCCGGCGTAAGCCATTTATAAACCAAGCTCTTCACTCTATAATAGAGAGCTTGAGGTGTCTCACCTAACTTCAATTTACAGGAACGTAGAAGCCTGCGATAGACCGTGGGGTTTAATCCCATCTGATCCTTGATAGCTCGCTTTACTTCCTTATAATCTGTGACTAAACTGGCAGGCATGGCCCTATAGGCCGCCAAAGCTTCGCCTGTGAGAGAAGTGGCGAACCTTAGCGCCCACTGTTCCTTTGGCCACCTGGCCAGGAGAGCTATTCTCTCAAATGCCTCAATATAATCGTCTATATCATCATCAGTAGTAAGACGTCCACAAGAGAAAGTCTCAGTGCCTGATAGGTCCCACCCACGGAAATCTCCCCGTGAACCTGGCACTGTCCTTGCAGCCTCGTCCATTTTCTCTTGCGCTGCAAGCCACCTGGAAATCATCTCCAGTAACGGTCTTTGCTGTGCCTGGAGCATGGTCTTCGCCTGTTCTAGGCTCTGCGCCGACATCTCCCTTTGCTTGGCAAACTGGTCAGCCACCCAGGACAGGATGTCACGATTCTCCATTGTTGTAGTAGTGCTGTGAATAAAACAAAGAGAAACAAACACCAAGTGCGGTACTTTCTTATGTTCCCCTTTTCTAGTGAGCACTCCCCTACAGCCTCCCTCTTACACCAGCATCCGGCGATAACCCCTCCAGCCTACGGGTTACCTGGCCCTGGTGCAGAGTCTCGCCTTGTCAACCACATGGATACCGACTCCAGCTCCACTGCCACTCTGGATCTTGCCTCCGCTTAGCAGACAGCAGGTGTGTTGACAGCAGCTGTTTCTCTGGGGGTCCTCTCCTCCTTCTGAGGTCAGGATCTTCTTTTAGGCTTGTCAAAAAAAACTTGACGAAAATCCAAGAACTACGCCACCTGTGGGCCGGCAGTCCTACCAGGCGGCTGCCTAGTAGGGGCGGCGGGCCATATTACTTGTGTCTTGCTTCAGCCTGGTAGCTGAGGCCCTTAATTGTGTAGTTGTGGGGCAGTTAAAGCAGTCCAAGTGGAAATAGGCCAACACAGGAAAATTTATTTCTAAATTTTATTTTAATCATCAAGTTTGCAAATTGGACCTTGGCAGAAGGCTCCAAACCATTAACAGAAAGTAAGGATATTTTCTCCAACAAAAAGCTTCTTTGTAAAGGTACTTCAGCAGTGCTATAACAAATCAGTTTCCTTCAGTCTTTGAAACAAAACAAGTTTCCTTTTTCATCCAAACCAAACACAGTTGAAAAATCACTGTTGCAAGTAAAGTCCAGCTAACCTTGTTAGCTTCTCCCAGCTGTTGCAGGTAAGCTTGAAAACAGGCTCAACTTTTCAGCATAGGAACTAAACTGCTGTTGGAACAGTTTCATAGCACAAGTACTATTTCAGCTTTAAAATGAGACTTCTCTCTTTTTCCAGCACTTCACAGTATCAATTGCTCAGTATAACTACTTCTTGGCTTTCTTTATAATATCTACTAAATGCTTTCTAAGCACTTCTCATGCATAATGAGCATTCCATTGAGACTTCTGTAGAATCTGAATCCCCTTTATAGAATTCCACCTCTATTTCTTCCTCAGTGCTACAAGGCTCAGGGACTGGGATACGTTCAGGGATTTCTAATTTCACTTTCTTTAAAAGCTTAAAAAGTTTTCCCCAATGAACATTCCTTCTTCCCCCTGGAATAATGTCAGTGGTCCTAGACTTCCTTCCCTTTAGTGCAGGGGTCTCAAACACGCGGCCCGCGGGCCGCATGCGGCCCGCGAGACAACTTTGTGTGGCCCGCGACGGCGGAAAACCAAAAATCCCCCAAAACCCTGGCTTCTGCTGCTGCCGTTGCCGCCGTGGCAGCAGCAGAATCAATTGTCAAATTTAAAAAAAAAAAACTGACTTCTGCTGCTCAAGCAGCTGTCCTGCGGCCCCTTTCCCTCTGCCCGGAGATCCGACTCTGCTCTCAGCGGCGTGCTTTTCAAGCCGCGAAGAGAGTATTCCCCTCTCGCGCGGCTTGAAAAACCGCGCGAGAGGGGAATACTCTCGTCGCGGCTTGAAAAGCACGCCGCTGATAGAGCAGAGTCGGATCTCCGGGCAGAGGGAAAGGGGCCGCAGGACAGCTGCTTGAGCAGCAGAAGTCAGTTTTTTTTTTAAATTTGACAATTGATTCTGCTGCTGCCACGGCGGCAACGGCAGCAGCAGAAGCCAGGGTTTTGGGGATTTTTTGTTGGTCGGTAATGAGCTATGGAGGGGCTGACTGAACTGGAAGTGGGCTATTGGCAGAGGGGGAGGGGGGGGGTTATAACTGGTAATGGGCTATGGTGGGGGCTAGGACTGGAAATGGGCAGATGGGGGTTAGGACTGGAAGTGGGCTATTGGCAGGGGGGGTTATGACTGGTAATAGGCTGGGGGGGGTTATAACTAGTAATGGGCTATGGTGGGGGCTAGGACTGGAAATGGGCAGATGGGGGTTAGGACTGGAAGTGGGCTATTGGCAGGGGGGGGTTATGACTGGTAATGGGCTATGGTGGGGGCTAGGACTGGAAATGGGCAGATGGGGGTTAGGACTGGAAGTGGGCTGTTGGCAGGGGGGGGTTATGACTGGTAATGGGCTATGGTGGGGGCTAGGACTGGAAATGGGCAGATGGGGGTTAGGACTGGAAGTGGGCTATTGGCAGGGGGGGGTTATGACTGGTAATGGGCTATGGTGGGGGCTAGGACTGAAAATGGGGTGGGGGGGTTGATGTCAGGGGGTGGGGGGATTGGGGGGTTAGGACTGGAAATGACATAGGAGGGGAGGTAAGACTGACAATGGGGTGATGGGGGATACGACTGCAAGTGGGCTATGGGGGGGACTAGGACTGGTAATGGGCTATGGGGGGGTAAGACTGAAAATGGGGTGATGGGGGGGTAAGACTGGAAGTGCGCTATGGGGAGGTTAGGACTGGTTATGGGCTATGGGGGGTCTAGGACTGGTAATGGGCTGGGGGGGTTGCTAGGACTGGAAATGGGCTGAGTGGAAGGGGGGCTTGAACTGCAAATGGCTGATGGGGAGGGGGGCTCGGAATGGACAGGGGCTGTGAGGGGAGGGAGCTAGGATTGGAAATGGGCTGCTGGGGGGCTAGGATTGGAAATGGGCTGATGGTGAGGCTAGGATAGGACTGGAAATGGACTGATGCAGGGACTAGAAAGGAGCAGATGCTGGGTGGGGCTGGAACTAGAAGGGAGCTGATGTTGGGGGAGGATTAGAATGGGATGGAGCTGGGAAAGTGAAATGGAGAGGGGAAAAATATTTTGTCTGGAAGAGAAGACAAATCTACAATTGGCCAGGTATTGGGAGAGTAAGTGGGGATTGAGGATGGAGGGGTAAAATTTGAGTGGATGAAATAGGAATGAGGAAAGAGCAAAAGGAGAAAGATTAGTATGTTAAAGCAGATGTAGAGAGAGAGAATGGAAAAAAACTAGAAGAGAGAAGAAAGGACAAATGGACAGCAGACGATGGAGATAGCAGAAGACACGAAGAAACCAGAAGTGGCTGGAGCAATTGCAACTGAAAAAAAATGCACAAAAGGTAGAAAAATATCTCTTTATTTTGAATTTATTAACTGGAATATGTCAGCTCTGGGAAATGTGCATCATTAATGTCTGTGCTTTGGTACAAGAAATTATTTATAGTTTTATTTCTACAGTGCTGAGGTATTCTGTGTAATTCGTATTTGACATTGCTACTTGTTCTCTTTTCCCAGTAGGTCATGTATTGTTCTCTGAAATGTATTGATTTAATATTTGCAGTGTTGCCTTTTGATAGGTAGGGTCTGGTGCTTTGTGAGTCCTGGTAGTGCTGTTATGATACGGGGGGTTTGCTATGGGTTCCAAATGGGCAGTGTTAGTAGTAGTTCCTAATGTGCCTGGCGGTTGGCACTGGATTATAGTAATATAGAAATTTTCTAGTCTTTCTTTATCCATGCACTCATTATGCAACATTATGCAAATATTTATGCAAATGAGGCCCGTGTCTTATGCGGCCCCCGGGTTACTTTACAAGTCCTCATTCGGCCCTCAAAGCAATTTGAGTTTGAGACCCCTGCTTTAGTGAGTCACTTAAAGGTACTGTCTGGTTTACCTTGCTTGTAGAAACCTTCCTTTTGTCAGGCTTTCTAAAAGGCTCTGTTTCTGGCTCAGAGTCTGAGCTGCTTAGTTCTGAGTTAGAACTATAGTCCTGGAACTCTCTCCAGCTTCTTCCCGCTCTTCTCTGGCCCTGCCACTTGCTTTGGCAGTTCTGTCTGCTTCTCCTGGTTTCCCCAGTTCTCTCAGCTCTGCTGTGCTCTCTCCCTTCACTTGCTGACTGACCACGTTTAAATGTTTGCCAGCGTGCTTCCCTTTCTGGCCCCACCCTCTCTCTCCCTGCTGTTGCCCTGGAGACTGGGTGTGGCTTCAAGCTAGCCTTGCAAGTGTGTGTTTCAGTATTACTTTCATTTTGTGACCTGTGCTTAGGTGAGCCCACCCCCCTCTTAGGAGAAAAACCTTCTTTTTTTTCTCTTTCCTAGGTCTGGGCTGCACCTGCCTCACCACAATATGCAGCATTGCACAGACCCATGTAAAATACGGTCTCTGCTCATCACAGCTTACAATCTACTCAAGACAGACAACACAGTAGCTGTAGGCCCCGGGATACATCAAGGGGGAATGGTAAGGAAACACAAAGGAGACTAGGTGAGTCAAGATCCAAATGTGGCAGCGAAGAGGTGAGTTTTCAGCCTGGATTTGAAAAGGGAAAGAGAAGGCAGCTGACATACAGACTCAGGTAGTTTGTTCCAGACATAAGAAGCAGCCAGGTGAAAGGAACAAAGTCTGGAGCTAGCACTAGAAGAGAAGGGCACAGATAGAAGCGATTTGCCAGACATATGTTTTCCTGCTTTATGTGGATTATTTTCTATGGACACCTTTTGCGGGTACATGTGGAGGCCTATTCTAATTTGTATGTCCCAGAACCGGACGCACAGTGGTAGATGCTATTCCAATCCCACAGGGCACAACTGTGGGATCAGATTCGTGTCTAAGCCTGTATGTGCAGGCCAGGACCCGATTCCAGTCGGCCTGCACATACAGGCTCCTGCCCGGCTAACTCATTCTGGCTCCTGAATGGATTCGCGGTGCCATGGCGCCGGTTGCCATGGCACCGTGGCTCCATTCTGGCACCGACAACTTTATTCTTTCCCCACAGCCCGACCTCCATTCTGGCCTCCCATGGCCAGGGTCAAGCTGCAGGAAATCTTCTGCACCCCCTCCAACCTTTGTTGCTGCCAGGGCCCGCCACCCCCCGATTTCTAGGGGAACCTATTCTACCTCAGAGGTGGAATACGTTCCCCATACAGTCTGCCAGCCCCGGACATACTGGGCCGACTTCAGAATTGGCCCTGTATGACTGGGACCGCAGACCGCCTTCTGCCCACCCTAACTCCTAGCCTCCCCATACAAACTCCTTGTTTGTATGGAGAGGCTTAGTCGGGGACGGCAAGGGGACAAATAGCAGAGATGGATGTCCCAACGTGATGTCCATCTCTGCTATTCTTTGTTCAGAATAGACTCCATAAGGATTATATATTTTTCACTTAGTAAAAGGGCCCAATAGCCTCTGCAATGGCTTTGTCTTGCCTAAGTGCCCTCTTACCCCATAATCAGTTAATGTTTGAACTGACTTCCTCACAGGCTTTTTGCTTCAAATGTATCTGAAAATGTTTTTATGAGTTTTTACCTCTACAGCAAGATTTTTTTTTTCAGATTTTCTTTTTGCCTTCCTTATGAATGCTTTGCTTTGAACTTGCCAATGTTTTCTTCATTCAGATCCTTTTTTTCCATTTCTTGATATATATTTGCTTTTGGCTATAATAGCCTCTTTCACCTCCTCCTTTAACCATTTATTTTTACTTATTTAACCACCTCACAAAGATATTGCCTTATTGCACTGAAACCATGCTGGCTGTTGTCTGGCCTTCCTTCTGCCATTTTTAAAGCATAGAATAAATCTAAACTGGGCTTAGAAGATGGTGTTTTTGAACAACATCCACATCTGATGTGGATAAACTTTTCACTTTTTTTACTGTTCCTTTGAAGAGGGTATTTTACATTTTTCCTAGTTTTTTTCATAGTCTCCATTTTGAAAATTTAATACTAGCACAGTAGATTTTCTTACCGGTCTTACTGCAGTTATTAAATCACACCATATCACACTTTTCAAATCCTCTGCTCCACTAAAATGTCTCTTGCTCTTGTGGGTTTCTAAACCAGCTTTTCCATGAAGAGTCATTTCGTTCATCTAGGACTTTTACCTCCCTAGCATGTCCTGACATGCTATTTATTCAATCAGTATTGGGGTAATTGAAATCACTCATTATTAGTATATTACCAATGTTATATTCTCTAATTTCTGTTAATATTTCATCAACTGTCCATTCATTCTGGTCAGATGGACGATAGTATACCCTCAACACTATTCTCTTTCACATCACACATGGAATTTCTATCTATAAGCATTCCATGCTACATTCTGTTTCCTGCACAACTTTTATTCTGTTTGGCTCAATGCTTTCTTTTGCATATAGTGCCACCCCTCCACCAATTTGATCTACCCTATCATTTTGAAATAATTTGTACTCTGGTTTCAGTGTCCCATTGGTTATCCTCCTTCTACCAAGTCTCTGAGATGCCTTTTCACTGGTCTGTTTTATTAATACAGCCAGGAATCCACAGAGTAATCAGAATCGATCAGCAGAATTCCATGAGGGAGGAGAAAGGCTGAGTCAGGATTCATTGAAGGGATACAAAAAAAAGATAAAGAGCTTCTTTTACGACCTCCTTAGTTTCAGGTGAGTACATCTTCATCAGGGTTGTAGGTGGGTACAATATTGTGATTTCATACATGTAACTGAAAACAGGAATTATTTCTTTTTACTGAACTCATGTTCAAAATTTGCCTACCCAATTGCCTACACATTTCCATTTCTTTGGACAAAAAATGTTCTTAACTTAGATGCAATCTGACTTTAGAATTGGGTTGCTGAGAAGTACTTGCTTTATGCATTTTATTACAACAGACATATCATTGCTTGTAGATGACCAAACATTTCAATCAAAGCTGGCCTGTGTGAGGTTCTTACCCACTGTCAGAATATGAAAACAATTAGCTTTGTACGTGCCCGAAGAAAGAATGCCACTGTTCCTGCCACTTACCGAAAAACAGACTTGTCATTTACTATAGAAAACTAGTGATTAGACCACAATAGCGGCAACAGCTTAGTGATTTGCTTTTTTTTTTTTCTTTCTCTGCAAGCAGAACCCAGCACCTGGACAATGAATTTTCTATCTAATCATCATCACAGAAAGGATATTCGCTTTGACAGGTCAAAGATACCTTTAGAATGAATTATGGGTTTTCATCTTAAGAATGCATAATGGATGCAAATTTTGGTAGAAGGGACATTCAGGAGCGGTGTCGCAAGGCCCAAAGCCAAAGTATTCATTAGGACTTTACAAATTAATCAGAATACTATTTTCTTAGTACTAAAAAGAAAATGAGCATGTAGCTTTAAGCTATGATTTCATTTGTGCTCATCTCACTATGAAGGTCCCTGTCATGGGCATTGCACAGTGCAAGCGATGATTATACAAGCTACAAATAATTAGTATGTTAAAGACATATTTATTGCTATCCCTTTTGGATGTACAGTAGTTTAATTATGTCAAAGCTGTCCTAATATTTTAGAAAGCAATTTTCAGTAGCCTGGTCTGGTCACAAAATATAGTGGCACTTTTGCTGCTTGTATGTTGGAGATAATTTCCAAATAGAAACTGTGGGACCAATACAGAAACCTTGTGCTAGAGACTAGTGCTAAACTCTAGCAGCACTGCTGTAAGCAAACAGCATGCAAATCAGTTGTGCGCAAAATGTCAACGCTAAACAAGGACAGCAAGCTAAACATATCAACATGGGGCTCTGTGCTAGTAGCTCCTGTATTTTGCACAAGTTTGTCATGCTGTCCTGGAAAAAAAGAAAGAGGTCACCGAAGGTGAAGTTTGACGTTTCATCTCAGATCACCCAGGGATAGACCTCACAATTTTTGGGACAACAGAGCATTGGGGGAGCTGATACCTCACTGGACACTGACCCCCAACTAGTACAAAATCATTAATGGTCTTAATGGCTGTGATGCTCCAATCCCCTCACTCTCGAACCTCAAAAATAAAATTATTGAGAGATCCAAGATGGCGCTAGTGCAGGACGTCTGAACGTGCTGCTCTTTGACCACTTTTTTCTTTCTAAGTTTGTGGTCATTATAATGAGTAAATGAAAAGGGATAGACTGGGTGGAGAACCCAGGCTCTTCCCTGCCCAGTCAGGACTAAATTTCCAACTTTGTCAGTCAGAGGCAACTACTCTCACTGGTGTAGCCCCACAAGCCATCTGAGCCTGATTCCCCCTCCAGCTCTCCCTGTATGTCCTGTGCATCAGGACTGGAAGAGTCAATGGGGGGGTGGGAGGGAGCGGGTTCAGGGTGGGCCAGTCTGGCAGGACGTACAGGGCCAATTCAGGTCACAACCCTGCACATCCTGCAGGCCCGTGGGGACACACTGCTTATTCAACCTCAAAGGTGAAATAAGCAGCAAAAACCTGGTGATCAGGCCCGAGGCTCCCCCCCCCCCTGGGGCCAGGGCTGGGTGCGGGGGGGGGGGGGGTCCCCACTGCCTGATCCAAGCCACAGCAGGACAGCCTTGCATCAGATGGTGGGGAAAAGGGGAGCTGAGGATGCGTGAGTCGGGGGAGGACATTCCCACAAGCGGCAGGGGTACACCAGGACATACTCGGGCCCGATTCTGGTTACTGCGGGAACATTTTGTTCCCGCAGTCTAGAATCGGGTCCAAATGAGCCCATCTTGCTTGGGGCCGTTCGGATGGCCCGGACGTACCCCTATCGGAATTGGGCTCTTTGTGTTTGAAACCAATAATAATTCTATTGTGAGATTGTTTTTTCACAACAGGGAAATTTTGTTCATGGGTCAACCTGTTTGGTGTTTTCCTGACCTCTGTCTAGAGACAGAGAGAAGCAGGAAACCTTTTCTCTAATTTCGACAGGAAGTTTTAAAGATGGGTGGAGAGTTTTTTTCTTAAGTTTCCTGTGAAGTGTTGGTAAACATTTCTAATGTTTGATATAGTCTGTATGATCCAGAACAATTGGAAAGTTAGTTTTACTATAGGATTTCTGCAAATGAATGGTATGCTTTCTGTATAATGTGCACTAGTTGTTGATTCTCCGGTAATGACAATTTGGGGTAATGCGCTAATGTGCGTGGCGCACATTAGCGTGCGCTAAGGTACCTTAGCGCACGCTAATGTCACGTTACGGGGCACTAATGTGCCCCGCACAGGTGCGCGGCGCACTAAAGTGCACGCTCATGTGCGCGGCTCGCTAATGTGCGATAGAGGCGGGGAAAGGCTCCCAGAGGGCGGAGGAAGGCTCCCCAGGGGCGGAGAGAAGGGGTCAATGGGTGGAGAGTGGGAGGGGAGAGGCTCCCCGCACACTAGCGGGGCTCAAATTCAAGGCAAAAAATACCGCGAGTGAAAACCTCGCGGTAGAGCCGATTTAAAGGGAAGAGAAACCATTTCTGTCAGCAATGTACAGCAAAACCAGGGAAATCTACAAAACAGTGATAAGTGCGATACATGTGCATGGTACAAAAGTGCACAGAAACATTGAAAACGACCCCAACAAAATAAATAAAAATTATAATCAAGCTGGGCAATAGTGATAGTAATGGGAAACAGCAAAAAACACTCCCAAGAAAGCCGCAAAAAATAAATATGAATTTTGGAAGGGTCTACGCTCCGTCCCCATACAAGGTGAATGATCCCACAGTGAAATAGCACTGATCAGGGTTTCCCTCTCCATTGGACAGGTTACTTATGGCATGCACATGTTCCACAACAGCAGGGCGGGCAGGTCTGAATGGGCAACTGGACAGATGCTGGGAAAGGGGATACAGAGGGCTGCAGGCGGCACATGCTGTGGTGCAGCTGGGGCACAGTGCAGACTAGGCAGATGCCTAGATGGCACTTAGGAATGCTGAAACTGAACAGCAGCCATACAGCAACTGATGAGGGCCCAACATGGGCACGAGAGTGTTTATCACAGTGTCATAGGGGATAGTACCCAGCAAGTACCCCCAAGGGCACAGAACATTGGCAGGCAGTGATTGGGGGACGTGCGGACAGATATGCAGGCACCCCTACCCCAGAACCCGCACCATAGGCAGCCGCCTACCTGCACAAAGGATGGCCTGAGACTGCGTACCACCAGCACCACCAGCAGAAGGGCATGTCAGCATGGTGGCACAGGGGTACTGGAGGTGGAGGGGGGCAGTGACAGCTGCCCAGAGCAGACCATGGCCTAGCCCTGTGTAGGTGGATGCCATGCACTGCAACAGACAGGCTCTGTCTGACAAACAACCATGGTATCTCCAGGGACTGCACAGTCTCTGTGAGCACAGTGTGGTGCAGTGCACACAGCCAGTGTGTTCATGAGCAGAAGGTCACAAGTTCAAGTCCCAGCTGAGGCTACTGCCAATCCAGTCCCCATATTTTACCCGCTACTAAACCGTGATAGTAAGGACAAACCTTTTTTGCAGAGAACATACGCATGGTTAATACGCCTATATTTTACCCCACCGAGCACAGACACCAGAAACATGCGCATTACCTAGATCAGAGTCCCCCAAATGCAGGCCTGGAGGGCCACAAATCATTCAGGTTTTATGCTGTCTCCAATATAAGGCCATGTCAGCATGGTGGCTGAGGGGTACTGGTGTTGGAGGGGGCAGTGGCAGCTGCCCAGAGCAGATCATGGCCTAGCCCTGTGTAGGTGGGTGCAATGCACTGCAACAGACAGGCTCTGTCTGACAAACAGTCATGGTATCATCAGGGAATGTGCTGTCTCTGTGGCAACACAGTGGTGCAGTGCACACAACCAGTGTGTTTGGAGGCAGAAAGTCACAGGTTCAAGTCCCAGCTATGGTGCCTGCCAACCCAGTCTCCATATTTTACCAACTAATACAACGTGCTAATACAGACAGAACGTTTATTGCAGATGACTTAAACCTGCCCAAAACACTTACATTTTACCCTACAGAGCAAAGACACCATAAACAGGCGCATTACCTAGAGCAGAGTCTCCCAAATGCAGTCCTGGAGGGCCAAACACCATTCAGGTTCCATGCTGCCTCTAATAAAGATGCCTGTGCTGCATATCTATGCACCACCCCCATGGTATGCAGATATATCTCATGCATATTCATGAGGGACAGCATGAAAACCCGAACAGTGTTTGGCACACCAGGAATGGAGTTGGGAACCTCTGCCGTAAAGCAGCAGCCAACAGGGGCAGACACACCTACACCCATAGGCTCCATTAGCCATTGCCTCCTGGAGAGGCAGGACATTGGGCCCTGTGTGCATCTCCCAATACTAGCACTTTCATACCTTAGCAATGCCTCCCTATACCTGGGTATACGGTACACAGTTATCAAATGTTTGCTATGATTACTGGCAGATAGCAATTCCTACGTTAAGCACAGTTTGCTCATTGAGCTCCATCATAACAACCTTTCTGATGTCTGTAGAGTGTGCTTCAGGTCTGGTCTATGACAGTGTTTACCACCCTGGGGAGTGACCCCCAACAGTATTGTGTACCATATCCATGCCTGCACTGAGCCCAGGACTGGTGTGGTGGCCAGGGCTGCTAAACTCCTCTATTGTAGCACAATACTGGCATGGGTGTGGGAGTGTGTGTCTGTCTATCCAGTGTGTGGTGGCTGCAAACACCCTCCACAGCACACACTGCCAGCACTGTTGCCAGTATTGGCCTGCCAATGTGCATAATGAGGAGCAAGGTGCCATGGGTATAGCCCAGACAGGGTGGCTTGGCCAGGATGCATCTGCACAGGGTATAGGGCACTGGCTGGGACATTGTAGTGCCCGGCCACCACCTACACAGACAGGGTGGCCTCAGCTTGTCCTGCTGGGAGATCACTCTCACCCTGACTGTGGAGTGACCACAGCATGGCTAGGCACCCCCATAGTGCTATATAGTATTGCTTTTGTGTGATATTTATGGGTTTTCTTTTGGGGCCCAGTCACTGACTTATTTGCTTGTTGTTTATGCTGACATCCCAGTTCTGGGTGCATGCATTTCCACCAGGAACATGCACTATGGACTAGCTAGCAAACTGTTTGCAGCTGTTATGTGTCTTGATGGAGCGCCTTGCAGGGTGCAGCGGCTGAAGGTTTGCTTCAGGAGAATATCAGATAGTGGTGGGGTGCAGCTTAGTATATCCAGGCCTAATGTCTGTCTGCTATTGTGTTATGGATGTGTACAGAGCGCCATTGACTGCCCTGTAGGTGTCTGTTCCCCAGCAGGACTGGGGTTGTTGGTCCTCTCTACTGCCACCATTGCAGGGAGGTAGAATGTGGATATGTTGATGGGAGACCCTGTTTACCACCCTCAGCCCTGGAGGAGGAGGATGAGGGTGGTGGTAGTACATAATCCTCCTAGGGATCAATAGGGGCTACACCTGACTGTGACATACAGATACATCCAAGGTGTGTCTGCAGAAACTACCTATCTCACACATTAGCACTGCTGCGGACCTGCAGCATGGCCTATTTCTGCCATGTACGGTGCTGTGGACCTGGTGCTGGCGCCCCACCGCACACTCAGGGTGAGCACAGTACCCGCACAATATGATGGTGTGTAGCTACTCTGTGCCAGTAACACACATGGTCAGTTTCCCCTACCAGGCCGAGGTGCTGTGGGGGTGCATACCCCATCTTGTGTTCATCTGTAGACAGCTGATTTGCATGTGCAGTGCATCATGGGTACGGGTGGGCTAATCCTATCCTGGTAACCACAGCAGACTGTGTGGTGACATGCAGTCCCTCTGCAGCCAGCCAAGGGCTTGCTAGCAGCTGTAGAGTTGTAGCCCACTGGTTACTTCACTGCCTGTGGAGGCAGAAGTCATGGGTTCAAACCTACAGTGGGTTATTTGATAGGTCTGCCCAAAGCATTATCTCTTTTTAATGTACATTATTGCTGCCAGCAAAAACACCCTCAGCGTAATGTACCCATAAGGTGCCTCAGAGGGCGCTCTATAGGGCACCTTATGGTTACCGTCCATATAAGATGCACTATACGTTATCCTGTGGAGCGACTTATAGGGTGCCCTATAGGGGACATTATAGGGTGCCGTGGCGGACAGTGCACTTTATAATGTGCCCTATGGAGTGCCTTATAGGGTGCCTTATGCGGCACCTTCAGTTTTGGCACGTGAGGGTGTGTTTGCTGGCAGCAATTAATAAAATACAAATAAAGTGCTGCAGGAAACAATACATACATGTCAAAGCTGATGCCTCAGCCAGCCTTATATATTGGGCACACTGGGGATCAAACTCATGACCCATGTATCAGCAGTTAGTGCCTTAACCATGGTGCTACACTGCTGTTCCTCTTTGCATGTCAGCGCACCTACTTCAGATTTCCATGCGTTTAAATGCACAGTGCTGCCATCAAACACAGTGCTATGACCTTGCCGTGCCTCATAGGGCACCCTATGTGGCGCCCTACAGGCCACCCTTTCAGCAACATTGTAGGGTGCCGTGGCAGACAGTGTACTTTAAAAAGTGCCCTCTGGGGAAATGCACCTAGGGAAGAACAACCCAAACTATGGTTACACGATGCAAGGTTCCACATTAGGAACCACCACCCAGGAAAAAGATTCAGGCGTCATTGTGGATACCGTGTTAAAACCCTCAGCCCAGTGTGCAGCGGCGGCCAAGAGAGCAAATAGAATGCTAGGTATGATAAGGAAAGGAATGGTAAATAAAACAAAAGATATTATAATGCCTCTATATCGTTCCATGGTGAGACCGCACCTTGAATATTGTGTGCAATTCTGGTCGCCGTATCTTAAAAAGGATATAGCGATTTTAGAAAAGGTTCAGAGAAGAGCCACCAAAATGGTAAAGGGGATGGAAGGATACTCCTATGAAGAAAGGCTAAAAAGGTTGGGGCTCTTTAACCTGGAAAAGAGACGGCTGAGGGGAGATATGATAGAAGTCTATAAATTAATGAACGGAGTGGAACGGGTAAACATAGATCGATTGTTTACCTTATCAGAATATAGAAAGACTAGGGGACATGCAATGAAGCTACAGGGTAAACTATTTAAGACTAATAAAAGAAAATATTTTTTCACTCAACGTGTAATCAAACTCTGGTTGTTACCGGAGGATGTAGTAAAGGCTGTTAGTGTAGCTGGGTTTAAAAAAGGTTTGGACAAGTTCCTGGAGGAAAGGTCCATAAACCATTATTAAGAAGGGACCCAGGATATCAATGCTTGAACCAATACAAGCATTGTGGAACCTGTGTCCCTTGGGGAAACTGCTAGGTACGTATGACCTAGATTGGCCACTGTTGGAAACAGAATACTGGGCTTGATGGACCTTGGTCTGACCCAGTATGGCATATCTTATGTTCTTATGTTCTTATGAGGCGCCTTATGCAGCACCTTATGTTACAATACTTTCAGGGTGTGTTTGCTGGCAGCACTAATTAAAATAAAAATAAAATGCCTCCTAAAGCAATATTACCTATAACAGATAATGCCTCAGCTAGCCTTCTTCATTGGGCAAAGTGGGGGATTGAACCCATGATTCCTGCATCATTGGTTAGTGTCTTAATCATTGTGCTACACTGCTACTCTTCCTTGCATGTTAGCGCACCTACTTATGATTTTCATTCGTTAAACTGCACAGTGCTGCCATCAAAAACAGTGCTGTGACTTTGCGGTGCCTCAACGGCACCCTATAAAGCGCCCTATAAGCAACATTCTAGGGTGCGTTGGCGGACAGTGCACTTTAAAATGTGCCCTCTGGGGTACCTTATGGGGCGCCTTATGTTACCGTGCTTTCAGAGTGCATTTGCTAGTAGCAGTAATTAAAATAAAATTAATATGCCTCAGACTGCAATATTACCTATAACAGGTAATGCCACAGCCAGCCTTCTTCATTGGGCACAGTGGGGGATTGAACCCATGATCCCTACACCATCGGTCAGTGCCTTAACCATTGTACTGTGGCTCAGTTCTTGTGCTTGCACATCAGCGCACCACTTATGCTTCCCGCGCAAGTTTCTCATGCGCTAATATGCGCGGCGCACATGAGCGCACAGCGTACATTAGCGCATGATTAATCCCGGTTTGCTTTTTTCAGACTGAAACGCCCACTCCTTATATGGCATCCCGCACACTAGCGCGGCGCGCACCTAACGGGGTTTTAGTAAACATACCCCTTTGTTTGTCTGGCACAATGTTAGCCTTTGACAGCCTTTATTTTCTGAATTTTGTTTGTTTTCCTTAACCTGTTCCTTGTGGAAGTTTACCACAGAGATCTATCTCTCCTCCAGTATTGTGGGTTTGGTAGAAGATGATTGTAGCAATAGTTTATTTTTCAATGTCAGTGTTTTTGATTTGCCTTTATGTTTATTGCTTTGATCGCATCTTATTTTCTTGCACAGATTGTTTGATGACTTTGTTATATTATAAATGAAAAAAATAAAATAAAATCATTGTTGGCCCCATGAGCCCTAACCACTTCACCCTCTCAACCTCCCTATAAAATTCATTGGTGACCCTCTCCAACCCCTCTGTGGGAACTTAAAATCAGTAGGAAAAGCAGTAACCACATGCTCCTTCTTCCCCAATGCCATCTTACAAAATGGTGTTGCCACCTGGGATGGTTCAATCTTCCAAATAAGGCAAAATACTTGATATTGTAGACCTGCCCCCCCCCTCCCAGATGGTACAGTGGTGGGGTCAGCCACTGGCATTTTGAAAGATAGCGACAGGGAGGCAGGAGCATGTGGGCATCGCTTCTGCCTCCTGATTTTCTTAAGGTACTATTTGGGGGTATGGAGGGGGGTCTAGGGGAGTCTAGGCTATGGTGAAGCTCACACAGCCATCAACAATTTGTTTTGGAAGCACTAGGGAGGGGGGATCAGGGCAAACAGAGCCTCCAATTATTTTTGTACCAGTTGGGGAAGTCCCAACCCTGGATCAGGGGCACCGGGGGCTTGTCCCACTGTCTGGATCATCTGAGGTGAAGTGTCAAACTACTGCATCTTTACACTGCTTGAATCTGGCATAAAGATCCAGCATTAAAAAAAGAGTAAAACCTGTGCTAAGTTTCAGCACAGTTTTTATATTGTGAGCAATTAAATATTTATTATTTCGCATGCATTTAGCATGCTTACTGTGCTATGATTTATGTAAATAGTTCTTTGTTGAATCACGCATGCTCATGTTCAAAAGTTACCGTTCCATGTACAACAGCTGTCATACACTGTTGTTATGTTCCTTGTAAACCATTTTGAATTGTCGAAAGACAGTATATAAAAACAGTTAAATAAATAAATAAAATAAATGATTTAGCGCAGTGGTTTTACTTGCGATTTTCCTCTGCTAACTTGCTTTGCTGCATCGGGGAGCGAGACTAGCGTGGGAAAATCTATAGCAAAATGCTGCGCTAGAGCATAGTCCAGTTTTCTCTATCAAACCCTATGTTGTTAGTTTTCCTTCGAAAATCAGCTAACCTAGGGGCATGTTTACTAAGTCCTGTGAGCGTGGGCTGCACTACTCATGTGGGGCTGCGTGCTCCCTGCAAGGGGGTGTGTACAGTCACCCCCCTGCATTTACCATGTTTCGCTGCAATAATATGGCCTTGGGAGCAACTAACGATACCCACTGAGGTGGCATTAGTTGCACCTGTAGTACTTGCCCAAGCACAGGTCTACAAATGCCCTCACTAGCTGTGCCATGGTGAGAACACCCCTCTCCATCCTGACATGTGCTGCAAGGACAGCACAAGGTTTTTAGTGTAGGCCCCGTGCTATATTTTAGCATGGCACCAATACCATGCACTAAGCCTGCACTGTCCTGGTAGTGCCATTTAGTAAACATCCCATATAGAGTACAAATGTTCAATGCAGACATGCACTTTCTATTCGTGTGGGGATAATAATGGCTTATATTCTTGTAAACATTTCAAAATCTATGAGATTTTACTCTCCCAGTCTAAAGAAACTATTTTTTTTTCTATATGCAGAATGTGCACTGCAAGTCCTGATAGCACTATTTAGCTTCTCTGAGGAGAGCAATTTTCAGGCAGACCAATTTGCCTGTGACTTTTAAGTTATCTTCAGTATATCTAGCCCCATTTGACCTGGGAATTGAGCTCAGGTCCAATGTTCATCACTTTTTCTGATCCCCTGGACTGACCTTTTATTGTAATTTATCCAAGTATCAAACATTCAACACCTTCCCTCTACCAGTACGTGATTGCCCTCCTCTCTCTGATCCCCTTCTTTGTGTGCATGTGCTTCTTTGCTGTCCATTTTTGTACATAAGAACATACAATATGCCTTACTGGGTCAGACCAAGGTCCATCAAGCCCAGTATCCTTTTCCCTTTCTGGCTTTGGCCATCCTCTAGTTGTTTTGTTGATTGTACACTGCCCTGGTGTAATATAGTAACATAGTAACATAGTAAGTGACGGCAGATAAAGACCAGCATGGTCCATCTAGTCTGCCCAGCAAGATGGCAAGAGTAGGTGCACCTGTCGCTCTGTGCAGGCCACCCCTCCCCATGTTTTTGTTTCTGTTTAGGGGTGAACCCACCACTCCATGTAGGACACCCTTATTTGTTCAGATGCTAGATAGTTCAGAAGTTAGATGGTACTGTTTATTTTGCTTTTATCCTGTTGCTGTAAAGGGATCCACTGTGTTTGTCCCATGCCGTTTTGAATTCCATCACCGTGTTTGCCCTCACCACTTCCATCGGGAGGGCATTCCAAGCATCCACCACCCTTTCAGTGAAGAAATATTTCCTGACATTGCCTTTCAATTTACCACCTTGCAGCTTCATGTTATGCCCTCTAGTTTTACAGCTTCCCCGTCTTTGGAAGAGGTTTGTTTGTTCATCATTTCTCTTTAAGTATTTAAAGGTCTGAATCATATCTCCCCTGTCCCTCCTCTCCTCCAAAGTGTACATATTTAGGTCTTCAAGTCTCTTCTCATAAGGCTTCTGACGCAGGCTCCAAATCATTTTGGTCGCCTTTCTCTGAACAGTTTCCAGTCTTTTTACATCTTTT
The DNA here is from genome assembly GCA_033557465.1 of Ichthyophis bannanicus. Taxonomy (NCBI): domain Eukaryota; kingdom Metazoa; phylum Chordata; class Amphibia; order Gymnophiona; family Ichthyophiidae; genus Ichthyophis; species Ichthyophis bannanicus. Next base: position 1,076,742,573 of record CM066033.1, on the reverse strand, counting down.
GCAAGATATGGCCTCCAAAACTGAACACAGTATTCCAAGTGAGGCCTCACCAGTGACTTGTACAGTGGCATAAGTACCTCTTCCTTTCTGCTGGTAATCCCTCTTTGAATGCAGCCCAACATCCTCCTGGCTTTTGCCACCGCCTTGTCACACTGTTTTGCCACCTTGAGATCATCAGAGATAATCACACCAAGGTCTTTCTCCTGAACCGTGCATACCAACCTCTCACCCCCTATTGTGTACTTTTCCCTTGGATTTCTGCTACCCAAGTGCATGACACTGCACTTTTTCACATTAAATCGTAGTTGCCAAGCATTAGACCAGTCTTCCAGCTTTTGTAGATCTTTCCTCATGTTATCCACTCCCTCTGGGGAGTCCACTCTGTTGCAAATTTTTGTGTCATCTGCAAAAAGACAGACTTTTCCATTCAGTCCTTCAGCAATATCACTCACAAATATATTGAACAGTGCCGGGCCCAGGACCGAACCCTGAGGCACCCCGCTAATCACCTTCCTCTCATCCAAGTGAGCTCCATGTACCATCACCCTCTGTTGTCTGTCAGTCAACCAATTTCTAATCCAGTTTACTATCTTGGGACCCATCCCCAAGCTACTGAGTTTATTGACAAGCCTCCTATGAGGAACAGTATCAAAGGCTTTGCTGAAATCCAGATAGATGACATCCATTGCATGCCCCAGATCTAGTTCCTTGGTCACCCAATCAAAGAACTCAATCAGATTTGTTTGGCAAGACCGTCCTTTGGTAAAACCATGTTGCCTGGGATCTTGCAACCTGTTGGTTTTGAGAAAGTTCACTATTCGCTCTTTCAGGAGCGCCTCCATTACTTTTCCTGCCACCGAGGTAAGGCTCACGGGCCTGTAATTTGACACTTCTTCCCTGTCACCACTTTTGTGTAGAGGTACAACATTAGCCATTCTCCAGTCCTGAGGAACCACTCCTGTTTCCAAGGATCTGTTGAAGACATCCTTTAATGGACCTGCAAGAACCTCTCTGAGCTCTTTCAGTATCCTGGGATGTATCCCATCCGGTCCCATGGCTTTGTCCACTTTCAGTTTAGCAAGTTGTTCTAACACCTCATCTTCTGTGAATGGTGTGGTATCTACTTCAGTCCTATTTTTATATTTGGGAGTCACAGCTGGTCCATCTCCAGGATCTTCTTTAGTAAAAACAGAGCAGAAGTATTTGTTTAGCAATTTCGCTTTTTCAGTGTCACTTTCCACGAGTCCTTTCCCAGCACTTCTGAGTCCTGCAATTCCAACTCTGATCTTCTTCCTTTCCTGAATATACCTGAAGAAAGTTTTGTTGCCACCCTTAACATCTTTAGCCATTTTTTCTTCTGCCTTTGATTTTGCTATCCTTATTACTCTTTTAGACTCTTTGAGTTGGATCCTGTATTCATTTCTGTGTTCTTCTGTTTGCAAGCTTTTGAATTTTGAAATAGCTGTGTTTTTTGCCTTTATTTGCGCAGCCACCTCTTTGGAAAACCAAATAGGTTTCCTTCTCCTCTTGTTTTTATTTATTTTTCTTACATAATTATCTGTTGCCCCTTTTATTGCCGCCTTTAGTTTAGTCCATTGCAATTCCACTTCCCTTATCTTCTTCCACCCAGTCATCTCCTCCTTTAAGTACTCGGCCATTTTATTGAAGTCAGTGTTTTTGAAGTTTAGGACTTTGAGCTTGCTATGATTGGCCTGTACCATGGCTTTTATCTCTAATGAAGGTGCAGTTTATCAAATGACTAAATAAACAAACATAAACAAGTTATTCAAGTAGTAAACAAGTAAGGAAATCAGGCAGAAGCATAGCTTTGGAAATTCTTTCCAATATAGATTTGAAGAAGGGGTATATTTGGGAGTGAGGAGGATTGTAGCGGGGTTGTGTTTGGGGGAAATGGAATGTAAGGTACATGAGGAGGTATAGATAGGGTATGTAGAACTGCATAGAGGGGATGTATATGAGTGGATATGATATCTGCATATATAGAAGTATGTGGAGGAGGTATGTGTTTATGGATATAGCAAAATCTATGTGGAGAGTATAGAGCCGTGTATATTTTTGGATGGGTAGGGGTAATGTAAAGAATTATGGAGAGGTATGGCTGTATGTTTGAATATAATAGATGTGATTGTGAGAGAGAGAGAGAGAGAGAGTGTGTGTGTGTGTGTGTGTGTGTGTATGTGGTGGGTTGTTTGTATGTTGGATATGTGTGAGAGGGTCATAGGTTGTTTGGAATAGTTGGTGAATGGGTGAGTATATGTAAAGGTATGCAAGTAGGGATGTGTATAGTGTGTGTGTGTGTGTGTGTGTGTGTTGGAGATGGATATGTGATGAGATTGGTTTGGGGGGGGAGGTGTCTCTGGAGTGATAATGTGTGTCAGGGTTGTGGGCTAGGGCATGAACATGGCTGGAGTTTGGATAGAGCTTAGACACAGCACAAAGGTATGTATGTAAGTTATAAAATAGTATAACTTAAGTGCGTGACTGAATAATCTAGCCATGGGCATTTACATCTACCATAGGGGAAGCATAAGAGCTTGAGACTAGTTTGCATGAGATTTTACACTACTTGCATCCCTAGTTTAGGAAATAGTGTATGTGCATACATAAGTGCCAATGTAGGTGTTATTTCATAAAGATAAGTAGGCACTAGCTGTCTTCATAAAATACTAGAGTATATGGCAGAGAAAGCTCCTTGAATGAAGGCACCATCAATTATACCTGTTCGTGAGCAGGTGTAAATGTTCACATGTACTTTGCACACATACATGCCTAGATTAAGATATTATTAATCTACAGGTGTAGATAAAAACTCTACCTGTGATCTGCCCAGCATATCCCTGGCTATGCCTACCGCAAAGTACGAGCCTCCATGCCAAAGCACATGCTTTACACAGTCGGAAGTTTATAATTAGTTATTTTGAACATATGTGGCTACATTCATGCAGGAATGAGCTTATAAAATTACTTCCTTTCTGTGACAAGATGACATTTATTTATTTATTTATTTATTTATTTATTTATTTATTTAACAGTTTTTATATACCGTCTTTCTTCAATTCAAGATGGCTTACAGTGAACATAACATGACAGTGTGTTTCAACTGTTTACATAGACATGATAAACCAAACTGGAATATCACTGGGTAAAGTGAGCTGAGATTAAACAGGAGAAGAAACAGAATAGAGCAATGAGGCAGGCCACATGTTAGCAGAGCATTAGACACCTCTCTCTTGTAGCTCGCTTGTCAGAAGTACAAATTTATCCATTCTTCTAACACTCCTTGATTACTAACTTGTCATTATCCAATAGGCTCTGTGCATTTGGGTATTTCTTGGCACACCTAAACAAAAAGAGTTCAAAACATGGTGTTATGTCGGCTATAATGGTTGAAAGAGGGAGTGCATATTAGAATGAAGATCAAGTGAAGTTCATATTTTAAATAGTTAATATTTAATAAAAATAAAGCAAAAAGGACTGGAAGGGTTTAGCATAGTTGCTGGATGCTACTAAGGAGAAGGTCCGGCAATTTTTTTTAATCTATTGGTAATATACTATAAAGCAGGCATGTCCAACTTCGAACAGGTCATGATCTACTTTTTCTGGCCAAAAGTGCCGGTGATCTACCACCATGAAAATTAAGTTTCAAATTAGTTTCAAATTCAATTTTAACTCAATAAAGTTGGAGAATTCCCCCCCCCCCCCATTTTTTATGAACTGTCTGTCATTTACTTGGATGTGATCAGCTGTTAAGCAAATTAAGTAAAAACAAAACAGAGAGATGAAGATCCAGTAAGAACTGTGAGGGGAAATGGAAAGTACATTTTTTCTTAAAGTTTTATTGACTAATAACTTTCTTTAACTGCCTTAATAACTTTCTTTAACTTTTATTGAGTAATTTGTGTTAAATTTAGGTCGAGAATTGATCCAGGCTGATCTTGCACAATCTTTAATATTTCGCTCTTGCTCTTTAGTGAGACGTCTGAGCCTGCATTTCATCCACCAGCTTTTTGAAGTTGGGTGAATATTGCGTGAGGGCCAGCCTCAGGGAATCCTGGAGATGTTCATCTGTCATGTTGGAACGTTGTATACTCTTTGTCATTTTCAGATGGGAAAATGCAGATTCACACAAATAAGTTGAACCGAAACAGGAGTGTACAGCTTCACTGCATCTTCTCAAGTTGGGAAATTTGTCTCTAGGCACTAGCTTCCAAAACGATTCTTGTTCAGCACGGGTCTTGAGAAAAATGTCATTTTTAAGGGTTAATATTTTGTTTTCAAGAGATGGCTTGTTTAATGAGTAATTTTTACTGATAGCAGTTGCAGTTTCTTTAATGTCCACATCTACTTTGAATGGGTATGACAAGTACTCCACAACTGTTCAAATATTTTGGAAGGCACAGAATCTGGATAACAGAACAGATTTCTGTCACATACTTCTCATTCTGAAAAACAAAATTTGGATATTGTCTCAGATGGTACTGCATATTAGCAAAATGATCAAAAGTGTTGTTTGCAAGGTCAGTCATCATTAGCTTAAATTTGCTCTTGTAGGATGAAACTGTACTCATCATCTCGCCAATGCATTTGTTTTTACCTTGTAGTTCAAGGTTCATATCACTTAGTTTGCCTGTAAATTCAGTGAGAAATGCCAGATCACATAACCACTCCTCATCTTCCAACTCTGCTTGGTCATCTTCCCTCTCCTTCAAAAAACTTCTTATTTCATTCAGCAAATCACAAAATCTTTGCAGAAATTTGTGCCTACTTAGCCACCTTACATCTGTGTGTAAAATGATTTCCGCTGCCCCTTCATCAAGAGTAAGATTGAAAAGCCGTCTTTGAAGTGATCTTCCAATTTACAATTTTGAAAGTGATGTCCATGACAGTCTTTGTATTGAGTCTCTTGCTTGCCAAAATCTGCTGGTGAATGATGCAGTGGTAAGAAAGGAAATCTGGGAAGTCATCAAGCTGTCTACAGAGGGCTATGGAACTGTTAACCTCACCTGTCATTGTTCTTGCTCCATCAGTAGTGATGGAAACAAGTCTATGCAATGGAAGATTACACTTTGTCACAAAAGAATGGAAAGAACTGAATATTTCCTGACCGGTAGTTCTCCCTTTTAAAGAAATCATTCCAAGTAGTTCTTCTTTAACACTGAAGTCTTCAAAAACCATCCGGATAAAGACTAGTAACTGAGCTATGTCTCTTGTGTCTGTAGATTCATCCAGTCGGAGTGAGAAAGCAACACAATTTGAAACATCCTCCACCGATTGTTCGGTTGTGTCTCCACACATCTTTTCTATTTGACGCATGATGGTGTTTCTTGACAATTCTACATCTTAAATAGCAGCTATGATCTCTTTCTTATTTTTAAATCCTTCAAAAAGATTGTCAGCTGCTTCAAGAAAACAATCTTTTACAAATTCCCCTTCAGTGAAAGGTTTGCATTTCTTTGCGATCAGGTTGCTGACCTTGAAGGATGCTATGGTTGCATTGACCGAATGTGACCTTGGCTTCGCCATCAACTGTTGCTGAGTAGCCAATTTTGATTTAAATTCTTTGAGCTTCAGCTTGCGAATTTCACTTTTGGGTGGAAAATCAGCATCAAACTTATTGCTATGCAGAGCCTTATAATGACGTTCCAGATTACCCTTTTTGGGCAAGGATACTGGGGCATTAAAAATTAGACAACAACACTTGTCTTTCACCATGATGAAGAAGTAGTCCATTTCCCATTCATCATGAAAGTGGTAGGTTTTGCTCTTCTTTGGAACACTCATCTTCGTTACACTGGGGTGGCTGGATGTAAGAAGGTCAAATCTGCTAAGTTAGTATAAACACTGGCTGAATCTGGTCCAAAACTGTCACTGTCCCAAAGTATTAAAGATCAACAGGAACTGAAGACCTCTGAATGATGTGCAATACAAGGACTGGAGATGCCAAAACCACACATGCAGTTCTAAAAGTAAAAATAAGAATTCATCATACTGGCACCAATAATCAAATACCACCAAACAATCATCAAAAAAACTCAAACACCTGTCCAGCAAACCAGAAAAAATCAAATACCGCCAAACAAGTTCAAATACCACCACACGTGATTTAATAAATTCTGCACATAGTGTAGAATCAACGCAAAGGCAAGGCAAAATAAAATTGCAGTGTAGAATCAACGCAAAGGCTAGGCAAAATAAAACTGCAGAGGCAAGCAAAAGTCACAGTGGTTTTAACCAATTCGAAGGCAAGTCATAGGCAAGTTAGAACAAAATTTGAAAAGCCTGCCAAAATCACCAAATTCTTGACACACTGTTGTGTCTGCCCAAAAACGTTCAATGAAAGCGAACTATAAAGCGACCAACGGCCAGCACACGACACAACTAATACGGTATGTGTATTCAGGTAAAGCCCGGGTGAATGGATATTGCCCGGTATATAACACACTTCTAAAGGGTGTTGGGGTGGGGGCAGGAATGGGTGATTCTGAGAGGCAGGAGACCAGGTATGATGCCGGGCCTGTAGCGTCTCATCGTGGGGTGTGGGCGGCGGCCCCCAGGGATACCCACAAACTATTGTCACAAAAACAACAAGCACCCCCAATACACCCACAGGCAAAATTCCCGCAGGCAGGGAAAAAAGACAGGCAAAGGATCAGCAGCGGCGGCAAGCCCTCGACAGATGACCTGCCGGCACGAGCTCTCTCCTAACATCAGGGCGAGCTGCTGGAGAGATGGAGCCAAGTGGGGCTGGCGATCTACCTCTGACCCCTCCGCGATCTACAGGTAGATCGCGATCTACCTGTTGGACATGCCTGCAATAAAGTATTTGAACTACTAGATTTGATAAGAGTGGGGAGTTGTAAGAAGAGCATTTGATGAAGGGTTTATCCCCATTAGTGATCTGTTAATATGTTAAGTACACCTAAATATTAACAAATGTGCAGATTTTGTGTGTGCATATTGATTGCACGCACATTGATTCGTAGGCATATGAGCACACAAGAGATTTCACCGTACAGTGGGCATGCAATTGCAATAAAAATAAAAAGCCCTTTGGTTTCTTTTGACCAAAACCAATAAATCTTTGGCCTTGCATATACCTACTTTCCAACAGTAAACCATGTTGTTGTTGTTAAGAGTCATCGAGTCGGTTCTAGCACAGTTAAATCTGAAGCAACTATGAGAAATGATATTGTGCCTACTTATCCTTTTCGTCTATATCCCACAGGACCTTCGGGTTCAATGACTGTACCTGCGAATTGGAGTCCTAAAGAGGTGTTTGATTTGGCTAAAACGTTTCCTAGCTACAGGGATAATCCTGGTAGATTTGTGTCTTTATGATCTCAAATAATTAACAGTTATAATCCTACTTGGGCAGATCTAGATAATTTGCTCAGATCTGTTTTTTTTAATCCAGCTGATTTTCATAAGGTTACTCATCCAATTAGGGATGACAACTGGCAATGGCCACTTACAGACCCTGTAACAGATTTTCAAGAAAAAACACAAAGAGATAATTTTGTTTTATGTAGAGGAAAATTGTTAGAATCTATAAAGGTAGTATGTAAACCTGTAAAGGATTGGTCGAGTTTAACATCTCTAAGGCAGGATAGGGATGAAAAAGTTACAGATTTTCACACTAGGTGTATGCTAGCTTTTAAAGACTATTCTGGTGAGGCAGAAGACACACCTTCAGGATTTACTAATATTTTTGGAAATGGATTGATTACAAGAATAAAATAAATTTTAGAAACTTCAATAATAGATTGGCCAGCTAGAACAGCCGATGCAATTTTGGAAGGGGCTCGATACAGTGAGTTGAAGTTCCTCAAGGAACAACAAGAACAACAAACCAGATTAGATGTAAAAAAAGCGAAGTTGCTTAATTTGCAGATTGCTTCCATGCAAACTCCCATGGGAAGGGGGAGGGGTAGATTCAGAGCTAGAGGAGGTTATGTGAATTCTCAGCGAGGGCGTGGACAGTCCAGAGAGCTGCGTACTTGTTACACTTCTGGAGAGGCTGGACATTTTCAGCGAGACTGCCCCCGGAATCGAAATCCTGATGGCCAGATAGCTGATTTCCCCCCCTCCCCCTCCAGTACAAGCTGAATTCACTCCAGTATATCAGTGCTTCTCTAACCCAGAAGATTGTGGAGGTGATACATGGGATGCAAGACTATTCCTGAATTTGACTGTAACTCCTCAGGGTGAGTTAGAAGCTAAACTGGGAGGTTCTAATTTGAAATTTGTTATTGATACTGGAGCTACAACATCAGCACTGCATTTACAGGATTTGCCTGTTATCTACCATGCTCAATTAGCACAAGCAGTGTGGAGGAGTGGCCTAGTGGTTGGGGGCAAGGTACTTCAGGCCAGAAGGTCAGGGGTTCAAATCCCACTAGAGGACAGCAGCCTTGGGCTGGAAGGACTGGGGTTTCTAGTCCCACAGGTGCTCCTTGTGGTCTTGGGCAAGCCACTTAACCCTCCATAGCCCATGTTCCCTGTAAAATAGTTATCTCCAAGTTATAATGCCCTGTTCAATGTAATTTCAGTTAGTTCAATGTAAACCACACTGATGCAGAATAGTGCCGTATATAAGAGAATGTAAATAAATAAGCACCAATAGTACATTGTGAAGGCATTGAGCAAAAGATAATTCCTTATCGTAGACTTGAATATTTACCTTTGCAGATTGGAGAGATTGTATATCCAACTACTTTTCTTGTGGGAGACACTTTGCCAGTGAATCTTCTAGGTCGGGATTTTTTGGTGTTACATCATGCTACTCTATCCTGGATGGGTGGCAAGTTCTCTTTTCAGCTGTACCCTCTCTCTGAAGTGCCGTCCCCTGCAGATGCCAGTGTTGGTCATCTGGCGCTTGAAGACCGTCCTTCTACTTTGTGGGCAATGCCAGGATCTAATGTCGGGTGCCTTTCTATTCCTCCTGTGAAAATCACCGTGAAACCTGGAGTTCAACTTCCTAGACTCAAGCAATATCCATTGCCAGCAGCAGCCATTGAAGGAATTCGTCCTGTAATTGCGGATCTCCAGAAACAAGGTGTCATTTATCCTACAACTTCACCATGCAATACTCCAAACATTCCTGTGCTAAAGGCTGATGGTAAGACTTATAGATTTGTACAAGACCTGCGAGCAGTAAATAATGTGATTTTGCCAATTTTTCCCTTGGTACCTAATCCACATGATATCTGGACGCAGATACCTTCAGGGACTACCTGGTTTTCTGTTGTGGATTTAAGTTCTGCTTATTTTTCAGTGAAAATTAGCAAAGACAGCCAATTTTTATTCGCCTTCTATTTTGACAATAAGCAATATACCTGGACCACTTTGTGTCAGGGGTATACTGATAGTCCTGCATATTTCTCGCAGGCCCTAAGAACTGCATTATTGGATGTAAAGCTCGACCATTCCTCTTTAGTACAATATGTAGATGACTTGCTTCTCTGTTCACCAAATTATCAAAGTTGTTTGTCAGATTCCTTGTCTTTATTAGCTCATATTGCTGAATTAGGTTTGAAGGTCAATTTGTCTAAACTGCAATTTGTATCTCAAAATGTTACTTTCCTGGGTGTTGCCCTAACACTCTCTGGTCGTGCAATTACCTCTGCTACATTGAAACCTATTTTGTCATTGCCTTTTCCAGCAACACCAGTGTTAATGTGCAAGTTTCTGGGTCTATTAATTTTCTGTAAACAATGGCTAGCAAATTTCTCAGATCTTACTGCTCCACTTTATGCTCTTATTGGGAAGGAAGGACCTGAAGGCCTTTTTGAACCCACCTTAGCACAGTGGGAAGCTTTTGTGAATATCAAGACTGTACTGGGCACTGCGCCATGTTTATCACTACCAGACTACTCATTACCATTCAAACTGTATGTTGCTATTTCAACTTCTTCAGCCACCTGTGTACTTTTGCAAGCTTTCCCAACTGGTTGCAAGCCCGTAGGCTATTTCTCAAAGCAATTTGATTCAGTGACTTTGGGACTTCCACCATGTTTACGCAGTTTGGTAGCAGTGGCTTTTGCAATTGAAATAACTGATTTTCTTGTTTTACAGCACCCTCTTGAAGTGTATGTGGCACATTCAGTTTCTAGGTTGCTCCATCTGACAAAGACTCAGCCTTTGTCCTCTATATGTTTGTTAACATTGGAACTAATAATTTCTCAGCCTCATGTTAAAGTATGTACTACTTCAATATGCAACCCTTCAACACTTCTAGCTCCATTGGCAGATCTTGTGGAGGAGGATGGGTCTCATGATTGTTTTCAAAGTATTTTAACAGTTTCTCGGGCAAGGCCTGATCTTTCTTCTATAGCCTTACCAGTGCCAGATGTGACTTTATTTGTGGATGGTTCCGCTTTCAGGGATGACAAGGGAAAACTTTGTGTAGGCTACGCAGTCACTACAGTTAATGATGTAGTGGAATCAGCTTCTTTACCGTTTGCTAGTGCACAGTTAGCAGAAGTGTTTGCATTGACACATGCACTTGAACTTTCCAGGTATCTTTTGGCAAATGTCTATACAGATAGTGCCTATGCGTTAAGTATTTTATGGGATTTCGGCAATATTTGGCAGCAACGAGGGTTTTTGACTTCTGCTAATAAACCAATTAAGCATGCTGCATACATTCACCGTTTACTACGGGCTGTTCTCTTGCCAGCACAAGTTGCAGTTTTAAAATGTAAAGGACATTCCTCTGCTGGGGATTTTTTGTCAAAGGGCAACCAATTTGCAGACCAGGAAGCATGACAAGCTGCTCTTCGAGCATCAGTGTCACCGACATTGCTGTATTTAGCACCATCTAATATGACTTTGTTTTCCCTTTTGTCTCTTTTACAGCACTATCAGGATACTTCCCTTGAAACCCAAACTCTATGGACCTCATGGGGTGCATCCCATGATAAACAGGGCTATTGGAAAAAGAACCATCTACTTATTTGCCCTGATGCTCTATTGTTCCCACTTGCTCTGTTTTTGCATCATAAACTTCACTTGTCAGCTGCAGCTATGCAACACGCCTTTTCAGTTCTGTTGTATCACCCGGAATTTATTGCAGTGGCACAGGCTGTCTATGCTGCTTGTCTGGATTGTTTGAGGGCTGGTAGGGTAGGAACCCTTCTGAAGATTGCTGCTGCCCTTCCCAGGCCTTCTGGACCATTTTTGATTTTGCAGCTTGACTTTACTGATCTGCCCTGTGCCAAAGGAGGGAAGCGGTATTTGCTGGTGGTCACTTGTTTTTTCTCTGGATGGGTAGAGGCTTATCCCACTACCAGTATGACTGCTGGGGTTGCCATCAAATTGTTGCTCACTCAGTTTATTCCTGTTTGGGGTGTTCCTTTTGTCCTGTCTTCTGATCAGGGTCCGGCCTTCATTACGAGTGTCTGGGAGGGTATTGAAAATTGGTTTGGTATTAAGATACAACTGCATACTCCTTATCATCCACAAAGCTCTGGCCAGGTGGAGCGGATGAATAGGACAATCAAAGGTCACTTGCGTATTATGACACAGGATTGGGCTACAGATTGGACAGAAGCCCTTCCTTTTGCCCTTATGGCAGTGCGTAATTCCCCCCAGCGTGCTCAGAGAGGCCTGACACCATATGAAATAGTTACTGGATGTCCAGCTACTTCTCCACATGAGTTGGCAGTTATCCCGGATCCTCAATTGTTGCGCAGTGATATTTTGACTTAATGTTCAAGGTTGCACTCAGTTCTGTCTGTTTCCCCTTTATTGCAGGTGAAGCCTCAACAAGATGCTCCTTCGGAAACGTCACATCCGTTAGTAGAGCCGTGGGACTGGGTCCTGCTTAAGAATCTGCATCTGAAGACACTTCTGGCTCCCAAGTTCCTAGGTCCATTTCGTGTGCTCCTGGTGGGATACTCAGCTTGTAAAGTGGAAGGACATTCTCGTTGAATACATCTTACACAGTGTAAAAAGGCTCCTTCACAGGATCCAGAAGGTGGTTCCCTGCATCAGTGAATCAAGAGATTGCAACGCAGAGACTCATTGGACATCAGTGTTATTACAGAAAAGAAAAAGAGACTATTGTGATTAAGTGCTTTTTGAATGAACTTATTATGCAAAAAACCTTTGTCCAGCATTTACACTACTGGATATAGTTAGTTTGAATTAGTGTTTTACTGATATAGATGCAATGACCTTTGGGTACTTAACCTTTACTTCATGATGTAATTGAGAATTAAGGATTAGTTATAGCTATACTATATATCTTCATCATATTAAGAAGAGTAGGTGTATTTTTATTTTATTTTGTCTTAGCACATTTATTTTTGGGGTGATTATAGTTTCAGATATTTAGAGGTCTGCTAAGAATGTTTCAGTATTTGGTCTTAGTTGTGCAGTGGCATATTATTGTTAATGAAGCAGTGCTGCATTTAGAATCTTGGGAAAGTTATGAGGGATATCCAAATATTTTTGAGTCACATTTACACTCAGTTACAAAATATTTTAATCTATCACGTTGTGCAGTTTGCCTTCCAACTGTGACAGCTACTCAACACGGGTTTTTACCACAAGTTAGGCCCAAAGCCTTTGAAGAGTTTTGTGATACAGATTTTAATCTAACTGATGTACGATGGTCTCATACAAACACAGAACCTAGAGTAGTTAGTTCTATGCCTTTAAAGTCCCCTCCAATATGTTTTATGGCTCAAGATACAGGGAAAAGGTAGGGGACACCCCATGGAACGTTTGTAAAATAATAATGCTACATAATTCTTCCATCTGGTATAAGAAATCCCACGTACAGAAACCTTATATTTCCGTAGTACAATTAATGCAAGTTCAAGGGAATCAGGTGCATGATTATGACTTGTTACAGTATAATAGTTCTGGCTACCTTTTGAATGACTCAGTCCGAGACATACCTAACTGGAGTTGCCCCTTATTAGGATATTACCATCCCTGGGAACATAATCTATCTGTAGGAATTAAGGAAATGAACATTACTCAGTGGGCTTTGAATAATTGTATGCAGAATCTAGTCTGTCCTCGTAACTTGACAATTTGGGAAAATGGATTAGTGGCTTTAAAGGGAGATTATTTTGTGTGTGGTAATCTTGCATATACAGAACTTCCCAGAGGTTGGTCAGGTACTTGTTATGTTGCTCAGTTAGATACCCCGTGGCGGTTTATACCTTACCAAAATGTTACTTTATTATCAACCTTGAATAATTCCTTAAGAAGAAAAAGGGATGTTTCCCCTCAGGATGAAGCCATAATAGCAGCACAACAGTTGGTAGATTCTACAATTCCTTTAACCAAATCTCAGATAGATGCATTTACAGGTACTGTTTGGCTCTCAACCTTTGGAGCCATAGCACCCACTAGAGAATATGGTACCCAGATTATGCGATTACAGGCAGTTGTTGAACTTACAGCCCTGGATCTCACAGAGGCTATTAGTGTGCTACAAGGTGAAGTAGACAGGGTCTCCACTTATGCAGCTCAGAATCGCATGGTTTTAGACTACTTACTAGCGAAGGAAAATGGCGTATGTGGCCTAATTTCTGATTACTGTTGCAGTATGCTTGATAATAAAGGAAACGTAGTGAAAGGTTTGCTGGATAGGGTTAGAAATCGTACATTTGTATCAAGTAGTAGTTATGTAAGTTCTTTTTCTGATTTTTTTGATTCTGTTTCTTCTTTCTGGAGTTTATTATCTAGGCCCCTGCAAGGCCTATTAGCTTCATTATTTGGCTTATTAGGGATTATCATTTTAGGAGCATTAATTCTTTGTTTGATATCAACTTGTTGTAAGAAATCAGTGGAGACACTGACCCCTAAAATGATGTTACAGATTGACCCAGAAGCTAGCTACGATCCATTTTTAATACCGATGTCTGAGTTTCCTTATCTGTGAAATGATTCTTTACAGAATCAGAGGAAGGGCTGAAAGAAAGCTTGATTGTACCGGGTTGGATACACAGTCAGGCCCTGTGTATAACATTATATTGCTATAATCCCTAAGAAAGAGTTAATATCATTTGTAGCTCCATATTTAATACCATCCTTGAAAAGTCTGTAGAAGAAATTGGGTGAAAGGTTTAGATAGCATAAACATTAGCCTATGTTATTAGAAAGATAAGTAAAAGGCAAGCTGTTTACCCAGCCTCTCAGTCTCACTGTCTCTGGTCAGAGATATCAAACTGTCAGTGTTAGGATTAATTAGAATTAAGGCCTACATAGTCATGTCTGAGAATATATGTATGTCTTTTCATGATGGTCTATGACATGCATGCCTATAGAAAAGTATATTATGAATATACGTAACACTAGACGTAGAATAGAATATGTATATTATGAATATACGTGATGTGAGACGTAGAATAATAAAGTGAAATTATGCTGTGTAATGGAATCTTTACCTATAATAAAGAGGCCTAAAGCTTTGATTTCAGAGTAAACATAGGCAAAGGCCTAGCTTGCTCTCCCAAAGCGCTTTGGTCCTGTGTTTATAATACAAGTGTGTTGTGTATTATTTACAGATTTGTATATTATCTAAAGATTGTGATCAGTTAACCTTCTCCTTGTTTTGTGTGCGGATTTCTGTGACCCAAGAGCCTGCCTTGTTGTAGGTGAGGGGAGGTGCAGAGTACATCTTTCAAAAAGGAGTTAGCTCTGCCATAGTTAGGGAAGAAACTTCAGTTTAGTTAGAAGCCAGGCAGGCAGAACCTTTTTCTTTCTCCTACCTGGAATGGGTTAAAAAAAAATAATTAAATCAAAATGGAGATATTACTCCAGGCTCTGGTGGAAGGGCAACAGCAGCAGCTACAGTGCACCATAGTGGAGGGACAGCAATAGCTGCAACGTGCCCTACTGGAAGGACAGCAGCAATAGCTGCAGCTACAGCAGCAACAGCAGCAACAACAACAGCAGCTGCTATAGAACATTTTGCAGGCACAAGGGGCATAGCAGCAACAAGTACTACAGAAATCAGTGGAAATGCAGCAGGGTTCGCTAGCGTAGATCTCTCAGGTGCTTCAAGAATGGCAGCTCACCCCCTGGTACCACTCCTGCCTAAAATGGGGGAAGGTGAGGATCCAGATTACTTCCTAGCAAATTTTGAGCGGACAGCTCGACTGGCTGGAATCAATGTGGATTACAGATCTTGGAAACTTGCTGACTTCCAGGAGGCTAACCCTGATGGAGGGGCCGCCTATGCAGCAGTCAAGACTGCCATCTTGAAGCAAGCCGGGTGTATTCTCAGTAGTAGTAGTAATGTATACCAGAGGCCTACAGGCAACAGTTCAGAAGAGGGGTCATGAGACTGAAGGAAAATCCCCAGAATTTCCTTTATCGATTGAAAGAGACTGCCTGGAAATGACTGCAACCCGAGGTGAAGACTGGAGTGGAGGTGGCCAAGATTATTTTGCTGGACAGTTTCTAGAGGGCTTAATCTCCCCCATAAGACAGTGGGTGTGCCATTTCACTAAACTGACCCTGGAAAGCGCAGTGGAAGTTGCAGAAGGCTCTTATGAAGCTCAGTCTATAACTGAGCCACCCAAGACGAAGGAAACAAGGCCAGCAGTAGCCCAAGGCGGCTGGGGAGGAAAACCTGCACCTTTGAGGGCCCCTGCGCCTAGGCTTCCATGTTCCCCAACCGCCCGAGGATCCTTAGGTGGTTATTTAACTTGCTTCAAGTGTGAAGGCAGGGGCCATTATGCCCATGAGTGTCACATGGCGATGAGAGAACCAATGGACATAAATGTGATGACTTCCCACTAGTGTAAATTTGTGGGAGCATCCCTAGTGGAGGGGGAATTGTTTGTAATTGTTTGGGGGACACTGGTCTGCAATCCCTGGTGAACTTGGTAAGTGTGAAGACTCTCATCAGGTGAGACACCATGACAAGGCATCAGATAAATTTTTGAAGCTCATGACTTTAGTTTGCATCCATGGAGACCAATGGCCATATCTGATGGTAAAAATTGAATTAAAAATCCCTGGGGGAAGGGATACTCTTGAGATGGTAGTTGTACCCTGGATGACAGTTCAGGGAGAGAGCCTCTTTCAATTGAAAGCAAATTCTGCTACGAGGGGACATGGGATGAGGGTGAAGGGAGATAGATTCAGGAGTGATATGCGGAAATATTTCTTTACGGAAAGAGTAGTGGATCCGTGGAATAGTCTCCCAGTGGAGGTGGTAGAGATGAGGACAGTAATTGAATTCAAAAAAGCATGGGACCAACACAGAGGATCTCTAAAGGTAAAAACGTGGACTGTTGTAGTTGTTGATATGGAAGGACAGACTAGATAGGCCATGTGGTCTTTTTCTGTCATCATGTTTCTATGTTTCTATGTTTCTATGACTTACCCAGTGATTATAGGCTAAGATTTCCATAATTGTAAAGACATCTGGAACCGGGGAAAGGGCAACTCAGAAGAGAGGGCTGAAGAGGATTTTCCATGACTCTTCCCTTTAGAAGACCCAGACTCGTTCATAGAAAACCCCAAAACTCCCAAGTCTTGCAGACAGTATCGGGTGGAAAAGGCCTGTTGTAATCCTAGGGGCATCTATGGAGGGGGGATCTGGGGTGGAAGAATCCATGAACTGATCTGTGGATGAAACCCGAGAGCAGCCCATCCCCCAGTTGGGAGATCCTGGGGTGGAGGACAGACTACCTGAGTGAGTTGGGGCAAGGAGCCCAGTTTAAAAGGGCCCAAAGGGAAGATGATACCCTTAGAAATGTCTGGGACCAGGTTTATATGGTAGAGGGAGTCCCAGTAGGTAAATTGGAGTCTTCCTGGAGATGTTTTCCCTATTTCTTGGTGCGAAAAGATCTGTTGTATAAGATTGCCAGAAGAGTGATAGAGGGAAAAGAGTTAGAACAGTTGGTAGTCTCCCGACCATTCTGATGGCAAGTAATGGACTTTCCGCATAATCATCCATTGGGTAGACACCTGGGGGTAGAAAAAAATCCAAGAGCGATTTTAAAACCCAATTTTACTGGCTGGGGCTCTTTGGTCAGTCCTGCCCCACCTGCCAGTTGAATAGTCCAGCCAAGATTAGGCCTGTCCCTCTAGTGCCAATACCTGTTGTTGAGACCCCATTTGAAAGGATTGTGATAGATTTGGTGGGACCATTGGAACACACACCTCAGGGCCACAAATATATCCTGGTGGTGATGGACTATGCCACCCGGTACCCGGACATGATAGCGTATGAAATACGAAAACCACAACATTGGCCAATGCACTTTGGAGACTTTTCTCTTGAGTAGGGATATCTGCAGAAATCCTCACAGATTGTTTGTTTGATTCCCAGATAATGAAGCAAATATGCACCTTCTTGAAGATCCAGACTTTGTGGACATTAGTGTATCACCCACAAACCGACAGACTGGTTGAATATTTTAACAAAACATTGAAACAGATGCTAAAGAAGTTGTTCAGCATCTAACCTTTTCAGTATGTGGTCCAACAAAGGGCTGGCAAGGCACACTATTTTATTTTTTATTTATTTATTTGCAGTCTCTTTTATACCGCGCTATTCGACATCAGTGCGGTTTACAATGAACATAAGAGTTGCACATCTCAATTTCGTGATTTGTGCTTACAGTGAAACAGGTATAATAACTTGGGTATACATTAAACAGGAAAATTAAACTTGGGTATGCATTAAGCAGGTATAACAGGTAAAATAGGGTATAAATAAACAGTCCCTTAACAAGAAGACACGATGAATAAATACAGTCTACTTTATGCAACAATATAATGAGTTATGCGGCACTGCATAAGTTTCTCATGGTGGTTGGAGGGGAAGGTGTGATTGCGAGTGATCAGTCTGGGAATGTGACGTGCATGAGTTTGAGGTGCTGCATTGAGATGTGAGAGTGGGTGAGTGTGGGGAGAAGACTGCATCACTAGAACGCAGACTTCTTGTCCCGCATGGAAAGTCCGGAGATACCAGATGCTCACCCGTCTAGGGAGGGTATGTGATGGGGTATATGAGAGCTCCCCATCTCCCCCCCCCCCTGGAAATCTCACAGCCAAGCCTAGCACACGTGAGGGATTGCCCTGGAATAGATTGAAATCTCTGTCCCTTTAAGGAAAAAGGCAGGAGAATGCCTTGGGAGGGTATGACTCGGCCTCAGGTTTTATCCCCAAGAGCAGGAGACCTGGACAGAGGGAGAGAAGAGTCTGGCCTCCTGAAGCTTACTTGCAAATCTGATCCTGATGAGGGACCACTTTTGGAAAAAGGAAGGAGGTGAGCTACCTGGGAACATTGTTTGTTTTCTTACTATTCTTCGGGGCATGGCTGGGAGCCATGCCCAGAGACCAAAGTCCAGTGAAACCAACAGGCTGGGATTCTGAGATTTGACTGAACTTTATTTGAGGGCCGGGAAGGTCCCAGAGAACCACTCTTGTGAAGTCAACAAGCTAGGGAATTAAGAAAATAAGAATATAGGAACATAAGATATGCCATACTGGGTCAGACCAAGGTCCATCAAGCCCAGTATTCTGTTTCCAACAGTGGCCAATCTAGGTCATATGTACCTAGCAGTTTCCCCAAGGGACACAGGTTCCACAATGCTTGTATTGGTTCAAGCATTGATATCCTAGGTCCCTTCTTAATAATGGTTTATGGACCTTTCCTCCAGGAACTTGTCCAAACCTTTCTGAATGATACTCCAATATATACTCCAATATATAAACCTTTCTTAAACCCAGCTACACTAACTGTCTTTAGTACATCCTCCGGTAACAAATTACAGAGTTCGATTACACGTTGAGTGAAAAAATATTTTCTTTTATTAGTCTTAAATAGTTTACCCTGTAGCTTCATTGCATGTCCCCTAGTCTTTCTATATTCTGATAACGTAAAAAATCGATCTACGTTTACCCGTTCCACTCCGTTCATTAATTTATAGACTTCTATCATATCTCCCCTCAGCCGCCTCTTTTCCAGGTTAAAGAGCCCTAACCTTTTTAGCCTTTCTTCATAGGAGTATCCTTCCAAACCCTTTACCATTTTGGTGGCTCTTCTCTGAACCTTTTCTAAAATCGCTATATCCTTTTTAAGATACGGCGACCAGAATTGCACACAATATTCAAGGTGCGGTCTCACCATGGAACGATACAGAGGCATTATAATATCTTTTGTATTATTTTCCATTCCTTTCCTTATGATACCTAGCATTCTATTTGCTCTCTTGGCCGCTGCTGCACACTGGGCCGAGGGTTTTAACATGGTATCCACAATGATGCCTAAATCTTTTTCCTGGGTGGTGGTTCCTAATGTGGAACCTTACATCGTGTAACCATAGTTTGCGTTGTTCTTCCCTAGGTGCATAACCTTGCACTTGTCCACATTAAATTTCATCTGCCATTTTGATGCCCAGTCTTCCAATTTATCAAGATCCCCTTGCAATTTTCCACAATCCTCTTGGGTTTTAACAACTTTAAATAGTTTTGTATCATCTGCAAATTTGATAACCTCACTCGTTATTCTACTATCCAGGTCATTTATGAATATGTCAAAAAGCAGCGGACCCAGCACAGATCCCTAAGGTACACAACTATTCACCTTTCTCCAATGGGAAAATTGGCCATTTAGCCCTACCCTCTGCTTTCTATCTTTTAACCAGTTCCTGATCCACAGTAGTACACTGCCTCCTATCCCATGACTCTTTAGTTTTGCTAAAAGTCTCTCATGAGGGACCTTGTCAAAGGCTTTCTGAAAGTCCAGATACACAATATCAACCGACTCACCTTTGTCCACCTGTTTATTCGCTCCTTCAAAAAAACATAACAGATAAGTAAGACAAGATCTTCCTTGTCTAAAGCCATGTTGGCTGTCTCCCATTAGGTCATGACTATCTACATGCTGAGTAATTTTATTCTTTATGATGGTTTCTACCATTTTTCCCGGTACTGACGTCAGGCTCACCAGTCTGTAGTTTCCCGGATCACCCCTGGAACCCTTTTTAAAAATTGGTGTTACATTGGTGATCCTCCAATCTTCAGGTATTAGAGATGATTTTAATGATAGTTCACAGATTACTAATAGCAGGTCTGCAATCTCATATTTCAGTTCTTTCAACACCCTTGGATGTACACCATCCGGCCCAGGTGATTTGCTACTCTTCAGTTTATCTAATAGTTGTAATACATCTTCCTGATGTATCGATATTTCCTTCAATTCTTCCGCACCTTTAAATACCACTTCAGTCATGAGTAACATCCCTACATCTTCCTCAGTAAAGACCGAAGCAAAGAATTCATTCAGACTCTTCGCTATCGCCTTGTTGCCTCTTAGTGCTCCTTTAACCCCTTTATCATCTAATGGACCAACTGACTCTCTCACAGGTTTTTTGCTACGAATGTACTTGAAAAGGTCTTTACTTCGCGTTTTTCCTTCCTCAGCAAGCTTCTTCTCAAATTCTCCCTTTGCCTGCCTTATCAATGCTTTGCATTTGACTTGCCAGTACTTGTGCTGTTTCCAGGTTTCGTCGTTTGGCTCTTTTTTCCATTTCTCTGACCTCACCTTTAAACCATGCTGGCAGTTTTTTGGACTTCCTTCCACTTTTCTTAAAGCGTGGAATATAGCTGCTCTGGGCTTCCAAGATAGTATTTTTCAACAACAGCCAAGCCTGATGTACGTCTTTAACCTTTACAACTGCTCCTTTTAGTTTTTTCTTAACTGTTTTCCTCATTTTATCATAGTCTCCCTTTCGAAAGTTAAAAGGTAGTACTGTGGATTTCCTTACTATCCCTCCTCCACTAATTAAATCAAAGGCGATCATGCTATGATCACTATTGCCAAGTGGCCCCAACAATCTTATCTCTTGCACTAGATCTGGTGTTCCACTAAGGATTAGGTCTAATATGGCTTCCCCTCTGGTCGGTTCATGAACCAGCTGCTCCAAGAAGCAGTCATTTATTTCATCTAGGAACTTTATCTCCCTAGCATGTCCTGACGTGACACTGACCCAGTCAATACTGGGGTAGTTGAAATCACCCATTACACAGGTACACTAAAAAATTTTTTTTTTAAACTGCCTCTAATGTTTCGATTGATTTTTACGTTTTTTGGTGCGCTGAATCCAAATCTGGTAACCAATTTGCTCCATCACGTACAGATTTTTTGCTACATTGGGTTAGCAGTTTGAGGTGAACGTTTCAGATTGAGTGCGATCGAGATAAAAGTTTCTTGGATGAATTCTTTATACTAATTGTTTAGTAGTTATTCAAATAAGAATAAAGAAAATTGTAACAAGGCAGCACATAAGAATAGAGTAATGTCAACAAAACACACTGTGATGGTAGCAAAATTGTCTGCACTTAAAACAGCCACATACATGTGCACAAACATTGAACATATAAGAGCGAGGTTAGACACAAAGCAAAGCAAAGAAATGTGCAAAAAATGTTGTACAGGTATGTATGTAAGAATAGAAAACGCAAACCGCACCATTGCAATACATGAAGACAAACACCCGATGGTGTGAAAATAAAATTCTAATAAATAAGATCCGACACTGTGGTAATAACTAGCAAATTTTTATTTCAAAGTTTAGTAAAAACACGATATTTGTCAACACAGTTTAGATTTTAAAGTCATTCTTGGGTCAATCAATCTCCTGGTGGGCCCGTTTCTTCTTCCCCCGAATGCTTCTCTTGGTGCGCTGCTTGGCGTATTTTTCATCTGAGGTTTCCCGCAGCAGCAACCAGCAGAAATCAGCCATCATAGTGGTGTTCCATCTTCCTTGGTACCTTCTCTCTGCGTCCTTGATGTCCTGGTGAAACCTTTCACCTTGTTCTTCACTGTACGCCCCCAAGGTTTCGGGAAAGTAGTTCACATGGGAGTGCAAGAAATGGACTTTCAGGCTCATGTTACAGCCTTGTTCTTTGAAGGCATTGAGCATCCTGGCAACAATATCCTTATAGTTCTCATCCCGCCTGTTCCCCAAGAATTTGAGAACAACATCCTTGAAGGAATCCCAGGCTTCTTTTTCCTTCTCAGACATCGTTTCAGCGAATGCTCCATCTGAAATGAGTTTCCTTATATCAGGGCCAACAAACACTCCTTCCTTTAGCTTTGCTTCAGAAAGTCGGGGGAACTTTGAGCAAAGGTACCGAAAGCACTCACCATCTTTTGGAAGGGACTTGATGAATTGCTTAATGAGACCCCACTTAATGTGGAGAGGTGGTAATAGAATTTTATCACGAGGTACCAAGCTCTCATGAAGAACATTTTTCTCACCGGGTCTCAAATACTCCCGAATTGGCCAGTCTTTTTTCCCCCAGTGTAGGTCGCGGGCCAGGCTATCCCACAAGCAAAGGAAGCAGGGATATTTGGTGAAACCGGATTGCTGCCCTAATAGCATGGATAGAATTTTAAAGTCTCCACAAATCATCCACTTATGCTCATCATAACGAATCTTCTGAAGAATCAGGGCCAAATTCTCGTATTTTTCTTGGAGAATAACAGAGTGAGCAATAGGAACTGAAGCGAATGTGTTGCCATTATGAAGAAGAACACCTTTTATGCTGTCTTTTGACGAATCAATGAACAGCCGCCATTCAGCAGGATCATACTTGAGTTTAAACTTTTCCATCACTCCGTATATATCGTTGCAAAATACCAAATCTTCCTCTTTGCTGAAATATTTCAAAAATTGTGTCTCGCGGTTTCGGTACCAATAAAAAGTTGTTCCTGGTGACAATAGATTTTTCTGTTTAAGCCGAGAACCTAGCAGTTGGGCAGCATCTTTTGGGAGTCCTAAATCCCGGACTAAATCATTCAATTCAGCTTGAGAGAAAAGTTCAGGTTTGGGATCTGGTTCAGTTTCAAACTCGGAAGTACTGGACTCATCGGGAAAAGCCATCTGATGAGTCTCATCATGATCAGAACCGTCCACACAAATATGATCCAAAGATTTTGGTGGTTCAGGCACAGGTACTTCGTTGCTATGAGGCATAGGCCTAATTGCGGAGGGAAGGTTGGGGTAACTTATTACGTTCTTATTTTTAAGTTGTATCCCTTCACAATGCAAGAGCAAAAATAGCAGTCACTGCTGTGGTCTCTTTGTTCACGCCACATCATAGGTATTCCGAAACGAAATGCTTGTTTTTTACCTTTCATCCATAAGCGTAGATCTTCCTCACATGTCTTGCACACTTTGTGAGGAGCCCACGGTTTGTCTTGATCGCCTAACTTCAAACCGAAATAGGCGAAATATACTTTTTTAATAAATGCAGAAATGTTCCTCTGCCGCTTTTTCACGGTATATTCCCCACAAATAAAACAAAAACTGTCCGGAGAGTTGACGCAACCTCTGGCTCTGTGAGCCATCACAAATACACAGCACTGCAAACTACAACTGTAGTGAACCACTTCGGAATAAAGCTGGATTACGACTGAGCAAACAAAAGGTAATAATGAACTTGCAAGAAACTGAAATTTGACAGGAACGTTCATGTCGCAACCACTGTGTTTGAGCGAGCGAACGAGGCGAGGCGAACAGGAAAGAACATGCGCCAGCGCGAGTACTGGATTTAGCCCCCCAGCTCCCAATTGTCCTGTTAATGTATAAAATGAATACAAAACACTCTAAAATATCATGAGGGAGTGTTTCTAGTTAGTTAACCATTACAACCTCTATTTTGGGCCAAGAAAATACACTGCAGTCGGCTAAAAAGAAATTATGTGAACATTCCTTATATGGGTAAGAAATCTAATTTTGCAAGAAAACGTGACGTGATGGAACATTTTGGCTATTTTTCCTGGATTCAGCACCCCAAAATCTATAGGAATCAGTTGCAAAACTGGAGGCAGTTTTTTGGTAGTGTACCTGTGTTATTATTACTGTGCTGTAACTTTTGTTAGCTTCCTTGATTTATTTGAGCATTTCATCATCCATTTGTTCATTCTTGCCAGGCGCTCGATAGTACACCCGCACTGCCATTGC
The DNA here is from genome assembly GCA_033557465.1 of Ichthyophis bannanicus. NCBI lineage: Eukaryota > Metazoa > Chordata > Amphibia > Gymnophiona > Ichthyophiidae > Ichthyophis > Ichthyophis bannanicus. The sequence goes on along the minus strand of CM066033.1, from coordinate 1,076,718,598 downwards.
CTTCCCCTTTTTACATGGAAATTCAATCCATATAGATTCTACAGCAGATTTTGTTTCCTGCAAAACTTTAATCCTTTCTGACTCAATGCCCTCTCTAACATAGAGAGCAACCCCTCCACCAATTTGATCAGCTCTATCATTACGATATAGTTTGTACCCAGGTATCACAGTGTCCCATTGGTTGTCCTCCTTCCACCATGTCTCTGATATTCCAATCATATCTAGCCTTTCATTTAGTGCTATATATTCTAACTCTCCCATCTTATTTTTTAGACTTCTAGCATTTGCATACAAGCATTTTAGAGAATGTATTTTATTCATATTAATTTGGCTATTGTTAGACATGGGTAATTTAGGATCTTTAAGCTCTGTATGCTCCATACTTGAGGGCATTTGGGCTACTTTACTATTTTGTGGAACCTCTCTGCTTTTGGTAGTATCCTTCAAAGATACATTCTTCCGAACCATCCGCTCTTGGGCGACTGTCGGCTTTCCCCTAATATCTAGTTTAAAAGCTGCTCTATCTCCTTTTTAAAAGTTAATGCCAGCAGCCTGGTTCCATCCCGGTTAAGGTGAAGCCCATCCCTTCGGAAGAGCCCCTCCTTTCCCCAGAATGTTCCCCAGTTCCTAACAAATCCAAAACCCTCATCTCTGCACCATTGTCTCATCCACGCATTGAGACTCCGGAGCTCTGCCTGCCTTTTGGGTCCTGCGCGTGGAACAGGAAGCATTTCAGAGAACACTACCCTGGAAGTTCTAGATTTCAACTTCCTACCTAAAAGCCTAAATTTAGGCTCCAGAACCTCCTTACCACATTTTCCTATGTCATTGGTACCGACATGTTCCAAGACAGCAGACTCCTCCCCAGCACTATCTAAGACCTTATCTAGGTGGAGCGTGAGGTCCGCTACCTTTGCACCAGGCAGGCATGTTACCAGGTGATCCTCACATCCACCAGCCATCCAGCTATCTACATGCTTAATGATCGAATCACCAGCTATAACGGCTGTCCTAACCCTTCCCTCATGGGCACATGGCCCTGGAGAAACTTCCTCGGTGCGAGTGGGTTTTACATCACCTGGAGGACAGGTCCTAGTTACAGGATCACTTCCTGCCACACCAGGGTGATGCTCTCCTGTCACGTGACCTCTCTCCTCCATGGCAACAGGGATGCTGCCAGAATGGAGGTTGGACTTCAGGACTATATCCCTGTAGGTCTCGTCTATGTACCTCTCTGTCTGTCTTATGCTTTCCAAGTCTGCTACTTTAGCCTCTAGAGAACGGACTCGTTCCCTGAGAGCAAAGAGCTCCTTGCACCTAGTGCACACGTAAGACCTCTCACCAGCTGGGAGAAAATCATACATGTGACACTCAATGCAAAAGACTGGAAAGCCCCCATCCTGCTGCTGGTCTGCTGTCTGCATCTTAGTTTTAAGTTTGTGTTTAGATCTAAGTTCTTTACTTACTAATGGTTGCTATGGATATTTATACTAATAAAACTGTATCTAATACGTGTAATATACCTTGTTCACCTGAAGCTTAACTAATCTCAGGTCCTTAGTGTATGACTGATTTGGGTAGTGAGCTTCACCTGAGAGCACCTCCTGTCTTGTAAGATGTGTAAGTACCTATAAAGCTACGATTATCGCAGGGGTGGGTGGGTGTGGGGAGGGAGGGAGGGAAATAACACTTATTAAAAAAGGGCTGCTACACAGTACCCTGTCTTGTGCTGCTGAGGTATGCTATATTCTGATTTGATTTAAATTATAGCTCTTAGCTGCTGCTAGGCTCTAACTTCTTATGAAATTTAAACTACAAGCTCTCTGCTGAGTTCTAAATTTAACCAGAAAGCTCTCTTCTGTGTTTTAAATTTAAGCTAAAAGTACTTTGCTGATGCTAGGCCCTGAGTGACTATTAAATTTAGACTACAAGCTCTCTGCTGGGTATGAAATGTAACCAGAAAGTTCTGCTCTGTGTTTTAAAACTAAAAGTACTTTTCTGATGCTAGGCCCTGAGTGACTATTAAATGTAAATTACAAGCTCTCTGCTGGGTATGAAATGTAACCAGAAAGTTCTGCTCTGTGTTTTAAAACTAAAAGTACTTTTCTGATGCTAGGCCCTGAGTGACTATTAAATGTAAATTACAAGCTCTCTGCTGGGTATGAAATGTAACCAGAAAGTTCTGCTCTGTGTTTTAAAACTAAAAGTACTTTTCTGATGCTAGGCCCTGAGTGACTATTAAATGTAAACTACAAGCTCTCTGCTGGGTTCCAAATGTAACCAGAAAGCTCTCTTCTGTGTTTTAAATTTAAACTAAAAGTACTTTGCTGTTACTAGGCCCTGAGTGACTATTAAATTTAAACTACAAGCTCTCTGCTGGGTATGAAATGTAACCAGAAAGTTCTCCTCTGTGTTTTAAATTTAAACTTAAACTGCTGCTACTAGGCCCTAACTGATTTAACATAAATAGTGGGTTCACAGATTAATTAGCTTTAATACAAAGAATTCCTTTTAGAAAATTACCAGAAGTATATACTCACAGTTGCAGATCTCTCTCCAGAAATAACAGTCCCTTTTTCTAGTCCTTCAAGACACTGTTGGATAGTCGAAGAATAATAAAAGTGTTTTTCTTTTTCCCTTACCTGTGGTTGCCTAGTGTTTTTAAAGATTTCTTGCAACCACAGGCCATAAGAACATAAGAACATAAGAAATGCCATATTGGGTCAGACCAAGATCCATCAAGCCCAGTATCCTATTTCCAACAGTGGCCAATCCAGGTCACAAGTACCTGGCAGGTACCCAAAGTCTAGAGCTTCCACAATGCTCATCATGGGGTAAGCAGTGGATTTCTTGGGTCTTCTTTAATAATTGGTATGGAACTTTCCTCCAGGAACTTGTCCAAACCTTTTTTAAACCAAGCTACATTAACAGCTTTTACTACATCCTCCGGTAACAAATTCCAGAGTTTGATTATGCATTGAGTGAAACAATATTTTCTCTTATTAGTCTTATAAGGGTTACATTGTAGCTTCATTGCTTGTCCTCTAGACTTTCTACTTTTTGGTGGTGTAAACAACCGATCTACGTTAACCCGTTCAACTCCATTCATTAATTTATAGATTTCTATCATATCTCCCCTCAACCTTCTCTTTTCCAAGTTGAATTGCCCTAACCTTTTAAGCCTTTCCTCATAGGGGTATCCTTCAATCCGCTTTACCATTTTGGTGGTTCTGCTCTATACCTTTTCTAATTCCACATTGCACACAATATTCAAGGTGTGGTCGAACCATGGAATGATACAGAGGCATTTTAACATCCTTGGTTTTATTCTCCATTTATGATTCCTAGCATTCTATTTGCTTTCTTGGCTGCTGCTGCACACTGGGTGGAGGGTTTCAACGTATTATCAATGATGATGCCTAAATCTTTTTCTTGAATTCTGGTTTCTATGGTGGTGCCTTGCATCGCGTAACCAAAGTTTGGGTTGTTCTTTCCTTGATGCATAACTTTGCACTTGTCCACATTAAAATTCATCTGCCTTTGAATGCTCAGTCTTCTAATTTTTCAGGGTCCTCTTGCAATTTTTCACAATCCTCTTGGGTTTTAACAACTTTAAATAGTTTTGTGTCATCTGCTAATTTGATAACCTCACTCATTATTCCCATTTCCAGGTCATTTATGAATATGTTAAAAAGTAGCGAGCCCAGCACAGATCCTTGGGGTACACCACTATTTACTTTTCTCCATTGAGAAAATTGGTCATTTAGCCCTACTCTCTGCTTTCTATCTTTTAACCAGTTTCTGATCCACAATACTATACTGCCTCCAATCCCATGACTTTTTAATTTTGCCAAGAGTCTCTCATGAGGGACCTTGTCAAAGGCTTTCTGAAAAAAACAGATACACTATATCAACTGGCTCACCTTTGTCCACCTGTTTATTCACACCTTCAAAAAAATGTAACAGATTAGTAAGACAAAATCTTCCTTTACTAAATCCTTGTTGTCTTTCTCCCATTAAACCATGACTATATACATGATCAGTAATTGTATTCTTTATACTAGTTTCTACCATTTTGCCCGTTACTGATTATAAAAACTGACACTCCCACTATATTCGTTATGAGAATCGTCCGCTCCCCATCGCAAATCTAAAGATGCGTCTTAATATATGACCTGGGTGGGGTGTAGACCTTCCTACTGTGGCATTGCTAGACCAGGCCTTGAAAGCCAATGATTCAGGCACTTGCTGTGGAGAAACTACTGCCAACACAATGAGTGGTATTAGTTGCTTCCCAAAGTGGTACTACCACAGCAAGCTGTACTAAATTCAGGGGGACAACTGTCCCTGTCCCCTGCATCTAGCACAGTGCCCCATGCTAGTAATGCAGCCCAGACCCATGGTACTATTGTGAACAGGAACAAAGACAGGAAGCGGCAGATTCAACACCCAATGACTTTATTATAACCAAATAAGTGGCCTAAGCCCAACACAGGCCGTGTTTCGTATGTCACTTCATCAGGGGCTATCAGGACACACTAAAAAACAAATTATAAAATTACATTAATATAATCAAACCTAAAACAATAAATATGCAAAAAAGTGGGGTTAAAATAAAAAAATTGTGACATGAATATACAATACACTTAAAATAAAGGCAGGGACTGCAATTCAGCCTGCCCTGCAAGTACAGGCCATGCTTTACTAACTCAGTCTGGGTTTTACAATGGAGCCACGGCTCCATGGTTCGGTTGCCATGGCACCACAGTTCTATTATAAAGCCGCAATCCCAGCCACTGGCTCCTGCACCATATTCCTCGCAGCCTGACCCTCGATCCAGCCTCCCAAGGCCAGGATTGGGCTGCAGGGAATGCTCACTGCCCCCTCCTGCTGCTTTCTGGCCCCGGGCCCGCCGACCCATGGCAATAGGGAAGTTATTCCACCTCTGAGGTGGAATAACTTCCCCGTGCAGGTCTCCAGCCCCGGATGTACAGGGCTGACATTAGAATTGGCCCTGTACATCCAGGGCCGATGAGTGCCCACTGCCCGCTCTAACTCTGCCCCCAATCTGCCCCTTCCCCATCCCTGTCTAACTTCCTCATACAATAGGCGGGGAAATTAGCCACCTGCAGGAAGGGACACAAATAGCAGGGATGGATGTCCCGTTGGTTTCGCGGATCAGAATGACCCCATATGCTATTATGTTATACCAGCTGTTGTTTATAGGTGCGGGTAATCTTTTTGGCAGATGTATGTTTATTGTGACTGAAAGTGAGAGAGAGTATGTGTGTGTGTGTGTGTGTGCGTGTGTGTTTGTGTGTGTGTGTGTGCGCGTGCACGCTTTGAGGGTTACACGGGAGGATCTGGTGTGCTCATCTGCAATTCAGGGAGGCCATGAACGGCTGGCCGGAACCTGGACCATATGGATAACTGCAGTGTCACCAGATGCCAGTATGATAGGGAAGCCATTCATCAGCTGTGCCAGGCACTGGGAGACATGACTGATGTTGTGCCAACATTCCTCAGATTGTTCCATGAGGCCTACATCCTTCCCCAGTCCAGGATCTATGCAAGCTGCGAGAGTGGTGATATATGTGGAGACTGGCTACCTGGGTATGATGGCACAGACATCCCCCCCTCCCTTGCCTACACAAGCCTGACCAGGGGAGCAGTGAAACAAAGCAGACTGTGGGAAGACAGACAGGGTTGCCCCACAGTAGATGTATACAGACCACTATGCCACAACAGGACAGGTGTAGCTGCTGTGAGAAATGTGGTAAACAAATGCCATAGGCAGAAGGCCATACTACTACTATTACTACTACTACTGATCATTTGTATAGCGGTAGAAGGCATGTGCAGTGCTGCACAGACACATGTAAAAGATGGTCCCTGGTCAGCAGAACTTAAATCTTGTCAAGACAGACAACACAGCAGCTGTGGACAGGATACATCTAGAGGGGATGGTATGGAAACACACGGGAGATTAGGTGGATCAGATCCAAAAGTGGAAACTAAGAGGTAAGCATTCAGACTGGATTTGAGAAGGGCCAGAGAAGACCCCTGACATACAGACTCAGGTAGTTTGATCCAGGCTTAAGGAGCAGGGTGAAAGGAGCGAAGTCTGGAAGAGAAGGGCACTCATAGAAATGATCTGACAGAAGAATGGAGTTCCCGAGGAGGGGTGTATGGAGAGTTAAAAGAGGAAAAGTAGTGCGGAGCAGCAGAATGAGTGCATTTATAGGCCATTAGCACAAGGGCATACATTTGTTGCTTAGCAATATTATACATCCTTTAAGGAACTGCAATGTTAGTTTCAGGTTTTGTGCACTTGCAGTTTAAAGCGTGTTTGTAGAGATGTTCAAGGCAGGAATCACTGGGGCCATTTTATAATGCCAAGTAGCATTTGATGCAAGGTATGTCCTGACATACATGTTCATATTTACATTCTCTTATACCATATTAGCATTACTGACTACAACATGATTTCTGATTCTAGCAGTGCCATTAAGCGCAGAAATAGTGGTTCAGGCTTGTGAGGGGTGAATAGATAAACATAGCTTAGCTGGTTTGGATATAGACATTTTTACTCAAGGTCTATGAAATTTGATAGTCAAAGAGAGGCACTTTGATGTCTCCATTGGAAAACTCTTCATCTAAACTGCCATTTTGGAGTAGGCTAGCTAGTTCCCACTAGAATACATGTCATTTTCAAATAGAAGATGATATCTCCATGTCTAGGCAACTGTCAAAACCTACGGACCTCGAAGTCTCATAATATCTATATGTGAGGCTGAAGTGAAGGACCAAATGGCTGCATCTCCATGCCAACCTGGCACAACAGGGTTGTGGAATGGATACCGAATCTCATAGCCCCAGATATCTCACAATACATGGCCAACTCTAAACATTCTTTCTGCTGTGCACAACAAAGTTGCAATCTTCTAGTTGGAAGGAGACAGAGATGGTTGCAGCTGCACATAGGAAAGAAAAAGATTATGTTGTAGCTTACTCAACCTGTGTTGATTAGAGGATTTTTTAATTTTCAGGTGTAGGAGGGAAGAGAGAGAAACTATGAAGATCAAGCTAGAAGGCGGGAAGGGAAGATGTTGCTGTGCCAAAGCTAGGGGACAAAGAGTGTAGTGATCGGGCTAGGCTTAGAAAAGAGGGAAGAGTGTTGGTATGCAAAGTACTGTTGAGGGGAGAGAACACTGGAATTAGAGTGGTGTCTAAGCACTAAGGAAGAAAGGTGGGGAAGAGGAGAAATCTGGGGGAGGGAAGAGAGAATACACAAGTATGGAATGTGATCCCGCAGTTGGGTAGTTAATACATGCATGAGTTAGCCTTTTTTTGTTGGATTCTTTTGATAGTTTTTATGCAATTTCTATCAAAAATACAGCATTCCAGAACTTTAAATGAATAAGCTCATTTAACTCAATTAAAGGTCTGCAGCATCGAATTAAAAATCTATAGCCTCTGTTTCTAAATATGTGAAGTGATATAAACTAATCTATTATAAGAATAATGGCCTTTCAGAATTCAAATTGATCACTGAAATAAATCATCATATTTAATCTATGAAAGATGGACTCTGTTCTAGTCTTTTAGCATAGGGGCCAATATTCAGTGGCACTGTCAATACTCAAGAGGAATGTTTACTAAATCACAGTAGCCTTTTGCAACTATCGCAGTGCAATAACTGCAAAAGGCCGATGTTAAATCCCAAACTTCCACCTTCGTGGCTTCTCAGAATGGCCACGATCACATGGTCCTGCCATTTAGCCTCATGCTAGGGGGCATCATTGCAAGATCACAGCCCTTTTAGTTACTACTATTAAGGAGGCCTCCTATTCAGGGGGGGGGGGGGATCGGTGCCAAGGGTGGGGAGTTACTTTTTTAAATATTGTCACCTCGAGGTAGGCCAATTGGGGAGATGCAAGGTCACTTACTGGCCACAATGCCATGCAAACACGATCGCCTACAGATAATGCTAGCTCTTGAGTTGGCGTTATATGCCGTTGTGATCAGGGCATTTTTGGCAGCCATCACTGGTCCACACACAAAATGCAGACATCATGGAAATGTGCCACAATGTCTGCATTTTTCCTGTGTTAGCTGCTACCACCAGATGCTTTTTCCACGTTAGTGCCATAGTAGCAGCTAATGCATTTAGTAAACATGCCCCTTAAAAATAACTGGATAACTTATTTTTAAGTAGATTTTCAGATGGTAAAAGTAATGGAAATGCTTCTGAAATGAGAGTTCACTAACTAAAATGCAGTGAGTTGCAAAAGAAGGGATAGAAAGTTTTTTTTAATCAGAGGTAAGTTGTGTTAAATGAATCTTATTAATTTCTTTAACTGAATGACCAGAGGATTAGATGACAGCATTTGCTGGAGGCAGTTTAATTGAATTTCAGCAGTCTTTCATACTGTTCCATATAGGCTTTAGAGTGGCTCCCAAGGTAGTGAACTAGTTAAAGATTGGTTGGCTCACAAAAGACTGAGGAAGAGATAAATAGAATTCACTTGGAGGAGAAAAAAGTGACAAGAGGGATACTCCAGAGATTTGTCCTTCAGTTGGTTCTGTTCAGTATATTTGTGAGCTATATTGCAGAAGAATTAGAAGAAAAAGTGTGCCTTTTTACTGATGGCATGAATATCTACAACATGTAGAAATCCCTGAGGTATAGATCAAATAAGATCTGATCTGACGAAGATAGTCCAATGCTTGATAGATAAGCTTAAATGCAAATAGGTACAGAATAATGCATTTGGGAAATAATTTTATAAGACAGCACCAAGATTTAGGTTGCAAACTCGTACGCCTTTTAATGTTGTTTTTTTAGTTATTTATACACATAAGATGCAAAAGTTGGACAGTGAAAACAATAGACAGGAAAAAAATTGATGCCTTTGAATTATGGTGCTGGCGACAAATACTGTGTATACCATGGACTGCTCGAAGAACAAACCAGTCAGTACTAGAGGAGATCAAACCTAAGCTTTCCTTAGAAGCTCAGATGACAAGACTTCGACTTTCATGCTTTAGACACATCAAGCGAAGAGAGAGATCATTAGAGAAAGACATCATGCTTGGCAAGGTAGAAGGTCAGCACAAAAGAGGAAAGCCAGCAATGAGATGGATCTATACAATAACAGCAGCTATGGATGCTTGTCTGTCAACAATGAGCCATCTGGCTGAAGACTGAACACAGTTTAGGACAACTATCCAGAGGGTCGCCATGAATTGACACCGACTCAACAGTACTTAACAACATGCACTTAAGTGGTCACTTGAATGTGTAAATAGACAGTTATGGAATTCCCACTATCGTAAAAGTGTGTACCTTGTTTACCTGGCAAATGCTTTCATTGTGGGTATGTATTTGGGTGGAGTTTGCACAGAGCATGGGCAGAGAGCACAGGTGCATGCATAAGTTATCAAATATTATAATTTACAGGGGAACAGAGAGACCACCTGAAACTGGAATCCAGTAGGGAACACCAGAATTCAGTTGGGATGTGATTCTGGGAGAAAATCTCATCCCCCCCCCCCCAGCAGTGACAACATCTACCTATCACAGGGCTCTTTAAATTTCAACTCTCTTGCAGTTTGAGCAGGAGTTGAGCATGTACTGAGACAAGAATGGTGGTCAGCAGCTTGTGGAACCCAACGGGGAAGTCCCGGTATGACTTGGGATGCAACTCTGGGAAAAAGGCCTGCTCCTGATGGTGATGTCATCTGCCGACTGCTGAACTCTAAATTTCAGCCCTCCTATGGTGAGTGACTGAAGAGGTACCCCTCTTGTCTCACTTCAAGGTCTGTTAGCCAGGAGATTATCTCCTCAAAGATGGGTAGGAGGAAAGGCAAGAATAAATTGGGGGACACCCTCCACTTCCATAACAGTGGATCAATGGAATAGACATTTTTTGCAGAGGAGAACAAATATGACAACTTATCAAGAGGAGCTATTTAATAACTGTATATGTGGGAAAAATCAATGGAAGCAACTCAGTGCTTCAAAGTTTAAGTGCTGGCACTTGAGCCTTGAATCTTGTGTATGCATCTTGTCCTTTTACGAACCTACACATATAAATGCTGGAAGTTAACTACAGAGGCCACATCCTTTCTGACTGAAAATTTAATGGAGAACACCCCCCCCCCCAAATCAAGTATTTACAGTCCTTCAACCGGATACATCTCTACTCCCCCATCACATGCTCACCTACACTCCACCTGCCATTCTGTTTTTTTCTTTTTGGTTCCTCCCTTTGGAATTCCCGTCCCACCACCCTCCATCTGGAAAACATTTTTCCTAGATCCAAGGAAACTCACCTTTTCTGTTCTGCTTTTGATCTTCCCTCTACCTCTCCCTGAGGATCTCTCTCCCCCAGAAACCCCTGTTTGTCTTATAAATGTCCTTTATCTTTGTGTCTCTTTCCTGTCTTATATTGTAGTTCCTTTTTCCTCTTCAGCTTTAGCCATTTCCTGATTAGTTTGTATTTTTCACATTGCCCTGGTGTAAGATGAGGTTATCAAGTAACTGAATAAACAATAAACATAAACCTTTATCAAAGTTCAATTTGGTGAGGGAAAAAAACTTGGGGAGATTAAGGAGGATAACTCCTTTAATTCCTCCTGTAAAAGACGGGTCAGAATGAACACTTTTTCTATTTATTTATTTATTTACAGTTCTTAACTGCAATAATTGAGGAACACTCTTTGAGGTGTACAAAAATAATTAAAATACAAAAACCCCTTTACAATGATCATGACCCCCAGAATTCCAACACTCGCCCTCAATGGCAACCCAACTCCCTAAGAAAAAGTAGATTATGTGCTTATAATTGGCCCAATATCCTCAAGCAGCATCCAACCACACACCTACACTTCTCCTTCACCAAAGGACTTGAACATAAAAAAGAAAGCCTTGAGAAACAAAAAAAAATCTTACGATCATCAATGAGTTTAGCTACATAAAGGGAGCATTCCAAAGCAGGAGAACCTGAACAAAGGAAGCTCTCTTCCAATGCTGGGCTTTAAGACTAATCTTTACGGAAGGCACTGCCAGGAGGCAATCTTCCTGAGACTGCAGAGCATAGGCTGCAATGTAATGAACCAATTTGGCACAAAAATAATCTGCAGCCATCCTATGCAATGCCTTAAATGTCAACACAAGGGTTTTAAATTCTGACTGAAATTTAATGGAGAAACCCTCCCCCCCCCCACCCAATCAAGTATTTACAGTCTCTCAAAAATACACAAAACACAAGTAAAGAAAAGGCAAGTATAGCCAAACTCTTCATATTTCACAGTCCTTAGACCAGCAGTCTTCTCCATGTTCGTCTTTTCTGGATTTCAACTCCTCTTCTTCTAGAAGGCAGGACAGGAGTTGGCGTATTCCTTAGCACACCCTTTACCCCAAAATAATATGCACCTTAAAATATCATACTTAACCTGCAACAATACTAATTCAACCCCTTTTCCAATAAAACTCCCTCTTTACCCTGGGGAGTCTACCTCCAGGTTGGAGATAAGTCTTTCCAAAATACAAAAATAAGCAAAGATCCCAAAGCTCTTCCACTGTGAGGGCAGGGATGCACCTGACTAACAGGTCCCCTCCACTCAACAGCAGAATCTTCAAAACATCTAATAAAGATGTGCCTGGAAGTCAGAACCCTCTCAACGTTCCTTCTTCTCTGTCACCTCCCCAACACAAGGGAAGGTGTTGCCTTCTTCCCCTGATATCACCAGTCCTCTACAGGTTACTGGTCCTTTCAACAATCCCTCCTTGTCTGTACTCTCCCCTTTTTCCTTCCTAATCTTTCTTCACCTTTAAGGCAAGCTGGTCTAGGGGGTTTGTTATCTGCAGGTTGAAGCCTAGTCATTTACTGTACATGCAGAAGTAGCTTCCTTGATGTTCTGGGCCCCCGTCTTCTGGATTCAGTCAGCCTCTCTCCTCACTCCTTGACCTCCTAGAGAAAAGAAGATACTGGGTGTTGATTTACCTATTCTTTTAGGCTTCCCTCCAAAATGTGCAAGGAAATATCTCATTATATTTATTTTATTTAACATCTTTCTTATACCGTTTTTCTACGAGTCAAAACTGTTTACAGAATAGAGTACTTAAACTACGTGACATGTGTGCAATACATTTAATAGATATAATATAATGGAATAAAGGTTACTGGAGGAACATATTCATGAATATTAAAAAATGTGAAAACTGCAGAAACTGAAACTATGTACAAGATACAGTAAGGGGTTAGGTGCTCAGCATGCATTATGTTGATCTTAGTGGGGATCTGCATGTAGTATTCCAGGAATAGCTGAATTTTAAGTTTCTTGTGGAATTCTTCCCTGGATTCAATGGTTCTTATTTGATGTAGTGGATTGTTCTATATTTGAGGGGCATAGAGGGAGAATGCCTTATTGTTTCTTCTTTAATTTGCAAATAGCCTCTCGGGAGGTATGTCTAGTAGGTTGATTGTGTTATGTCTCCTGACCTGTTGTTGCTGGGTTTTCTTATTAGAGACAAGAAGCACTTAGCTGAATGATTATTCATGATCTTGTAGATGTTGAGGGTTACTTTAAATTTGATTCTTGAAGTAATAGGCAGCCAATGAAGTTGCTTAGGGATTGAGGTGATGTGGGTCTGATGTGAAGATCCCTGTATAATTTTTGCTGCCGTGTTTTGCGCTAATCATTTTTGGGAAGTGCCTGGTAAATTAAGTTGCTGTAATCTAGGATAGAGATGATGATTGCTTGGCACACAGTATGGAAATCTGGAGGGTTTAGGAGAATATGCAGGTTCTTTAGGATCCTGATCTTGTGATATACAGATTTGGTAGTTTGCTGTACCTGAGCATGTAGGTTGAGTCCTTGGTCTAATAAGATGCCTAAATATTTAATCTCTGCTTTGACTGTGATCACCTTTTTGACTGTAATTTCTGTTTTGACTGTATATCACATCTATCTTAAGTGTAGCTGGTTGATTGAAGCTAGGATCTCTCGTAATATGCAGGATTTCAACTTTGATGTAGTTGATGTTGAGATTGTATTTCTGTAGCCATTGAGTAATTGCTAAGAAACATTTAGAAATGGTGGAATAATCTGGGGTGATCATGGAGAAAAGTGAGTATACCATGATGTCATCTGTGTAGATGTGATACTGGACATTAAAGCTCTGAATGATATTGCAAAGTGGTTGAGTGTAAATATTGAATAGTACTGATGAAAGTGCAGAACCTTGAAGCTCACCTCGGTTTAGGAAAACGAGGAGGGATTTATGGTTCCCAGCTTTTATTTGTTGTTTGCAGTCTGATAGGTAGTAATGGAACCATTTTAGGGTGGTTCCTTGAAGTCCAGTGTCATGAAGTCTATTGAGCAGTAGTTAGTGGGAGACAAAATCAAATATGGCTGATATGTCTTGAAACAGCAATATAAATCCTTGTATTATGTTTTCTGTGCCTGTGATCAGAGTATTAAACAATGAGGTGAGGAGGGTTTTCACACCGTGATGAGGGCAAAAACCATGCTGGTGTGGATCCAGGGATGTATGTTTACCTTTTATCTTTATCTTTATTTAATTTCTTGATATACCTCCCAGGCTGAAAGGCATTAGAGCGGTTTACAAACAAAATTGACTGTGAGAAAGAGAAAAGAAATGTCATAATTTAGACAGGACAGTAGAGAGAGAGACTGTTAATATGAGATTGTAACTAAATTTGCACTGCTTTGTTGATGATTTTAGCAATGAAAGGAATACAGGAAATTGGTCTGTAAGAAACAGGGGAGGATGGGTACACGTTAGGCTTTTTTTGGGATAGGACGAATGGATGATTGCTTGAGTGGGGTGGGAAGAACCTGTGTGAGAGCAAGTAATTGACCATGTGTGCAATGAATGGAATAAGATAGGACATTAAGATTTTGATCCATGATACAGGGCAAAGATCTAAAGGAGAGGTTGTAGTGTTTAAGGAGGTGATTAAGACGTCAAATTGTTCGTGGCTGATGGGATCAAAGGAGGTCCTGAGGCCACTCCTATTGTCCATTGGCTATGGGAGGGAAGTTCCAGTATGTTGCAATTGTGTGAGGCATGTAGAGATTGTAGATGGAACACCATGTTATGTGGATTGATGGTGATCTCACTTTGGGCTAAAGAGGTATCCTTTGTGAATGATCTTGCTATGTCGAATAGTTCCCTAGGTTTGTTGTTGGCAGTCTTGATTATATTGGTGTGATATTCCAGTTTGGCTTTGATGGTGAGTATACAATACTTGATTTGTTCCTTTAAGTATAAGGTTTGTATCTGTTAGTCCATAGCTTTTCTCCATTTACTTATTTATTTACTTATCTATAGATTGCTTATATACCACACTTTCCCATAGGTTCAAATGTGATTTACATATAACAGTTTTATGAATGGTATAACAATAGGAATACCTATTCATATTACATAGAACATTTGTAACTATTTACAGAGAACAGAGTTAACTATATACATAAAATGGGAACATGTCCCTCACACTAACCGTGTGCAACTATATACAGCGTTTAACTATTATGTAAAGATGTGAATGGGTCCATCGCTCTGACAGTGTATCGCTATGTACACTTGTGAGGTTTTGCTAGTTAACTTTTCTTGTCTAAGGTAAACTGGGTTAGGCTCAAATTGTACTTTGGATTGAGTTGTTATGAGTGTGCAGTAGGTTGTTATCTTCTTGTGTGTCAGTGGTTGTTAAAGGGCCAAAGTGGGCAGTGAAGAGGTGTGTTTTAATCCTTTTGCGAAATAGTTTGATGTAATTTATCTGTCTAATATCATCCGGTAGATTGTTCAAGAGAGTCGGAGCCATGTGAGAAAATGCTTTGTTATTCGTGAATTTTTTGGTTTTAGCAAAGTCTTTTGGTGGTTCTATTCTGTTTCTATTCTTACTTCTTTGATTACGATTTGGGGTTTCCCTGGAGATAAGAGTATTGAGGAATGATGGTGCTAAGTTGTTGATTACTTTAAATGTCGTTACCAGAATTTTGTAGTTTATATGGTGATGTATTGGTAGACAGTGTAGTTGGAAAAGAATAGGGGTAATATGTTGGATGGAACGTGCGTTCAGGATAGTTCTGGCTGCTATATTTTGCACAAGTTGGAGTCTTTTGAGGTTTTGTTTAGAGACATCGTGGAGAACAGTGTTTGCAAAATCAAAGTGGAGTATGATGATGGCTTGAATTACAAATATGAAGTCTAGCAGGTGTATCGGGGGACAGAGTTGTTTTAGCAGCTTGATTTTGTAATGTATCTTTTTTGTTGTGTTTTTTATGTGGGGTTCCATACTGAGGTGCTGATCTAGTATCACTCCTAGGTATTTTACTTCTTTTTTTGGTATGATCTCATGGTTCAGTAACACAATGTATGTAGGTGGAGAATAGATTTGATTTCTTGTCACATATAGTACTTCAGTTTTTGAGAAGTTAATGTGCAAGTTGTGGTTACTGAGTCAGTTTGAGAGTTTGTTGAAGCATTCTGATATTAGTTGCATTGGGGGGTTAGGTATCCTAAATGGGAGGTATACCATTATATCGTCCGCATATAGTGGACACGGAACCGTTTGAGGGTAGCACAAAGCGGTTGGAGGTAAATATTAAATAGGAGTGTTGATAAGGCACAGCCCTATGGGAGCCCTTGTTCCAGTGTGAAAGTAGACGAGGTTTGGTTGTTAATTTGGACTGTTTGGGATCGGTTGTGCAAGTATGAGGTAAACCAGTTGTGTACCGTGCCTTTTATACCTATCTGTTTGAGTCTGTTTAGCATTGTCAGATGTTTTACAATATTGAATGCCGCTGTTATGTCAAGGAACAGGTGCATAAAAGTTAGCTTTTTGTCATCTATTCCTCTTGACAATTTGTCGAGAAGGACTGTGAGGAGGGATTCGACCTCGTGGTTTGGAGGAAAACCATATTGTTGTTCATCAAGGGGGGCAGAGTCATATATGAAGTCTTATAGTTGGATCTGGATGACCTTTTAATTTCCGTTCCATGCAACATATCTTGCATTTTAGATCCTTTGATGTAAATGAGTACCATTGGGTGGTGTGTGGATGTTTACCTTTGTTTAGTTTTGCAGGTGCTTAGGCTGCTGCAGATATAGTTGAATTCCATTTGTTTATTAGGGTATCAATGTGGTCATCAGGTAATTGAATTGATAGGTTTGGTAGAATTTAATGGAGAAACGCTTGAATGTAAAATGGTTGTAATCTTTGAGGAGATGTTTTGGTTTGCACTTGTAGGTTATTTTCACTCGGCTGAGGAATTGGGACGTTTATCAGGTAGTGATTAGATGAAGGTACTGGAGTAATTGATAGTGGTAGGGGCTTCAAGTCATTTGTTAACTGGGTTGATAGGAAAATAAGGTCCAGGATGCCACCCTTGATGTGGGTGGGGTTATGAACGATTCGGGTGAACTGGAGATCGGTCATGGCTTCAAAAAAGGTATCAGCTTGTATTTTGGGTGCGGGTGATAAGTTCAACTCTCCAAGGAGGACAAAGTTCAATAATTTGGTGGAGTGAGTACATAGGGCTTCGAAACAGCACAAGCACTTGCAAGTCAAATGCAAGGCATTGATAAGGCAGGCAAAGGGAGAATTTGAGAAGAAGCTTGCTGCAGAAGCAAAAACGCGAAATAATGATTTTTTCAAGTACATTCATAGCAAAAAACCTGTGAGAGAGTCAGTTGGTCCATTAGATGATAGAGGGGTTAAAGGGGCACTAAGAGGCGACAAGGCGATAGCGGAGAGACTGAATGAATTCTTTGCTTTGGTCTTTACTGAGGAAGATGTAGGGATGTTACCCAAGACTGAAGTGGTATTTAAAGGTGTGGAAGAATTGAAGGAAATATTGATACATCGGGAAAATGTATTACAACTATTAGATAAACTGAAAAGTAGCAAATCACCTGGGCTGGATGGTATACATCCAAGGGTGTTGAAAGAACTTAAATATGAGATTGCAGACCTGCTATTAGTAATCTGTGAACTATCATTAAAATCATCTCTAATACCTGAAGATTGGAGGATCGCCAATGTAACACCAATTTTTATAAAGGGTTCCAGGAATGATCCGGGAAACTACAGACCAGTGAGCCTCAAGTCAGTACCGGGAAAAAGTGTAGAAACCATCATAAAGAATAAAATTACTCAGCATGTAGATAGTCATGACCTAATAGGAGACAGCCAACATGGCTTTAGACAAGGAAGATCTCCTCTTACTAATCTGTTATGTTTTTTTGAAAGTGTGAATAAACAAGTGGACAAAGGTGAGTCGGTTGATATAGTGTATCTGGACTTTCAGAAAGCCTTTGACAAGGTCCCTCATCAGAGACTTTTGGCAAAACTAAAGAGTCATGGGATAGGAGGCAGTGTACTACTGTGGATCAAGAACTGGTTAAAAGATAGAAAGCAGAGGGTTGGGCTAAATGGCCAATTTTCCCAATTGAGAAAGGTGAATAGTGGTGTACCCAGGGATCTGTGCTGGGTTCGCTGCTTTTTGACATATTCATAAATGACCTGGAATATGGAATAACGAGTGAGGTTATCAAATTTGCAGATGACACAAAACTATTTAAAGTTGTTAAAACAAAGAGGATTGTGGAAAATTGCAAGAGGATCTTGATAAATTGGAAGACTGGGCATCAAAATGGCAGATGAAATTTAATGTGGACAAGTGCAAAGTTATGCACCTAGGGAAGAACAACCCAAACTATGGTTATACAATGCAAGGTTCCACATTAGGAACCACCACCCAGGAAAAAGATTTAGGCATCATTGTGGATAACATGTTAAAACCCTTGGCCCAGTGTGCAGCGGCGGCCAAGAGAGCAAATAGAATGCTAGGTATCATAAGGAAAGGAATGGAAAATAAAACAAAAGATATTATAATGCCTCTATATCGTTCCATGGTGAGACCGCACCTTGAATATTGTGTGCAATTCTGGTCACCGTATCTTAAAAAGTATATAGCGTTATTAGAAAACGTTCAGAGAAGAGCCACCAAATGGTAAAGGGAATGGAAGGATACTCCCATGAAGAAAGGCTAAAAAGGTTGGGGCTCTTTAACCTGGAAAAGAGATGGCTGAGGGGAGATATGATAGTAGTCTATAAATTAATGAACGGAGTGGAACGGGTAAACGTAGATCGATTTTTTATGTTATCAGAATATAGAAAGACTAGGGGACATGCAATGAAGCTACAGGGTAAACTATTTAAGACTAATAAAAGAAAATATTTTTTCACTCAACGTGTAATCGAACTCTGTAATTTGTTACCGGAGGATGTACTAAAGGCTGTTAGTGTAGCTGGGTTTAAGAAAGGTTTATATATTGGAGTATATATTGGAGTATCATTAAGAAAGGTTTGGACAAGTTCCTGGAGGAAAGGTCCATAAACCATTAATAAAAAGGGACCCAGGATATCAATGCTTGACCCAGTACAAGCATTGCAGAACCTGTGTCTTTTGGGGAAACTGCTAGATACGTATGACCTACATTGGCCACTGTTGGAAACAGGATACTGGGCTTGATGGACCTTGGTCTGACCCAGTATGGCATATCTTATGTTCTTATGTTCTTATGTATGATGGACAGTTCATCTGAGCTGGTTGAAGGTGCCCTGTATGATAGGCATATTGTATAGTATTTGTTTATGATAGTGATCATGTCGAGATTGCATGTGGATGATATATCAACCTTGTTAAACTGAACTCATTTGTTGGTTAGGATGCAAACTCATTTTTCTCTACTAGCTGTTCTGGGACCACTGTGTATTTTGTGAGTGGCACTGTTTAATTGGTTTATTAGGACATTGTCTATATCAGAAAACCAAGTTTTGGTCATGCACATGATGTCAATTTTTTGGTCATCTATGTATTCTTGTGGAGACCGATACCATTCCCTGCATGCTTGGCCACAGTGCCCAGCCAGAACACAGATGTGCCCAAGATAGACCTGATTCTGCTGCCATGGGACCCGGACATATCCGTAAAGGTAGAATCGGGGAGATTCATGTCCAGGTGCTCCCTGTATGCTGAGGAGATCAAGGTACGGGGAGCTACCCGTCCCCATGCCAGAACACCACTGCTGGGGCGAGAGGCAATGGGTTCCTTGCACCATGGCAATGAGCCATTTACATGGAAGCTTAGAATGCCATGCTTCACATTGGCCCCTGCAGACCATGGTCTGGCCAGCACCAGAGGCCCCTAAGGGCTTGATTGTGGCTGCAGGTTCATGGTGAGGCCAGTGCCCTAGAATTTGTTTTTTTTTTTTAATCTTTTATTTAAGCTTTTCTTGATTATACAAATAAAATAAGAAATACACATATTGAACAAACAATCTTCAAGAAAACATAATAGCACCCATCATAAAGATACACATCATGAGGAAAGAAACTTCGTCAATCCACAAGATAAAGCGAAGCAATAAGGAGTGAAAATCACACCACATAAGAGAGCTTTTTACAATAATCAACCCCCCTATTCCTCCCCTCTAACTTCCTTCTCAGTCAACATCTGACGCAGCTGAGCCACTTCAGTATACACATAACTCTGTCCCTCGAGTGTAATTAAACAACGGCAGGGAAATTTAAGGAAAAAAGAGGCTCCCAACGCTACAACCCGTGATCTTAACTCCAAGAACTGCCTACGCCGAGCCTGAGTGGTCCGACCAACATCTGGGAACACCTGCAGTTTGAATCCACAAAACAAAACTTCTTTGTATTTGAAATAGGCACGGAGGATACGCAATTTGAGAGATTCGGTGCCAAAAGTCACCACCAAAGTGCAACGTTTGGTGATGAGATCAAGCGAATCTTCCAAAAAGGCGGTAAGACCCTGCGCTACTGAAACATCGGTTGGAGGGGGAACCCCTTCCTC
Source organism: Ichthyophis bannanicus (assembly GCA_033557465.1). Lineage (NCBI taxonomy): Eukaryota > Metazoa > Chordata > Amphibia > Gymnophiona > Ichthyophiidae > Ichthyophis > Ichthyophis bannanicus. The sequence goes on along the minus strand of CM066033.1, from coordinate 1,076,698,678 downwards.
TGCCGGTAGGGCAGGAACAGATACAGGAATACAATACATCTGCACCACATCCACTGTCTCATTCAAATGCAGAATTTCAGAGAAATATTTCTTTAACAGAATTTCAGAGGAAAGCAGATGGGTATGAGGAAAATTTAAGAAACGCAAGTTTCTTGCCCTTTGCTGATTTTCAAGTGCTTCCAGTCGACATGATAATAAGGAAACATCCTTAATAAAAGAGACATTAATGTCTCGACCCGACTGGAGCATTGTATCAACACGGGCAAGAGACTTAGAAAAAGCAGCCAACTGAGAGTCAATAACTCGAACTTTATCTACTACAGAGTGAGTAAATGTGCATAGAGAAGAGACTGTCATAGACAATCGGGAATCAATCTGCTGGAGCACTAACCAAATATCAGAGAGAGTCACTTCCCGGGTTGGGGGAGATGAAAACTCCTCGGTAACAGCTGGGTCCACCGGGAGGAGAGTCGGGACAACAACAAGAGGAGGAGAGTCCAAAAGCGGTGAAGATTGTGAAAGTTGAGGGAAGGGGGGCGGCGTCCGGAGTACAGGGCTAAGAGAAGCCCCTTCCGAAGACTGATTAGCGGGCGGCAGGGGTAGAAGATGCCTGTCCATGGGGCCACTCAGCTTACCTCGCTGATCCTCCTTAGCGACGGCCTTGTTCCCTGCTTTCGCTTTGCGCTTCCCCATCGACAAAAACAGCTTCAATCACCGGTGCTCAGAGAGACCTCAAGAGCACCGAAGGAGCACATAAGGAGCGTGTCAGGCCCCTTGCGACACGCCCCTTTGGACACGCCCCCGCAGGCCGCGCACACGCAGCCGCGTGTAACACAAGCTGATCTTATGGGGCTCGGTGGGGTCCTCAGCACCAAGGGCGACCAACCAATGCCTGCAGTTGACCAAGCAGGGACCCGGCTCCCACCTGCTACGCCGCTCCGCGGAACAAGCACCCGCAGCAGCTCCCAGGTATCAAAGATCTTTCCCAGCGCATTGTAATTCCAGCTGTACTTTAAAGGGCTCGGGGGGGTCCTCAGCACCAAGGGCGACCAACCAATGCCTGCAGTTGACCAAGCAGGGACCCGGCTCCCACCTGCTATGCCGCTCCGCGGAACAAGCACCCGCGGCAGCTCCCAGGTATCAAAGATCTCTCCCCGTGCCCTAGAATTTGTGAGTGTGTGGCACATGATCAGCAAGGCCCCCTGGACTTATTACACCATCAGAGTAGAATAGCCTGGACGTCCTTGGGGGCACCGGGGAACATACAGAGGTCTGTCCTGAATAGGCTTTGTGTGTTCCAGCAGCTGGCAACTTCCCTGCTCAGCCACAGCACCTCACCCGCCTGCCCACATCCAGCTGTCCTCGCACAAATGCTATGTACTTGTTGGGAGACAGGGCAGTGGAATAAGCCTCAGGGGCTGTTCACTGCTTGCCCATCTGGCCCTCACATACACAGCTGCTATTCACTGTTCAGGATGTCCCGCAAAGTGTGCAAAGCTTGTTATAGGCTGATCAAGCATTGATAAAGACACAGGATAGTGGGGTAAGGTTGTTTGAGTGGTTGAGATGCCTGTGTGTCTTAGTTGAACTATTGTAAGGTAGTATTCTGATTATATTATCTGGGTGTCTACTTCTTTGTGAGTGAGTATTATATTATCTGGGTTTCTACTTCTTTGAGAGAGTCAGTTGGTCCATTTGATGATAGAGGGGTTAAAGGGGCACTAAGAGGCGACAAGGTGATAGCGGAGAGACTGAATGAATTCTTTGCTTTGGTCTTTACTGAGGAAGATGTAGGGATGTTACCCATGACTGAAGTGGTATTTAAAGGTGTGGAAGAATTGAAGGAAATATCGATACATCGGGAAGATGTATTACAACTATTAGATAAACTGAAGAGTAGAAAATCACCTGGGCCGGATGGTATACATCCAAGGGTGTTGAAAGAACTGAAATATGAGATTGCAGACCTGCTATTAGTAATCTGTGAATTTTCATTAAAATCATCTGTAATACCTGAAGATTGGAGGATCGCCAATGTAACTCCAATTTTTAAAAAGGGTTCTAGGGGTGATCCGGGAAACTACAGACTGGTGAGCCTGACGTCAGTACTGGGAAAAATGGTAGAAACCATCATAAAGAACAAAATTACTCAGTATGTAGATAGTCATGGCCTAATGGAAGACAGCCAAGATGGCTTTAGACAATGAAGATCTTGTCTTACCAATCTGTTATGTTTTTTTGAAGGTGTGAATAAACAGGTGGACAAAGGTGAGTCGGTTGATATAGTGTATCTGGACTTTCAGAAAGCCTTTGACAAGGTCCCTCATCAGAGACTTTTGGCAAAACTAGAGTCATGGGATAGGAGGCAGTGTACTATTGTGGATCAGGAACTGGTTAAAAGATAGAAAGCAGAGGGTAGGGCTAAATGGCCAATTTTCCCAATGGAGAAAGGTGAATAGTGATGTACCACAGGGATCTGTGCTGGGTCCGCTACTTTTTGACATATTCATAAATGACCTGGAAAAGGGAATAACGAGTGAGGTTATCAAATTTGCAGCTGACACAAAACTATTTAAAGTTGTTAAAACCCAAGAGGACTGTGGAAAATTGCAGGAGGATCTTGATAAATTGGAAGACTGGGCATCAAAATGGCAGATGAAATTTAATGTGGACAAGTGCAACGTTATGCACCTAGGGAAGAACAACCCAAACTATCTTTTATCAGAATATAGAAAGACTAGGGGACATGCAATGAAGCTACATGGTAAACTATTTAAGACTAATAAAAGAAAATATTTTTTCACTCAACGTGTAATCAAACTCTGGAATTTGTTACCAGAGGATGTAGTAAAGGCTTTTAGTGTAGCTGGGTTTAAAAAAAGGTTTGGACAAGTTCCTGGAGGAAAGGTCCATAAACCATTATTAAGAAGGGACCCAGGATTTCAACGTTTGACCCAGTACATGTATTGTGGAACCTGTGTCTTTTGGGGAAACTGCTAAGTACGTATGAACTAGATTGGCCACTGTTGGAAACAGGATACTGGGCTTGATGGACCTTGGTCTGACCCAGTATGGCATATCTTATGTTCTTATGTTCTTATCTGATGAAAGAACTGGCAGGATAGGAAGAGATAAGAGAAGTAGAAAGGGAGTGGACTAAGATGAATGGAACTATAAAAATGGCAGTAGATCTTTATGTAAGAAAAGTAAACAAAAACACCAGAGGAAGGAAACTGATATGGTTCTCCAAGGAAGTGGCTAAAAAATAAAGGCTAAACATAGAAGAATGCAAGAAGTGGAATCAAAAAGGAATTCCAGATAAAGCTCAAAGAGGCAAAGAAATAAGAATGGTAAAAGTGCAGGTAGAAGAAAAAAAATCTAAAGATATAAAATGAGATGATACGACTCTTTAAAAGTGGAACTGTAAGAGTGAAAAATGCTAAGAACTGCTGTGTAGAGAGTGATGAGGAAAAAATGGAAATACTAAACAAATTGTTTTGTTCTATGTTTATGGAAGAAGATCCTGGAGAAGGGCCACAATTGGCTGACAAAAATTCATTACATATGGGAATGGAGTAGATACCACACTGTTACAGAAGAAACTGTTTATAAACAACTTGGAGCCAGATGTCATATATCCTAGGATACTAAGGGAGGTCAGAAAGATTTTGGCATCACCTCTTAATGATGTTCTTAATATAGCCTTAGAGATGGGAGAGGTTCCATGGGACTGGAGAAGGGCTGAAGTGATCCCTCTTCACAAAAGTGGTAAGAGAGAAGGTAGAAACTAACAAGCCAGTAAACCTTACCTCAGTGGTTGAAAATGTAATGGAGATGCTGCTCGGTGCGCCCTGATGGATTTGAATGTTTTTCTTTTACCATACAACACCTTGAATGCTTGAGCATATGGCAATTAATAAATGTTTTTAAATAAATAAATAAACTTTCTACAGCAAGATTCAAGGCAACATGATTTTACCAAAGGCAAATTGTGCAAGGCAAATCTGATGGATTTTTTGATAGGGTGACCAAAGAACTGCATCGGGGGCATGAACTGAATATGATCTACTTGGATTTCAGCAAAGCCTTTGATACTATTCCTCATAAATAAACTGAGCAGCTTGAAGTAGGAACCAAAGTGGTGAACTAGATTGGAAACTGGTTGATAGACAGATGACAGAGGATGGTAGTAAATATAATTCATAAGAAGAAAGAAAGGTGAGTAGTGGAGTACCTCAAAGATCAGTCCTATGGCTCATTCTGCTCATCTTTGTGAGCATCATTGCCAAAGGGCTGGAAGGAAAAGTTTGTCATTTTGCAGATGATGCAAAGATGTATAACAGAGTAGAAACTCTGAAAGGAGTTGAGAACAGGAGAAATGTACAAAAGAATGGTCAAGTTGCTTTAATGCGCACAAGTGCAAAGTGATGCACTTGGTATACAGAAATCCAAAGGAGCAGTATGCAATAGGGAGTGAGAGGCTGATATGCATGAACCGCATGGTATATTTCTGCATAGAGAGGAGCATAACCAGCTGAAAGGAAGAGGTAATAAAGCTCATGTACAGTCCATTGCGGAGGCCTCACTTGGAGTACGATGTTCATTTTGGAGACCTTCTTGCTAAGCATATAAAAAGACTTGAATCAGTACATAGGAAAGTGACCTGAACAGGAAGATATGATACAGGGAGGAGTGGCCTAGTGGTTGGGGCAAGGTACTACAGGCCGGAAGGTCGGTGGTTCAAATCCCACTAGAGGACAGCAACCTTGGGCCGGAAGGACTGGGGTTTCTAGTCCCACAGGTTCTCCTTGTGGTCTTGGGCAAGCCACTTAACCCTCCATTGCCCATGTTCCCTGTAAGTATTAGTATGTGTGTCTCATATCCCCTCATGTTAAATGTATCCCCCAACCGCTTTGACCCAGTGAAAAGTGGGATATAAATGCAGATAAATAAATAAATGTTTGAAAGATATTATGAACAAACAAACCTTTTCAAAGACACGGAAGCTATAAAAATAGAGGACATGAAATGAAGCTATGAGGAAACTTAAAAGCAACATCAGGAAGTACTTTTTCATGTGAAGGATGATGGATGCCTGGAATGACCTCCCAGAGGAGATGGTGGGAATAAAACCAGTGAATGAATTCAAAAGGCCTGGGATAAAGACAAAGGCTTCATATAGAAGCACAGACTAAGGGTAACCTGCATGTTTACCCAGCACTTCTCCATCCTAAATGACAGCTCTCAGCCACCATCCCACATGTCCAACTCTCACCGCACGAGCCCCCTGCCCACGACACCACTTGCCGAACCCACCTGTAATTAATTGTCAGAATGTCATTGCTGTATTAACTGTACTTACCGATGAGAAAGGTGTAGAAGCCTGCATACCTAATTGTAAATAGTTGTTACCTGTTAACCTGTTATCTATGTTTAATTACCCTGTTTATTGTAAGTGCATTGAAGTGCCCTCTTTGCACAAATACGTTTCCTGTAAACCGCGCTGATGATAAATAGTGCAGTATAGAAAAACAATTAAATAAATAAATAAAATAAGACTGGATGGGCCACACTGGTATTTATCTGCCATCATTTACTATGTTATTTATTTATTGATCACACGTGATATACTGCCAATTGCCAGTAGGTTGTCCTGGTGGTTTACAATAAAAACAGTGAGAAAAAAAAACAAGGAAAAAGAGAGAGAAGAGAGAGCGAGAGAGCAAAAGAGGAGGGGGGCTACTATGCCATAGGAAAAGAGAGGGAGGAGAAGTAGTGAAGTGCAGACAGGAAACCCTGGGGGAAAGGGGGTAGCGACAAAAAGACTGAGGAAAGGCATGCTGAAAAAGCCATGTTTTCAGGTCCTTCTTGAATTTAGGGAGGAAAGGTTCAAGGCAGAGGGAGAGATGGAGAAAGTTCCAAAGGGAAGAAACAAATAGGCAAAAGAGGACTTCATGGAGACCACAAGGCGGAGTAATAATAATGGGTGATTTCAACTACCCCGGTATCGACTGGGTCAGTGTCACGTCAGGACATGCTAGGGAGATAAAGTTCCTAGATGAAATAAATTACTGCTTCTTGGAGCAGCTGGTTCATGAACCGACCAGAGGGAAAGCCATATTAGACCTAGTCCTTAGTGGAACACCAGATCTAGTGCAAGAGATGAGGTTGTTGGGGCCACTTGGCAATAGTGATCATAGCATGAATGCCTTTGATTTAATTAGTGGAGGAGGGATAGTAAGGAAACCACTGTAATACCTTTTAACTTTCGAAAGGGAGACTATGATAAAATGAGGAAAATAGTTAAGAAAAAACTAAAAGGAGCAGTTGCAAAGGTTATAGACGTACATCAGGCTTGGCTGTTGTTGAAAAATACTATCTTGGAAGCCCAGACCAGCTGTATTCCACGCTTTAAGAAAAGTGGAAGGAAGTCCAAAAAACTGCCAGCATGGTTTAAAGGTGAGGTCAGAGAGGCTGTTGTTGCCAAAAAAGCATCTTTGAGGAAATGGAAAAAAGAGCCAAACGATGAAACCTGGAAACAGCACAAGCACTGGCAAGTCAAATGCAAGGCATTGATAAGGCAGGCAAAGGGAGAATTTGAGAAGAAGCTTGCTGCGGAAGCAAAAACGCAAAGTAAAGACCTTTTCAAGTACATTCGTAGCAAAAAACCTGTGAGAGAGTCAGTTGGTCCATTAGATGATAAAGGGGTTAAAGGAGCACTAAGAGGTGACAAGGCGATAGCGGAGAGACTGAATGAATTCTTTGCTTCGGTCTTTACTGAGGAAGATGTAGGGATGTTACCCATGACTGAAGTGGTATTTAAAAGTGCGGAAGAATTGAAGGAAATATCGATACATCGGGAAGATGTATTACAACTATTAGATAAACTGAAGAGTAGCAAATCACCTGGGCCGGATGGTCTACATCCAAGGGTGTTGAAAGAACTGAAATATGAGATTGCATACCTGCTATTAGTAATCTGTGAACTATCATTAAAATCATCTCTAATACCTGAAGATTGGAGGATCGCCAATTTAACACCAATTTTTAAAAAGGGTTCCAGGGGTGATCCGGGAAACTACAGACCGGTGAGCCTGACGTCAGTACCGGGAAAAATGGTAGAAACCATCATAAAGAATAAAATTACTCAGCACTGCCCTAATGGGAGACAGCCAACATGGCTTTAGACAAGGAAGATCTTATTTATTTATAAATAAATACATAAATAAATCTTGTCTTACTAATCTGTTTTTTTTTTTTTAAGGAGTGAATAATCAGGTGGACAAAGGTGAGTCGGTTGATATTGTGTATCTGGACTTTTAGAAAGCCTTTGACAAGGTCCCTCCTGAGAGACTTTTGGCAAAACTAAAGAGTCATGGGATAGGAGGCAGTGTACTATTGTGGATCAGGAACTGGTTAAAAGATAGAAAGCAGAGGGTAGGGCTAAATGGCCAATTTTCCCAATGGAGAAAGGTAAATAGTGGTGTACCCCAGGGATCTGTGCTGGGTCCGCTGCTTTTTGACATATTCATAAATGACCTGGAAAGTGGAATAACGAGTGAGGTTATCAAATTTGCAGATGACACAAAACTATTTAAAGTTGTTAAAACCCAAGAGGATTGTGGACAATTGCAGGAGGATCTTGATAAATTGGAAGACTGGGCATCAAAATGGCAGATGAAATTTAATGTGGACAAGTGCAAGGTTATGCACCTAGGGAAGAACAACCCAAACTATGGTTACATGATGCAAAGTTCCACATTAGGAACCACCACCCAGGAAAAAGATTTAGGCGTCATTGTGGATACCATGTTAAAACCCTCGGCCCAGTGTGCAGCAGCGGCCAAGAGAGCAAATAGAATGCTAGGTATGATAAGGAAAGGAATGGAAAATAAAACAAAAGATATTATAATGCCTCTATATCATTCCATGGTGAGACCGCACCTTGAATATTGTGTGCAATTCTGGTCGCCGTATCTTGAAAAGGATATAGCGATTTTAGAAAAGGTTCAGAGAAGAGTCACCAAAACTGTAAAGGGGATGGAAGGATACTCCTATGAAGAAAGGCTAAAAAGGTTAGCGCTCTTTAACCTGGAAAAGAGACGGCTGAGGGGAGATATGATAGAAGTCTATAAATTAATGAACGGAGTGGAACGGGTAAACGTAGATCGATTGTTTGCGTTATCAGAATATAGAAAGACTAGGGGACATGCAATGAAGCTACAGGGTAAACTATTTAAGACTAATAAAAGAAAATATTTTTTCACTCAACGTGTAATCAAACTCTGGAATTTGTTACCGGAAGATGTAGTAAAGGCTGTTAGTGTAGCTGGGTTTAAAAAAGGTTTGTACAAATTCCTGGAGGAAAGGTCCATAAACCATTATTAAGAAGGGTCCCAGGATATCAATGCTTGATCCAATACAAGCATTGTGGAACCTGTGTCCCTTGGGGAAACTGCTAGGTACATATGACCTAGATTGGCTACTGTTGGAAACAGAATACTGGGCTTGATGGACCTTGGTCTGACCCAGTATGGCATATCTTATGTTCTTATGTTCTTATAATATGCGAGGAGAACAGAAGTCAGTGTAGAGAGAACAGAAGAGGAAAAATGTGATCTGAGTAGTGAGCACTGAAAATAAGTTTGGCTGTAGTGGACTGGATCAGTTGCAGATGGCAGTGAAAACAAATTTGCAATAATCAAGATGGGTGATGACCAGAAAAAAAACAAGCAGAGTGAGCTGAGGGTTGGTGGGAGAAGAGTGCAAGGAGTGAAACGATAGAGATCTAGAAACGTGGACTGCAAAACTGAACTAAGATGGACCTTGAAAGTGAGTGAAAGTTCAGAAAGACACCATAAGCCTGATTCTGTAAGGCGAATAGTGGGGCTGTACATCCCGGTAGGACGTGCAGTCCCGCAGTCCCACCCAAATTCAGAGACACAGTATCCCCCCACGCACAGAGGCTCTGTGCAGGGGGATTGAGATGGGGTGGGTGTTGAGCAGCAGGGGATCTGGCCAGGGGGGATATCTGGCACCAGCGCATCAGCGGGAGCGGGGGGAGGCCTGGATCTCTTGCCAGCTGTATGTCCTCCCTGGCTGCTTATGGGGCACGCCAGGCCATCCTGTTGCCCGATCCTGCTTCCACGGGAGCATCTTGCCCCTGCATTGCATAATTGGGTACAGCAGGCCCATCCTGTCTGACATCCTAGTCTGACATCTGGACAGCCCGGACGTGCCCCTTCTTGGATTGGGCTCCAAGTATTTTAATGACATCACAATAGAGGAGATGAACAGAGGAGAGGAGAGGGGAGGGGAGGGAGAAAGGAAGAAGCAGATGGAGATGGAAAGGCAATAGACTTACATTCAAAGACATTAAGGAAGAAGTGGTGATTGTGAAGCCAAATATCAACAGCCAGAAGGCAGGATTGAAATGGGGAGATGTCATGAGGGACAAGTGGCCTAGTGGTTGGGGCAAGTTACCTCAGGCCAGAAGGTCAGGGGTTCAAATCCCACTAGAGGACAGCAACCTTGGGCCAGAAGGTCTGGGGTTTCTAGTCCCACAGGTGCTCCTTGTGGTCTTGGGCAAGCTACTTAACCCTTCATTGCCCATGTTCTCTGTAAATAGTTATCTCCAAGTTATAATGCCCTGTTCAATGTAATTTCAGTTTGTTCAATGTAAACCACCTTGATATCATGAAAGGCAGTATATAAGAAATGTTAAATAAATAAAATGTGAAGGGGATCTGGCTATTGTCAAGATAAAAGGAAGGAGTACAACCAAGTGATTGAATCAGGAAACATAGTATATGATAGCAGATAAAGACCAGCATGGTCCATCAAGGCAGCAAGAGTAGGTGTACCTACTGCTCCATGCAGGTCACCCCCTCCCTATGCCCTTGTTTAGGGATGTACAGTGTGTCCTAGAGGAAAGGAGGAACAGGAAGACATGATACAGACCTTTAAATGTTTGAAAGATATTAATAAACAAACAAATCTTTTCAAAGACATGGAAGCTATAAAAATAGAGGACATGTTGAGATGTAAGAGATAGTTATGTTTGTTTTGATTTTATCCTGTTGCTATAAAGAGAACCAATGTGTCTGTCCCTTGCAATTTTGAATTCTGCCACTGTATTTGCCCCCACCACCTCCATCAGGAGGGCATTCCTAGAATCCACCACCCTTTCAGTGAAAAAGTATTTCCTGACATTGCCTTTCAGTTTACCCCCTTGTAACTTCATGTTATGCCCTCTAGTCTTACAGCTTCCCCATCTTTGGAAGAGGTTTGTTTGTTCATTAATACTCTTTAAGTACTTAAAGGTCTGATTCGTATCTCCCCTGTCCCTCCTCTCCTCCGGAGTGTACATATTTAGGTCTTCAAGTCTCTTCTCATAAGTCTTCGACGCAGGCTCCAAATCATTTTGGTTGCCTTCTTCTGAACTGTTTCCAGCCTTTTTATGTCTTTGCAAGATATGACCTCCAAAACTGAACACAAAATTCCAAGTGAGGCCTCACCAGCGACTTGTACAGTGGCAATAGTACCTCTTCCTTCTGCTGGTTATTCCTCTCTGTATGCAACCCAGCATCCTTCTGGCTTTTGCCACCGCCTTGTCACACTGTTTCACCACCTTGAGATCCTCAGAAACAATCACTCCATGGTCCTTCTTCTGGTCCATGCACACCAACCTCTTTCCCCCTACAATTCCCTTGGATTCCTGCTTCCCAAGTGCATGACACTGCACTTCTTCACATTAAATCTTAACTGCCAAGCATTAGATTATTCTTCTTGCTTTTGTAGATTTTTACTCATGTTATCCACGCCCTCGGGGGGGGGGGGGGGTCCATTCTGCTGCAAATTTTTGTGTCATCTGCAAAAAGACAGACTTTTCCATTCAGTCCTTCAGCAATATCATTCGCAAATACATTTAACAGTACTGGCCACAGGACCGAATCCAGGGGCACACTGCTAATCACCTTCCTTTCATCTGAGTGAGTTCCGTTTACCATCACATTCTGTCATCTGTCAGTCAACCAATTTCTGATCCAGTTCACCACCTTGGGGCCCATCCCCAAGCTGTTGAGTTTATTGATAAGCCTCCAATTATGAACAGTATCAAACGCTTTGCTGAAATCTAGGTAGATCACATCCATCGCATTCCTTGATCTAGTTCTCTGGCCACCCAGTCAAAGAGCTCAATCAGATTTTTTTGGCAAGATTGTTCTTTTGTAAAACCATGTTGCCTTGGATCATGCAACCTGTTTTTCTTTTTTTTTTTTTAATTTATTTATTTAGCTTTGCCACATAACAAAAATACAGATACAAACTGATAACACGGGTACATTTTAAGACCAAACCAAACAAAACCCCAACTCCCCCCCCCCCCACCCACCCTCCCAGGTTCTCTAGGGAAGAAAATGTGATTATCACTAACCACTCTTGCCTGATTATCATCCACAATGGATACTATTCTCGCTTTTTCCCGCTTCCCTCTCAGCGCATTCGCTAAGAGCTTGCTAGCTTTATTTTGTTCCACATGATATCTGGCCGATTGTTTTAACATCAAGTGCTCTACCTCCGAGCTCAACATCTCGTTATATTTAAATCTTAATCTTTGCAGCCGAAGTAGAATACCAGGGTTAGGATGCCTTATCCATAAACTTTCCCCTGCTTTTATCTGATTATCCAAAGCCAGCATCTGCGCTTTCCTCCTTTTATTTTCCTAATCTGGTAACTGGTGATAGCAGCCCGAAGTGCTGCCTTAAAAGCCTCCCACCAGGCCCAGGTAGCGGTATCACCCAATTTGTTGATGCTAAAATAAGACTTTATGGCTTCCCTCAACTCTTCCTGAAAGGAAGGCTCCGCCAGCCACGCTCTGTTAAAAGACCAAGGCGGACAAAACCTATCGCCCTCTTGGATATCAATTTTAACCGTAATGGCTGCATGATCCGACACAGACATACTTAAAATTTCCGCCTCACAGCTGCTCGAGACCAGGAATCTGGATATTAAGAAGTAATCAATCCTAGAAAGGGAGTTGTGAACTGGGGAGAAAAAGGTGAACTCCTTATCCGCCAGATGAAACAACCTCCTTATATCTACTAGCCCACAACCCTCCATAAGGCCCGTGAGGGCAGTACTTGCACGCGAGGCCCTTTCAACCCTCCCTGGCTTACGATCCAACAGAGGGTCCCTTACCATATTGAAATCCCCCCCCTCAGGATAATTGGGGCCACACTGCCCATCTGTAAACAACTATTTAGTGTGCAAAAGAAATCGGGGTCATCCCTATTGGGGCCATAAACATTAGCAAGGGAAAGTCTAGCCTTCCCAATCTCAACTAAGGACGTGGCCCACCTCCCTAGGGCATCATTACTGGTACTGATAATCCCCACCCCAGCACTTTACGTACAAGTGTAGCCACCCCATTTTTCTTTTGGACAGCCGGGGAGAAAACTGCCAACAAATAATGCTTGTCCTCCAGCTTTTTAGTCTCCTGCAAAGTGAGATGGGTCTCCTGTAAGAAAATTATATCTGCCTGCTGACGGCGGCAATAAAGCAATATCTTTTCCTCTTTGCTGGCGTTTTGATACCCTTCACATTTAGGGACAAGAACTTTAGCCCATTAGCCATTGCCCCTTAAAAAAAAGGTAAAACAGACACTCCATACATAGCAAATGGAAGATTTCCCCTGAAATTGCACCTCAAGCTCTTCCCCAGAGAACCAAACATCCCCCCCCCCACAACAAAAAAACCATAAACCTACAGCTTGGGTGAGACATAGAGATCGTCCAGCATAGCACAGCCCAACCCCAGACTTACTTCCCCCCCCCCCCCACATATGACAATAATTATCCAACTCTCAGGCAAACTGGACTGGAGGAGCCCCTGGACAACCACCCCCACCAAACCGAATGGCGGAGGCATACAGTCTCACTGTCTGCCCGCCAAAAGGTCATCCTCGTAGGCACGTCCACTCAGTTGAGTTATTAGATCAAAACAAAAATTAAGACTTGAACTCAGAGTCCAATTATATGTCACAGAGCCGGCACTCCATTTAGCATGTCCACCGGCCCTCCAAGCAACCACCCAGGTAACAGGATTGCTGCCAGTTCAACCTACCTGCATCTGCAAGGCCTCTTGGTCCTCTATAAACAGTGCGAGCGCCGCAGGGTCTTCAAATGATTTGGTGACATTGTTCAAAGTCACCTTGAAGCGCGCAGGGCTAAATAAGACATACCTGGTCTGCAAACGTTGAAGTCGTGGCCGTAGAGCGAGAAACTGCTTCCTTTTTTCAACCGTGGGTTTACTAAAATCCAGGTAAAAGAAAATCCTCTGCCCTTCAAATTGCACCGATTTACTAGCTCGCGCTGCAGCCAGAATTTGAGTGACGTGCTGGTGCCTCAATACACACATGATCATCGGACGTGGGTATTTAGATCGCTGGGTAGCCATGGAGGGCAACCGATGGGCCCTTTCAATCTCTAAAAGGTGAGAAAATTCTATCTGCAACACCTTCGGAATTAGCGCTTCCAAGAAACTGATAGGGTCTCCCCCTTCTACTCCCTCTGCGATTCCAAGTATGCGTACATTGTTGCGCCGGGCCCTGTTATTCATGTCCTCCAGATTTTTTTCTAATCCATCAAGCTTACGAGTAATTTTTGGCAAAAAGATCAATCGCTCCTCGTGCGTCACCACCGCCGCTTCAACTTTTACCACCCTTTGTGTTAGCGAGTGCATCTGTGCAGTAATCTCTTTCAGATCCGATTGCATTTCAGTCAGGGACTCGCCATTTGAATCCACCTGGCTGCATATTGCTCGCACCTCCTTTAGTAGCTCCTGCAACCCTTCCTCCGAGGCCTGGGAAGACGCCATTTTTTGCGGGGACAGAGGATCCGTTTTGGTTCTTTTAGTACCGGATGACACAGTGTTAGCAAATTCCAAACGGGTCTGCTTGCCTCCGGACATGCTCACAGTCCACCGCTCTACTTTAATGCCAACCTGGGTAGCAAATATTGCCGAAAAAAGTCAAGTTAGACTAGCTGGGGTCGGGAGAGGCTCTCTTACACTGCCATGCTGGGACCTCGCAGGCTTCGCCCCCCTCCCCCCCCCCCACCCGTGAGTTGCAGTTTTTCACATCCTGTTGGTTTTGAGGAAGTCCACAATTCACTCTTTCAGGAGCGCCCCCACTACTTTTCCAGCCATCGAGGTAAGGCTTACTGGCCTGTAGTTTGTCACTTCTTCCCTACTGCCACTTTTGTGAAGAGGTACCACATCATTCCTTCTCCAGTCCTGTGGAACTTCTCCTGTCTCCAAGGATCTATTAAAAACATCCTTTAACGGCCCTGCAAGAACATCTCTGAGCTCTTTCAGTATCCTGGGATGTATCTCATCCTATCCCATGGCCTTGGCCACTTTCAGTTTTGCAGGCTGCTCTAACACTTCATTATCTGTGAATGGTGTGTTATCTACTCCATTCCTATTTGTATATTTGTCAATCACAGGTGGTCCTTCTCCTGGATTTTCTCTAGTAATAACATAGCAGAAGTATTTGTTTAGCATTTTCGCTTTCTCAATGTTACTTTCCACAAATCTGTTCTCAACACTTTTGAGTCCTGCAAATTCACCTCTGATTTTCCTCCTCTCCCGAATATACCTGAAAAACGTTTTGTCGCCACACTTCACATCTTTAGCTATCTTTTCTTTTGCCTTTGATTTTGCTATCCTTATTTTTCTTTTTGTCTCCTTCAGTTTGATTCTGTGTTCTTTACTGTGTTCCGCTGTTTGTGAACTTTTGAATTTTGTGAAAGCTGTGGGTTTTTGCCACTTCTTTGGAGAACCAAATAGCTTTCCTTTTCTTCTTGTTTTTATTTACTTTGCTTGCATACATATCTGTTGCCCCTTTTATTGCCTCCCATTGCAATTCCACTTCCCTTATCCCCTCCTCCTTCAGGTACTTGGCCATTTTGCTGAAGTCAGTGTTTATGAAGCGTAGGACTCTGAGCTTGCTGTAATTGGATTCTTGGCTTTTATCTCAAACCACACAGTGTGATGATCGCTGCTGCTCACACGGGCACCCACCCGGATATTCAACATGCTATCTCCGTTGGTGAGCACTAAATCCAGTACCAAGCACTCCTTGGTTGGTTCCATCACCATTTGTCTAAGTAATGCATCTTGGAAGGCATCCACAATTTTTTTATTTCTTTCCAGATTTGCAGAAGGAATACTCCAATCCACATCAGGTAGATTAAAGTCACCCAATATGATCACTTCCCCCTTCTTGGCTATCTTTGCAGTATCAACAATCAATTTGCTATCCATTTCTTCGGTTTGAGTTGGAGGCTTGTATATTACACCAGTATGGAAGACAGTGCCATCTCCTCTTTCCAACACAATCCACAGCACTTATTCTTTTTCCTGTGTCTCCTGCATTTCAGAAGCTTTAATTTTGCTTTTGACATATAGGGCTACTCCTTCTCCTTTTCTACCCTCTCTGTCTCTTCTTTTTTTTTTTTCTTTTTTTTTTTAAACTTTTATTTTCATTTTGCAACAAACAAAAGAAACAACACACCAAAGGAGACAAAACAAGTATACAATAAGGAAAAGTAAACCCAAGTACCCCCCACCCCCACGCTTCTTCTCTAGCTGATTATGTCAGCATGTGGGCGCTTCCAAACAACAGTGATTATACATCAAAACAATCAAAAGAGTATCTACGATACAGAATAATCATGGGACAGAGATATACAAATTTAGACAGTCAGATGAGAGCATTTAGCAGAATGTACATAGTCATTGAGCATCTTCCATTTAGACCGATGATGAGGAGTCTGAATGGGGGAAGCAAACATACGAGGTATTTGTTCATATTTACTGTAGAGACAGACATGATTCCACCATTCATTGGGGCTCAGATGGGAGCTATTTTTCCAGTATTTCGTAATTAGGGAAATAGCAATGCCAAGCATAAAGTCCAAAAGGAAGTAAGCCGTTTTTGGAAGAGAGGGGATCCCCGCAGCTGAGCGAAGTCCCACTATCCTCCAAGAAAGGGGCTCTTGAAAGTGTAAAATAGACTGGATACGACCCCAGACCCGACGCCAGTAATACTGTAGCGCGGGACATTCATACATAACATGAGGTAGTGAACCAATGGCCGCATGACATGTCCAACAACTATTGCCCTGAGTAGTGTTCCATTTGGCTAATCTGTCAGGAGTGTAAAAACACCGGTGGGCAAGAAAGAAGAGTGTCTGAGTGAGTGAGGCGGATCGGGAGACCCGTGTCACTCTACTCCAGACAAGGCTCCATTGCTCCGGGGTCAAAGTCACATGCAATTCTCTCTCCCATGCTTTCTGCGCTATAGGGGTATCTCTAGTTATAGCATTACATAAGGTTTTGTAAAAATTGGATGCCACACCCGATGAACAGCCGATAGATCGGATAGTCTCCGACCAACCTTGTGTAGGGGAGGCCGATGGCGGGAGCACCTTAGCACTCCGAAGGCAATGCTGAAGTTGCACCAACTGAAAGTAGTGTTTCGCTGGGAGACCAAATTCAATTTGCAATTCACTAAAAGTTTTCCAGCGACCTACATGGAACAACTGACTAGGAATCCAAATGCCCCTAGTGTACCAGGGGCTCCACGCCATCGGCTTATTTTGTATTCGAAATCGAGTATTGTACCAAAGTGGGAGCTTGTCTAACGGACAGAGTCGGGAGTCTAAAGATTGCATAAGAGTATTAAAGGCACCTAAGGTGTCTAAAAGCATTGGTGGATAGTGGGAGTCTGATGGGAGAGTCATACCAGGGAGAAAAGTAAGAGGAATCGGTTTGCAAAGGTCCTCTTCTATGTCTAGCCACACAGGTCTACTCGGTACTGGATCTTCCAGCCAACGAGCGCCTTGTTTGAGAAGAAAAGATTGATGATACTTCAGGAAATCAGGGAATCTGACACCCCCATTTTCCTTATCTGCTTGCAGCTTATGTTTCGCTATCCTAGGTGTCTTGTTTTGCCACAAGTATCTAGTCAGAAGGCCCTCTATATCTTTATATATACGTCGAGGTAAGAGACAGGGCAACATTTCTAAAATATAATTCACTTTCGGAACAATCATCATTTTTATAGTTTCTAATCGACCCCACCAGGTAAGTGTTAAAGGAGTCCAACGGTGAGTAAGCGCCCGGACTTTAGAGGTTAAGTCCTTGGCATTGAAGGAGATAGTGTCTTCCAAAGGAGAACAATAGTGAACCCCAAGGTATTTGACCATGCGAGGTTGCCATAAAAAGGGGAAGGGTTGCATATCGGCCTGATGAAGCAAAGGATTTAACGGAAAGGCTACCGACTTGGTCCAATTTATCTTATAACCGGACAGTTGTGAGTATTTATCAATTTGCTCTAGGACAGCCGGTACTGAGTCTATAGAGACAAAAAGCATAAGGTCATCAGCATACGCTGAAATTTTGATTTCCCTATGGGTGAAGGGGACTCCATGAATCTCCGCCGATTGCCGGATTAGTAAGGCCAAGGGTTCAAGTGCAAGATCGAAAAGAAGTGGAGACAGTGGGCATCCCTGGCGAGTGCCGCGTTGAAGGGGAAAAGGCTGAGACTTTAAAGCATTGGCACATATACTGGCTGTAGGCTGTGCGTACATGGTGCGAAGACAACGGAGAAAACCTTCCCCGAATCCGTACCAGCGGAGGACTGCAAACAGGAAGGGCCACTCTAAACGATCAAAGGCCTTCTCGGCATCAAGTGAGAGGCCAACAAATGGGCGATCAAGATTAACTGCGGTAGTCAGTACATGGCATAGAGTCCGAGCATTGTCAGCAGTTGATCTACCAGGAATGAAACCGCTTTGATCTGGGTGTATTAAGGTAGACATCCTATCAGAGAGCCGGGTGGAGAGAATGGTGGCAAATATTTTATAGTCCGCGTTTAGGAGGGAAATGGGACGATAATTAGCTGTTAGTTGCGGGTCTCTCCCCTCTTTCTCAAAAACTACTACATTTGCCATTGAAAAGGACCCAGAAGGAGAACCCTCCTCGGCCAGAGCAGAAAAATAAAGTTTCAAAACTGGAGCTAAGTCAGCGTGAAAGGTTTTGTAGAATTCAGCAGGGAGACCGTCTGGGCCTGCGGCTCGACCTGAGGCACATTTCTTGATAGCAGAATGAATTTCTGAGACAGTAAATGGTGTGTCCAAGGCCACTCTATCTTCGTCAGATAGGGTCGGTCTTTGTACCCCTGAAAGTAAGCGTTCAAATACTTCTGGCTCAAAATCACATTCAGATTGATAAAGCCGAGTATAAAAATCACGAAAGAGTTCTAAGATTTCGGTATCTTTAGTGACCAAGCCCCCCCCCGACGGATTACGGAGGGCGGTAACACGCTTGGCTTCTTTTTGACCTTTTAGGGCATTTGCTAATAATTTGCCAGCACGGTTATTTTCCCGATAATATAACCCTTGTTGTGATTCAATATTTTTAACAGCAGCAGTGTACAAAAGCTGATTATATTGAAAACGCAAGCGTTGTAAACGGAGTAAAATACATGGGTCAGTACGGGACGTGAGGAGACGCTCCCCAGCTTGTATCTGCTGCTCTAGAATCAGCAAATGCTGCTTTCTTTGTTTCCCCTGCCGAATTTGATAGCTAGTTATAGTTGCGCGGATAGATGCTTTAAAACCCTCCCACCAAGCCCAGCTCGCTGTGTCATGGGGTGAGTTAAAATGAAAATAATCTTGGATAGCGGCCTTTATATCAACCTGAAAATCCTTTTGACCTAGTAGGGATCTATCAAAAAACCAAGCTCGGGGAGAATCATCCCGCGCAGTGACATGTAATGATAAAGATATGGCAGCATGATCTGAAATATGAAGAGGATGAGTCCTAGCCGTGTCCACTTGAGAAATCAGTGCTTTGGAAATGAGAAAGAAATCTATTCTAGATTGAGAGTGATGGGGGGCAGAAAAGAAAGTAAACTCTAAGTCGGAGGGGTGAAGCAGCCTCCATATATCTACCAGCGCAAGATCTTGCATCAGAGCTGTAAGGGTAGCAAGACTCTTGGGTGGACTACTCGTTCTAGGCGGCTGTCTATCTATCAGAGGGTCTAACACTTGATTAAAATCACCACCAAGTATTAATGGAGTATTGGCAGAGGCCTGTGCCAACTGCGCAATACTTGCATAGTAAGCAGGGTTGTCCACATTCGGGGCATAAATGCAAATACACGTGAATTCACTATCTCCAACCTTAAGGTGCACACGGGCCCATCTACCCTCCTTGTCAGCGCTAGTATCAATTACAGTAGCTTGCAAAGATTTCTTAACCAGAATGGCTACCCCGCACCGTTTGGAAACGGCGGGAGAATAGGCAGCCACCATGTAAGGCTTAGCATTGAGTTTCAGTGTTTCAGCAGAGTTTAAGTGCGTTTCCTGAAGAAACGCTAAATCAGCATGCTCATGGCTAAGATAGCTAAGGATTTTCTTTCTTTTGATTGGACTATTAATGCCTTTTACGTTGAGTGATAAGATTTTACATAAGGCCATTCAGAAGAGTTAAAAATTCTGAGCATGATAACGCACATAATTTCACAATGTCCCTCATAGTGACTGTAGCTGGCTGTACATATGGCATAAAAGAAAATAAGCTTAGATAATACAATGAAGCGCCCCACATTAAAAAAGAAAAACCGCTGCGCGGTAGAGAAGAAGCAGAACCCCAAAAATTACTGGCGACCATGTGTCTGCGGGGAGAAGCCCCAGAGAAGGCCGAAATTGAAATAACACATAACCTGTAGGACTGTGCGTGCTCCGAATCCGACCGAGGCACACATCATGGAGGAATAGGAGACCAAAAACAAAAAAGTCATAGAAAGAAAGAAAGAAAGTCCAGGTAGTCTCTGTGCTTGACTATGACCGCCGCATCGGGCCCCTCAAAATGGCGGACAGAGCCGGCAAATAAAAGTCCAAGTCTTTGGATTAGCGCATCTGCTCTGCTTCTTTGGAGTCTAAAAATGTTGATAGTAGATCAGGATCTTCGAATGTCCTGGTTTGGTTGTGGAGAGTCACTCGGAGCTTCGCTGGATACAACAGGCCAAAGCGAGCCTGTAGCTGTTGAAGTCGAGGGCGAAAAGCAAGGAGTTTCTTCCGACGGTCAACGGTAGGCTTTGCCAAATCAGGGAAGAAGGAGACTTTGTGACCTTCAAATTCCAAATGATGGTTCGCCCGGGCAGCATTTAAAATTTGTTCCACTTGTTGATATCGTAGCAAGCGAAAGATAATAGGCCGGGGGGTCGTTCGGTTGAGCGCCATGTGGGTAGGAACACGGTGTGCACGATCGATTTCCAGTTCTCTATGAAAAGTGATCTTCAGCAAGGAGGGAAGAGTTTTGAGCAGGAATTCTCTCATATCTCCCGCTTCCACCCCCTCCGGTATTCCAATGAGCCTCACATTGTTGCGACGGGCTCGATTATTGCTATCTTCTAACTCCTTTTGAAGATTCTGTATCTGGCGCTCAGCCTTGTCCAGTGTGCCCAAGCGCACCGCGTGCGAGTCGAGGACCCCCGCCATATTGTCCTGCCGTAATGAGAGACTTTCAAGTCGGTCCTGGAGCACTCCAAAGTCTTCTCGCATGGCTCGAAGCGCTTCTCCATTGGACTGCACCAATTCCTTCACGCCGCGTATTTCCTCTAAAATCTCCAGGTGCATTTCGGGGTTTTCCCGAAATGGAACCATCTTCTGTGGGGAGGACACCTCCGTTTTGGAGCGTTTTCCGTGAGAAGAAGAAGGAGACCCGAAGTCCAAGCGCGCTGGTTTATGGGCCGCCATCCCCCCCGAGGTACCCCGGTCAGCCCGGAGCGAAATAGTAAGTTTGTATAGGTATTAAGTCAGGATTCTAAGTAGGCCTCTCGGGAGCTTCAGCGCGAAGCGTCTTACCCGCTGGACATCAGGCTCCGCCCCCCCTCTCTGTCTCTTCTAAATAGATTAGCTATGGCTATATCCCATTCATTCAATTCTTTAAACCATGTTTCTGTAATGGCCACCATTAGGGCTTCCAGATCTGGAACTTTGTTGGCTAGGCATCGAGCATTTGTGCTCATTGTTTTCCAGGATTCGTTGACTGGCTTGCCTGTGCTTTGCATGGATTTTGTTCTACACGCCCCTTCCCACTTGCCATTGATGTGTTGTTTAAAAGTGTGGTTGTTTCCAATGTCATTTTGCATTTGCTGGGAGTGACGTCCTGATCTTGTCCTTCTCCTTCCATCACCCCCTTTCCCTAGTTTATATGCTTGTCCACATACTGCCTGAATTTTTCACTTAGGATCCTTTTCCCTGTGACAGAGAGAAGTAGTCCATCAGCACAGTGTAGTTTCTTGTTGAGCCATCTGTTTCCCCATTCACCAATATATCTAAATCCTTCTTGTTTGCACCAGGATTAAAGCCATGTATTAAAGTTGTTTATGTGATGCAGTCTTTCTGTCCCCTTACGATGAATAGGTAGAACTTCTTATAATGCTATAGTGTTAACAATGGGCTTGAGTTTCTCTCCCAGAGTCTGGAAGTCCCTTTAAACTGCAGAGGAACTGCTTCTAGACAGGTCATTTGTGCCCAAGTGGATGACAACATCAGTTTTGGAGTGCTCACTTTCTGCACTAACTATAACAACAATTTGGTTTGCATTCCTGCTGGCTGAAAAGCCTGGGGGGGGGGGGGGGCATTTGACCATCTTCTCTCCTTTGAACTGTGTTCCCAAATTGGTGTCTCTGATGATGGAATCTCCAAGTGGTAGTAGTTTTCTGTTTTGTGATTTTTTCTTCATATGTGGTGCATTGTCAGTAGATTGGGCATTGATTCTCCCATTTAAGGGTGCTTTAGCTACCAAGGATTGGGCACTCTCATTATCCAAGGCAGAGAAGGCATTATGCAGGAATATCTCTTGATGTGTAGGGTGTCTCAGTGTTACAGATCACAGTCTACCAGAGCCCAATGTGATCCATTTGTTCCTGGGATGTTTGATTTTTTGTGGGAGTGGCGATGGATTTTGTTCCATTTGTACCCAAGAAGAGGTGTGTTTAATTACAGCTAATTCTTCCCTTAATAGAGTCAATTTGTTATAGGGCAAGCTCTTAGGGGTTATTCTGAGACACGAATAGCAGGGATGGACGTCTCACTGCGATGTCCATCCCCGCTATTCATGCCGGCAGCAGTCCCTGACAAACTTCCCCACTGGTTGTGCGGGGAAGTTAGTCGGGAGCGGGAAAGAGGTGGTCGCAGGCCCTGGATGTCCAGGGCTGGCAAAATGGCCGGGGAAGTTATTCCACTTCAGAGGTGGAATTACTCCCCTGGTCATGTTTTTTTAAGTGGCCCGGGGTGCAGAAGGGGCTGGGGAGCAGAGTTAATTCCCTGCAGCCCAATCCTGGCCTTAGGAGGCCGGATTGGGGGTCAGTCTGTGGGGAATTAACTCTGTATGCAAGAGGTCGGCCGGGCTGTGACTGTACGTGCAGGCCAGGACTGAATCACAGTCCTGGCCTGTACATACATGCCTGTTCACGATTCTGATCTCATGGGGCTAGACGTGCCCCGCGGGATCAGAATCATGATCTCCTTTGTACGTTCGGGTCAGCCCGGACATACAAAGGAGATGTACGTGCAGGACAGAATCAGGCCCTTAGGTTCCAAATGATTCTTCTCAGAATGAAAGCACCACATTTATTGTATTGAATACACAACATGCTGATTAAACAGTCACTAAAGGACACTTGGTACATATCAAAATACAGTGCAGTATGCAAAAAGTGATGAACTTCATCAGCTGTATGTTTATTTATTTCTGCATGGGTATTTGATGTACCATGATGCCACAAATAAACTTGTTATCATTGTGGTTTGCAGTAGCTGTTGGTGCAATTTACATCAACTTCAGTATAGTACAATTAAGTGCTGTAGCTAATTAATTTAACACAAAAACAAAGTGGACAACCTTTCTAACAGTACAATATTTTTTTTATATTTATTTAGTAGTATTTAGCTCATGTAGTAAAAACAAAGGGAAGCAGATTGAATAGGACAACTGTATTTTCCTGAGACTACTGAATATACCAGAAAACAAAAGGGAGGGCAAAATGGGGAGGTAATTCCAGAGAAATGGGGCTTGTTGAGCAAAAACTATATTTCTGAAATATTCAAATTTGAATTTACAGGCTGATGGGAGATGGGCTTGGAAAGATCAGATCTGTCTTTGAAGACGATACAGAACCAAAAGAGGAAAAAGATAAAGGGGTGTCTAGTATAAAATGTGCAATCTTATTCTGAAAGGTAGCCTGTGTTGCTGCATGAACAGGGGGGTTACATGATTGTGGCATTTGGAATTGTTAAATCATGTCCATTAAAAATAAATGAATATACAGGATTTTTTTCTAATTAAGCAAAAATGAGCAAGAATGAGTTCAAGATGAGATAGGAAAGAATATTAGCAAGCATGGCGTACCATTGTTAGAGAAAGCAGGCAGTCCCAAGTGCACCTGCATCTATGTAGATATTGTGTCTGCCTGTCTTGCTTTTGTTATTGGCAAGCTCTTTAATAAACCACATCCTTTTTTTCTGTCAGTACCAGGAAAAGTTTTATTAAAACAACTCCAAGCACAAAGTGAAAGCCAAAAATATCAGATTCAAAAGTGTTTTCTTCTCGCTGTTCATCTTTGCAGCTGAGCTGAACATGACCTTTGCATTACAAATCAACTGAGCTTTCCAAATTTACAGGGTGTTAATCAGAAGCAAGATGCAGTGAAATGATTATTAATATAAGGCAAACTGAAACTGAGAACTACTAGTAGCATTGTAAATTAGATTTAGATATAAATGGCCAGCTTTTTTTATCAGAAAATGAGGATACGATGGCAGGAGATCCAACCAAACGGGAATACTCTGACTATTAAGGGCAAAGAGTGAAAACTTCAGGCAAATAAATCCTTGGGGTCCCATCATGCCCTTTATTGTCCAAATAGAAAGATTCCTCATACCTGGAAAATTTGGCTATATTAGATTAAGGTTTGAATATTGTGTTCTAATGATTTGTAGTTTTAGAATCTATTTTTAATGGACATTTGAAAGATGTTAATTTCTTCCACAGCAGTTCATATATTCATGGGTTGTCTTATTTGGTCTTATTTTTATCTCAAACACTTGCATTATTTTTAATTGGACATTACATGACTTTTATTAGTGTTGAACTACATTCTAAACTGCAGAACTCAAAAAAATATGTGGGTGATGGAGAGGTTTAAAGAAACAAAATTAAGGTTCACAGCTTGATACGGTGTGTATAATTGGAAAAAATAAAATCTGTTCAAAATTATAGATAAATTATTTGCCGATCTGCAAGCACAGCAATTAGACAAAGGTCTGTTACTATTAACTCAAAGGATTTGAACCTCTTTAATTGTTGTGCTGAAACTTGAAGAGTTCATTGTCTCTGTCTAAAATTTCACTTCATGATTTCTGTTGAAAGCTTAAAAATGTTGTTGTCCTCCAATTTTTTTTCCTTTTGATCAGGCATATGTTTCTGACTGGGAGCTCCTGTAGTCAAACACTCTACCAACTGATCTCTAATGAGTAAGGATGAGCATTTCTTAGCATGCATTCAGTTCATTTAGAGTGCTTTAAAAAATATTTGGGTTTGTTTTATTAAAGTGCATTAAAGCTTTACACTCAGCATACGTTTGAAGCAAAATCTAACACACGATAAGTGCAATGGCCTTATGCTAACTGTTAGGGGTATGCCTAGCATATCTTCTGCACTGCAGTTTCCACACTGAAAATACCTTAATGTGCTAAAATTTCATTCGCTGATGCACTTAAGTACACTCAAGCTAACTGTAATTTTGACAGCACATGGAAATTACCCTGCATTAACCACGATATGTAGTTGACACACTCTCTGCCCTTAACCCTTGCCCCATCAAATGCTAAGCAGTTAGTGTGGGATTTCTATCCTGCTAGCTGTTTTAGCACATGGTAGCAGTTACCACGGTTCCATTCTGTCTGCTTAGAAGATGCAAAACCCCCGCAGTAAATAGAAGGGTCCCTTAGTGTGAGATAAATAGATTTAATTCATATTAACCTCCAAGTTAATGCAAGTAAAATCAATTAACGTTTGTAAAAATGTTTCAAAGTGGGTTAAAATGTTATTAACACAACTATGTTGAAAGAAATGTTCAAAAATCAGGATAAAGTCCAACAATGACCTCAAATCAAAACAATTGTTTTCTATCCTCATGCCTAATAATGAATAGAAACATAAAAAATGATAGATCAAGACCATGCAGCCTATCCAGTCTGCCCATCCATAGAAGAAATTGAAATTGTGAACAACTTTAACCTACTTGGATCAACTATCAATAAAGAAGCAACAAGCAGTCAAGAAATCAGATGATGCATTGCTCTTGGCAGAATGGCTATGAAAGACCTAGACAAGATTCTCAAGAGCAGAGATGTCTCTCTCCATACAAAGATTTGATTTGTTCAAGCCATGGTATTTTCAATAACATCATATGGATGTGAAAGCTGGACAGTGAAAAAGACAGACAGGAAGAAAATTGATGCCTTTGAATTATGGTGCTGGCGGCGAATACTGTGTATACCATGGACTGCCCGAAGAACAAACCAGTCGGTACTAGAGGAGATCAAAACTAAGCTTTCTTTAGAAGCTCAGATGACAAGACTTCGACTTTCATACTTTGGATACATCATGCGAAGAGAGAGATCATTAGAGAAAGACATCATGCTTGGCAAGATAGAAGGTCAACTCAAAAGAGGAATGCCAGCAATGAGATGGATCGATACAATAACAGCAGCTACGGGAACCAGTCTGTCAACAATGAGCCGCCTGACTGAAGACTGAACACAATTTAGGATAGCTATCCAGAGGGTCGCCATGAGTCGACTCCGACTTGATGGCACTTAACAACAACAAGCTCTATAATCCCTTCTTCTGTGTTAGAGATCCTCTGTGCTTATCCCATGCCTTACTGAATTTAAATACAGTCCTTGTCTCCACCACCTCCAATGTGAGGCCGGCCCATGCATCTACTGCTCTTTCCATTAAGAAATATTTCCTTAGATTACTCTTGAGTCTATCCCCTTTCACCTTCATCTTACCTCCCCCCTTCATTCCAGAGCTTCCTTTTGGTTGAAAGAGGCCTGCCTCCTATACATGTATACCATGGAGGTATTAAAGGGCTGTATCATATCTCCCTTTTCCCTTATTTTTTCCAATATATAAATATTGAGAGCTTTAAGTCTATCCCCATATGATTTAGATGAAGGTCACTGATCATTTTAATTGTTGTCCTCTAGACTAACTCCATCCAGTGTATAACGTTTTGAAGGTGCAGTATCTAGAATATTATATAATATGTTTTATACAATCAGTCTTATGCAGAGACACTATTACCTCTTTTTTCCTGTTGGCCACTCTTCTCCTTATTTGACCTAATCATTCACTGTAGACCTTTATCTTTATCTTTATCTTTATTAAAACATTTGATAAACCGCTACTGCCGAAGCATAGAGCGGTGTACAGTAAAAGGTCTACACTGCAAATCATAGAAAAGAACGCCATAAAATGAAAGGAAAGTAAAGCACAGCACACAGCAATAAAAGCAAATAACTAAATAGTTAAATTTAAAATAAAAAAAAGCTAAATCTAAAAACAAAAGGAAGCAAAACACCAACAAACAAACAGCACAACATGGGGAGACAACTCTATGGTCAGGGGGGGGGGGGAACTGGCAGGAAGGTCAAAAGCCTGTGTGAACAGATGTGTTTTGAGTAGTGACTTGAATTGAGGATAAGAGGATTCTAATCTGAGGGAAGGTGGTAGAGAATTCCATAGAAATGGACCAAGAAAGAAAAAGGCGG
This sequence comes from Ichthyophis bannanicus, assembly GCA_033557465.1. Taxonomy (NCBI): domain Eukaryota; kingdom Metazoa; phylum Chordata; class Amphibia; order Gymnophiona; family Ichthyophiidae; genus Ichthyophis; species Ichthyophis bannanicus. The sequence goes on along the minus strand of CM066033.1, from coordinate 1,076,671,760 downwards.
AATGTCAAGTCTGCTCTAAACAGCCTTGTGACAGAGAAGGTAGTGATAAACGATTGGCGTGAAAAGACCGGAGTTGACGGTAAGGAGTGTGAAGAAAAACCAGATCCGCAAGATACAAAGGATGACCAGTATGAATAGCACAGTGAATCAGAATCAGAATCTTATATTGATAGTGAAAACGGAGTGGTAGCCAGTGCAAACGGAGAAAGAGGGGAGTGACATGATCAAACGGCCGGGAAAAAGTGATAAGGCGAGTTGCAGTGTTTTGGATGGATTGTAATCGTTGAAGCTGATATTTAGGGAGGTTGGCTAGGAAAACATTACAATAGTCAAGTCTACTAACCACCAGAGCCAGAACCAAAGTGACCAAAGAGTCAGGGGAAAAGAGAGAATGAGTAGCCCGAATCTGCCGAAGGGTCACAAAGGACCGCCGAGTGAGTGAAGAAATGTGCTCATGAAAAGAAAGTGTGGAATCAAGTATAACCCCCAGGTAACGGAAAGAAGAAACAAGAGGAATAGAAACTGAATCAATCATAGGAGAGACCGTAGGACAGGAACCGCTAAGAGATACCCACATAGCCGTGGATTTTGAGGGGTTTAAGTGAAGAAAGTTCTGCGAGAGCCAAGATGCAATGTGGGACAGACAGTCATTTAGTGGGTAATATCCAAAGTGAGGGGAGAGACATGGCATAGAAGAATAATGTCATCCGCATAGATGTACGGAGACACTGGAAACTGCTGAATGGCAAGAGGCAAAGGGGCAAGAAAAATATTAAATAATAGAGGCGATAGAACAGAACCCTGCGGAACACCACAGATAAGGGGGAGAGAGGAAGAAGAGTGATTACCCGAGTGTACAGTGAACGAGCGAGCAGTGAGAAAAGAACGGAACCATTGAAGAACAGAGCCCTGCAACCTACCTATTTGGCCATCTTAACTTCATCAGATATAATCATTCTGAAGTCCTTAAGTTCTCTGTTTACAGAAGTACTTCACCACTATAGTATACTGCGCTCTTAGGATTTTGCAGCCCAAATACACGAGACTGAATTTTTTTTTTAATAAAAAGTCTTAACTGTCAAATTCTAGGCAATTTTTTTAAACTTCACTAGATCCCTCATCATATTCTCCATACCTTCCTGGGTGTCCACCTAGTTGCAGACTTTGTTATCATCTGCAAAGAGGCAAACCTTACCTGAAAACCCTTCCACAATATTGCTTACAACCCCCCCCCCCCCCCCCCAGATAATGCAATAGTCCTGTGGTACCCCCTGGCAACTCCCTTATTCTCAGATTCAACTTCATTTACCACTACACTTGGTTGCCCCGAATCAACTAGTTTCTAACGCATGTGGTCACTTTAGAGCCCATACTAAGGGCATTCTGTTTATTTATAAGCTGCCTATGTGGAACCACATCAAAGGCTTCACTGAAACTAAGTATAAGAACATAAGATATGCCATACTGGGAAAGACCAAGGTCCATCAAGCCCAGTATCCTGTATCCAACAGTGGCCAATCTAGGTCATACGTACCTTGCAGTTCCCCAAAAGACACAGGTTCCGCAATGCTTGTATTCGGTCAAGCATTGATATCCTGGGTCCCTTTTTAATAATGGTTTATGGACCTTTCTTCCAGGAACTTGTCCAAACCTTTTTTAAACCCAGCTATACTAACAGCCTTTACTACATCCTCCGGTAACAAATTCCAGAGTTTGATTACACGTTGAGTGAAAAAATATTTTCTCTTATTTGTCTTAAATAGTTTACCCTGTAGCTTCATTGCATGTCCCCTAGTCTTTCTATATTCTGCTAACGTAAACACTCGATCTACGTTTACCCATTCCACTCCATCTTTACCATTTTGGTGCCTCTTCTCTGAACCTTTTCTAATAATGCTATATCCTTTTTAAGACACGGCGACCAGAATTGCACAGAATATTCAAGGTGTGGTCGCACCATGAAACGATACAGAGACATTATAATATCCTTTGTTTTATTTTCCATTCCTTTCCTTATGATACCTAGCATTCTATTTGCTCTCTTGGCTGGTGGTTCCTAATGTGGAACCTTGTATCGTGTAACCATAGTTTGGGTTGTTCTTCCCTAGGTGCATAACTTTGCACTTGTCCACATTAAATTTCATCTGCCATTTTGATGCCCAGTCTTCCAATTTATCAAGATCCTCTTGCAATTTTCCACAATCCTCATGGGTTTTAACAATTTTAAATAGTTTTGTGTCATCTGCAAATTTGATAACCTCACTCGTTATTCCCTTTTCCAGGTCATTTATGAATATGTCAAAAAGCAGCGGACCCAGCACAGATCCCTCGGGTACACCACTATTCCCCTTTCTCCATTGGGAAAATTGGCCATTTAGCCCTACCCTCTGCTTTCTATCTTTTAACCAGTTCCTGATCCACAATAGTACACTGCCTCCTATCCCATGACTCTTTAGTTTTGCCAAAAGACTCTGATGAGGGACCTTGTCAAAGGCTTTCTGAAAGTCCAGATACACTATATCAACCGACTCACCTTTGTCCACCTGTTTATTCTCACCTTCAAAAAAACATAACAGATTAGTAAGACAAGATCTTCCTTGTCTAAAGCCATGTTGGTTGTCTCCCATTAGGCCATGACTATCTACATGCTGAGTAATTTTGTTCTTTATGATGGTTTCTACCATTTTTCCCGGTACTGACGTCAGGCTCACCAGTCTGTTGTTTCCCGGAACATCCCTGGAACCCTTTTTACATTGGTGATACTACGATCTTCAGGTATTACGGATGATTTTAATGAAAATTCACAGATTACTAATAGCAGGTCTTCAATCTCATATTTCAGTTCTTTCAACACCCTTGGATGTATACCATCCAGCCCAGGTGATTTGCTACTCTTCAGTTTATCTAATAGTTGTAATACATCTTCCTGATGTATCGATATTTCCTTCAATTCTTCCACACCTTAAAATACCACTTCAGTCATGGGTAACATCCCTACATCTTCCTCAGTAAAGAGCAAAGCAAAGAATTCATTCAGTCTCTCCACTATCGCCTTGTCGCCTCTTAGTGCCCCTTTAACCCCTCTATCATCTAATGGACCAACTGACTCTCTCACAGGTTTGAATGTATGAATGTACTTGAAAAAGTCTTTATTTCACGTTTTTGCTTCTGCAGCAAGCTTCTTCTCAAATTCTCCCTTTGTCTGCCTTATCAATGCCTTGCATTTGACTTGCCAGTGCTTGTGCTGTTTCCAGGTTTCGTTGTTTGACTCTTTTTTCCATTTCCTGAAAGATGATCTTTTTTGGCAACAACAGCCTCTTTGACCTCACCTTTAAATTATGCTGGCAGTTTTTTGGACTTCCTTCCACTTTTCTTAAAGCATGGAATACAGCTGGTCTGGGCTTCCAAGATAGTATTTTTCAACATGACCCAAGCTTGATGTAAGTCTTTAACCTTTGCAACTGCTCCTTTTAGTTTTTTCCTATTTTCCTCATTTTATCATAGTCTCCCTTTTGAAAGTTTAAAGGTAGTAATGTGGACTTCCTTACTATCCCTCCTCCACTAATTAAATCACTTTCCCATCTTACCAAAGTCAGCATTTTTGAAATCTAGCATTATGAGTTTGTTGTGACTGGACTCTGCCTTAGCTTTTATTTCAAATCATACCATGTGGTGATCTGTTGCTGAAGTGGGCTCCCATCTGGACACTAGATATACATTATTCATTTGTGGGCAGTAGATCAAATGTCACCCATTCACTCATCAGTTCCTTCAGCATTTGTCTAAACAGAACACCTTGAAAGGCATCCAGAATCACCCTACTTCTGTTTAAATCTGCAGCGGGAACCTTCCAATCCACATCTGACAAATTGAAATTCCCCAACAACAGTACTTCCCCTTTCATTCCCAGCTTTTGAATATCCACGATCAGGGCTGTGTCAAGTATTATACCAGTGATTTCCAAATATACTCATTCATTATTACACATTATTTGTTCCTAATATACTACCCTGAAGCTACCCCAACTGAACATAGCCCTCATGCTCGTCTCTCATACTTAACCCCGGTATAAAATGGTTAATCTTGATGGTTCTCACTTGCTCACTCTATCCTTTCTGTATTTATACTGTACATGTAATAACGTTTCCGTAATTGTAGTTTAACTTATTTACCACACCCACCTAATTAACCAAAATACCATGTATATAGTTAACCATGTTTTTTGTATATAGTTAACCCTGTTTACCGCCAAGTTTATGTACCCTGTTCTCTGTAAAAAAACCAATGCTGTTTGTGTCATTGTGTTTAGATTTGTTCATTGTAAACCGCACTGACTAAATAAGCGCGGTATATAAGAAAAATAAATAAATAAAAAAAATAAAATTCATGTTCATTACTATTAAGATGAACTCAGATCTAGCAGAAGACTAGTTTGGGAATGGCTAATCTAAATATTACAGGCCCAAAAACTCACAATAAAAATTACAGCAGACCATTTTTTATCATATGAAACCTATTCCAGAATTTAGTGCAAATATATCCTGCAGTTTAGGAATGGAAAAAGTTGCACTAATTTTCAAACAGAATACTTTTCAGTTTATAATATTTTTAAATTATTTTAAATTATCATTTCATTTTACAGAGAAACATAAGTGTAAACATTGGTTTTGTCCCAATTTGGAGGGAGGCATGGCCTAGTGGTTGGGGCAAGTTACCTCAGGCCCAAAGGTCAGGGATTCAAATCCCACTAGAGGACAGCAACCTTGGGCCAGAAGGACTGGGGTTTCTAGTCCCACAGGCACTCCTTGTGGTCTTGGGCAAGCCACTTAACTCTTCGTTGCCCATGTTCCCTGTAAGTATTAGTGTATGTGTCTCATATCCCCTCATGTTAAATGTATCTCCCAATTGTGTTGTGACCATTTTGATTGAAGGATAAGGTGGTATACAAAACTGTCTAAATAAATAAATTTCTTAATGATGGAGAGAATATGAATTTTTTGGTCTGTCAGTATGAGCTAAATCATAGTAGCCAACCTTAAAGAGATCTGCTAAAAATACAAACTAATATTCCTGAAACAATGAAAAAGAGCACTGTCAAATGGAGAAAATATTAAGTAGAATATATGTTGGAGTCGATATCCATACTGCGGTGGTCAGTACTGAAATAGCGCTGAAGCAGCTAAGTGCAAACAATGAATAAATCCAGGAGTCAATTGCAGGGTCCAAGCCAATTCATTGTGCACAAGGCTCAGACAGTCAAGCTGCAAAAAGGACTGAGCAAAGTTCTTACAGAAACATATTCATTTTATACATTTCTTTTCAGTTTGATACATGCAGACTTTCTATTGGTCCCAACGCCCCCTGCATTTGTCCAATCAGAGATCCTTTCTGGGCATAGCACCCAGTTCCCTCCTCTAGGATTGTTCTAACAATGGCACAGTTTCTAGGTATTGATATAATTCTACGCAAGGCCGTTTCTAGCTCAAGGAATGCAAGCATTGAAACATTTCTATCCTCAGAACACAAGAGAATAATGAAAGTTTTATAAATTCATAAGAAACTTCTTATTAAGCAGTTTAAAGCAGTTTTCTCAGACTTTCACAGATTTTTGGTTCTTTACTAAGATGGGGGTTGGAATAAGGGCCTAACTTACGGGCCTTTTATATTTGCAGGTTATCATAGGCCATAGCCTACCACAGCGCCTGATCGCCACGGCCAAAAATGAAACCGGATATTTAGCACCGGAGCCTATGCGACATCCGGAGATGAACAGCCAGTTGTGCCGGTGGTTGGTCTTTCTATCTGGTTAGTGGTGATATTCCGCCACTAACCAGATAGCAAGATCCACATAAAGTTAGGACAGCCATCTTCGCTATCCAGATAGGTGCTGGAACTACCCCATCTCCTGCCATGGAACACCCTTAAACTAACAGGATGCTTTCAGAACAGTCTATAGAGAGATTCAGCCCTCCCAAAAGTTCTAGAGATGCAGAGGATTGATACCTATCACACATTAACTTCTGCTATTACCTCATATTAGGTGCAAATCCTTTGTGTACCTTAGCAAATTGGGGGTTGTCATTCTATGGCACTTTATGTGATAAACTTAAAACATCCTTACCCTTTTCTCTTTCCCTCTATTTCCCTTCCTCTTTTCTCTGTTGAATCCCACTGGATTTTGTTTTTGATTGGTCTGCTCATCTCATGGACTGTGAACATTCTCTCTGAGTCCCAGTCTGGTCCCTGTAAAATAAATGGTCCCGTAAAAGTAGCTGTCTAGTGGATTTCAGCTGACATTTATCAGCTCCATATGGGCTATACATTTTTTATCCTTGGATTCATGCCACAGATGCTACTCTCTTCTCCCAGTGCCATTCTGAGGATGTTCTTTTCTAGAGATGTGCATTCATTTGAAAATGAAATGGAAAATGCAGCAGAAAAAAACTATTCTGTGTAGTTTCATTTTCAAATGAAATGGAATAAAGATGTCACTGGAATGCAGCATTCATTTTGCTTCATGTTTATTTTGTGTTGTTTGACATTTAAACCTAGGGACTATTAGGGGACAAGATTTTGTTAATAAACCCTGTTTTACACATTCAAAAGCCTTTTAGAGAATTACCTTAAAGGTTATGCACAGTGACTAGAAGATGTGTACTTTAAAATAACTCATGTATAGCCATGTTTGGGGTGTGTGGTTTGTGTGATGTCACAAAGTATACCTGTGGTTTATAAAATATTACCAAACAGAATGGGGTCTATTCTGTAACATGCTATTCATCCACCTTTCCCATCCCCGTCAAGTCTTCCCATATGAATAAAGAGTTTGTAAGGGGAGGCTAAATGGGGACGGGAAAGGGGCGGTGTGGAGGAGGAGTTAGGGTGGGTAGTGGGCCCCGGACATACAGAGATGATTCTGATGTCGGCCCTGTACGTCCGGGGCCAGCAGACTGAATGGGGAACTTATTTCACCTCTAAGGTGGGATAAGCTCCCCTAGACAGTGATTAATGGCAGGCCTGGGGAGCGGCAAAGGTAGGAGGGAGTGCAGGAGATTCCTTGCAGCCTGACTCTGGCCTTGGGAGGCCAGATTGAGGGTCAGGCTGCGGGGAATGAAAATAGTGATCTGCGGCCAGGGATCGCGGCTCCTGAATGGAGCCACGGTGCCATGGTAACCCGAATCCATGGCACTGAGGCTCCATTCAGGACCCGGACTGAATTAGCTTGGCAGGAGCCTGTATGTGCAGGCTGACCGGAATCAGGTCCAGGCCTGCACGTACAGGCTTAGACGTAATTCTGATTTCACGGGGCTAGATGTGCGCCGCATGATCAGAATCGCATCTACCACTGTGCGTCCGGTTCCGACCGGATGCACAGTGGCCTTGGACATACCCATTGGAATAGGCCTTAATGTGCCAATACCACATCCACTCTTCATTTACAAAAACTACTGGTGTCAAAAATACACAAAAATGCATAGGCAAAATTTGTGCGGTGCTTAAGTTTTGATATCCGCCATGGTTTGTTTTTTCTGGAATCCCTGAAGAAATCTGTTGGTGAAAGATATGGCCATAGGTCAGGATGTTTAAGAGAAAGTTGTACACTCACTGGCATGGAATAGCGTGGATTTGCTGAGCATCACATATAAGTGTCTATTTGTTTTTTGAAATACTGAGGACTTTTTTTTTAATGAAGAATGAAGAAAGACTGATTTTGGGCATTTAAAGTGATGCAAAATCTGAAATCACAAAATTAAATATTGTATAGTAGAAAGCGATGACAAGAAGACATTAAAAGCACTAAAGTATCACAGTAGTGGTGCTATACTAGCAAACTCCCTTTTTGTATATTTTTTTATGTTAATGGCTAAAGATATTGGGCCCGATATTCAGCATCGGCGGCTAATGCTGCAAAAACGGCTAGCCATCGGTGCGAAGCTTTGGTATTGAATATCGGGTTTGCATGGATTTGCTGATCGCTAACTGGGCAGTGGTGATACTGAGCTGCTACCTGGTTAGTGAAGCATGGTAAAAGTTAGGCCAATGATTCTTATGTCTGGCTTTCTCTGCTTATTGCTAACTAAGTAGTGGCTTAATATCGCTGCTGCTTAGTTAGCAATAGGTGCCACCTCCGCTCCATGCCAGAAAGCTCCCAACAGTCATATCCATGGATATTCAGTGTTACTAACCCTATTAAGGGGTCATTCTGACCCTTGAATAGCAGGGTTGGTTGTCCGGGTTGGACGTTGAACCCCTGTTTAGTTTGGGCAGCATATTTAGAACTCTCTGCTCCCCACACGCACAGAGAGCTTGTTCGGGGAGCACTGGACTGGGTGGGAGGGAGAAGGCTAGAGGCAGAGAGTTGGCAGAGTAGGGGTGGGCCAAAGCACCCGGACGTACAGGGCCTATTCAGGTCATGGTCCAGTATGTCTGGCGGGGTAGAGATAGACATGGGACTTATTCCAACTTGGAGATGGAATAAGTGCCACCAAACATGACAATTGGGCCCGGCAGCTCCCCACCAGCAATGGAACCATGGCAGGTGAGGCCCCTCTGCTCAATCCCAGACCTGGCAGGCCCTGCTGAGGGTCGGGCAGTGGGGAAAAAAATGTTTGTTTTGCGGTGCGCCTGCTGTATGTCCCAGTGCCATGGCGATGGGATGACACGGCATTGGCACATGGTCAGGAGCACTAAGTGGGGGAGAAAGGCAGACACTTGGATGTAGACTGGAGTGGAATGCTGTTCACGCTGGCCCATCCAAGTGCCCTGATACTGCAACCATGGGAACATGTAGCTGCCACGGTTGCAAAATCAGGTTTTTCTCTGGGCCATACATTTTCTGCATGTCCGGACGGCCCAGACATACAGAGATCAGAATCAGTCTCTTAGTGTCGCTGAATATCCTGCGGAGTAGCATCCTGCAGAGTAGTTTGCAGGTCAGCAAATTGTGTAAATGCCTTTGAATATCCCTCCCCCACCCTTTGGTATAATTTCTTATGATGTAGAAATATTGAAAGAGAAGAGTTTGGAATCGGCAATAAATTTGGAAGTTTTGCCTGCAAATGTTTGTGTAGTTTTGTTTATAACATACTAACCTATGCATGTAGTTCATTTGAGCAGGAGGGTGCATTTCAACCATGACTGTACAGGTTTTGTGAGGCCACCTTAGACCTCCAACCTAGGTGACCTGTTATGAAATTGTTATGAAATTGTTCTCTTAGGGGCAATTTTATATAATTTTAAATATCTTTTTTTTAAACTGCCTCTAATGTTTCGACTGATTTTTACGTTTTTTGGTGCGCTGAATCCAAATCTGGTAACCAATTTGCTCCATCACGTACAGATTTTTTGCTACATTGGGTTAGCAGTTTGAGGTGAACGTTTCAGATTGAGTGCGATCGAGATAAAAGTTTCTTGGATGAATTCTTTATACTAATTGTTTAGTAGTTATTCAAATAAGAATAAAGAAAATTGTAACAAGGCAGCACATAAGAATAGAGTAATGTCAACAAAACACACTGTGATGGTAGCAAAATTGTCTGCACTTAAAACAGCCACATACATGTGCACAAACATTGAGCATATAAGAGCGAGGTTAGACACAAAGCAAAGCAAAGAAATGTGCAAAAAATGTTGTACAGGTATGTATGTAAGAATAGAAAACGCAAACCGCACCATTGCAATACATGAAGACAAACACCCGATGGTGTGAAAATAAAATTCTAATAAATGAGATCCAACACTGTGGTAATAACTAGCAAATTTTTATTTCAAAGTTTAGTAAAAACACAATATTTGTCAACACAGTTTAGATTTTAAAGTCATTCTTGGGTCAATCAATCTCCTGGTGGGCCCGTTTCTTCTTCCCCCGAATGCTTCTCTTGGTGCGCTGCTTGGCGTATTTTTCATCTGGGGTTTCCCGCAGCAGCAACCAGCAGAAATCAGCCATCATAGTGGTGTTCCATCTTCCTTGGTACCTTCTCTCTGCATCCTTGATGTCCTGGTGAAACCTTTCACCTTGTTCTTCACTGTACGCCCCCAGGATTTCGGGAAAGTAGTTCACATGAGAGTGCAAGAAATGGACTTTCAGGCTCATGTTACAGCCTTGTTCTTTGAAGGCATTGAGCATCCTGGCAACAATATCCTTATAGTTCTCATCCCGCCTGTTCCCCAAGAATTTGAGAACAACATCCTTGAAGGAATCCCAGGCTTCTTTTTCCTTCTCAGACATCGTTTCAGCGAATGCTCCATCTGAAATGAGTTTCCTTATATCAGGGCCAACAAACACTCCTTCCTTTAGCTTTGCTTCAGAAAGTCGGGGGAACTTTGAGCAAAGGTACCGAAAGCACTCACCATCTTTTGGAAGGGACTTGATGAATTGCTTAATGAGACCCAACTTAATGTGGAGAGGTGGTAATAGAATTTTATCACGAGGTACCAAGCTCTCATGAAGAACATTTTTCTCACCGGGTCTCAAATACTCCCGAATTGGCCAGTCTTTTTTACCCCAGTGTAGGTCGCGGGCCCGGCTATCCCACAAGCAAAGGAAGCAGGGATATTTGGTGAAACCGGATTGCTGCCCTAATAGCATGGATAGAATTTTAAAGTCTCCACAAATCATCCACTTATGCTCATCATAACGAATCTTCTGAAGAATCAGGGCCAAATTCTCGTATTTTTCTTGGAGAATAACAGAGTGAGCAATAGGAACTGAAGCGAATGTGTTGCCATTATGAAGAAGAACACCTTTTATGCTGTCTTTTGACGAATCAATGAACAGCCACCATTCAGCAGGATCATACTTGAGTTTAAACTTTTCCATCACTCCGTATATATCGTTGCAAAATACCAAATCTTCCTCTTTGCTGAAATACTTCAAAAATTGTGTCTCGCGGTTGCGGTACCAATAAAACGTTGTTCCTGGTGACAATAGATTTTTCTGTTTAAGCCGAGAACCTAGCAGTTGGGCAGCATCTTTTGGGAGTCCTAAATCCCAGACTAAATCATTCAATTCAGCTTGAGAGAAAAGTTCAGGTTTCGGATCTGGTTCAGTTTCAAACTTGGAAGTACTGGACTCATCGGGAAAAGCCATCTGATGAGTCTCATCATGATCAGAACCGTCCACACAAATATGATCCAAAGATTTTGGTGGTTCAGGCACAGGTACTTCGTTGCTATGAGGCATAGTCCTAATTGCTGAGGGAAGGTTGGGGTAACTTATTACGTTCTTATTTTTTAAGTTGTATCCCTTCACAATGCAAGAGCAAAAATAGCAGTCACTGCTGTGGTCTCTTTGTTCACGCCACATCATAGGTATTCCGAAACGAAATGCTTGTTTTTTACCTTTCATCCATAAGCGTAGATCTTCCTCACATGTCTTGCACACTTTGTGAGGAGCCCACGGTTTGTCTTGATCGCCTAACTTCAAACCGAAATAGGCGAAATATACTTTTTTAATAAATGCAGAAATGTTCCTCTGCCGCTTTTTCACGGTATATTCCCCACAAATAAAACAAAAACTGTCCGGAGAGTTGACGCAACCTCTGGCTCTGTGAGCCATCACAAATACACAGCACTGCAAACTACAACTGTAGTGAACCACTTCGGAATAAAGCTGGATTACGACTGAGCAAACAAAAGGTAATAATGAACTTGCAAGAAACTGAAATTTGACAGGAACGTTCATGTCGCAACCACCGTGTTTGAGCGAGCGAACGAGGCGAGGCGAACAGGAAAGAACATGCGCCAGCGCGAGTACTGGATTTAGACCCCCGCCTCCCAATTGTCCTGTTAATGTATAAAATGAATACAAAACACTCTAAAATATCATGAGGGAGTGTTTCTAGTTAGTTAACCATTACAACCTCTATTTTGGGCCAAGAAAATACACTGCAGTCGGCTAAAAAGAAATTATGTGAACATTCCTTATATGGGTAAGAAATCTAATTTTGCAAGGAAACGTGATGTGATGGAACATTTTGGCTATTTTTCCTGGATTCAGCACCCCAAAATCTATAGGAATCAGGTGCAAAACTGGAGGCAGTTTTTTGGTAGTGTACCTGTGTTATTTGAGTGCACATATGGCAATATATGCATGTGAAATAGCTCTTATGAAATGGCATCAGGTGTGAAAGTATGTGCAAAGGCATTAATGTGCATATTTTTGCGGTAGGCATTGCTGGGGTGCAGTCTGGGCAAATCACAGGTGGAGTCATAAAGTACGTGCATTGGATATAAAATATATTAATCTGTGCACTTACTTGTGTACTTCACATGTGGACATGTGGACATTTACACCTGTTCTTAAGCAGGCATAATGTCCATGGTTTATATAGAGAAAAAAAAACATAAGAACATAAATGACATCTTGGATCAGACCAATGTCCATCAAGTCCAGTATCCTTTTTCCAATTGTGGCCAATCCAGGTCACAAATACCTGGCAGGTTCCCAAAAATGTTCATAGGTTCCACAATGCTTGTCCCAGAGTAAGAAGTGGATTTCCCAGGTCCTCTTTAATAATGATTTATGGACCTTTCTTCCAGGAACTTGTCCAAACCTTTTTTTTAAACCAAGCTACACTAACAGCTTTTACTACATCCTCTGGTAACAAATTCCAGAGTTTGATTACACGTTGAGTGAAAAAATATTTTCTCTTATTTGTCTTAAATAGTTTACCAAGCTACACTAACAGCTTTTACTACATCCTCCAGTAACAAATTCAAGAGTTTGATCACACTTTGAGTGAAAAAATGTTTTCTCTTATTAATTATAAACAGATTACATTGTAGCTTGATTGTGTGTCCCCTAGTCTTTCTATCGTTTGATGGAGTAAACAACCTATCTGCATTTACCTGTTCTACTCCATTCATTAATTTATAGACCTCTATCGTATCTCCCCTCAGCCATCTCTTTTCCAAGTTGAACAGTTCTAACCTTTTAAGATGAAAGTTAAAAGACAGTATTGTGGGTTTTCTTACTGTCCGTTCTCCATTTATTAAATCAAATGTGATTATTCTCTGATTACTATTGCACCCAATACCCTTTTAACTTGCACCAGATCCTGTGTTCCACTTAGGTCCAAAATAGCTTACCCTGTTGTCAGTTCATGAACTAGCTGCTCCAAGAAGCAATCATTTATTTCATATAGAAACTATCTCCCTAGCATGCTCTGCCGTAACACTGACCTAGTCGATACCGGGGTAATGGAAATTACCCATTATTATAACTGTGTTGTAACTTTTGTTAATTTCCCTGATTTCTTGTAGCAGTTCATCATGCATTTGTTATTTCTGGCCAGGCAATCAGTTATACACCCCCATGTCATCGCCTTCCTCTTCTGACATGGAATTACTATCCACAGAGATCTTGTGTGACTCAATGCCCTCTCTAACATAGAGCGCAAACCCTCCACTACTTTGATCTACTCTATCATTGTGATATAGTTTGCACTCTTGTATTGCAGTATCCCATTGGTTATTCTCCTTCCACCAATCATATCTAACCTTTCATTTAGTGCTATACATGCTAATGCTCCCACCTTAATGTTTAGATTTCTAGCATTTGCATACAAGCATTTTAGAGGCTGTATTTTATTCATATTAATCGTGTTATGAATAGACAGCGGTAATTTGGAATTTTTCAGCGCTGTCTACTCTGTAATTAAGGGCATCTGGGTTACTTTTATGCCCTTTTTGCTACACATCTGGTCCTCCTGCACACTGGCAAAGGACTTCTGTCCCACCTCCACCTTTTCACTACTGGGATGACTCGGTGCAACAGAGTCACCTTTTGTCCTGCCTTTAGGTCGGATTCCTAGTCTGGTTTTGCCGCTCTGACCATCCATGCAGAGATGAACATGCTGGGCCCCTACCTGTCACTGCACATCTTGAACATGCATCACTGTCCCACCTACTTGCTGTTCAGCAAGGGCATGCTACTATTAACATGCGAGCCCCTTGTCCCTCAGCCCTCTTTCTCCCGTCCTATGCCCTTTTACATCATTTTTGGGGCACCCTCTGTGTGCTGCACATGGGTTTTGGGGGATGTGTCCCCTTTCCTGGCCAGCTGCATGTACCACCTCTATTCCTCTTCTTTGACTCTGGCCCCGCTCCCCTCTCTCTTCTCCTTGCTCATTTGCTGCTCCATTTCCTCAGTTGTCTTGGTCCTCCTGTAGCTGCTGCTGCTGCTGACACCCATGACCACTGTTGTATTTACTGATGGAGGATCTGGTGAATCATACACCAGATCATTTGGACCTCTCGCCAGCTAGCTCTTTGCCCATGGGGTAGAAATATTTGCTCCTTGTGTTCGAGAACCACGTGGAAGTGGTGCTTGGTATCTGTTTGGGAGAGGTTGGGCATCCTCATTGCCATCATCAAAACTTCTTACGGATTCCTTGCTTTCAACCTCCACATGCCTTTATGTGCTTGCGTATCATCGCCAGTGCCTGGACATGCATGGGCCCATGTTGGTGAATGGCATTTTGGCCATATTCCTTGTTGTATTCCACACAGGATGGACAAACAGCTGCCTTGTGTGGCGAATGCTATATTACACTTGCACTGCCCATCCATGAGCTCGGTTCCAATATTGCGTAAATTTACTGCACAATCCCATTTGGATGTTCTTACTATGCTCAGTACATCCTTTGTAAAATGTCCTTCTTTATAGCAACATAGAGAGTGACAGTACTTCTACTTCTACTATTTATCATTTGTATATGTCTACAAGGTGTACGCAGCATTGTGACAGACAGACATCACCCTTTCTTTCTTTGAATTAATTTTTAAAACTTTTTCATTGTCTCTAAATCTTAGGAAAAAGGAACTTCTCATCGTATGCCTTCACTCTCTGAAAGCTCACATACAAATGAATGAATGCAAAATAGTAACCATGGTAGCATCTATTTTCGGTTTACTTTGAGATGAACTGAAATGGACTGGTTGAAAACCTCCACTGTCTCCAGGCAGTCTAAACTAAAAAAATGTGTGTACAAACCATATCACATATCACATATACAATTGGTGGAGGGGTTGCATTCTATGCTACAGAAGACATTGAGTCACACAGGATTAAAGTTTTGTAGGAAACAAAATATGCTGTAGAATCTCTATGGATAGAAATTCCATTTAAAAAGGGGACGACAATGGCTGTGGGGGGGTATACTACCTGGCCAGAATGAACCAGGTCAGGCCAACTGTCCAGGATGATGAAATGCTAAAAGAAATCAGGGAAGCTAAAAAAGCTACAACACATTAATAATGGGTTATTTCAATTATCCTTGTATCAACCGGGTCAGTGTTATAGCAGGATATGCTACCGAGATAAAGTTTCTAGATGAAATAAATGACTGCTTCTTGGAGCAGCTGGTTCATGAAACAACAAGAGGGGAAGCTGTTTTGGACTTTGTTTTTAGTGAAACACAGGATCTGGTATAAGAGATAAGGGTGTTAGGGCCATTTGGCCATAGTGATCATAACATGATCACATTTGATTTAACAAATGGAGGGAAGACAGCAAGGAATTCCACGATATTACCTTTTAACTTTCCAAAGGGAAACTATGATAAAATGAGAAAAACAGTTAAGAAAAAAAAAGGGGCAGCTGTAAAAGTGAAAGATTTACATCAAGTATGGGTGTTGTTTAAAAATAATATCTGGAAGCCCAGACCAGATGAATTCCATGCTTTAAGAAAAGTGGAAGGAAGGTCAAAAAACTACCAGAGTGGTTTAAGGTGAGGTCAGAGAGGCTATTGTAACCAAAAAAGCATCTTTCATAAAGTGGAAAAAGGGGCCAAATGATGAAAACCGGAAAACAACATAAGTACTGGCAAGTTAGATATAAGGCAAAGAGAGAATTTGAAAAAAAGCTTGCCATGGCAGCAAAAATGCATGCTATAACTTTTTCAGGTACATTCTTAGCAAAAAAAACCCTATGAGAGAGTTAGTTGGACCATCGGATGATAGAGGGGTAAAAGGGGCACTAAGAGGGGACAAAGTCATAGCAGAGAGTCTGAATGAATTCTTTGCTTTGCTTTTTACTGAGGAAGATGTAGGGAAGTTACCCATGCTTGAAATGGTATTTAAAGGTGATACATCAGAAGAACTGAAAAAAATATTGATGAACTGAGAAGATGTATTATAAATATTTGATAAACTGAAGAGTAGCAAATCACCTAGACCGGATGGTTTATATCTGAGGGTGCTGACAGAACTGAAATATGAGATTACAGACCTACTATTAGTAATCTGTGAACAAACATTTAAATCATCAGTAGAACCTGAAGATTGGCAAATGGCCAATGTAACACCTATTTTTTAAAAGGGTTCAAAGAGTGATCCAGGAAACTACAGACTGGTGAGGCTGTCGTCAGTACTAGGCAAAATATTAGAAACTATCATAAAGGACAAAATTACTGAATATGTAGATAATCATGGTTTAATGGGAGAAAGCCAACAAGGATTTAGCCAGGGAAGATCTTGTTTTACTAATCTGTTATATTTTTTGGAGGTGTGAATAAACAAGTAGACAAAGGTGAGCCAGTTGATTATAGTGTATCTGGATTTTCAAAAAGACTTTGAGAACGTCACTCATGAAAGACTCTTGGCAAAATTAAAAAGTCGTGGAATGGGAGGCAGTGGAATATTTTCGATCAAGAACTGATTAAAAGATAGAAAGCAGAGGTTAGGTCTAAATGACTAATGTTATTTATTTATTTATTTATAGTCTCTTATATACCACGCTATTCAGCATCAGCGCGGTTCACAATAAACAAAGAGTTACACAATTCAACGGTACTTTGTGTTTACAGTAAAACAGGAAATACAACTCGGATAACAGGGTAATTAATTAATTATAACATAGTCATGATCTCATCCTGGCTTCAGTTTTGTGTATGGGTGGTCTATGGGGTGTCTGTATTGTATGTGTATGTTTGGAAGGTCTGTGGGTTGGTTGAGATATCTGCATTGTTTACTGGATAAGACAAGAGGAAGAGGTAGTGTTTCAAAGCTTTTCGAAACTGCAAAAGGTCTGGTATTGCTCGGATGTTTTGAGGAAGGCTGTTCCAACACCTCGGTGCACAGAATAAGAAGGCCCTGTCTGTAGTAGTTTTGGTGCACTGTGTTATTGATTTAGGGACTAACAGAGAATTGAGTGTTACTGACCTTCTGTCCCTATTGAGGGGTGTTGTTTGGATCATATCTGATAATGATGCAGATGAGAGCTCTTTGATGGCTTTGAATGTAATTAGTAAAGTTTTGAAAGTGAGTCTACTTCGTATCGGGAGCCAATGAAGATGTTTTAGAATAGGTGAAATATGGTCTTTCCGGGATGCTCCATGAAGGACTCTTGCTGCAGCATTCATTGCCATTTGAAGTGGGTGTAAGGTGGCTTGAGGGAGACCTTGTAAAATTGAGTTTGCATAATCAAAATGAGGTATGATTAGCGCCTGATAGATGGTTCTAAAATCGTCTGGCTCTAGCAAGGATTGTAGATGTCTAAGGGAATGTATTTTGTGGTATACCGCTCTTACAATATTTCCTATGTGTGTCTTCATATCCAAGTTCTGGTCTAAAGTGACACCGAGGTATCTGATGGTGGTCTTGGTCTGGAGGTTAGCATCCTTCACTTTCAAAAAGGGCGGAGCAGTGAAATTTCGGTTCCGTGTAATGAATAACACCTCCGTTTTCTTGTGTTGGATCCTTAGATTTTGGGATTGTAGCCAGTTGGATACTTCATTTATGCAGTTTGTTAATGGAGTGAGGTCGGGGTTCTCTGTTGTAAAAGGAAAATATAATAGCACATCATCCGCGTATATCATGCAGTTAACTCTAAAGGATCGTATCAGGTTGCATATAGGCTGCATGTATATATTGAACATAAGGGCGGAGAGGGAGGAGCCTTGAGGGACCCCTTGTTTTTGATGATGAAACTGATCTGATGAAGTATCGTTGGATCGTACCTGCTGCCATCTGTCAGAAAGGTAGGACTTACACCACTCAAGCGCTTTATCGGTAATTCCCTTCCCTTTGAGACGTTCTAGGAGGCATTCATGGCTCACAGAATCGAAAGCGGCTGTGATATCTAGGAAGACAAGGACAAACCCTTGGCGGATGTTATCAATACCTGATAATAAGCTGCTGAACAGTGTAGTTAGAAGCGTTTCCACACCGTGGGCTTCTCTGAAGCCGTGCTGGCATGGGTCTAGTGGCGCATTAATTTCTATATGCTCCTGAATTTGTTTTTGTACTTCTTTTTCCAATATTTTTGCTAGTAAAGGAATGCTTGATATTGGTCTATATGATTCTGGTTTAAGAGGGTCGAGCTTGTTGTTTTTTAGTAATGGCCTTATGGATGTTTGCTTAAGGGTATGTGGGAAAGTTCCTGTTGTAAATGATTGAATCATGAGTCTGGATATGATGGGACTGAGGTCAGCTCGTAGATCTTTGATCCAGAACGCAGGGCATGGATCAGTATGAGCGGTGGTCATGTTTAAGCTAGCAATGGTGTCCTTGATTTGTCGTTTAGGTGGTATTGAGAAGATAGTAAGTAGAGCTTGATCTACTGGATCTAGGACTATGTTAGGAGCTGAGTTATTGTCAGTTTGGCAGAGTTTGGATTGTAGATAGTTAGCAAATATTTGAGGGTGGATTTCGTATTTGAGTTGCGAGGCGGGTTCATTTGTCAAACGCTTAACTATGGCAAACAGGTCATGAGGCTTGTTCAGAGATCTTTTTAACATGACTGCATGGTAATGTCTCATTGATTCAGTAACCGCTGTGCGATGAGATGTGAGATGTAGGATATATGCAGTTCTGTCTACTTCTGAGTGTGAGCTTCGCCATCGTCTCTCAAGTTTCCTTAGGGTTGTGCGTGAGGCCTTCAGCTCAGATGAATACCAGATAGCAGAGTGTCGCTTGCTTTGTAATTTGTTAGTCGACGGACATGTGGCAATTGAACTGAGCGTATTATTCCAATCAGAAACTAAATCATCAAGGCTGCACTTTGGTAACTTAGTTAGTGGAAGTGTTGTTTTTAGGATTAGGTCATTCACTCCTCTTTCTTCCTTTTGGTTACATCTGGGAAGGGGAACCTTGAATATAATTAGTTTGTGATCTGACCATGGAAGTGGGTTGATTGATAGATCCAAGATGGATGGTGAGTTGACGGTTGTTTCAGTTGTAAATATTAGGTCTAATATGCCACCTTTAACATGGGTTGGATCTTTAATTAATTGGTTAAACCCTAAAACCTGTAGAGCTTCAAGAAAAGCTGTTACATGGGAGTCTTGGAGAGATGGTAGATTGAAGTCTCCTAGCACCCAACTTGCTATATGGGGGTTCTGTGTATTGGAGGCCAAGTCAATTATCATTGATTTTCCCAGTGGAGAAAGGTGAATAGTGAGGTACCCCAGGGATCTGTGCTGGGTCTGCTGCTTTTTAATATATTCATAAATGACCTGGAAATGGGAATAATGAATGAGGCGATCATATTTGCAGATGACACAAAATTACTCAAAGTTGTTAAAACCCAAAAGGATTGTGAAAAATTGCAAGAGGACCTTGATAAGTAGGAAGTCTGGATGTCCAAATGGCAGATTGCAGATGTGGACAAGTGCAAAGTTATGCATCTAGTGAAGAACATGATGCAAGATTCAACCTAGGAAAAAGATTTAGGGGTCATTGTGGATAACTCATTGAAACCCTCCGCCCAGTTTGCAGCTGCAGCCAAAAAAGCAAATAGAATGCCAGGAATCATAAGGAAAGGAATGGAGAATAAAACAAAGGATATTATAATGCCTCTGTATTCCTTGGTGTGGTCATACCTTGAATATTATCTGCAATTCTGTTCACTGTATCTTAAAAAGGATATAGTGGAATTATAAAAGGTACAGAGAAGAGCCACCATAATGGTAAAGGGGATGGAAGGATACACCTATAAGGAAAGACATAAAAGGTTAGTGCTCTTCAAATTGGAAAAGAGACAGCTAAGGAGTGATATGATAGAGGTATATAAATTAATAAATGAAGTAGAACAGGTAAACATAGAGCAGATGTCTATGACATCAAAAAGTAGAAACACTATGATACATACAATGAAGCTACAATTTAACTGATTTAAGAGAAAATATTTTTTCATTCAATGCATAATCAAACTCTGGAATTTCTTACTGGAGTATGTAGTAAAAGCTGTTAGTGTAGCTGGGTTTAAAAAAGGTTTGGACAAGTTACTAGAAGAAAGGTCTATAAACCATTATGAAAGAGGACCCGGGAAATCCACTGCTTGCTCCAGGACAAGCATTGTGGAACCTGAGTGTCTTTTAAGGAACCTGCTAGGTACTTGTGACCTGGATTGGCCACTGTTGGAAACAAGATACTGGACTTGATGGACCTTGTATAGTATATATTATGTTCTTGAGTTCTTAGGACACAACTCTCATCCATAGGTGCTCCAGGATATCTTTGGAGACAGAAGCCTTGAAAACACATTTCAGGATAACTAGGAGGAAGAGGCTGTGGTTCCTGGCCAGGCTGTGGTGGAAGCTCACTAAATGGCAAGTAAGGGCAAGAAGTGCAAGCACAGCCACTCCTTATTGCAGGTCATTCAATGGCATACAATGGCAGTAACACAGTGTGGTGCCAGGAGTGCCAAAATCAGTGACAGGATGGCCTGATGACATATGGACGAAAGTTTGTAATATGCACATCTCTTCTATACTATAGCCACAGATGTCATACTGGTGTCACAGGGTGATGTGCCAGACAATGGACAAGTCCTGGCAGCAGATCACCCTGAGATCAGGAGGCAGAGGAGCAGCAACAGGAACCCACCACCACCCATCCTATCTCTGCATCCCTTATCCAAGATATGACAGTCGGCAGCATGACAAGCAGCAGAACCAGGTATCTTGTAAAAGATATGTCCTAGGAAAAAGAGGATAATGAGGCACCAGAGGCCACTGCCACACAAGCAATGCTGTGCCTTTGCTGTCATGGGCAAGGTATCGGAACAATATAAACTGATAGCCCTCTCCCATACAGCTGAGGGACTGTGGACTGCATGAGATGGGGGATGAATGCTGTGTGGAGAAGGAGGTGATTGACTGGGGAGAGAGGGAGGGGAAGGTGAGTGGCTGGGGAGAAGGTGAAGGGAGAGGGAGGGAGGTAGAGCTGAGGGATTAGATGAAGGAAACTTGTGAGTGCAAGGGTACTAGCCACTAGCAGCACTTCTGTGACACAGCAGCCTGATGTGGTTCAGAAGTGGCTCCCTGTGACTGACCCTCAGTTTCCCCACCATGAGGGAGGAGTGGCCTAGTGGTTAGGACAAGGTACTTCAGGCCAGAGGGTCGGGGGTTCAAGTCCCACCTGGGGACAGCAATCTCAGGCCGGAGGGACTGGGTTTTCTAGTCCTATAGGCACTCCTTGTGGTCTTGGGCAAGCCACTTAACCCTCCATTGCCCATGTTCCCTGTACGTATTAGCGTATGTGTGTCATATCCCCTCGTGTTAAATGTATCTCCCAATTGACCGCTTTGACCCGGTGAAAAGCGGGATATAAATACAGCTAAATAAATAAATGAGGCCACCTTGGGCTCTGGTGAGCCAGATGTCCTGCTGAACCTGCAAGTCTTCAGGCAAGAAGTGCAGCAGGACTTTGCTGCCATTGTCTTGGCCAAGGACCTCATGATGGGCTATCTGGAAGGCCTCAGGGCAGAAATTGAGGCCCTGACACAGGTTGTGTTGGACCTGCAGGGCTGCATCTCTGCCCTGATGCCACCTTCACTCAGGGGAGAGTGGGCCATAATAGAGGGGAAGGTATTACTGTTATAGTGGGACCCAGTGTGTTGTGTTTTTAAAAATAAACATGGGTTTATTAGTTGGATAACCACAGTGATTGTGTCTATCATCTCCTCATGAAAGTGTATGTCATGTATCCTTATACCCAGTGGTTCCTGGCATGTCACCACTGATAGGCCAACTGTGCTGGTCATGCATACAACAAGCATACACAATGACCCTATTGTTGTGCAAGAACCTCACACAGCCAAGGCTTCAAATCTGAGTGCTACCTGCTGCATGGGACTAGCCATAAAAGTACCATTTCCACTCATTAAACAGTGATAAACCTACATTCTTCACACATAGTGGCCAGAATGACATGAGATAAGCACTATGCCTAAGTTCTCCTCAGGAACCTGGGGGTGGGGGCCTGATAGGTGCAGAACAGTTCAAGATAACACAGCACCATGTGTAGAATCCATTCTGCTGAGGTGTTCATCACCAGAACCATCCCCTGCACACGGAGATGACAAGGCTGCCCATGCAGCCAAGGTGCCACTTTATCTGTATTCCCTCCTTTTCCTCAAAGGGCTTAAGTTGTGTATTGCTTTCACACATAGGGCCATCCAATCTACTAGGCAAGCTAGGCGCCACCTAGGGCAGCAGACTTCTCTAGGTGGCAGGCCATGTGCTTCAGTACACATGGCCTGCTCCCCCCCCCATGCGTCCAGTTGTGCTGCCCTCCCCTCATGCTGAACCATGATGCTGTCTCCCTTGCTGCCACTGATTCCCAGTGATGGGCAGGCAGGCTCAGCGGCAGCAGCCCTCTGCAGGCCATGTGCTTCAGCACATGGCCTGCTGCTGCAAGTGAGCCACCCACCACCAGAATCATCATCAGCAGCAGGGGGAAGCATGGCTCAGCATATGGGGGAGAGAAGCATGGTTCCCAAGGGGGGGCAGCACGGTGCATGGGGAGGGGGCAGCATGGTGCATGGGAGAGGCAGGGTTGGGGCTTCTGCCTAGGGTGGCACAAATGGCAGCACGACACGGTCCTTTTGCTCTTGGCTGGTTGGAAGCACCATCGCCCCCACTGTATCCCCAACCCCCATGGTACAAGTCATCACCCTTGAACCTCTGCATGGACACTTGTGCCTGGAGCTGTACCCAAACCCATTACCCTTCCCCCCTTCAGGTCCAATTGCAATGTGGAGGCATGCACTGCACTGCACATACTCATCATCCACAAGGACCTGTATGCAACCAACAGACTGGCACCATGGGAGCTTGTGAATGCCTGGCATCTGACACTCATACAGCCTGTCCGCCTCAAAGGATCATGTCGGATACAGCCATCCAGGAGCTGTTAGTCCAGACCAACACCATAGTACTATATCCACTGTGGTACTGTGCCACAGGTGTCTAGTTAGCCAATTCTGGACGTGGACCTGTGGACATCCATCTGCTGTGTATGTCTAAGTGAGCTGTCTATTTTGGCTTTGGAGATGTATATCCTCGGGACATGCACATGCAGCTGATCTGGACATACATAAAGGCACCGGCATACATGCAAATGGTCAATTTTGAATTGCAATCCAGCAGGAAACACCACCGCTTTTTTGCCATGGCACCCAAAGCCAAGGCTTCCTTCAGGAAGGAAACCTTCTGTCACAAAGAGGTGGAGCTGCTGCTCAAAGAGGTCCTCAAAAAACACTACAACCTCTTTAGCAATGATGCTAATAACTACAACATGCACCAGAAAGAGCATTTCTGGCATGCCATACCAAATTGTAACAAATGTACCAAATTGAATGTCATCTACCGCCATAACCACAACATGGAGGTCATAAAGAAAACGTGGAGGGTGATGAAGCAGAAGGCTAAGGCAAAGGCAGCTGAACAAGGTCCAGGTGGGAGGGCAGCTACCCTGAGCAAGTTGGAAGAATGCATACTGAGCACCATGGATGAGGGGGCATTGACAATGGTCAGCGATCTTGATAGCTCACAATCCTCACAACAACTAGGTTAGTAGTTCTCTCTTGGAATATGGAAAATGTGCTTTGAGTCTGGATGCCACCTGGATCATTTACACTGATGGCAGTGTTTGCCATACCCATACCCCTCGCTGTCCAACACACTGGTCTACAAAGTTTATGCATGCATGACCCACCCCTATCCCCAGGGATGGTGGCATTGTACACACTGCACATCCCAGTTGCTACATTAGTCACCCCTTTCCCCTTGCATCTGTACAGTGCTGGGCTTATTCTTCCAGGAAAAGCACACACACACACGCACATGTTCAGAAAATGTTTAAGGAGTGAGGTGGCAAAACACACAAAGCCGAAGTATAATAATGAATCTTTATCGAAGAATCAACAGGTCCTACCCTACATGACCATGTTTCAGCAAACAGCCTTTGTCATGGGTGTAGAAACCTCAAATAAAACATAATCATATATGATGTTTATGTTTATTAAAACTTTATATACCGCCCAATACAGTTAGCATCTGGGCGGTTCACAATACATAAAATCAATTTAAAAAATGTTAAAAAGAGAGAGAGCTGCGAAAGAGAGCCGGAAAAGAAATCAAGAAATCAAAGAAAGAAGGGATAGAAACAGAGAAACAGATTGGGGGGTAAAGATGGGTAACAAAAGGGAAAAGAGAAGGGGACAGCAACAACATAGAGAATAATGTAAGACAGGGGTAGGGGTATGCTGTCATAGGCCTGGGGGGGGGGGGAGATGGGGCCGGGAAAGGAAGGTTAAAGGCAGAGCAGAAGAGATGGGTTTTGAGGTTAGCTTTAAAGGACGGGTAGGAGGTTTCTAGACGTAGAGAGGGGGGAAGAGAATTCTAGAGCCTTGGACCAAGAAAAAAGAAAGCGGAAGACCGAGTAGACTCTAGGTGTGCTTGGGAGGGGGAGGGTAGAAACATACGGTTAGCATGAATAGAGCGGAGAGGACGATGAGGGGTATGAAGGTGGACCTGGCTGGCAAGATACAGGGGGATACCTGAATGGATCACCCTGTGAACAAAAATAAGAATTTTAAACTGAACACGAAAGACAACAGGAAGCCAATGAAAATGTATTAACAGAGGGGTGACATGATCGAACCGTGAAGCATGGGAAAGGACATGAACAGCAGCATTTTGAACACGTTGAACATATAAAACAATTATATCCATAAAAATTAAAAATAGAGAATAAAAAAACTATGCTATATCAAAACTTAAAGAAAAACAGATCATACTAAAAAAGAAAGACTTGGGAGTACAAATATGAGGAAAAAAAATGATGAGACTCCATTGAAGGACCATACAGTATGGTATGCTAAAGATATGAAAGGGCAGACTAGATAGGCCATGTGATCTTTTTCTGCCCTTTCTATACTATAATACTGCAGAAACATAGTGATTTGACAAAAATAGTATAGTTACAATAATTAAAATGAGGATATCTGTTAAAAGTAGAAGTGAGCCTATATCAGACTACAAAACACGGGTATATAATGAATAATAGTGAAATCACTGTAGAAAATATATCAGTTAATAGACAATACAAATGCTGCTAATAGACGGTAATACAGAAACCTAGTGCAATTATAACAATAATAATACTGAGAAATATATCACTGCAGACAGAAGTGGATACACATACATTGGAAGACTGATTTACTCAATAATAACATCGGAAGACCTTCAGTAGTTGATGTGAGGAGTCCTTGATAGGGACTTATGGATAGACAGCCACTATAAAAGATATCTAAGCAGATGTCACTGAGCACTACAGACCCTACAGGATGCTTATCAGGAGGATGAGAACACATGTGTAAAGGGATCTATGCCAAATAATTGTTCAATGAGGTCAGTGGACATTGCCAGTGCTTAATTTAAAAAGGATCTGGAGGCAGTGAGGTAAAAGAGACAGGGACGCTCATGCTAGGCACCAACAGCATGTTCCTAAAACGTCATAGCTGAAGTAAGAGAAAACGGACCTAACACGCTGCAGACAAATCTTACCACCACAAGACTAAACATCAAGGTGGGCAATATCATGTCAGCAAATGAAAATGCACTAAGGACCAGCTCTAAGTTCACATTCTATTAATAAAGTAAAAGATCTACCCTACAGATTAGTAAAAATATAGCAGAACAAATTGTAAAGGGGGGAGGGGGCATTAACTAGCTTAAATGTGACTATCCTCAGTGCGATGAGAGATATTGTAAGAAAAGTGATCTCAAGCCTCAGTAGGATAGGTAAAGCTGATCCGGAAGGAAAGCGGCCATTTTTAAATACAAATTTGTGCCAAAAATCCGATGACGGTTTGTCATAGTAACTGTGAAGGGCAGGTCAGTGCGCCACATAAAGTGCTGTGAGTTAACAGTATACTACAAGTAATGTACATTGGTCTGAAAAATCTAAACCTCTTTGGGGGACAAACTAGGAGCAGAGAAGCCGTGCAACTAAATTTATAAGGGGCTTTAGAAGAAGTTGATTGGCAACAAAATACCAGGGGTGTGCTAACTGAAGGTGCTGAATAGGTCGGGAGCAAAAAGTAGGTGTGGTGAGCACATTGTAGTTATCATGGTGGGACATGATGTTGACATTAGTGCAGGTACACCTAATGCCTCTTGAATAGGTGGAGATAAGCACACTCGCAGTAGTAGCACCATCTGCTCCTTAACTACTGGATACATTTTAATCACACCTCCAATTGTTACCATGGAGGCTGTG
This sequence comes from Ichthyophis bannanicus, assembly GCA_033557465.1. Classification (NCBI taxonomy): domain Eukaryota; kingdom Metazoa; phylum Chordata; class Amphibia; order Gymnophiona; family Ichthyophiidae; genus Ichthyophis; species Ichthyophis bannanicus. The sequence goes on along the minus strand of CM066033.1, from coordinate 1,076,645,249 downwards.
AACTTAACATGTTAGGTTTTGCGCTAAATACATGTTATGTGGAAAAACCTAACATACTTTAATAAAAGGGCCCCATAGAAAGTAATGGTTCACAGATAAGAGACAGTACATCAGTTAAATGATTACCCTGGATGAACAACCTATTCAGGTAATGGAAAGTGTAAGGGTTTCTGCAGTGATTATCAAATAACAAAGTTATGGCCCAAAATGTTTATTTATTATTGTGTTCAGGGTTGGTGCTACCATTAGATAAACTAAGCACTCATCTAGAGTGCTGATGTTCCAAAGCACCTCATTGCTGTCCTCTCCAGGACCTGCAGAGCAACAATGGCATTGAAACCATGACACAGCACTTATGTAAAATCTCCAATGCTGTGTTGCAGTTCTAGCCTTCTATGATCTGCTGCTTCTGCTTCCCTCCCCACCCTTCCCCCCCCAATGCAGACTTCCATTTTATGCAAACTGGAAGTCAGAGTTGGAGGGGGCGGAAGCGGCAAGTCATGGAAGGCAGGAACCACAATGCAGTGCAGAAAAGTTCAGATAAGGAGTGGAGGAGTGGCCTAGTGGTTGGGGCAAGGTACTTCAGGCTGCAAGGTCAGGGGTTCAAATCCCACTAGAGGACAGCAACCTTGGGCCGTAAGGACTGGGGTTTCTAGTCCCACAGGTGCTTCTTGTGGTCTTGGGCAAGCCACTTAACCCTCCATAGCCCATGTTCCCTGTAAAATAGTTAACTCCAAGTTATAATGCCCTGTTCAATGTAATTTCAGTTTGTTCAATGTAAACCGCACTGATGCAGATTAGCACAGTATATAAGAGAATGTAAATAAAAATAAGCACTGTGTAGTAGTTTTAATGCCATTTCTGCCGCTGTAGGTCCTAGAGAGGGGTGTCAGGAAGGCGGGCTCATCTAGGGCCTCTCTAATCCTTGCATCACCCTGATTGTGTTTGGCTCTGTCTTATTATACTGCGCTAAGGTTTTGCTTTAACACATAGCAATAGATAAAACTAATGTGCATAACTGAAAAACCTATGTGTCAACTATTGGAAGTGTTCCAAGAACCTCGAGGAAGACAACCATGCTGTCCAAAGAGAAAGTCGTTCACTATCATGCATTAACAACATGGCTGATAAGGTATGATGCACTTAGCTATACTGTTCATTAACTGCCTATGTCTGCAGTTAACACACAGTACTGACCTCAGTGTTAAATGTAAGGTGCAGTCCCTGCCCATTCAGCATCCATTTCACCCCTCCCCCTTCCACGTTATCTGTTAGATAACTCAACATACGCCATGTTAATTGTTAGCACGTATTTATTTTAATATTAAACAGCTAATGTTGCCAGTAAATAAACCCCATGCTAAATAAAGCCCTAAAGTGAGTTTCTGTGTTAGTGGGCAATGGGACCTATTAACTAGTAACACATATTAATCTTATTAGCATGCATCAGTGCTGTAGCACACTAATAAACTTAGCCTTTAATTTACAAGTTGCCTATTTAAATTAATGCTCTAGATGGTGCACTATAAATTGCTATAACATAAAGACTAGTAAAATATTATTTTATGGATCTGTTAACTCTGTGCTTTTGAGATTTCACTAATTATTGCATTCTCTTTACAGAAACAAGAAGTAATCTAATAGATCCCCTTGAAACAGCATTAGTGTACGATCCAGCCATCTTAGAGCAATATTGATTGTATCACAGCTTCCTTTGAGTCATTTTTTCTTGGTTTATGTATTTTCACCCATGTCAGTCTGGATTTTGGCATGCACACAGTTGGAATCTTTGCTTATAGATTTAAAGAATAAGAACCATTTAGATATGAATTCTGACAAAGCCATTTCATTGATCATGATAATTTGTTTGTACATTTTAAGGAGTTGGGTATGGCAGAGACAGTGTTTAATTGTTTCCATTCAACTCTGTTAAACTGGTCTTTCATAATGCATTCTTGATCCAGTTATTCATATTTCTTTCCATTTTCATGCAATGTTCCATAGAATTTGATTTTGGCCCAATTTTTTAAAATGATGTTTATTTCTCTAATAATCACCCTGATTCATTCTCTGGGTGTGAGCTCAAATGTGTATATGAATGATATCCAACTAGTCCTTGTACTTTATCTTTGATCCTCTGTCTGTTGATCTTCACCTTAATAATTGGATATGGTTTATGATTTATGATTTATTTCTTCTTAATAGGATTGCAGATTGGTTCTTCAAGGAGCCATGGGGGGCTACTGAGCTTGCAGCCAAACCACATTGTCTTTCACTTTAAGATACTTAGGGGCTTGTTTACAAAGCAGCGGTAGCGTTTTCCGATCGTTATCGGAGCCACGGCCCCATTGAAATCATTTACAATGAAATCAATGGGGCTGCGGCTCCGATAACGATCGGAAACTGCTTTGTAAACAAGCCCCTTAATACTGAACTATGCTGTGCTAATGAAGGTTGGTATTCAACATCTCAATGTGAGAGGCCATGTGGTTGGGCTGAAAGTTCAGTACTCCATGTAGCTTAATTCATGGGAATTCCATTATGTAATATGAGTCTACTTGTTCATTTGGGGTTATGCTAGGTTCTCAACTTTCCCTTAAGGATCAAATTACTTCTGTGGTAAGAGCTTCTTTTTCTGCTTTGCACAAGGTTCATGAAATAAGGTAATCCTTGGCCAAAGAGGGCATCATATTCTTATTGCCTTCTTTGATAACCTGTTGGCTAGATTACTGCAACTCATAGAAACAAAGAAACATAGAAAATGATGGCAGATAAAGGCTATACTTCCTAACCACTCTGCCCATTCATATAAACTATTGACTTCTACAATCCCTTCCTCTCTTTCAGAGATCCTCTGTATTTGTCTCATAAGAACATAAGATATGCCATACTGGGTCAGACCAAGGTCCATCAAGCCCAGTATTCTGTTTCCAACAGTGGCCAATCTTGGTCATATGTACCTAGCAGTTTCCCCAAGGGACACAGGTTCCACAATGCTTGTATTGGTTCAAGTATTGATATCCTGGGTCCCTTCTTAATAATGGTTTATGGACCTTTCCTCCAGGAACTTGTCCAAACCTTTTTTAAACCCAGCTACATTAACAGCCTTTACTACATCCTCTGGTAACAAATTCCAGAGTTTGATTACATGTTGAGTGAAAAAATGTTTTCTTTTATTAGTCTTAAATAGTTTACCCTGTAGCTTCATTGCATGTCCCCTAGTCTTTCTATATTCTGATAACGTAAACAATCGATCTACGTTTACCCGTTCCACTCCGTTCATTAATTTATAGACTTCTATCATATCTCCCCTCAGCCGTCTCTTTTCCAGGTTAAAGAGCCCTAACCTTTTTAGCCTTTCTTCATAGGAGTATCCTTCCATCCCCTTTACCATTTTGGTGGCTCTTCTCTGAACCTTTTCTAAAATCGCTATATCCTTTTTAAGATACGGCGACCAGAATTGCACACAATATTCAAGGTGCGGTCTCACCATGGAACGATATAGAGGCATAATAATATCTTTTGTTTTATTTTCCATTCCTTTCCTTATCATACCTAGCATTCTATTTGCTCTCTTGGCCGCCGCTGCACACTGGGCCAAGGGTTTTAACATGGTATCCACAATGACGCCTAAATCTTTTTCCTGGGTGGTGGTTCCTAATGTGGAACCTTGCATCGTGTAACCATAGTTTGGGTTGTTCTTCCCTAGGTGCATAACCTTGCACTTGTCCACATTAAACTTTATCTGCCATTTTGATGCCCAGTCTTCCAATTTATCAAGATCCTCCTGCAATTTTCCACAATCCTCTTGGGTTTTAACAACTTTAAATAGTTTTGTGTCATCTGCAAATTTGATAACCTCACTCGTTATTCCACTTTCCAGGTCATTTATGAATATGTCAAAAAGCTGCGGACCCAGCACAGATCCCTGGGGTACACCACTATTCACCTTTCTCCATTGGGAAAATTGGCCATTTAGCCCTACCCTCTGCTTTCTATCTTTTAACCAGTTCCTGATCCACAATAGTACACTGCCTCCTATCCCATGACTCTTTAGTTTTGCCAAAAGTCTCTCATGAAGGACCTTGTCCAAGGCTTTCCGAAAGTCCAGATACACAATATCAACCGACTCACCTTTGTCTACCTGATTATTCACTCCTTCAAAAAAACATAACAGATTAGTAAGACAAGATCTTCCTTGTCTAAAGCCATATTGGCTGTCTCCCATTAGGTCATGACTATCTACATGCTGAGTAATTTTATTCTTTATGATGGTTTCTACCATTTTTCCCGGTACTGATGTCAGGCTCACCGGTCTGTAGTTTCCCAGATCACCCCTGGAACCTTTTTTAAAAATTGGTGTTACATTGGCGATCCTCCAGTCTTCAGGTATTAGAAATGATTTTAATGATAGTTCACAGATTACTAATAGAAGGTCTGCAATCTCGTATTTCAGTTCTTTCAACACCCTTGGATGTATACCATCCGGCCCAGGTGATTTGCTCATACTTTCTTGAATTCAGATAGAGCTCTCATCTCCATCACCTCCACTGGGAGGCTGTCCCACTCATCCACCACCCTTTCTGTAAAGAAATATTTCCTCAGATTACTCTCAAGTCTATCCCATTTCATCTTCATCCTACAAACGCTCATTCCAGAGCTTTTTTTTACTGCTGGAAGATGCCATCTCCTTTGCATAGAAGTAAACTCACTTTATCTGCTCATACTACAAATGGCCCAAAATTCACTGCCCAAATTATCTTTAAAGCCAGACTATCTGACCACCATCTCTCCCATTTTATACGCCATTTACTGGCTCCCTGTTGCCAGTAGGATTCAATATAAATCCATAGTGACCACCTTCAAGCTAATCAATAAAATAGTCCCATCTCATCTCTCAACATTGATTCAAACCCCCCACCCCCCAAAAAAATCTGATTGAGAAGAAGGAGGAACCTCAACACTCCGTTAGTCCCTGATTCTATATGGAAAACAAAGCAGATATCAAGCAATTGTGCTTTTTCATATATTGCATCTGTACAATGGAACAATCTCCCAGTGAATCTAAGAGAGATCAAATACCTCCAAACTTTCCAAAAGGAGCTAAAAGCATACTTATTCATCCAGCATTTCTATAATCTAGACCACACCTCTGATCAGGCTTCACAAGAGCAAGCTGAACATCAAGCCCAATCGGACCATCCTACCTAGTATACCTCCTACACAAACTCAATCATATCCTCATTTTTCACTTAGTTTTTCCTCACTCCATACCAATGTAAATAACTCAATTAAACTTGAAATCCAAGCTTAATATACAAGTCTGTAAATAGTTGAGATGTTTTACTGTTTATTGTAAATAGTTATGTTACAAAATGTTCAATGTCATTATTTTTTCTGTTCTCTGTAAACCGCCCCTGATCTCTGGAAGGGGCGGTATAAAAAAAGTTTACAAATAAATAAATATCTCAGTCTAGCTATTGCCTCATTCATGTGCCTACAACTTGTTTAGAATCCTGATGTCAGGCTATTATATCAGGTTTCTAGATTTACTCATGTTTCTCTTGTTTTGGCTTCCATTTATTGGTTTCCAATCACCTACAGAATTAGATTGAAAATCTGCATCTTGATAGTTTGGCTGATCATTAAGAAGAGCTCAGATTGACTCCCTATTCACCTGCTCTTCCATTTAATATTTACTCAACTCCATCTCTTTCTTTAGAAAGTCTGAAATTTACATGTCAGGCTGTCTTTGCAGTTGTACTCCTACTTTATGGAACAGTTTCCTTTGTTAAATTTAAAGCAGCAATAAGACATGGTTATTTCAGTAGGCACTTGGAGGGGGAACACAGCCAATGGTATACCCAGGGCCGGCCCGTCCATTGAGCAAGAATGTTTTTTGCACAGGGCCCCACGTTTCAGGGGGCCCCGCGCAAAGAACATTCTGCTTTTTTTTTTAATTACATTTTTTAAAAAAAACTGTCTCTGGCTGCTGCCGCGTCCGTCGCAGCAGCGGCAGAATGGCGTGTCCCGCGGGGCCCCTTCTCCTCGTCGAGCCCTCTGCAAGGGCTTTCAGATTCGCGAAGGGAGAGTGCTCCCTCGCGTCTCTGTAAAGCCCGCATACTATGTTCTATGTAAAACAATGTTCATTATGTTAATTGTAAACTGTTCATTATGTTATTTGTAAACCGCCTTTGATCTTGGGAAAAAGCGGTATAGAAGAAAAGTATAAATAATAATAAATAAATAAATAAATAATAAATAATAATGGGAAATTTCCCATCTGCCCCTTTAGACGCGAGGGGCTGATGGGAAATTTCCCATTAGCCCCTGCGGGCTTTACAGAGACGCGAGGGAGCACTCTCCCTTCGCGAATCTGAAAGCCCTTGCAGAGGGCTCGACGAGGAGAGGGGGCCCCGCGGGACACGCCATTCTGCCGCTGCTGCGACGGACGCGGCAGCGGCAGCAGCTAGAGCCAGTTTTTTTTTTTTTTTTAAATTTGCCGGAAGGGAAGGGAAGGGAAGGGAAGGGGGGGGGGGGCTGATGGAGGCTGTCTGGAAATGGGGTGATGGGGGGTTAGGACTGAAAATGTGCAAGGGGGGGGGTTAGGACTGGAAATGTGCAAGGGGGGGGTTAGGACTGAAAATGTGCAGGGGGGGGGAGTTAGGACTGAAAATGTGCAAGGGGGAGTTAGGACTGGAAATGTGCAAGGGGGGGGGTTAGGGCTGGAGGGGGGGTTAGGACTGGAAATGGGCTAGGGGGGGTTAAGACTGCTAATGGGCTGGGGCTGATGGAGGCTGACTGGAAATGGGCTGGGGGGGGGGTTAAGACTGATAATGGGCTGGGGCTTATGGATGCTGACTGGAAATGGGGTGAGGGGGGGTTAGGACTGGAAATGGGCTGGGGGGGTTAGGACTGGAAATGGGCTAGGGGGGGTTAAGACTGCTAATGGGCTGGGGCTGATGGAGGCTGACTGGAAATCGGCTGGGGGGGGTTAGGACTGGAAATGGGCTGGGGGGGTTAAGACTGGTAATTGGTTGGGGGTTGATGGAGGCTGACTGGAAATGGGGTGATGGGGGGTTAGGACAGCAAATGGGCTCGGGGGGTTAAGACTGCTAATGGGCTGTGGGCTGATGGGGGCTGTCTGGAAATAGGGTGATGGGGGTTAGGATTGCTAATGGGCTATGGGGGGGGTTAGGACTGCTAATGGGCTATGGGGGCGCTAGGACAGGAAAAGGGCTGATGGGGAGGGGTTAGGACTTGAGGTGGGCTGATGTGGTTAGGACTAGTAATGGGCTGTGGGCTGATGGGGGGGTTTAGGACTGGCAATGGGCTATGGGGGGCTGAATGGAAATGGTCTGATGGGGTTAAGACTAGAAGTGGTCTGATGGGGGGTTATGACTTTTAATGGTTAATAGGGGGGGCTTAAACTGAAAATGGGTTGATGGGGGGCTAGGACTGGTAATGGGTTGGGGATTGCTATGACTGGAAATGGACTGAGTGGACGTGGAGGCTTGAACTGCAAATAGCTGATGGGGAGGGAGCTTGGAATGGAAATGGGCTGTGAGGGAAGGGAGTTAGAACTGAAAATGGGCTGATGGAGCAGCTAGGATAGGACTGGAAATGGGCTGTTGGGGGGAGCTAAGATTGGAAATGGGCTGTGGTGGGGGCTTGAATTGAAATGGACTCATGGAGGGGCTAGAACTGGAAGTCGGCTCATGGGGGGGCTTGGACTGGAATTGGGCTGAGTGGAGGGGAGCTAGGATTTGACATGGGCTGATGGTGGGGCTAGGAAATGACTAGAAATGGGCTGATGGGGGGCTAGGATTGGAAATGAGCTGATGAAGGGACTCAGACTGAAAATGCATGGGGGAGCTAGGACTGGAAATGGGTTGATGGGGGGCTAGGACTGGAAATGGGCTGATGCAGGGACTAGAAGGGAATGGATGCTGGGTGAGACTGGAACTAGAAGGGAGCTGATGTTGGGGGAGGATTAGAATGGGATGGGGCTGGGAGAGTAAAATGGAGAGGGGAAAAATATTTTGTGTGGGAGGGATGAAAAATCTACAATTGGCCGGGTATTGGGAGAGTAAGTGGGGATTGAGGATGGAGGGGTAAAATTTGTGTGGATGAAATAAGAATGAGGAAAGAGCAAAAGGATAAAGATTAGTATGTTAAAGCAGATGTAGAGAGAGGATGGAAAGAAAACTAGAAGAGAAAAAAGGACAAATGGACAGCAGACGATGGAGAGTTAGCAGAAAACATGAAGAAACCAGAAGAAAGTGGCTGGAGCAATTGCAACTGAAAAAAAATGCACAAAAGGTAGAAATATATCTCTTTATTTTGAATTTATTAACTGGAATATGAAAGCTCTGGGAAATGTGCATCATTAACGTCTGCGCTTTGTTTGGTACAAGAGGAAATTGATTTATAGTTTTATTTCTACAGTGTTGTTGTACATTCCAAGTTTGGCTTTTGGGGTTCCCAGTTTAATTATTGCCTTCCTGTTTCTAAATTGCGATTCCTTGTTTGGTGATGGTCTATGTTCTGCATGTGTAACTGAGCTGAGGTATTCTGTTTATGTAATTCCTATTTGACATTGCCACTTGTTCTCTTTCCCCAGTATTCTCTGAAATGTACTGGTTTAATATTTGCAGTGTTTCCTTTTGATAGGTAGGGTCTGGTGCTTTGTGAGTCCTGGTAATGCTGTCAGGATACAGCGGGTTTGCTATGGGTTCTAAATGGGCAGCGTTTGTAGTAGTTCCTAATGTGCCTGGCGGTTGGCACTGGATTATAGTAATGTAGAAATCTTTTAGTCTTTCTTTATCCATACACTCATTAAGAGACATGTTTACTAAAAGTTAGTGTATGGTAACATTATGCAAATATTTATGCAAATAAGGCCACTTATGCAAATGAGACCCCGCACCGAGTCTCCGCACATGGCCTCGCACCCCCCTTGGGCCGCCCCTGGGTATACCCTAATGTGATGGATTTATTCCTAAGCTTTTTATTGCTTTTTTATGTTTTGAATTCTGTCTGGATTTTATGGTTTATTTCTTTAAGTTATAGCTAACGTGCAAATCATTTTGATATGAAATTTACTTTTTGTAAAGTATTCTTGCAAATTTTACAAATTAAGCATTAAAAATGCTCTTTGCAGGGGATTCTATTTTTTTTTACTGCAGCTGACAGCAAGCACCTTCAGATAAGTGCTTACATTCTAAGTACTGATGGACTTTAAACTATATATTATTTGTTTAAAATTGTAGAGGGTTTTATAGAGTTGTTATGATTTCAAATCTTTGGCACCAATGCAATCATTGCAGTAAAAGATACAGCAAAAAGGATACATGCAAATTATCTGTGGCAGTTTCTTGGGCCTTTGGATAGGAGCATATCTGTGTTCCCTATTTGTATATTATATTTATGATCTTTTAGATATTTACTGGACAAAGTGTATATTTATTTATTTATTTATTTATCTAATTGTTTTGTACTGAATCTTTTGTGATTTTCTATGATAATTTTTTCAATTACATTCTCTCACTCTATTGTTGCCATTATGTTTTCACAGAACCCTTAAATAGGTACTGAAGAAGTTCACTATAAAGACTGAAAAAGACTGCATTCTTGTATACTATTCACTATCAGAAACGTCCCACATAAACCAACCACCATTTCTCCATTCTGCATGGAAGACAACTATGAGGCATCGACGACATAGCCAGGGAGGTTTGGGAAGAAAAACTACACCCCAGACAGAACCTCACTGAGTAAGTATTGTGCAGGTAATGAAAGCAGGAAAGGCTGCAACAGTGTTCCTGGAGAAGGTCCAGAGCACCTAGACCTGGGACAATGATCAATCTACCACGCAGTGGGTCTTCCAGACAGGAATCAAGTGCTGCTTCTTTTCCTATCTTCAGATGGCAATCTATGAGTCCAATGGCAGGGCCTCAACAGGATATTAAAAAATGCAGGCCAGTGAAGTGAACCAGAAGGTCACCCAGCTGGACACATAAAAGAAGTCCTAGATCTTTCATGCTAATCTCTTCAAGATATGAGATTACATCAGTCTGAGCCCTGATTCAACAAGAAGCAAAATGAGAGGACTTTAAGTAAGAAATCCCCATCAACTCTCCATCTCTACTGTTTCAAGTGGGAAATAAGTTGTTGCTCAATTTATTTATCAATTTATTATTTATTTGTGACACTTTTATGCCACGTTTTTAAACAAACTCCAAGAAGCCCATTCAAAGAGAGGCTATTCAATGCATGGTTCACTGCAAACAAAAGGTATGTTTTTCTAATGTTCCCAGATGGATGCAGCTTACATATCATGAGATCATTGCACTCTGAGTAATAACAATCCAGCAATGACTGTATCATATCCCAGAAGTCAAATGAGAAGCTGTCACTGCTGATGCAAAAAAGATGATCCAACTCATTGTCATTAATGAGTCCAGAAGTGACTTAAGTGTCTCACTAATAGTGATCCTAAAGCCAGACATGAACCTTTCTTCAGAGACTTCAAAAGAGTCAATGAAAATTCAAGTCAGATGTATGTCTGATGCCCCTGGTGGATGAGTTCACTGAGTGCTGGGGGCAGCACATTTTATAGTCACCCAAGGAGGTGCTCACAGATATCCCTGATGCCAGTGTCAAAGCAGAAGATGGACTTACTAGCCTAACAGGACTGTTCCAGTTCACGGTCCTTCCCTCCAAGTTAAGCATGTTATTTTGAAGCACTGGGCTATTCTTTAAGTTTATGATGACTTTAAAGATCCTGCTATTTTTTTGCTTTCAGAAGGGTACAGAATTTGTGGGATCATCTAGTTTCTTCTATTTTTGAATCATCTATACTATCATCACCCTTATTAAAAGGTCATTTTTCATATGGGCACTGCTCTGTGTTCATTCATATGCAGCGTAGTAGTATTCAGACAAAGCTTTAGTTCTAATGATGTGATGTCCAAGTAAGGTGTGTTTATTGATTGATTGATCTATTTTTTAAATCATTCTTTCAACTTTTTATTCATTTTTTAATTTATTTTTTATTCTATATTTTTTCGTTTAGTTTATATAATTTTTTATTCAGCTTTTATCAATTTGCTTTTATCTCCATGGTGTTTGTAAATTCTATTAATCATGTTTTACCTATGTATGTTTTTTAAAATTGTACTTCACATCACTGAACATTACTGTATTTATTTTACAATTTTACTATAATGTTTTGGTTAAATATATGCCCCTGACACAGATTTCAACTGAAACATGTTGGGTGTCTTATGAGATTTAATTTTTTGTATGGTATGTATGGTTTTATCTATTTATTTTTATGCACACTTTATAATAAAATTGTCCTACTTTGGTTGTTTTTTGGGGACCACAACTTCTATTTTGTGATGTTACATCCCTGCGGTAGATCAATTGTTTATGCCATCAAAAAGTAGAAAGACTAGGGGATATGCAATGAAACTATAATTTAACCCATTTAAGACTAATAAGAGAAAATATTTTTTCATTCAATGCGTAATCAAACTCTGGAATTCATTACTGGAGGATAAAGTAAAAGCTGTTAGTCTAGCTGGGTTTGAAAGAGGTTTGGATAAGTTCCTGGAGGAAAGGTCCATAAAACATTATTAAAGTGGACACAAAAAATCCACTGCTTGCCCCAATACAAGCATTGTGGAACCTATGTGTCTTTTTGGGAGCCAGCTAGGTGCTTGTGTTACTTGGATTGGCCACCGCTGGAAACAAGATACCGTACTTGATGGACCAGCCTCTGAGTGCAGATTGGACGTGCATCCCGCATGTCCAACCCCACTATTCACTGGAAAGAATGCTGGCTAATGTGAATGCATGTCCAAACCCAGGTGCACCTACATTTAAAAATACATGTCCAATAACCCCACTTTATGTTCAGATTTACAATCAACTTTTCAAAGGCCACTCTACATAGAGCGCCACAAACAGCAAAGTAACACAGCTTCTGTGACACTAGTGGTGCTCTAAGTCTGTTTGGCACTTGAATGTCCCTCCACTCATGACGGTACCTCTCCCTGTCGGGCTCATATGGTGGAGGCGTGCGTAGAAAACATACCTTTACTTCTTTGCTGGCTTGCTATGTTGCCTCCACTCCAGGCCTGGCAGCTATTCCCTCCCATGCAGAAGTCTTGCAATGTGACTGTTATTATGAGATCTCAGGGGGGAGGGAACAGCCACTAAGACTGGAGCAGAGGCAGCACTGCAAGCCAGCAAAGAAGTTAAGATAACTTGCTGTACATGTCTCAGCCGTGTGGGCCTGGAACTTCAGTATCCCCTCCTTGCTGGCTCCTGGGGCAGACCACATCTACCTCCCCACCATAGGTATGCCAGTGGTTCCCACTCCCCCTTGACCAGTGACTAGCACCAAACCTTTACAATACCTTTCTCAACACAGAGTACATCAGGTCAGGCATCTTAAAAAGTTGCAAGCACAAAAGTCATTGTTCTTAAGAACATAAGAGATGCCATACTGGAACAGACCAAGGTTCGTCAGGTTCCCAAAAAGGTATACGGATTCCACATAGCTTATTCTAGGGTAAACAGTGGATTTATCTGGTCCTCTTTAATAATGGCGTATGGAGTTTTCCTCCAGGAACTTGTCCAAACCTTTTTTACACTAAAAGCTTTTGCTACATCCTCTGCTAATAAATGCCAGAGTTTGATTACATGTTGAATGAAAAAACATTTCTCCTATTAATCTTAAATGGGCTATATTGTAGTATTATTGTGTGTTCCCTAGTCTTTCTACTTTTTGAAGAAGTAAACAACCAATCTATATCTACCTGTTCCACTCCATGTGTTTTTTTATAGACCTCTATCATATCTCCCCTCAGCTGTCTCTTCTCCAGGTTGAAGAGCCCTAACCTTTTAAGCCTCTCCTCATAGGGGTATCCTTCAATCCCCTTTACAAGTTTGATGGCTCTTCTTTGTATCTTTTCTAATTCCGCTATATCCTTTTTAAGATACGGCGACCATAACTACACACAATATTCAGGATGACCTTTAGCCTTGAAAATGTTCTAAGGCAACTTTTGTTATATGAAAATTGAGCAAAATTTAAAACATTTCCCTGTCTGAGGGCTGTGACATCAAGGACCTTGAACAGGAAGACATATATAGGTATCTTGGAGTAGAGGAAGGAACGACACTCAAGCAGAAATTACTGAGAGAGATCAGTAAAGAATACTACAGGAGATTAAAATCATTATTGAAAAGTACTTTAACATCTCAGAATAAGATACAAGCCATCAATCAGCTAGCAATTCCTGTACTCTGGACAGCTTTGGGGTTATGGACTGGCCTCTTAAATATCTTGAAAAACTGGATTTGCAAAAAAGAAAACTCCTCTATGTTGAAGAAATAATTTACAAGAAATAGTGTATGTTAAGAATGTACATCCCTAAAGCTGAAGGTGGGTTAGGCCTCATAGAGATTGATTACACATACAGAGTGACTATTGTAGGCCTCCAGACCTAGCTAACTGCATCATCGGATCCAAATGCGCAAAAAGTGCTGAAATATGAAAGTAAACGTCCTGAATCTGCCTCCATCGTCAAACTTGGACAAGTGTTTTGATGATTAGAAGGAATGAGTTAGAATCCACAAGCACACACAGGAAAGGAAGCAATAGAATTTGCAAAACAAGAGAAAAAGTTTTTCAAGGAAATAGATCAACAGACAAGGGAAAAACAAGTGACAAATGCACAAATCCAGTGGGAAATACAGAATGTTACTCCAGGAATCTTTGTCGATTAAGAACGGACACATGAATGGTTAAGGAGAGGTGAACTGAAACCGAAGGATGAGACGTGGATAGTTGCAGCCTAGGACTGCGGCTTATGGATGAGATGGTTTACAGTGAGCACTGAAAAAACTGGCAAAACAAACATATGTTGATTCTGTGGGAAAGACCTGGAAACAGTGACTCATCTGTGAAGTTCTGATGGCAGAAAATCTCTGTATAGAAAGGCACAATAAAGTAGCTTGCTTCAACCATTGGAAAGTCTGTAAGCACTACAACATCACTGTGCCTGAAAAGCACTGGGATCATGACCCTAAAAGAATTACAGAGAATGAAGAGGTTATGATCACCTGTGATACTTCCATTCCATCTGATAAAAATCTGGATGTGAGGAAGCCAGATAAGGTGGTAAAAGAGAAAAACACCAGAACAACATTAATTATAGAAGTGTCAGTTCCAAGCAACTACTCTGTGAATTACGTTGAGAAGGAGAAAATCTTCAAGTACCAAGAAATGCAGTCGGAGACCAAGAAAATGTGACAGAAAGATACTGAGTTATTTCACATTGTGTTGGTCACCACATGCTTAATTAAAAGGAACTTCCAAGCACACCGTCATAAATTATCCATCCAGGTAACATCTTACGAACTCCAGAGGGAGGCTCATTGGCACGATGCAAGTACTATGCTGAGCATTAGCAGTAAATTTGAGAGACTGAGATCATACTCCACATATCCTGGTTTAGAAGTGAGGTTCATGGCTGTCATGTTATGAGCAAAACTCACCCATTTGCAGAAACTGCCCTTGGAGTTATTTTTCTGGTGGGGAACATCAGACCACTAACATGTGGTCTGATACTTCTGTCTACATTCTTAAATAGGCTGACATTTTGAATAAAACACTTCAGTTTGTGGTCTCCGCTCTCTGAAGCCAGAAAAGACTCAAAGCCCCACAAAGATATCACCTCCCCATACCTCCATACCCTGACTCCCCTTACGAGTCCCCCCCCCCCCTTTCAGCTCCTGATTCACAACCCCACTCCCTGGTGGTCTATGGAGACCTGGACAGGAGCAGTCTGCACTCTCACCTGTCCTGGCCAGTGCCAGGTTAAGAATGACAGAAAGCCTTTATATGGCATCTTGACTCCTAGCAGTAGTACCACGAGGCTACTACTAGGGGTTATAGATGCCATTTTAACTTGGTGCCTGTCTAGACAGGAGAAAGTGGGGATTCCACCTGTCTGGGTCCCTTTAGACCACCAGGGACAATTTATGGTAGGTCCAGAGTGTCTTCTTGGAAGTGGGGGGTCTTCAGAGGGAGGGTTGTGCATCAGGATCCAGGAGATGAGTTCAATGGGGAGCCTTGGATAATGAAATCATAGGAATGAGGGGTCTGTGTGGGAAGGGGGATGTCTTTGGGGAAGCGCTGACTCTTTTCTGGGGCAGGGGTGAGAGGACTCCTAGCCCATGGTGTTTCATTCAAAGTGCCGGCCCATTTAAGAACACTGCTGGGAGCATTAGGCCACACGTTAGTAACCCAATACTTCTTGCCAGGGAAAATAGTGCCAACTTTAAGCCAGCATTAGTTTTCCACTGGAAAAGCTGTATTATTACTTTACCATAAGTTGGTGACTTCCACAGCAATTTAAGCTGCCGTAAAATCTGAGATTTTACTGCCGCTTAGTAGCTGGTCCCCCTCAATGTTTTAAATTGTCTTGTGGAAACTTAGAACCTTTTGGGCTTACTTTTCTCCGAAAGTTAAATCCCGCTTTAACACTCAACTAAAGGTCCCCAATTTTATTGCAAGACTAAGGTTTGTCTAGAGAGATGTTATGGCAGGAAGCAAGAGTAGTAGTTTCTACAGCCCATCTCACAAGTGTACAGCACCATTTATTGCACAATTTTGCAACTCAGTATTGGGCAGCTACAATCTTGACTCATAACTTTTTTCTCATTAACTACAAAGAAGTTTTTGTGTCTATGTGTGTGTGTGTCTGTAGGGCTCAGTTAGTAAGCACAATTTATAAAACAGTGAATGACTAACCCCGGTAACCATTTTTAATGACCCTAAAATAAAGTGCTTGAAGCAACATCTGTCCCAGCAGCTGGGTTCTCCGCATGAGTGGGCAGAGCGACACATTGGGACAAATTCTGTTCTCCCTTTTGACAGAAACAATTGCAGCAGATCATTTTTATCGTAATCAATTTAGGTACAGTTTCTTGGAAACCATCTGTGTAGTGTTCATAGATTGTGCTTAAGAATTTAAATGTGTGTATTTTTGGTTGCTTCATGTAGCATCTGCTAATGGCCAAGTAAGTTTCACTTTTTATGCAGAAAGCTGTTTCTTTGTGAAGGGATTAGTAGAATGATGACTTGATTCTATCCCTTTTTGAAAACTCAGGAAGCTTCCCTAGCTAAAACAGCCTCTACTGCTGACTGTGTGCTGCAGAATTAATTGAATTTTGATACCTGATTTGAAGTTGAGAACAATGTTTAGCAAATAATTTTGTATATTGTTATCTTGAGGTCATCATTTAAAAGTTATCTTGTTTTGGGGGGAAAATTTTTAAGTGTAGGAATTTCAGAAACTAATTTATAAGTATATTTTGGAAAAATACAAAATTTAAAATGTGTCTGAAAACTCAAAAAATAAGTTTGAATAAAAGTAACCTGTGTTTTATATGGAAAGTATAAGTGGAAGAGAGAAAGTTGAGAGCCTTGGCCTGGGAGGTAAGCTATAATCAAGATAAATATCTAATTCCTTTTGCATGGCTACTAAACTTCAATAACTTAGCCTACAGAGAATATAATTCTCCTAGGAGCCATGCAATTATCAAGTGGTTTTATGAGCATTAATTGCACTTATGTTATAAAGTCAAATCCACCTGGATTTGACTTTATAAAAAACTAACATGATGGCCCACTAACCCATGTAGATGTAAACTGTGGTCACTTACGCAAGCTCTTGAGATGGCACAAATGATAGCAGGTATCTTAAGTGCATTTGACTATATTCTAAAAATTATGCACGTTCCGCCCTTGGGCATGTCCACATTGAAAGTATGTATGATGGGCTCCACGTGTATTTACAGAATCATGCCCATGCCATTTATATGTATACAGTAAATGCTCACTTATGCACATCATTAACTAAAATACCACAACTTATGTGCATAATGACATGTAAATTTCTATGGTTTCTCATAGTAACATTTTAGAAAGGGTGTCCAAATGTATATCCAGGGCAAAAAAAAAATGCCAGGGGACATCAATGTTTCAACTTGATTATAGAAGCATATGGAGGAGTAGCCTAGTGGCTAAGCAAGCAACTGGTGTTCAATTCCCACTAGTGCTCCTTATGGCCTTGGGCAAGTCACTTAACCCTTCGTTTCATTTGAAGAAAGACCTGGTAATCTACTTCAGGTCACTCTGCCAAGAAAACCCACTGGGTACAATTTGCATAGAAACATAGATGTCCCCGACATGGACTCTTGTGCCGATGTCCACAACAAAGTCACCACTGCAAAAACTAGGGGCAGGGATGTCTATCACATGTTACTTTACATACAGGGATGTTCATGGGCATGGCAAAATGAAAACCAGATCCCTCATTCCCTGGCAGTGTTCACACCTGCCGAATGTTTAGCTGGCAAAATGAGCACTTTTCTGATGCCTATTCGCACCGGGTATGATCTTTGACATGGTTTGGGACATGCAAGGAGCTTCTGAAATTGGACAGGGATGTCCAAATTCTTGGTAATGCCTCAAATATGCCTCTGCCACATTTCCTTCAGAACTTGGATGTCCTTGCACCTGGGACATCTCTGCAGCCGGTTTTTAAAATGCCTCTGGAGACGTCTCTGTGATTTGGACACCTGCATGTCTGTTTGCAGACATCCAAAGCATAAATAGCATTTCAAAAATAACCCACATAGGGCCCAATATTCAAAAGGCATTTACACAGTTTACAGCCCAGTAAATTGTGTAAATGCCTTAAATGGGAATATTCAATGGCACCTACACGGTTAGTGTTGTCTAATATCACTGTCTATGCCACCTATGTGCCACAATGCTATCTGGTTAGCATCAGGGCTTGTTGAGGAGCAGAGGCTTGTTCCGGAGCAGAGCAGGGGTGGAGAATGGCGGTAACCGGGTAGCAGCAATGTTGGACCGCCACCTGGTTAGCAGTCCTCTACTAAAACTAGGCAAGCTTTTGGCTCACCTAGTCTTAGGCATGGATGCTACCTGGGTAGTGGTCCAATATCACCAAGAGAGGAAGGCCAGCAATGAGATGGATCGATACAATAACAGCAGCTACGGGTACCAGTCTGTCAATAATGAGCTGCCTGACTGAAGACCGAACACAATTTAGGATAGCTATCCAGAGGGTCACCATGAGTCGACTCCGACTCGACGGCACTTAAAAACAACAACAACAACTTCAAAATTATATTCTCATCCATCTCAGACATACATGATACTAATAAAGTAGCTCTTGTGGGAATTTCATCCTTATATGACTCAAGAAAGGTTGATAAGTCTAAAGAATCTGGGGAAACAAGCTGATCCAATTGGTCCACATTCCCTGCCCTCCTCCTCCCCCTCCCCCTCCCCCCCCCCCCCCCAATCATATACTGGAACCTTTACCTCCCTAGGCAAATAAAATAAATTATTCGCTTGGAAGGTCTCAGATGTCAGGAAAATCAACACCTCTTTAAGATATTTTTTAAACAAGATCTGGAGTGACAGGTAGAGTGTACATGGAAAATTTAAACAGCGCAAATTCTTTGCCTTGGAAGCATTTTCAAAGCCTCCATACAGCAATGAATCAACAAGCTATCATTCACAGCTGATGGTGCGACAACTTGCAGAGTCAAAAGCTGACTATCAACATTAACAGAGTGAAATTCCAAAACATTCAACTGGTCATCATGCTGGCTAAACTTTGCTGCTGACTCGACAGTAAATATAGAAAGGTTGATAAGAAGTCTGATAGTGAGGCCTCAAGTTGGGAAATAAGATACCACAAATCTTTTAAAGATACTTCTCTTTCTGGCAACGACTGTGGTAACTGGAAACTAGGAGCCGTGGGTGAGGCCCCACTTATGGGAAACACCACCGATGTTGGAATAGCTACCCTAACTTTCTGATCTATAACTGTCGGTGTAACTGTGGATCCCACAGCCTGCACAGAGGAGTATGGCTTCCCTTTTGCCGCTGTGGAAGTCATTGGGTCCCGAGCAATAGATCTAGTAGGTAGGGGTGGGGTAGTATTCCCCTTCATCAATGGAGGGGTAACAAGAGAGGTTTAACTAACAGAAATATCAGAAACCATAAAAACGTCCATTTTCTGACCCAGAGTTATATGCCTGTCCATAGGGCCAGTCACTTTTACTGTTTTAGAGGGATTAATATTCACAGAAGATAGCTTCTTTTTGTGTTTCCCCATATCACAAGGAAACTGAATAGCCTCTCACCCCTCCTCGGTGCTCTGAAGAGGCTCCAAAGGGGCTATATGAACCCCTTTGGACACGCCCTTCAGATACACCATAGAAACACACCCACGGCCGCATCCTGTGGCAGAGACCAAGTTTTTATAGGCCCCCTGTTACAGTCACCACTAGTGCGTGAACGGCCGCAGGTCCTCCAGAGCAGGTGAAGAAAGCAGGAAAACTCTCCAGTTCACTCACGGCAGGACCAGGTTTTTATAAGCCCCTGTTGCAGTCATCACCAGAGCCTGAACAGCCGGAGGTCCTCTGGAGCAGGTGAAGATAACAGGAAAATCCTCCCTCTCTGTCCCTTTCTCGCTAGGGCTTAACAATGTAATCATAGCACGCACATAGACAAGATAAATAAGAGATTGAAGGAGATTTATTTTTTTACACTAAAGATGGATAAAATCAACAAGTTTCTGCTCATGAAGAATGATACTGCAATTCATCTAACCAATACTGTTTGAGTAAAAATTGTTCTGTAACTTATGTTAGCAAGATCAGGAATGATTTTTGTTTACAAAACACATCTGATGCAGAAAACAAATGAGCTGATTTGGAAACAAAGAAGCTGTCTTTATTTTTTAAAAAGCACGTTATAATGTTGATTAGTATATTATAGCATGGGGCAAGCTGAATGGTATTCACTATCTCTTTACCGTTTACTCAGTGTAATATTGTGCACCCTCATTCACAAAAAACGGGACCCGACATATATGTCACATATCTCAGGATGCTAATACGGTATCCTATGTTATTACATCGGACCAAAAGTAACATTTTATTCCTGTCGTACACCACAGTGGAATATAAGAACTGGTCAATATTGCTTCATTTCTAAAATTAAGGACCAGGTTAAAGTTTCAAACTCAAGAAAAATTCAAAAAGATTTCAAAATGTCACTTTCAATGGACAGTCTTTGAAATGCTGCATCGTTTTGTTCAAGGATTTCATATGTTTATTCTTGTATATTTCATTTGAGTGTCTGCCTTTCATTGATATCAAAGAGAAGTACAAGAGTAAAATGAGACAACAAAGGAAGGAAGAAAGGAAACCAATATTAAATAAGGATATTAAAAGACAGGCAGTCAGCTAGGGAAGACATGAGAAATCAATCTCTCTCTGCAGTCATTGAAGAGAGAAGTTTTCAGACCACTTTTTTTTTTAAATTTCTCTCTTCAAGTTCAACACAGAATGGGTGATGAGCAAGAGAATGCTGAGTAGTGGGTGAACTCATGGAAACCCCGAGAGGCGGTAGGATGGGACAGTAAATTATCATGTGTGAAACAAAGGGACACAGCAGGCACATAAGAATGAGTAGATTCACAAGGTAGTCCGGAATACCCTTTTATAGACTTCTGAAGATAAGCAGTCACAGTTTTTCTTTAATTTGGTAAGAAAATGGTAACCAGTGTTCAGCTACCAATAATGGAGTGGCGTGATCAAATTTCCGCTTGCTGTTGATCAACTTAATTGTGGTGTCTTGTAGACATTGAAGTCTTTTTACCAAGGACATGTTAATGAATTATATAATCAACTGTAATAATCTATGCAACTTAAAACGAGCGCGTAGATGACAGCATGTAGATTTTCAGTGTTGAGGATAGAATTACCCTGCACATTTGCCAGAGAGCAAAATGACTAGAACAAATAACCAAGGAGGATCTGGTTGAAACAATTTAATTCAGGGTTGAACTGACAGTCTAGGATGGAAAAAGATGTTTAAAGTGATATATCCTGATTAAATAGTCAGGGGTTTACATGTGGGGTGTCTGCTGCTCTGCATATTCCTTGGGTTTTTTCAAAGATATCGCTTTGTAAATAATTACAAACTCTTCTATGTAACTGAATAAAACTATGTTTATTGTATTATTCAGAAAATTGCTTTTTGTAAACCACGCTTGATCAAGTGGAAAGCGCGGTATAATAAAGTTTGTTAAATTAATTAATTAATTAATTAATTAATTAATTAATTAATTAAATAAAATAAAGATTTATTTTTAACTTGTTGGAGGTGAGCCAAGTGGCAGCAACCTCGAGACCAGCCTCTAAAAAAATTGAGATTGAGTGTAGACAGATCAGTGCTGGTAATTAGCTGAATATTGTCTGCTAGTAGTACCCTAGACACCATAAAATTGTATTAGTGTAGCCAGTGGACTAATGAAAATATTGAAAAAGACTGAGGCAAAAATTGAGCCTTGAGGGACTTTGCAGTTTAGAATATGGGATAAAGATGAATGTGCGGCTCTTATGACCTGATATATATATATATATATATATATATATATATATATATATATATATATATATATACACCTGGAAAGAAATGAGCTCAGCTACTTTAGAACAGTCCCACCAATACCGACAGAAGCAAGCCTGAAGATTAAGAGCTGGTAGTTGATGAAGCTGAAGAATGCTGTTGAATGCAGTGATATAGTTACATGCTTTCCTTTGTCAAGGATTTTTAGGGTGTGCAATCCACCTCTTTACCCTTTCTTGTGGGGTTCAAAGGGATCTGTAGTGGCACCCCTCCTTTTTAACATTTTTCTAGCTTCCCTAGCCACCGCTATCCAGCAGCAGGGTGTCTCCGCATATTATTATGTGCGGACATCCTGCTGCTGTTTCATGTAGACCCTGCTTCCCCTGATCTGACAAATGTCAATAGATGCCTCTCCCTCATTGCAGCATGGCTCCATAACAACTGCTTAAAATTGAACCCACTAAAGAGATCTGCCATATGGCTCACTGGCTCCTTCTCTGCTCTATCTCTCTCCCCCTCACTAACTGGTCATCATATTTCTCTTGTTTCCTCTTTGTGGTATCTTGGGGTTCTTCTAGACACATCTCTCTCTTTCCATGAGAACATCAGCATAGTGGTGAAGTGTTCCTTCTGCACTCTCCATTAAATCCATTCTATTTGGTCATTCTTTCCAGACTCATCAATCCTTACTCTGCTTCTTACTCTGGTCATATCATGCATTGACTACTGTAACGTTATATATGCTGGTCTGCTACAATATCAACTCAAGTGACTTCAATCCATACAAAATACAGCAATCCGTCTTCTCCACCATGATTCCATGTTCGATCATGTACCCCCCTTTATTTATCAAATCCCACTGGTTACCTATTCCACAACAGACTCACTTCAAACTCCTTATACTTACACACAGAACCCTTCATTCTGGCACTCCTGCCTATCTGTCTTCACTTCTCATTCCACATGCCCCTCCACGGGTTTTGCGTTCCATCCATGGACACCGGTTACATCTACCTTCCCCCTCACAGGCCCAATGAGAAACAATGAATCACTCAGCTTATTACTTTTTGGGACTCCACCTCTGGATTCATTGCCAGTGGAAATTCATCTGGAAATTTCCTACTGCACATTCAAGTCTGCTTTGAAGACTCATCTTTCCAGACTTGCTTTTGATCAACCCCTTTAGATGTTTGGATGTGCTTTCCCTTCCTGGCCAGCCCTTAAGCCTCTAGACTCTGCTTCCCCCTCTTCAACCTACTTTCCCCTTGACCTTCTGACTTTCTCTCTATCCTATCCTTCTTTACTCCTCTCTCTCCTATTTTAATTGGTGTTCCTTTCCTTTTTCATTGTTTTTATAATGTAATTATTGTACACTGCTCTGATGTCAAGAGGGCAGTATATCACATTTGAAATAAATCATAAACCAAAAGGATTAGTTGGATATCATTGAGCAGGGTGAGAATTAGTTTTTCTGTACTATGCCTGTTATGGAACCAGCCTGTTTAGGATATAATGCTAATGACTTCTAAATGGAATTAGCTGAAATAGGACATCCTTTTCTGTAGTTTTGGATAAAAATGACAGAGTGAAAAGGGGGTCTATAATTACAAATAATGGTAGGGTCAAGAGAGAACTTCTTGAGAAAAAGTCTAATAACAGCTTGTTTCCAGATTTCTGAAACTTCACCAGAGTGCAGGCTTGAGTGAATGATTATGCATAAGAGAGAAATTAATCTGGCTGAAGAGCTGACAGAAATTTGGTCAGTAGAGGATCCAGACCAAATGTTTGGTGTTTCATTGTTCTAATAGCTATCTCCAGACTAAAATTAGTGACTAAATTAAAAGATTGGTAGAAAGAGAAAGATAAGTTGGTCCTGTAAAAATCACATTGAATATCTTGATTTAACCAGAAAAGTATGAGGGTAGGCTGAATGCAAGCATGTGGGTGATGTTGTGAGAGAGGAAAACAGAACAAATGGAGTCTTCGGTCATTTATCTTTGGATAGAAGTAGGGATGAATAATATTTTTTCTTGGCCAGCCTAATAGTTTTCAAGTAGTCAGTTAGTTGTTCTTTATAGATGGTAAAGTTAGCCTCAGGGGCCCCTTTTACTAAAGCTGAGAAGGGATTTGCAAATGGTCTGCCATACAAATGCACGTTAACTGCAAACCCTCTGCATTTGCTTTTGGGGGCATGACCAGTAGGATCCCAGCAGATACAGTAATGTGTGATGGGCCACTGGAATGTTAGGTGAACCCATGTTTAGAGCTGTGTTGCTGCTGAGCATGCAGCAATTGCTCTGGTGCTAGTGGTAATGCATTCTCCACGCCCAATCTCCGCCCATTCCCCCATCCCATCCCACTATTGCTAATTAATGTGCATTTTGGCATACAGTGGCAGACATACTCACACATTAGTGCTCCCACTTGCACATGTTAACCAGGTAATGGGTTTTAGCTAAAGTGGTCCTCAGATATTTTTCTCCAAATGCATTCTGCTCTTGGTGTTTGTTGTTGTTCTGAAGCATCTGGAAGAAAAAAAAAAGTTCCTCAAAAAATATTGTGTGAACAAAACGTTCTACAGAAGACACTACGGGACTTTTGTCCAAAAGTGTTAATTTAAGAATTAGGCAAAAGTTTCAGAGAACTATTTTTGGAAGATTTTGGTTGAATGTCTGTGAGGATATAGGAATGAAGTGATAGGACAGGAATTAAATCTTCTGGCAAGAAATGTGTTATTTGAAAAGTTAGTCAAAAATAAAGAAACAACCAAAATCCACAATATGATATCTGAAACAAAAATAGAAATGGCAATTATTTGGAGAATGTTTGCATATTTTTACCTCACTTTTCCAAAGCACCTTGGTGCTTATGGGGTAATTTTTGAACTGTTATTTTAATGCAAAGACCAATCACACTTTTTACTTACAGTCCTTGCAAAACCTTTCAAAGAGAAAGTATGCATGGAAACTTGCACCTGCTTTTTCTGTGGATATAAATTTACTGGAATTACGCACACAAATCTGAAAGTGCAATTTACATGTTTATTTATTTATTTATTTATTTATTTATTTATTTAACACTTATTTATATACCGCATCTTCCAGCAATCAGTTGCGGTGTACAATTAACAACAATTAACAATGCAGAGCTTGTTTTACATAGAACAATTATAACTTTTTACATAGAACATCTTAACTTGTACAACAAAGGGTTTAAAGATTAAGCAGAATGTACATATTTCCTTTCCTAGCTAAACATACCCCAAGCAATTTCTCCTTTCAAAACAGATAAAAGGCCCACAGACCTTTTAGCTGAGGGATTAACATTTTCCTCAAGACATCACCAGATTTAGCCAGTCTGGTTTTCAGAATATTCACAATGCATGCACTATCTCCATTGTATTTACATTTATCTCATTTGTATCCATTGCAGATATTCTAGAAACCTAAATGGTAGTGTGTCGCAGGACTGGGCTCAGCACTGTTGTAGCTACTTGGAGAATACTGAATTTTCAGAGAGCTGCTTAATGCAGGTTAATTGCTTTTTACTGGAATGGTTCGCTTTGAAAAGTTTTCCCCCAGGTCTAGATCTGTTGATCAATCAGCATATGCATTTTGGGTTCATTTGGACATTCATTTGTGTGCCTAAGAATGAATAACACATGCAAACTGCTTGTGTGCATATATACCTATGAATAAACGCACACACAATTGATTTCCACGTGCAAAAAATCTTTAGCATGCATAGAAGGTACATAATTAACACTAGAAGCCCCAAAGTGTGTCAGTTATCACTACTATCATTAATACAAGTTTTTCCTCTGGTTTGTTCCCTTCTCCATGGAAATCGGCCGTTGTCCACCCGCTCCTAAAGCGACCCTCCCTTGATCCATCTGTCCTTGCCCACTGGCGTCCTGTCTCGAACCTCCCCTATCTGTCCAAGCTCCTGGAACGTTTTGTATTCATTCAGTTGTCTTCCCACATCGAGTCCACAAACACCCTTCATCCTCGACAAGCCGGCTTTTGACAGGGTCACAGCACTGAGACTGTCCTCTTGGCAGTTCTAAATGAACTACACATTGCACATGATCGCAGTGATGTTACTTTGTTGGTTTCTCTTGACTTATCTGCGGCTTTTGATTTAATTGATCACACTCTTCTTCTTACCCGTCTCGCTGAGGTGGGGTTGCGTGGTGCAGTTCTTCTTTGGTTCCGCTCCTTCCTCACTGCTCGCTCTTTTTCTGTTACCCTAAATGGTAAATCATCCGGTTCTCTCCCCATCACTTGCGGTGTCCCCCAGGGCTCTGTGTTGTCTACTTTGCTGTTTAATATTTTCCTGGCCCCCTTACTTTTTTTATTACAGCAGTACCCGGTATCCTGTTATGTTTATGCAGATGATATTATTTTGCTCTATCATACTTCTCCACTTTCTCTGGATCTTTCCCCTTTAAACTCCTGCCTCTCTCATGTGGCCTCTTGGCTCTCTCAGCACCTTCTCCGTCTTAATCCCTCTAAGTCCACTGCTATGTGGGTATCACTGAGTGGGTCGTGTCCGTCTGCTGCCCCTATGATTGATTCTATTCCCATTCCTCTGGTATCTTCTTTTCGGTATCTCGGGATGATTCTTGACTCCTCCCTTTCCTTCCGTGATCATATCTCTCTCCTCACTAGGTGTTCTTTCGCTATCCTCCGCCGGCTTCGGGCTGTCCGTTCACTTCTTCCTCTCGGTTCCCTGGTTACTCTCGTCCTTGCTCTCATCGTTAGTCATCTTGATTACTGTAATATCTTTTTGGCCAATCTTCCCAATTATCAACTTAAACGCCTTCAACTCATTCAGAATACAGCTGCCCGTATTATTACTTTCGCCCGTCGCTTCGATCACATTACCCCCATTCTCATTCATCTTCATTGGTTGCCCCTCCGTGTTCGGTTTCACTATAAACTCCTTATCCTCACTCATCGTGCAATTTACACTAATAATCCTCTATATCTGGTTGATTTAATTTCTCTTCACACGCCCTACCGTCAACTCCGCTCCCTTCATGCAAATCGTCTGGCTTTACCGTCCCCGTCTCATGCACATCTAGAAAAGACCCGTCACGCTGCATTTTTCTTTCTTGGTCCTTGGCTGTGGAACGCCCTGCCTCGGTCCCTTCATTTAGAACCCTCCTACCCTCAGTTCAAAGCCTCACTCAAAACCCATTTGTTTCAGAAAGTGTTTGATCTCCCTCCTGATTTCCCTCCCTGATACCGCTCTAGGTTGATGTCCTGTCCTAGCTCAGTTTGGTCCTGCTACCCCCTTTGTCTGCCTCTGTTGGTTGTGCTGTTTGTCTTTTGTCTGTGTTTGGTTGTTGATTATTGTTTATCGTTTATAAGGTTCTTGTTCTATTCTTTTTCTTTCTTTCTTATTATTTTTGGCGTTCTTTTTCCGTAGTTTGCAGTGCTGCCTTTTATTTTATTTGTACACCGCTTTAATGTCCCGACAAAAGCGTTTATCAAGTGTAAAATAAAGATAAAGATAAAGATAAAGAATTGATGCAAATGCATCTTCGAAGTTGTATACCAGCGCCACTACTAGAACCATGTCAGTCATGTTCCATGACTTTGTTAGCAAGGTCAAGATGTTCAAATATGTGCATCGAAAATTAATGACAGATGCACCATCTAGCGGGAAAATGAATTTATACCTAGAAGCCCCAAAGTACATCAATTGACACACTCAATTGTCTTGGATGCGTCAATTGACATACTTTGGGGCTTCTAGGTATAAATTAATGTTCCCGCTAGGTGGCGCATCTCAATCACTGTTTACAGTTTTACTCCGACATTACAAACAATAAATACATGATGACATCATGTAATGACGTCACATACTGCACATATTTAACAAATAAGTAACTTCACATTAATTTGCATCTGCATTTCATGCTAAGCGCAGTCGTGATAATGCATCAATTGACACACTTTGGGGTTTCTAGGTAAATTGCCTTTTGGGGCTTCTAGTGTAAAAATAAAAATAAATTGGCTCATTTTCATTTGAAGTACAGTTTTTTGGGCCCTGCACATATCTATTGGGCAACAAAATGTTCCTTTTGCTCAAAAGTACGGCTTCCCAAACCTGTCTTGGGGAACCCACAGCTGGTTGGTATCCATAATGAATATTCCTGAGATAAATCTGCTTGTACTATCTCCATTATATGCAAATTTATCTAATGCACAATCATTACAGATATCCTGAAAACCTGGTTGTCTCTGGGATCCCCAGGAGAGGTTTGGGATGCCCTGCTCCAAAGATTCCTTTCAACTGCCAATTAGTACACCCCTTTAAAAGCCTGTTTTTGAAACAGACACATCATTTTATATCTCATCATTCATTCTGTTTTTTTTCAAGCTTGTCAGTCATTTGTTAAAAAATAATGACTCCTGTGAAGGGAGAGTATTATTTTGTTGGCAAAGGTGTTTAAAACTGTGCATTTGGCGTGTGGTCTTGTTGAAATGAGTTAGAACAACATTGTTCTGCAGTTGTTAAATATTTGTTTTAATAATTGCTGCAGAGAGAGATTAAAAAGCTAACTGCTTGAAACAATGAGTTTGCCAAGAAGACTACACGTTTTTTTATGTTTTTTCCCCATCGTAACATGCAGACTTTCGGAAAATAGTAGCCAACAGAATCAGTGTTTATGCTTATGTTTTTTTCTGATTTGATATACCGTCCTTTGTGGGACGTACAGAATGGTTTACAAAAGATAAGAATAACATTCATAAAACTGGGAGGAGGGAGAAAGGAACTACAAGGTTGGATAGGACAGAAAACAAAAAGACCACAAGCAGCAGGAACCACTCAATCCAGTACAAATGCAATAAAAAGCATGCTACTTACAATACAAATAAGAATTTAAAAGGAAAAGTGCAATTGCTGCCTAGGGAGCGACTGGACCAAAAGTCTGCTTATTCTGATCTCTTTCTCTGTCTTTCCCTCTCTCTAAATTATATAATTAATATCAAAAGTTATGTCTTTATAACCTATGCAAGGGGAGAAAGCATGCCGAACATGGCTCATGGAATTCTTTCCAACCCCTTTGTGTGTGTTATGTATGTGGTGTCTTTGTGTGTGCATATCTGTTTGTATGTGTGTGTGCATATTTATCTTTGTGGGCTGGTATGTCTGTGCATATTTGTATGAATGTGCATGTGTTTGCGTGCCACTGCTTATGTGCTTATATGTGTGTCTGTGTATTCTTGCATTTGTATGTGAATGTTTGCAGGTATATGCCTGTGTGTGTGTGAACATGTTAATATGTTTGAGTGTGTCTTTATATGACTGCTTGTTCTCTGAGTGAAAAAGTACCTCAGACCAGGGGCGGCCCAAGGGGGGTGCGGGGCCATGTGCGGAGACTCGGTGCGGGGCCTCATTTGCATAAGTGGCCTTATTTGCATAAATATTTGCATAATGCTAACATTCATTAAGAGACATGTTTACTAAAAGTTAGTGTGTGTATGGATAAAGACAGACTAAAAGATTTCTACATTACTATAATCCAGTGCCAACCGCCAGGCACATTAGGAACTACTACAAACACTGCCCATTTAGAACCCATAGCAAACCCGCCGTATCCTAACAGCACTACCAGAACTCACAAAGCACCATACCCTACCTATCAAAAGGCAACACTGCAAATATTAAACCAATACATTTCAGAGAAAAACAATACATGACCTACTGGGGAAAGAGAACAAGTGGCAATGTCAAATAGGAATTACATAAACAGAATACCTCAGCTCAGTTACACATGCAGAACATAGACCATCACCAAACAAGGAATCACAATTTAGAAACAGGAAGGCAATAATTAAACTGGGAACCCCAAAAGCCAAACTTGGAATGTACAACAACTGTAGAAATAAAACTATAAATTAATTTCCTCTTGTACCAAACAAAGCGCAGACGTTAATGATGCACATTTCCCAGAGCTTTCATATTCCAGTTAATAAATTCAAAATAAAGAGATATCTTTCTACCTTTTGTGCATTTTTTTCCGGTTGCAATTGCTCCAGCCACTTTCTTCTGGTTTCTTCATGTTTTCTGCTAACTCTCCATCATCTGCTGTCTCTTCTCTCTTCTAGTTTTTTTTCCATTCTCTCTCTCTCTACATCTGCTTTAACATACTAATCTTTCTCCTTTTGCTCTTTCCTCATTCCTATTTCATCCACTCACATTTTACCCCTCCATCCTCAATCCCCACTTACTCTCCCAATACCCAGCTAAGTGTAGATTTTTTACCCCTACCACACAAAATATTTTTCCCCTCTCCATTTTACTCTCCCAGCCCCATCCCATTCTAATCCTCCCCTAATCCTCCCCCAACATCAGCTCCCTTCTAGTTCCAGTCTCACCCAGCATCCATTCCCTTCTTGTCCCTGCATCAGCCCATTTCCAGTCCTAGCCCCCCATCAGCCCATTTCCAGTCCTAGCAACCCCCAACCCAATACCAGTCCTAGCCCCCCCCCATCAACCCACTTCCAGTCCTAACCCCCCCATCAGCCCACTTCCAGTCCTAACCCCCCCATCAGCCCATTTCCAGTCAGCCCCCCATAGCCCATTACCAGTCCTAACCCCCCCCCAACAGCCCACAGCCCATTACCAGTCCTAACCCCATCAGCCCACCTCCAGTCTTAATCCCCCCAGCCCATTTCCAGTCCTAGCAACCCCCAACCCATTACCAGTCCTAGCCCCCATAGCCCACTCCCAGTCCTAATCCCACCAGCCCAATACCAGTCCTAACCCCCTAAGCCCACATCCAGTGTTAACCCCCCCTCAGCCCATTTCCAGTCCTAGCCCCCCCATAGCCCATTACCAGTCCTAACCCCCCCCCAACCCCCACAGCCCATTACCAGTCCTAACCCCATCAGCCCACCTCCAGTCTTCATTCCCCCCAGCCCATTTCCAGTCCTAGCAACCCCTCCAACCCATTACCAGTCCTAGCCCCCCATAGCCCACTCCCAGTCCTAATCCCACCAGCCCACTCCCAGTCCTAATCCCACCAGCCCATTTCCAGTCCTAATCCCCCTCACCCAATTTTCAGTTTAAGCCCTCCCATACCCCATTACCAGTCCTAACCTCCCCATCAACTCACTTTCAGTCCTGATCCCATCAGCCCATATACAGACTTAGCGCCCCCATAGCCCATCACCACTCCTAACCCCCCCAGCCCCCCATAGCCCATCACCACTCCTAACCCCCCCCCCAGGCCCCCATAGCCCATCACCACTCCTACCCCCCCAGTCCCCCCATAGCCCATCACCACTCTTAAACCCCCCCAGCCCCATAGCCCATCACCACTCCTAACCCCCCCAGCCCCCCCATAGCCCATCACCACTCTTAACCCCCCCAGCCCCCCCATAGCCCATCACCACTCCTAACCCCCCCAGGCCCCCATAGCCCATCACCACTCCTACCCCCCCAGTCCTCCCATAGCCCATCACCACTCTTAAACCCCCCCAGCCCCCATAGCCCATCACCACTCCTAACCCCCCCAGCCCCCCATAGCCCATCACCACTCTTAAACCCCCCAGCCCCCCATAGCCCATCACCACTCCTAACCCCCCAGCCCCCCATAGCCCATCACCACTCTTAAACCCCCCAGCCCCCCATAGCCCATCACCACTCCTAACCCCCCCAGCCCCCCCATAGCCCATCACCACTCCTAACCCCCCCAGCCCCCCCATAGCCCATCACCACTCTTAACCCCCCCAGCCCATCACCACTCTTAACCCCCCAGCCCCCCCATAGCCCATCACCACTCTTAACCCCCCCCCAGCCCCCCCATAGCCCATCACCACTCTTAACCCCCCCCAGCCCATCACCACTATTAACCCTCCCCCAGCCCCCCCATAGCCCATCACCACTCCTAACCCCCCCCCCCAGCCCCCCATAGCCCATCACCACTCCTAACCCCCCCCCCCAGCCCCCCATAGCCCATCACCACTCCTAACGCCCAGCCCAGCCCAGGGAAATTTTTTTAAAAAAAGAAGTTGTCTTCTCCAGCAGCCGGGGCCGCCGCGGCAGAATCGAGTGTGCCGCGGGGCCCCCCCTGCCCAGCAGAGCCTGCCCTCCCGAGCCTGCCCTCCCCTTTATCACCTGTCTTCGCAGCTCTAATCAAACGCGCCGGCTTTCAGAGCGCGAAAGGGCTAGTTTCCCTTTCGCGGCTCTGTTAAGCCCGCGGGGGCTGATGGGAACTTCCCATCAGCCCCCGCGGGCTTAATAGAGCAGCGAGGGAGAAACTCTCCCTCGCGCTCTGAAAGCCGGCGCGTTTGATTAGAGCTGCGAAGACAGGTGATAAAGGGGAGGGCAGGCTCGGGAGGGCAGGCTCTGCTGGGCAGGGGGGGCCCCGCGGCACACTCGATTCTGCCGCGGCGGCCCCGGCTGCCGGAGAAGACAACTTCTTTTTTCTTTTTAAAAATTTTACTTTAGGATTAGAATGTTTTTTGCGCGGGGCCCCCTGAAACGCGGGGCCCTGTGCAAAAAACATTCTCGCTCAATGGACGGGCCGGCCCTGCCTCAGACACTGAAATGCACTGTGAAATGAGAGAACCTGGGGACGTTCTAGCAGCTCCACTGACTGACTTTTTCAATGCCTCGTTGGAGTCGGGAGTGGTGCCAAAGGACTGGAGAGAGGCTCATGTGGTGCCTTTACACGAAAGCGGAAGTAAGGATGTGGTTGAAAACTACAGGCCAGTCAGTTTAACTTTGGTGGTGAGTAAATTATTGGAAACGCTGCTGAAAGAGAAAATAGTGAGGTTTCTGGAGTCCAGCAGATTACAGGATCCGAGGCAGCATGGATTCACCAGAGGCAGCTCTTGTCAGACAAATCTGATTGATTTCTTTGCCTGGGTGACCAGGGAGTTGGACTGAGGGAGAGCCATAGATGTGGTGTATTTAAATTTCAGTAAAGCCTTTGATACTGTTCCTCACTGGCGACTTATAAACAAACTGAGCACTCTATGTATGGACCCTAAAGTTACTGCTTGGGTTAGAAATTGGTTGAGTGGGAGACAACAAAGGGTACAGGTAAATGAATCTCACTCTGAAGAGATGGAAGTTACCAGTGGTGTGCCCCAGGGATCTGTCCTTGGTCTGATTCTGTTTAACATCTTTGTTGGTGATATAACAGAAGGGCTGTCGGGTAAGGTTTGCCTCTTTGTGGATGATACCAAAATCTGCAATAGAGTAGACACCCAGGAAGGTATAGATAACATGAGGAGGGTTCTAGCTCAGCTTGAAGAATGGTCTAGAATTTGGCAGCTGGGATTTAATGTTAAAAGATGTAAGGTCATGCATTTGGGCTGCAATAATCCAAGGGAGCAATATAGTATAGGGGGTGAAGTACTTTTTCCACTAAAGAAGAGCGGGACCTAGGCGTGGTTGTGTCTGATGATCTTATAGTAGCTAACCAGGTTGAAAAGGTGATGGCAAAAGCTAGAAGGATGCTTGGGTGCATACGGAGAGGAATGGCTAGCAGAAAAAAGGAGGTGATACTGCCTCTGTATAAGTCTTTGGTGCAACCTCATTTGGAGTATAGTGTGCAATTCTGGAGATCGCACCTTCAAAAGGATATAAACAGGATGGAGTCAGAACAGAGGATGGCTACTAAAATGGTTAGTGGTCTTCATTATAAAGCATATGAGGACAGACTTTAGGATCTTAATATGTAACGCTCTACCATCTTACATCCGTGCGATCACTGACTTAACCCAGTTCAGGAAAGCACTTAAATATCACCTGTTCCTCTTATACTACCCACTCAGCAATACCCCAAGCCAAGGCCACCAACAACAAATATAGATACACCCTCAATATCATATAGCCTCATCAACTCTCTCAGAACGATACTTAGCATGTTTGTGATCTGTTATGGCACCTGTACATGCTTAATGATTTGTACATAGTTACCCTATGTTATCCAAGTTCTTGCACCTGTTTTCTGTAAACACAGAGTAGTCTGTTATTCTGCTGATTTTGTTTTATGTGAACCGCGCTGATACCGAATAGCGAGGTATATACAAGATTGTAATAAAAAAATAAATAAATGTACACCTTAGAGGAAAGGCAGGATAGTGGTGATATGATTGAGACGTTTAAATACCTCCGTGGCATAAATGCACAGGGGGAGAGCCTCTTTCGATTGAAAAAGTTATGCTACAAGGGGACATGGGATGAGTGTGAAAGGGGATAGATTCAAGAGTGATATGAAGAAATATGTATTTATGGAAAGAGTGGTGGATCAATGGAATAGTCTCCCAGTGGATGTGGTAGGGATGAGGACAGTATCTGAATTCAAGGTCAACTGTTTAGCCTACGCAGATGACATCCTCCTATATATCCCATTCAGGACTAACCAACCGGACCTCTCCCCACTAACAAGATGTTTTGAGGCAGTAGCAGAATGGTTCAGCACACAAAACATGAGAATCAACTACAGTAAAACAGATGTCCTTTTCATCTCAAGGAACCAGGACTTCACCCCTCCACTCTCTTTAAAAATCGGCAACACAGAACTGAAAACCAAACCCACAATCCGCTACCTTGGCGTTACACTGGATCAACACCTGGATCTGAAAACTCACATAAAAAACACAGTAAAAACAGTATACATGAAAATAAAGACCTTAAAACATCTCCGACCGCTACTCGACTTCAGCGACTACCGATCGATCTATCAGGCATTAATATTACCTCATTTCGACTATGCCAACGTAATTCTACACGGTCTCCCTCAAGCAACGTTAGCTCCTCTCCAGCTTGCAATGAACACTGCTGCAAGAGTACTAACAGGGGCTTCACGGAGAGAGCACATAACGCCAGTACTGATGAACCTCCATTGGTTACCGGTTCAAGCAAGAACCCTCCACAAAGTTCTAACCTTAACTTTCAAAGCCTCAAACACTCTGACCCCCACAGCCCTGAGCAAGATGATACATAAAGTACCACAGAACAGAAACAGAAGAACCATGATGCAAAACACCCTAGAGGTCCCAAAAGTAATGACAAAATGCACAAGAACAACAACAAATAGGGCCTTTACGATTTACGCTCCCAGAGCATGGAATGCTCTCCCTACCTCTATTCGAAATATCACTTACCTAACCCACTTCAGGAAGGCAATAAAGCAGCACCTGTTCACTACATACTACCCTGAATCTAGCCTTAGTAACCATACATATGGCCCCCCAGACAATCCCTCATTACAAGTAAACAATCAGACTCAGCATGAAAAAGGATAATCAACTGATCGCTCAGAATGTACCCCAGTGTAAATAAGATGTAGATATGTTCTGCCTGAAATCAGGTACCAGTGTGATACAATGTATAGAGTTAAGAATTGTACATAGTTTCCCCCAGTTACTTCCAAGTTGATCTCCCTGTTTATTGTAAATACAACTCAAAGTTCCTTGTGTTGTATAGTTGATGTTAAATGTAAACCGCTCTGATCTAAAATAGAGCGGTATAGAAGAACTGTTAAATAAATAAATAAATAAATAAAAAAGCATGGGACAAGCACAGAGGATCTCTAAAGGAAAAAAGGGGACTGTTGTAGTTGTTGATATGGAAGGACAGACTAGATAGGCCATGTTGTCTTTATCTGTCGCCATTTTTCTATGTTTCTAGATGACAGATGTCTCAATCAATACATAGCATACTGAAATCACCTATGAGCAGTACCTCTCTTTTTATAGCGAAACTGTGAATGTCTTCAATTAAATCTCTGTCCACATCTTCTGCCTGTAAAGGAGGTCTGTATATAACACCAGTACAAATAGATTCTCTATTCCCTCTTTCCAGTTTAATCCACAGTGCCTCCCCTTCTCTTGTAAGCCCTGCAATTCATAGCTTAAATATTATCATTTATATATAGTGCCACTCCTCCTCCCTTTCTTCCTAGCCTATCCTTCCTGAATAAATTATAGCCTGGTATAATTACATTCCAGCCATGGTTCTCTCTGTACCATGTCTCCGCAATTGCCACTAAGTCCAATTAAGCCTCTTTCATAACATGGGCATTTGCACTAATACAGCCCATTCATACCAACCACCACAAATAAAATCTACAGTCGCTAGTAATTAGCAAAACATGGCTGCAGCTTTATTCAACAACCACTTTTCTGTAGAATGATTTTTCACAGTAATTGTGTTAAATAACCAAACAAATAGGCTGGTGACGTCCAAGAGCAGCCCTTCATCCCTGAAATCTCAACAACCCATTTGCCCAGTCTGCAGCAAACTTCGACTTTGGGAGCATTCCTTATGACTTGAGCCGCACATGGCAGTAATGCCCATGCTGCTGGATGCTAGTCACAGCTCTTCTGTCACCCTCCACACCTTTAAGGGGGCTACTCTGTGCTACAAATAGCGGGGATGGATGGCCCAATGACTAACCTCTTCGCCGGTTGAACAGGGAAGTTAGACAGGGGTAGGGAATGGGCAGCCTGAGGGTGGAATCTGGGTGGACAGTGGGTGGTCGCTGGCCCTGGACATACAGGACTAATTCTAATATTGGCCCTGTACGTCCAGGGCCAGTGACATGTTGGAGGTGGAATAACTCCCCTGGACGTGTCTTAATTTTAATGCCGGGGCATGGATGGGGCAAGTGGGGCAGGGGATAAACCCCTTTTTCAGTCGGCTAGCATTGCGGTTCTTGAATGGAGCCACGGTGCCATGGCAACATGACACCATGGCGCCGCAGCTCCATTGAGGAGCCTTGACTGAGTTAGCCAGTGCAGGACTGTTCATGATTCTGATCCGGCAGGGTTAGACGTGCCCCACAGGATCAGAATCGCGATCCCCTCTGTGCGTTCGGTTCAGACCGGATGCACAGAGGGGATCTACTTGCAGGACGGAATCGGGCCCTAAGGGAATAACAGACAGTAAGAGGAAGTTTTAACCCTTCACATATCACCCAAGCTGGTACAATCCCCTCCACCCGCACCTGCAAATGCTCAAACTGAATGTAAACCATCAAAAAAAACACCTCCCATAACCAAACACTGCAAAACAACCACTCCATCCCATCAAAGAGAGAAGGGGGTGGGACTCAGCTGTCTCACAGCCTCCACCTCATTCCACCCAACGCCAACTGCTGAGCCCACCAACAGGGGAAAGTAAGTCTGCACAGCTTCGGAACTCGCTCACCCTACCAGTAACTCCCCTCATTCAACCCCATCTCCCCTCGCTCCCCCTCTCCTTCCCTCAGAGAATGGGTGGTAGGGCTCAGCCAACATTAGTAGGAATGGGGAGCTGGGCTCAATTAAAGCTTCAACATCTGGAATATTTTCCCATACTACGAGCATTAGTACGCACCACTTTCCAAATATTGCCCTTTTTGCCCATATTACAGAGGTATTTAATATTTTTCTTACCTGAGGGCTTTCATTTTCCTGGGGGCTTTCTTCATCCATCCCCAATAAATCTAGTTTAAAGCCCTCTTTATTAAGCAAGCCAGTCTGATGTGGAAAACGTTTTGACCCTTCTTGGATAGGTGGACATCATATTAGATATATTATGAGGGTTATGTTGTGCCTTGTCAAGTAATATGATGGGCAAAATATAAATGATGCTAAATGAAATGAAATGATAGCCAATTACATTATTGTCACAACTAAATTCTTTTATAGACATGTGCATATGTATTAGTTTTCCTGTGAATGGGAATATCAACAAAATTATTTTGGTTTGTCCCAGTGACAACTAACAGACTGCGAGCACTCATAAAATTTCCATGAATTACCATGCATAGACTTTGTTTTCATCAACCATGCAGGCACTGATAGACACATTGGAGCCAATCTGGGAGGGGGAGAAGGTCAAGGAGAGGTTGCCAGCAGCAATCATGAGGCACTTGAGCCAATTATGTTGCAAATACAATGTCAAGTAATTTAAATAATAATGTGATAAATTACTTTAGATGATCTTACAGTTGTGATTAACATTATTGGCATCCTTGCAGTTAAATCTCTTAATGTCCAATATCTTCTAAAAAAAAGGCCAATGAAATTGCATTGAACTATATAGGCACACATATTTGACACATAAAATAATCAAATAACAGAAGACCAATTAAACAAGGAAATAAACATAGAAACATGATGGCAGAAAAGACCACATGACCTATGTAATCTGCCCTTCCATATCAACTACAATAGTCCCCTTTTTCCTTAAGAGATCTTCTGTGTTTGTCCGTTGCTTTTTTGAATTCAGAGGCACATTTCATTGTGTGTGTCCCAGCCTCTATGCGTCTGGTCGGAACGGGACGAACAGAGGTAGACGCAATTCTGATCTCACAGGGCACGTCTAGCCCCCATGGGATCAGAATTGCATCTGGGCCTGTATGCGCAAGCCAGGACCCAATTCCCATTGACCTGCATGTAGTGGCCCCTTCCAGACAAACTCAGTCAGGCTCCTGAATGGAGCCATGGAGCCATGGTGCCATGGAATCCGGTTGCCATGGCACTGCGGCTCCATTCAGGAGCTGTGATCCCTGGCTGCCGACCACTTTCTCCTTCTCCGCAGCCCGACCCACGATCTGGCCTTCCATGGCCAGGGCCGGGCTGCGGGGAATCTCCTGAACCTTCTCATCTTTTTGTTGCTGGCCGGGGTGGAATAAGTTCCCCATTCAATCTGCTGGCCACTGACATACGGGACCGACTTCAGAATTGGGCTTGTATGTCTGGGGCCATATACCACCCACTGCCCACCCTAACTCCGCCTCCGTACTGCCTCCTACCACCCCTGTATAAGCCACCCCATACAAGCTTCTTATTTGTATGGGGAGGCTTATTCGGGGCTGGCAAGGAGGATGAATAGCTGGGATGGACGTCCCCACTATTCATGGGACAGAATAGACCCAATACTGTCCTCATTTCTACAACTTCCACTGGGAAACTAGTCCATGCTTCTATCACTCTTTCCATAAAACATATTTCCACATATTACTCCTGAGTCTATCCCTCCTCACTCTCATCCTATGTCCCCTCATAGCAGAGTTGGCTTTCAAATGAAAGAGGCTCTCCTCTTGTGCATGTATGCCACAAAGTTATTTAAACGTCTCTATCATATCTCCTCTATCCCACCTTTTCTCTAATGTATACATATTAAGATCTTTATGTCTATCCTCATATGCTTTATAAACAAGACCACTAACCATTTTAGTAGCTACCCTCTGCACCAACTCCATAAGAACATAAAAACATAAGATATGCCATACTGGGTCAGACCAAGGTTCATCAAGCCCAGTATCCTGTTTCCAATAGTGGCCAGTCCAGGTCACAAGTACCTGGCAGGTTCCAAAGAAGGCACACAAGTTGCACAATGATTGTCCTGGGGCAAGCAGAGGATTTCTCGGGTCTTCTTTAATAATGATTTATGGACCTTTCCTCCAGGAACTTGTCTAAACCTTTTAGAATTTACATCCACTGGGCCCGATGTTGAGTTACAATGGCTATTATCTGTCATCACTGAACTTTAACCCTGGATATTCAATACAGGGCCATATCTGCCAATGGCATTGAATATACATATCTGCCGCAATGTGCTACACAGCGCAGAAGCTAACCAGGCAATGGAGATATTGAACTGCTGCTCGGTTAGCTCCCACAGGTAAAGATAGTCGAGGTTTTCCCACTCCTATCTTTACCCACTGATTGCTAACTGGGCAGGGGTGCAATATCGCCAAAGTCCGGGTACCACCTCCACTCCATCCCAGAATGCCCATGACATGCCCCGATTCTACACGGAAAGCATCAGGGCTTGTAATGGCGGAACCGGTGGATATTCATCAGCACTAACCATGTTAGCGATGATGAATATCCCTTTATTTTATTTATTTATTTATTTAATAGTTTCTTCCATACCGCCCCTTCCAGAGATCAGGAGCGGTTTACATTAAACAGTGAACAGAACATTTGTATACTTCTGTATACATTTACAAGGAACGTTATGTTTTAACTATATACAAGTGTAATTACAGGGAACATATTTTTTGAACGTTAACTAGAACAGTACTTATTAAAATTATGTACAGGTTATATAACATGGAGCACAACATAGTTAATTACCAGTGGTTATTTACAATAGTGATATAGCTGAAGGTTTGAGTGGATCTTTTGCATTTTGTGTGATATATGTAAAGTTTCTTGAGTTAGTCATTTGTTCTGTCATGAATACTGTGGATGTGTTTCTGTGATTGTTTTGGAGAGGTTTTTTGTTGATAGGGGATCTCAAAGTGTTTTGTAAAGAGGTAGGTTTTTAATTCCTTTTTGAATTGGTGAAGGTCTTTTATCATGCGGAGCGTTAATGGTATTTCATTCCAGAGGGTGGGGGCAGCAAAGGAGAAGGCTCTATCACTTGTTGTCGCTTTAGTTTTTCTGAAATTTGTTTTTATGTTGAGGGAATTATTTATAGCGGCATTTACACAGTTTGCAGGTTTTTAAACTGTAAATGCCTTTGAATATCGGGCCCTATTTTTATTTTGCACAGTATGGCAGAAATAACATCACTGTTACTATTATTCTGTTGATTTGTCTGCTTGGAAGTGATATAATTATTGTCATGGGATGAATGGGGGAGGGGCAGGGTAATGATTCCTCTTCCCTCCTCCACACCTTGTTGTTCAAACTTGGAACCCTCCCCCCTTCCCCCCACACACACTTAGGATATGAGTCCGAGATTTGCCTGCAAAAAATCTGGCAATCTTAGTCTTCTGGGCTCTTGTAGCTACTGCTGTCACCCCTTTAACTCACTTCCACTACTTTGGAAGCTTTTATCACAAGTGTCACCTGCTACCCATCTAAATCCTACTGCATCTCATTCCAAGCAGTCTTTGAAAATGTTCTCCATCCTAGAGAAATCATCTGCCATAGTTCAGATCCCTATGCAGGGACAAGAGTTCTCAGTGCCAAGATGCTAACATGCAGGCACACAGCTTGGTTGACTTCTTCTGACTTCCACTGCCTGGACTTGAGCAGCCTACCTTGAGGGTGTGTTGAACTTCTGATCCTTTACGGCCTTCCAGCCTATCTTAGTGCTGTGTTGGCACCCCACTCTGATAGCCTATCTTGATTCTGTGCTGTCCCTTTTCAGATGTTTTAGGGCCTTGCAGCCAATCTATGTGCTGTGTTGTCACTCTTCAGGTATCATATCACCTTCCACCTATGTTAGTGTTATCCC
Source organism: Ichthyophis bannanicus (assembly GCA_033557465.1). Lineage (NCBI taxonomy): Eukaryota > Metazoa > Chordata > Amphibia > Gymnophiona > Ichthyophiidae > Ichthyophis > Ichthyophis bannanicus. The sequence continues at coordinate 1,076,604,490 of CM066033.1, read as the reverse complement.
TCTTCAGGTGTTTTATGGCCTTCCAGCCTATTGATATAAATTGATTTCCAAAATCTAGCTGGGCCCCATCATTTTTGGTTCTCATTTTTTCTTGGATGGCATTCAAAACAAATTCTTCTGAATGTTTGAATAAAATGTGGATGGATTTAAAAAATGTGTTTTTGTTATGCTTGCATAAAAGATGCAAGAATGTATTCATGATCTGAAAATAAGGGGGATGGTTTCTGTCATTTTTATTAGGTACTATACTTTAAAATCAGCTCTAAATATAGGGTAGAGTAACTGCATAATGATATGTTTATGCTAAACGACGAAAATAAATCCAAGTGAAAAGAGTAACAGTTAACAGTGCCGCCTCCTGTTGTGCTGAAGCAGAGGGGTGGAAGCTGATGTAGAAATCTCTGAGATTAATAAAATTACAATGGTCCCTGCTACGTTTCTTCTCCTCTCCTAAAAATCCCTCTCTAGATTTAAGAGCTATGCTTATGATTTACGTTTAATATAAGTGTAAGGATGTTCAAGCTTCCTCTCCCAAACCCACTATTCACAGCTACTGCAACTTATCCTAGGGAACTGTGTGGGCATCTTACATTTTTAGGAATGCTTTGCTAAAGTGTAGCATCTATTGTCGAAGGCTCAAGTGGCAGCGAAACTCTGTATGCATGTTTGTTTGCGAATGTGGAAGCATGGTCAAACAAATATGCATCTGTTAGCTGCCCTCTCCCAGCAACCTAACAGCAGAGGAAGGCTGAGATTTACTGCTTAATGACTTCTCCTTTACTCCTGCTATAATTCTGCACACACTTCAAACAAATAGCACTTTTTTAAATTAAGTATCACTCAAAAACAATATGCTTTGTTATTTTGACAAAGCATGCTGAATTTTGCATAATTTAGATCTTTTGACATAGAAGTTTGAATTCTGTTTGCAGAATTCTTGCAGGAGCATACTTCCAGGCCGAGCCCAAAATTCTCGGGATCCAAAATTCTGACTAAATATTCCTATCAAATGGTATATAATACATGACCATAGCAGAAGGAAAATCACTATTAGAACATATTGAATAAGACGGGTACAATTTTCCTGAAATATGCAAAAATTAACCTAGCTGCAGAATGTGGATTAAAAATTTAAAGTAGGCCTTCAAAGGGTTAACATTTCTATAGTGCTATGATGTATACACAGTCCTGTACATATTATACACATACATGAATAGTCGATCCTCAGTAGAGCTTACAACTTATTCAAGACAAACACAGCATACAGGGGACCAGGGTAAACTAAGGAGAAATGGTTATAACACACAAGGGAGAATAAGGGGGTCAGGATTTGAAGGCACCCTCGAATAGGTGGGTTTTCAATCTGGATTTGAATAGGGCTGGAGCCTGGCATACTGACTGAGGTAGTGTTTTCCAGGCATATGGTGCAGCAAGATGAAATGAATGGAGCCTAGGACTGGCAGTGGAAGAAAAGGGCAGAGATAAAAAAGTGATTTCCTGATAAGTTGAGTTCCTGAGAAAGCATGCAGGGAGAGATGAGTGACAAGAGCTAATGAGGAGCTGAAGAGCGAATGCACTTATAAGTCAGGAGAAATTTGAATTGGATGTGGAAATGGATAGGGAGCCAATGAAGTGACTTTAGAAGATGGTTACATGGTTGTTGTGTTCCTGTGTGCTCTCAGGAGCAACATCTTCCAAAAGCAGAAGAGAAGAGGAAAGTAGGGATCATGGGCAAGCGTTCTGAATTGTGCCCACAGGAGCAGTGTCTCTCATGGGCAGAAGAGAGCAGCAAGGCCATGATTGGGGCCAAGAGTGGTGCAGAAAGAGGAGCTAGGGATAGAGAGAGAGGCAGAGAGAGTAGGAAAAATTTAAAGGGGTAGTGAGTTTGGGAAAAAGATGGGGGAAGCAGAATGGAAGACAGAGATGAGAGTGCAAGGCAAATAGAACTGGAAACTATGCCTTCAAATCCTATTTGATTACAGCTAATTCTACAACTATTTATCAATATAATTTGTTGTGCCTCATATAGTATTTCACAAGAACACTTTCCTTACTTATAAAGAATAGCAACATTTTTACCTTTTTTACCTTTTTCACCATACCACAAAACCACAACTATAGCACCAAGTGATATAAAATTAAACCTTCAGTTGCTGAAGTAATTCCTATAAGAAGCTGCACAATTTCATGGGTTCTCTCTTGAATCTGGACCATTGCAAAGAACCTAAATGTTCTTTTGTGCTTCCCTAGCAAGAGAACAGAGTCTGATTTTCTATATACAGTATTATGTTGGATAAGGGATGCCATCAGACTCATCTGAGAGCTGGACAACATGGCTGAGCCCCACATCCTTCTTTCCCTGTTTTCTCTTCTCCAGGTAGGGGGAAGGGACGGCAGAATGTGGTTATGGGCTACATAATAGCTTCAATGTGTGTCCCCTAGTCTTTCTACTTTTTTGAAGGAGTAAACAATCAGTCTGTTTATCCATTCTACACCATTTAGGATGAGTAGCCTACTGGTTAGGGCACTGGCTTGGTGACCAAGGTTGGATTCTCAGAAGAAAGGCCTGGCAATCTATTTCCGGTTACACTACCAAGAAAACTCAGGGGCTGCTGGGTCAGCAGGAGTCAGCATTGACTTGAAGGCACACGTTGCATTGCATCATATCTCCCCTCAGCCATCTTTTTAACTTTACCATTTTGGTGTCTCTTCTTTGTACCTTTTCTAATTCTCCTATATCATTTTTAAGATATAGCAACCAGAAATGCACACAATATTCAAAGTAAGGTCACACCCTGAAATGATACAGTGGCATTATACATGGTTTGGTTTGATTCTCCATCCCTTTCCTTATGATTCCTAGAATTCTGTGGTTTCTTAGCCTCCTCTGCACTCTGAACAAAGGGTTTCAATGTATTGCCCACGATGATGCCTAGATCCTTATTTTAGTTATAGTTCCTAATATGGAACCTTGCATTGTGTAAATGTAGTTTGGGTTGTTCTTCCCTAAGTGCATAACTTTGCACTTGTCCACATTAAATTTATCTGTCATTTGGATGCCCAGTCTCCCAATTTTTCAAGGTCCTCTTGCAATTGTTCACAATCCTCTTGTTTCAACAACTTTGAATAATGTTGTGTCATCTGCAAATTTGATCACCTCACTTGTTATACCCATTTCCAGGTCATTGGTAAATATATTAAAGTAGGGGGCCCAGCACAGATCTCTAGGGTACTCCACTATTTACCTTTCTCCACTGTGAAAATTGGCCGTTAAGCCCAACTCTATTTTCTATCTTTTAACCAATTCCTAATCCACAATAGTACACTGCCTCCTATCCCATGACTTTTTAATTTCCACAAGAGTCTCTCATGATGGATCTTGTCAAAGGCTTTCTGAAAATTGAGATACACTATATCAGCCAGCTCACCTGTTTACTCACAGCTTAAAAAAATATATAAGCTTGGTGAGAAAGAGTTTCCTTGGTTAAATTCATGTTGGCTTTCTGCCATTACAAAGAAATATAGGCCATATGATCTTTTTCTGCTGTCATGTTTCTATCTAGTTTGCCCTTCCATATCAACTACAATAGTCCCCTTTTTTACCCTTAGAGCTCTTCTGTGTTTGTCCCATTCTTTCTTGAATTTAGATACTGCTCTCATCTTTACTACTTCCGCTGGGAGACTATGCCACACATTTACCACTCTTTCCATAAAGAAATATTTCTACATATTACTCCTGAGTCCATCCTCTTTTACTCTCATCCTAGGTCCCCTGTAGCAGAACTTGCTTTCAATCAAAAAAGGCTCTCCTCTTCTGCATTTATGCCAGAGGTATTTAAACATCTCTATCCTACCTCCTCTATTCTGCCTTTCTTCTAACGTATACATATTAAGATCTTTAAGTCTGTCTCCATATGTTTTATAACAAAGATCACTAACCATTTTAGTAGCCATCCTCTGCATTGACTCTATCATTTGTATATCTTTTTTAAGGTGTGGTCTCCAGAATTGCACAGAATACTCCATAAGAGGTCACACCAGAGACTTATACAGAGGCACTATCACCTTCTTTGTTCTGCTGGCCACTCCTCTCTCTATGTACCCAAACATCCTTCTGACTTACGCAATCACCTTTTCTACCTGTTTAGCTACTTTAAGGTATACAAGTAAATTGTGACCCTTTGGGAATGAGGAAATATATCCAGTTCCTGCTTGTAGCAATTGTAAACGGTTCTAATGCCTTTCAGCCTATGCAATATATATCAAGAAATTAAACAAAGATAAAGATCATCAAAAACAATCACACCCACGCCCTGCTCTTCTGTCATGGACAGAAGTACTTAGCCCCTATGCTTTACTGCTCGCTTGGATTTTTGTAGCCCAAGTGCATGTCCCTGCATTTTTTAGCATTAAATCTCAGCTGCCAAATTCTTGACCATTCTTCAAACATAGCCAGATCCCTTCTCATGTTATCTACTCCTTCCTGTGTATCTACTTTATTGCAGATTTTGGTATCATCCACAAAGAGGCAAATTTTACCCAACAACTCTTCTACAATATCACTAACAAAGATGTTAAAAAGAATTAGACCAGGAACAGATCCTGGCGGCACACCACTGGTAACATCCTTCTCCTCAGAGTGAGCTTCATTTACCTGTAACCTTTGTCGCCACCCACTCAACCAATTTCTAACCCAGTCACTCACTTTAGGGTCCATTTCCAGGGTGCTCAATTTATTTATAAGTCACCTGTGAGGCACAATGTCAAAAGCTTTACAGAAATCTAAGTATACCACATCTAGAGTTCTCCCTCTGTCCAATTCCTTGGTCACCCAATCCAGATTTGTCTGGCAAGACCTGCCTATGGTAAACTCATCCTGAAATACATTGGATTCCAGAAACCTCACTATCCTCTGTTTTAATAGCATTTCCAATAATTTACTCACCACAGAGGTTAGACTAACCAGTCTGAAATTCTCAACCTCATGCTTACTTCTGCTTTTGTATAAAGGGACCACATGTGCCTTTCTCCAGAGTGCTGGGACCATTCTTAACTCTAAAGAAGCATTGAAAAGGTTGGTTAGTGGAGCCACTAGAAGGTCCCCAAATTCCTTCAATATTCTTGGATGTATCCCATCTAGTCCCATTGCTTTGTCTACCTTTTAGTTTAGCTTCTTCCTCACAAACACAGTCTTCTGAAAATAGTTCAAAATCCCCTTCACTTCTTTTCCTATTTGTGGATGTTTTCTGAGGTTCTGCTCCTGGCCCTTTATCTATGAATACAGAACAAAAATATTTGTTAAGCAATTCCGCCTTAACATACAGTATCTGAAAAATGTCTCATCCCCCCATTGTATTGCATTAGCTATGTCATTTTTTTTGTATCTTTACTTTCCTTACTACTTTCCTAACTTCTCTAAGTTTTTCCAAATATTGATGCTTGTTTTCCTCTCTCTGTGATCTCTTGTATTTTATGAAGACCACAATCATTTTATTCACCTTTTCAACTACTTCTTTTGAGAACTATAGGGCCTCCATTTCCTTTTACATTTATTTACCTTTCTAACAAAAAGGTTTGTCACCCTTAAAATATCCCCTTTCAGTTTTGCCCATTGCTTTTTGCATCCCCCCAGCTGTTCCCATCCTGCTAATGACTTCTTGAGGTATTGGCCCATCTTGGCAAAGTAAGTTTTCCTAAAGCTTAAGACCCTCACTTTTGAATAGATTTTATCAGCCCTAGTCCTACTACTGAGTCACACCATTTAGTGATCACTGGATGATCTCCCACTATGATATCAGAAACACTTTCCCCATTGACAAGCAACAAATTCAGTATGGCCCATTCACATATGAGTTCTGTTACCAGTTGCCAGAATAGTAACACTGGTAACCCGGAAGCCCTCCTCGCCTCCATTCCCCGATTTGACACCCTCCAGTCCTGTTCCCCCCCCCCCCAATAACTTCACCAACTCAGTAATATTTGGTACAAACTTTTGGTCGCAGCTTTATTTACAACCTGTACAACCGGCCCAACACGGGCCTAAGATAACAATTGAACAAAACCCAACCCCGCACCCCTTTACCGGAGGATGCCCCCCCACCCGCCATCGTAGTAGCAAGGCGGAGCATCCTCCTCCCCCCAAACCCCGCCGCCTGCCTCGCCATCCTAGTAGCAAAGGCCGGCTCCCACCCCCCCGCTACCGGGCCGAGACCCCCAACCGGGCTGTCTCGCCCCACCCCGGGGAGCACTTCGCCCCCCACTGCTTGTAAACCAGGTCAAGCCCGCGCCGCTCCTGCGAGCGCTGGCTCTGTACCCCGCCACCCCCTCCAGCTGCAACATCCCGACAAAACAAAACCATGGGCGGGCGGGCGGGAACGCGACCGGTACGCGAGGAGCCGCGGCCAGAAGGAGACGGCCACGCGGCTCCTCGCGAACAGCACCGCCCACCCCATGACATGCGGGCCAATGAAATCGCTCCGACGGCGCGCCGGAGCGATTTCAAGTGCCTCGCACCGCCCCCTCCCCCCCCGACGCACCCCCCCTTTTACCCGGCACGTTGGAGGCCGCGGCCGGGCCCGGGCCCAGGTTACTGTCGGCCGCGGGACCCGGCCCGCGGCCTCGGGCATTTCTCCCTGTAGAGAATCTAGGATCTCCTTACTCCTAGATGACACCGCAGCAGGGATGTGCCAATCAACATCCAGCATATTGAAATCACCTATCAGTAGCACTTCTCCTTTCATGGTAATACTGCATATGTCTTCTATTAAATCTCCCTCCACTTCTTCACCCTGTGATGAAGATCTATATATCACAGAATTGCAAATGGATTTCCATTTCCCTCTTTCTAGTTTAACTCACAGTGCCTCCTCTCTCCTTTTTAATCTCTCTAATTCTATAGCCTTAATATTATTTTTCTATATAGTGCAACTCCCCTTCCCCTTCTTCCTGAATACAGTATAGCCCAGTATAATTACCTCCCAGTCATAGTTCTCCATGAACCATGTTTCCATAACCATCACTAAATCCAAGTCAGCCTCTTCCAGTAAACCCTCAACAACTGGAATCTTATTTCCATGCTATTGGTATTTATGCACACTACTTTCCAGAAGTTGCACCTTTCACTAATTTCTGCAGTGGCATTCAATGCTTCATTTGCCTAGGGGCTTTCTTCACCCATCCCAGATGAATCCAGTTTAAAGCCCTCTTCAGTAGGTTAGCCAATCTGCTGAGGAAGATACTTCTACCCTTCTTGGACAGGTGGATGTCATCTCTGCTTGGCAGTCCTCGGAAAATCATCTCATGGTCCAGGAAACCAAAACACTCTCAGTGACACCATCCATGCAGCTATACATTCATCTCCAGGATGCAAGCTTCTCTGCCTCGGCTTTTACCCTCAAAAAGGAGGATTGAAGAGAACACCATCTGTTCACCTATCTGCTTCACCTTCTGTCCCAGAACCATGAAGTCACTTTTGGTACACTCTGAGGAATACCCAACAGTATCATTTGTGCTGACATGGATGAGTAACATTGGATAATAGAATCCTGTATTCAGGAAGCGCAAGACTGGGTAACAGAAAACAACTTGCCATCAACTTAAAAAAAACGGAGGTACTATACGTTTCAAGAAAAACAAATTTCACCCCTCCTCACAACATCACTATAAATAACACCCCCTCCCTGTCAAGAAAGAATTAACATACCTGGGTGTTGTACTCGATCAAACACCATCCCTATCCTCCCACATAAATCAAACACTCAAAATAATATATTTCAAGCTAAGAACCCTTCAACACCTCAGACCCCCTCCTTGACACACATGACTTCAGATCTGTAGTACACGCTTTAATCACGCCCCACTTTAACTTTTGCAACAGTCTCCTACACGGTATCTCTAAAAAACACCTACATCGCTTACAAATAGCACACAATGTCACAGCAAAAATAATCTGCGAAGCCCGCTTTACAGATCACATAATGCCCCTGCTATATGACTTACACTGGCTACCTATTATGAGTAGTAAAATATAAAACGATCATGACCATGCTCAATCATTCCTCTCAACACTAATCACCTATGCCCCAAACACAAGAATAAGAAGACAACAATCCCAAAATGCACTCATGATTCCCCACACATTCAGAAAGGCTAAACAAGTAATGAGCAATCGTGCCTTTTCACTTGTGGCACCTCTACTATAGAATGCCCTCCCAGCCACCCTCCGCTACATCAAAGACATAAACACATTTAGGAAGGAACTTAAAACCTTCCTCTTTATCCAGCATTATGGGAAGAACAACAGTGACAACCCCCCATCCTCAGAAGAATCCCAAATCCATCCCCCCTCATAGCTGCCACACACTGTATCACACATTTGATACGCTTTTCCATTGTATATAACCCAAATTACAGCTGTATGTATGCACATAGCTAAGTTGAGAAAAACCAGTCCACGAGAAGTGGGCAGGGAGTCCACACAAAATGTATTAAACGTCTTTAAAAAGCGGCCCAAACCCTACACAAGCTGTGTTTCGTTGAAAATGTAAGCCACCCTTGATCTCAGGAAGAGGCGGTATATAAGAAATGACAAATTAAATAAAATAAATAATAGTCAATAGACTTGATGAGTCTCGGCAAACTCTGTAACATCTCAAATTTTGGCACCTGGCAGACAGCAAACCTCTGTGGCATCATCTGGTTAGAAAATGGATGCCTCAGTATCCCTCAGAAGAGACCCACTAACTCTTCACGTCCTTGTAGTTACTGATTCCGCATACAATTTTGGGGTGCTTGTGCTCTAGTTCTTTCCTTTCCTGGAATATTTTCATTTCCTCCACTATCAGGGCTTCATACTGGTTCTTCAATTCAATGACTGGAGAAGTCAGATTGTTGATTCTGCAGGCTCTAGTGACTCGTGTCCAACTCTCTTCATTCTGTAGCCTTCTATCTTTACTTCTTTCGGAGAGCTTGAATGCTTCAAGAAGCATTGCATCAATGTACTTCTTGCTGTCTAGAATGCTTCTCAGCCTTGCTACCTCTTTTCTGAGCTCCTCCACTTCTTTCATGAGGGCTTCAGATTTCAGACATCTTTCAGATCAGTTAACCGAGCCATCTTTTACAAACTCAAAATTCTACAACCACTTCGCAATATCCTCGACAAATCCGACTTTAGATCTGTTGCTCAAGCACTAATCATTCCACACCTGGACTACAGCAATGCCATTCTACTAGGGCTTCCAAAGAACACACTAAGTATACTGCAAATGGCCCAGAACGTGGCTGCAAGAGTCATCATGGAAAAGAAAGTCACCGACCACATAATCCCAGTACTAATGGACCTGCATTGGCTCCCAGTGGCCGCCCGCATCATCTACAAACAGATCATCACAACGTTTAAACTCATCCATGGCATCACACCATCCTACCTCAATAACCTAATCACTATCCAACCATGCAACAGGAGCAGGAGAACTACGAATCTCAACACCCTGTGTATCCCGACAAGCATTCGATCTGTCAAGGCCGAAACAAGCAAGCGGGCGTTCACATACACAGCGCCAATCCAATGGAACCAACTACCGCATGAATTAAGACTCACAAACAGCCTGACTGAATTTAGATGAAAGCTTAAAACATATCTGTTTCAAACCCACTACAACCTGATCTAACTGCAATACCCTACCTCAACCAGATGAACTCTATCGCCCGTGACAGCATAAAATCTAATAGCATATAGTCATGTGTTAGCCTGTACTCTTTGGAAGTCAACACTGTATATAATGTATATTTGGCCCCCCAACCTACTGAAATCAAATGTATACCCTGATCTGTGTGCTATAATAATCAACTGTATATTGTATCCAACTGTTTATCCCGTGTTACGTAAATCATTGTCTAATCAAAATGTAAAACTAAAAATCTCAATGTATTATCCAATGCATTATGATTCTGTAAAGTAAACCGCTGTTGATCGTAGGAAACAGCGGTATACAAGTATTTACTAAATAAATAAATAAATAAATGGAACTGGTCCCTCGACTAGCATCTGGCTGTCTGTCTGGACAGAGACAGAAACTGTAATAGGGGCAATAGCTTTGGCAAACATTTGCTTACACTAGTAAATCTTGATATTATGGGGGTAATTCCAGAACACAAATAGGGCTTGTATGTGAGGTGGGGACGTTTATGTGCCAAAAACATCCCTGACCATATTCTGAAACACTGCTGACATGTACGTCCACGGTGCTTTCACTGGGATCTCAGAATGTGGGCGGGAGAGGGCAGAACGGGGGCATGGTCAGCCATGGAGACGTTTCAAGCATATTCAGGAAAGGCCCATGTACGTATTAAATGTTTCCCAGATACATCCACGTTATTCTTGCTGAAACATGGTATAAGGCTAGGACTTAGAAAATATTCTGCTGTGCTCTGCACTGCATCCGAGAGAAAAAAATGGTTGTGACAAGTATGTTTTGAACTGGTGTGACTGCAGTCTGGAAAAATACAAGATGGAGTCTTAAGTTACAAGGAGCACAGGTAAAGGAATGTTATAAAGTAAAGAAACACTTCTAAACACCCTTACAGAAATATTAAGAATATTAGTGTTTATTCAGGCCATGCACTTACAGTATGTGCTGTTTGTGCTAAAGGAACACTAACAACTCCCATGTTCCAAAAAATGGGACTGACGATGCAGGGCATGAGCAGGGAAAGGATTCCTTTTTGGGTGAGAAACAGGGATCGTATTTGTAGTCCTGGTACCCATGCGATTATGTTATGTCATAGCTGTTATGTATAGATTTGGGGCACCTTTTGGGCAGAATCATGTTTTTGTGACAGAAAGTGAGAGTGCGAGTGTATGTGTGGTTTGAGGGGTGCATGGGGGGATCTGGTGTGCCACTCTGCAATTCAGGGAGGACATTAAAGCCTTGCCAGCACCTGGACCATATGGATGAGCACAGTATCACCAGATGCCAGTGTGATTGCAAAGTCAAACTTAGAGAGGGTTCACTGTAGCTAAATGTCAAAACATATCCTCACCAATGGACCCTCAGAAGAATGGCACTCCAGTGCAAGTAGCACTAATGCATGCCCATAATGCACATTTTGTGGGACCAATGGTGTTGCTGTTGAACATGCAACAGTGCTGTTTGCAAGTCTGAATGTCCTTATTCTGAGGGCCCCTATTACTGACAGGAATATGTTTTGACATTTAGCCTTAGGGAATCTATGCTGATTCCTTCTGGATTCTTGTTCATAGGGTACTCTACTTAGATCGGATATTGTTGACAGTGTGACAGGGCAATGCCTGGCACAGGGAGACTTGACTGATGTGGTGCCACTATTCCCCAGAGTGTCTCATGTGGCCTACATCCCTACCCAGGCCAAGATCTATGAGAGCTGTGAGAGTGGTGATATATCTGGAGACTGGCTACTTGGTGTGATGGCACAGGGATCTCCCCTCCCATGCTCACACAGCCCTGACCAGGGGAGCAGTGCCAGAAAGCTGGCTGTGGGAAGGCAGACAGGGTTGCCCCACAGTTAACTGATGTATACAATTGACATATGCCATGATGGGACAGGTGTAGCTGCTGTGAGAAATACCAGTACCCAGATAGGTGGGCCTCAATACCATAGCCAGAAGGTCCTACCATAGCTACAACTACTATTGATCATTTGTATAGCACCACAATGCATATTCAGTGCTGAACAGACACACACAACATATGACCCCTGCTTAGCAGAGCTTACAATGTAGTTGGGATAGCCAAAACAGCAGTTGTGAACGAGATACATCCATTAGGAATGGTCAGGAAACACAAGGGAGCTTAGGCAGATCTGATCCAACAGTGGCACCAATGGGGTGAGCGTTCAGCCTGGATTTGAGAGGGGCCAGGGACAAAGCATGACATACAGACTCAGGTAGTTTGTTCCAAGGCATAAGGAGCTGAAAGGTGCAAGGAGCAACATCTGGATTTTTTTTAATTTTTTTTTTAATGTTTATATAATACTTTTCTGAATTACAAATCCCATCAAAACAAGACAATCTATCAAGAAATAACAAAATTCAAAAAACTTTCAAAATTGACACATATTAATCACATCAAGGAGAGAGAATCAACAAAACAAGAATCACATAATGAAAATAAGCAATAAGGAGTGATAACACTCCACCTAAGGGAGCAAAAGCAACATCTGGATTTGGCAGTAGAAGAGAAGGGCACAGAGAGAAGCCATCTGACAGAAGAGCAGAGGAGGAGTATAGGGAGAGATAAGAAGGGAATGGTAGTGCAGAGCAGCAGATTGAGTGCACTTATAGACCAAGGGCACAAAAAAGGCATACATTTGTTGCTCAGCAATATTATGCATCATTTGGGGACCTGCAATGTTAGTCTGGGGTTTTCTGCACTTGGTGAGGGTCCATCCCTAGCAGTTTAAGGTGTGTTTGTAGAGATGACCAGAGCAGGAATCACTAGAGCCAGTTCCTAATGGCAAGTACCATTTGATACAAGCTATGTCCAGACATATCTTTACATTCTGGTATACCATATTGGGGTGCACTGGGCTTATCTAGCACTTTTCAGGGCATGAGAGGGACTGGTATGTGGTCTAGGATGCAGCAGTTGCCATTTCTCATTGGTATTTATGTCTCATGTGCATCAGGTAACTACTGTCTGTAATGAGCAGCTTAAGAGATGCACGATTTTCCTGAGGAGAGTGGCATCTATGGGTACATTGTGTGGACAGACAGGATCCTAAGCGTGTAATCTTCCAAAATACTTTGGGTGCAGGGATGTCCAAAACGTTTACCCTTGTCCGAGGCATGGGGCTGGCTGAATAGCGCTTGCATGTGCCCACCAAACACATCTATCATCCTGATTCCAGACCCACGGGCACATCTAGACCCACAGATGCAGAATTGGGTTCAAAGGGGCCTGTTTTGAATTTAGACATGTCCATGGGCCAGACGTGCACATTATGGAATCGTGTTCCATGTGTCTAAAGTATAATGATTAATGGGTTCCCTTTGTAAAATTACCTAATCAAAGCTCCTTGACGAATGGCAAATTGTTTTCTTTTAGTAGATAACCAAATGTGGAACTATTTCCTTCCTAGATTTTCCCTACCAACCACTAAAAATCTGTTGCCTAAGTCAAGAAGCCCACAGTATTACCTTGGTTGCAATGCAGACCATCTAGGAATCACACAGCCTGCAAGGCAATCTAGACCTTTATACAGCACTAAGCTGCCTATCTCTTAAGCAAGCTAATTGAGACCACTAACACCTGATTTTGAAATAGCAATAGTGGAGAACTTTAACCTACTTGGAACAACTATCTATAAAGAAACAACAATTATTCAAGAAATCTGATGATGCATTGCTCTTGGCAGAATAGCTATGATGGACATAGACATTCTCAAGAGCAGAGATGTCTCTTTCCATACAAAGATTTGACTTGTTCAAGGCATCGTATTTTCATAAACATCATATGGATGTGAAACTTGGACAGTAAAAAAGATAGACAGGAAGAAAATTGATGCCTTTGAATTATGGTGCTAGCAACAAATACTATGCATACCATGGACTGCCCGAAAAACAAACCAGTCAGTACTAGAGGAGATCAAACCTAAGTTTTCTTTAAAAGCTTAGATGACAAGACTTAAATTTTCATACTTTGGATACATCATGAAATGAGAGACATCATTAGAGACATCATGCTTGGCAAGGAAGAAGGTCAACGCAAAAAAGATAAAAAAAAAACCCTTTAAGAGTTCTCAGGCTGAGAGTTAGTAATCAGGAGCCCACAATACTACCTGGGCTACAATACAGACCATCTAGGAATGGTAGCGATGCCATTAAACCATGATTATCTACATGTTCTATAATTTTGTTCCTTATAATGGTTCCTTGGATTTCACAAGGTTGACCCTCTGTAACCTTTTTGTAGTCCAAACAATCTGATGAGCTAAGAAATAGAAGGATTCAGAAATTCCACTTGACATCGTTGGGCATACAGTGGAGCTCCAAAAGTCGTTTCAGTTAATGTTGCCCTGTTGCAACTCTGCATCATATTTCCATGTACAGTACCCAGAAATTGAGTGACCATTTGCAAGAACGTTTTTACAGACCAGGGTTAGATATGGTACATGACAAAGGCTGTCAAACTTAAATTGATTCTGTGTTAAACTTTGGTTTGACTTAGATTGTGAGCCCTTCGGGAATGAGGGACTATATAGAATTGTTCACCACTTAGACATGGTACATAATAGGTGGTATAGCAAATAAAAGTAACTACAACTATAACTATAATTATCATTTTGCCCGGTACTGACATCAGACTCACAGGTCCTTAGTTTCCCGGATCACCCCTGGAACCCTTTTTAAAAATTGGCATTACATTGGCCACTTTCCAATCCTCAGGTACTACAGATGATTTTATTGAGAGTTCACAGATTACTAAAAGTAGGCCTGAAATCTCATATTTCAATTCTTTCAGCACCCTGGGATGTATGCCATCTGGTCCAGGTGATATGCTGTTCTTTAATTTGTCAATTAGCTGTATTACATTTTCCTGATTTATTGAGATTTGTTTCAGTTCCTCTGATACATCATATTTAAATATCATTTCTAGCATGGGTAAGTTTCCTACATCTTCTTCAGTAAAGGCTTAAGCAAGGAATTAATTCAGTTTCTCTGCTATGGCATTGTCCTCTCTTAGTGTCCCTTTTAGTCCTCTATCATCTAATGGGCCAACTCGCTCTCTCACAGTTGTTTTGCTATGAATGTACTTGAAACATTTTATTTTGCATTTTTGCTTCTATGGCAAGCTTCTTTTCAAATTCTTTCTTTGCCTGCTTTATCAATGCCTTGCATTTAACTTGTAAGTACTTATGTTTCCTGGTTTTGCCATTTGGCTCTTCACCTTTAAGGGATGATAGCCATCATTTGGCCTTCCTTCCACCTTTCTTAAAGCATTGAATACATCTGGTATGGGCTTTCAATTTAGTACTTTTAAATAATGCCTATGCCTGATGTAAACTCTTAGGGGGCTTTTCTGAAGAGTGAATAGCGGGTCTGGACATCTGATCTGGATGTCCAGAACCACTAAATGCCTGGCCTATGTCCAGGAAACACTCACACGAAGATCTGAGCTCTGTGGCCAGTTCTGTTTGTGGGCAGGAGGGAATGGGACTTCTAGAAATTGCATACAGGCATTTCAAAGGGGGGGGGGGTGTTGTTCATTTTAACAGTCTGGCTATCAGATGACAGGGGCAATTTGGAATCTTTGAACTTTGTCTGGTTTTTATTTAAAGGCATCTGGGTTACATTTATCTTTATTGGAACCTCTCTATCGGGATGCCCAAGCTTTCCTGTCCAAAGTATGAAAAGGAGTTTGAAGGAGCAGAGATGTATAGTTTCCTTCTCAATGATTTTAGAAAAGGAAGAAAGGGAAACTGAGGTCAAAGGAAGGATTTGAGAGTGAAAAAGGGGAAGAGGAGATGAGGTGACTGTGAAGAACTCGTGAAACTTATCATGGAAATAGTCAGCCAAAGGTTGTGCAGAAAGTGAAGGAGTGATTGGGGGTGAAGGCACCTTTATCAGCTGCATATGATTATGGAGAGCATTTCTCCATTTCCAGAAAGATGGCAGTGAGATCCCTCTTTTCCCCACCAAGTATGCCTTTCTCAGAAACAAACAGGCCCTTCTTTTCTTACCACCCAACTTGACAGGATCATCAAAAGAATCTTCTTTGCACCAAGATCCCTTTTCTGTCCTAGTACCTTGGACAAAAAGGTTCTTAACCTAATCTAGACAATTAGAAAAGCTCAAAAATAATGCCCTCATGTACCCACTTTGTTTTTACATTCCTGGAAAAATTCTAAAGGAAAGAGAACAGCTTTATAAGCTTGACATTGTGGAATATAGACCCACCGAGAGTTCACAGATTGTAGGTCTGCAATGAAAGTAGGTATGCACAATGAAAGAGTAGCCTAGTGGCTAGAGCAGCAGCCTAGTAACAGAGACCAAGGTTCAAATCCCATTGGCCCTCCTTTTGACATTGCATAAGTCACTTAACCTCCATTGACTCTGGTACCCACTTAGATTGTAAGCCTTCTTGGGACAGGGAAATGCCCACAGTACCTGATTATAGCTCACCCTGAACTACCACTAGAAAGACATGAGATAAATACTAATAATAAATAAAATACTCCTCTATGCCATAAATGTACTTGTGATTCCAGAACTGCAGTTCAGCACCCTTTGCAACAATGTTGGAGCCAACTGAATTCCCAAATCCATTGTCTACCTTTCAACTTGTTCCAAATGCCACAGAGCCTTATACACCTCTGATGCCAAACTTCATTGCTCTGTTCCAACATACAAAAAAATTTCTAATGACTTTGAGAACAACTCTGATATATTCCCCACCTTCAGGGACTGCACATAAGGGCCTTTTTAATAATGTGCAGTACATTTTTGCTCTTATCGTGCCTTAGGAGCAAATATCAATGTATGGCATGCCCCCTCAAGTTAACACACAGAAAAGTATCTTGCCATGTATTAAGTCCATTTACAGTTAGTCAAGTGTACTTAATGCCTCCTCTTAAGGTAGTGTTGTACACTCACACTAATTACAAAATTGACAGTGAGCGGTAATTGCCATGCACTAGCCACAATGTGCAGCCCAAGCCTACTCTCCACTCATAATCCACCCTTTCCACATCCCATCATGCACTAGCCAGTCAGTGCAGAATTTTAGCTGTGTTAGCTGCTTTTAGCAAAGGGTAGCCATTATCATGGGCCCACCCTAAGTGTTACTCTGCTAAAATACATATTAACTGCTTAACGCACTTTAATAAAAGGATCCTATCATGCCTAACCTGCAGATAAGCAAAATAATCCATAGATCCCAAGGAGAACTGTTGCTGTAGGTTTTTAGGACATCCCTAATGAATATGAATGAGAGATTTTTGCATGCCCCACATGCAAATCTATCTCATGTATATTCAACAAGAATAGACTGGAAACCTGATCTGTTGGCAGGCCTTGTGGACTGGGAGTGAAGACCAGGGCTTATAGTAGAATGTTTTGAAATTTTTGAAAAGGACTTGGATGGCATGGGTGGTTGGTAACAAGCGTTTGACCTGTGGTACTTCCATGACCGGTACAAAAGTATAAACAAACAACTACTATTAGTACATTTTGTTCTTAGTGATGAAATATTATTTTAAAGCTGTTGGGACTCTGATAGGGAAAATTACAGCAGCTATTTTGAGAAGAAACTGGTAACTACTGGAACTTTGCTAGAAAGTGTTAGAGGACAGTAGTCGATATATTGTCACATGGAACTCTGGGACCTTTTAGAGAAAACAACAATCCTTTATTTCTTTGAAGAAAGATTTGAAATGGAACTGCTGGAGATAGATTTGAAGTATTTAGATAGAGTGGAAGTAGCATCAATTCTTGTGCTTAAGATTTGCATTGAATTTAGTGTATGAAATTGTTAAGAGGATTTATTTCATTACCATCCTTTAAAAGGTATGTTGGGCTACAGCATTCATCAGTCTCTGTCTAGATCACACACACACACATACACACGCGCGTGTGTGTATGCATTATTTGTGGTTACAAAAAAAACATAAAGCATGGCTATTCACTTTGGTCTATGAGAGAAATTCAGGGTGGGGGGGGAGCTATAGGGGAGAGACAGGGATAAAGAATTGAATTTTAAATGTCAGGGGGGGTTATATGAGCGGTGTGTCTGTATAGGAATGGGTTTGTAGGTTTCTTTTTATTGAGATGGTGAGATTTTTATTGGAATTGTTTTGCTTTTTGTTTTATTTTCCCAGTTTTATTGCTGTTATTCTAAGAGTTCTTGCTGTAAATCACTATGTCCTTGAGATTATTAGTGGTATATCAAATCAATTTTATTTTATTTATTTAGCTGTATTTATATCCCGCTTTTCACTGGGTCAAAGCAGTCAATTGGGAGATACATTTAACACCAGGGGATATGACACACATACGCTAATACTTACAGGGAACATGGGCAATGGAGGGTTAAGTGGCTTGCCCAAGACCACAAGGAGTGCCTATAGGACTAGAAATCCCAGTCCCTCCAGCCTGAGATTGATGTCCCCAGGTGGGACTTGAACCCCTGGCCCTCAGTACCTTGTCCTAACCACTAGGCCACTCCTCCCACCAATAAATCTAATCCAAGCAAACATGGGTATGTATATATATATGCATATGTGTGTGTGTGTGTGTATATATATATGTGTGTGTGTGTATATATTTCTAGTACAAACCTTAAACCATTTTTGTAGCTCTTCACTGGGCATTCTCTAATCATATCCATTGGGGGATAATCCAGAGGCAATCTCACCAGCACGGCTTACAGGGAAGATGCAGAAGGTATTTACTACAGAGTTCTGAAAGTATTCACATTTGAAATTGCAGACATCTTACCAATAATCTGTAAACTCTTTGTTAAATCAACCACAGTACTAGAGATTAGAAGGTAGCTAAAATAATACTATATTTTAAAATGAATTTCCCTCACTTGGTTAGGAGCTTGTCATGCTGCAGGAACCTGTGTCCACCAGTGATGCCGAGAGCTAAGCTATCAGTAGCTTAACTACTGGCATGGTCTCCTAAGATGAATAGGTCTCAGCTGAAGTGCCAGGCTAAGACAAACCACCCATCTAAGTAGCAGCAGAATGGGGCAGTGTTGGCGGAGGAAGATCACATTTCTGTGACAATGGTAACCTCACCAGCATTGCCTGCATGGAAGAAAGGCCTGGCAATCTACTTCTGTGTCTTAGCATGAAAACCTAATGGATGGTCACAACAAAAGAAATATATAGTGCTGGGAGATGAGACCCCAAGGTGGGAAGGCACTCTATGCACTACTGGGGATGAGTTGAAGACTCTTCAGAATAAAGTCCGCATTTATGATGTAGTTGGATCAAAGCCCTCAGAGTATCTGGTTGCTGATGCAGCTGTGCAAGAAATGAGAGAAGCTGCAAAGATGTCTTACATAATGGAACATGGAACATACACAGCATGAACCAAGGGAAGTTGGAAGTAATAAAAAATGAAATGGAATATGTATAACTCAATCTGTTGAGTATCAGAGAACTGAAATGGACTGGCAGTGGGCATTTTGAATGTTATGATCACATTGCTTACTATGCTGGAAATGAAAGATAATGAAGAAAGTGTTGCTTTTATATTTAAGAAGAAATCTGCAAGAACTGTAATGAAATACAATACCATCAGTAAATATCTAATTTCTGTTTTTCTATGAGGAATGTCCATCAACACAACTATTATTCAGGTATGTCACCAAAAGCTGCTGCAAAGGAGGAAGTGGATCTGCTCTGAACAATTACAAGCTGAAATAGACAGAACATGAAAACAAGATATCTTGAAAGTCATGGGCAAGTGGAATGCAAATGTTGGCAACAAAGAAGGCAAAATGGTTGGAAAATATGGACTTGGCAACAGAAATAAAATTTGAGAAAGACTGGTTTCTGCAAGACCAACAATCTATTTATCTGAAACACCTTCTTCCAACAACACAAGTAGTGACTATACACATGACTTCACCCAATGAATTGTACAAAAATCAAATTGACTACATCTGTGGAGTCAATGATGGGAAAGCTCAATAACATCAACAAAGACAAAGCCTGCAGCTAACTATGGTACAAATAACCAGCTGCTAGTATGCAAACTCAAACTAAATTTGAATACAGAAAAATATGATCTTGAAAATCAAAATTTAGACTGTCTACAAAATCAGTTTGCTGCTTTGAATACAAATGACAGAGCACCAGAAGAGTTATAGGATGACATCAAAAAGGTTGTGCTCAAAGAAAAAGAAAAATGTCTACAAAAGGTGAAAAAGCAAAAATGGCCAAAATAGATGACTGAAGAAACTCTGAAAGTTGCTCAAATACAGAAAAGAGAAAGCCAGAGGAGAAAGATGTAATCACAGGACTAAACAGATTTCCAACAAGCAGCAAGTAAAAAAACACGACAAGAAGTACTATAATGATGCATGCAAGGAAATAGAATCAGAAACTATTAGAAGAAGAACGAGATCAGCATTCCTAAAGCTACGAGAGTTAAAGAGAAAATTCCAACCTCTGATTGGAATGCTAAAAGATGTTCAAGGATCCATGTTGAATGATGCTGGGAAGATCAAGAAAGTGGAAAGAATACAGAGTCATTAAACCATAAAGATCAAGTGGATCAACCTGTACCTTCCAATCAGGAGTCAATGGTGATGAAAGAAGTGGAAACAGCACTAAAAGCATTCTCAAAGAACAAAATATCAGGCATTGATGGCATTCCCACTGAAATATTACAGCAATTAGATGCAGCTGTTACAATACATCATCGTCAACTGGTTGGAAAAGATCTGTATTCATGCCAATACTGAAGAAAGATGAGCTGACTGTGGAAATTGCTGATCCCAAATGTCAACAAGATTCTATTCAAGATCATTCAGTGGAGGCTTTAGCCATACCTAAGTTGAGAACTGCCTGAAGTGCAAGCAGGGCTCAGGAAAGGGCAAGGAATGATGATTCCGTAAAAACGGAGGAAGAAAGTCCCCCCTGCAGCCAAAACCTTAAGTTTCATCTGCAGGAAGGACTTCCTCCTCAACTGAGTATAACGCGACACATCCGAGAAAGCAGCTATCTTATGTCCGCAAAAAGGAAGATCCCTCATGTGAAAATTAACTTTTTAAAGGAAATTTTGTCCACCTCTGAGGCCAGAGTTATGACCAGGGTGGCACTGGAGGTAATCACACCATCAGAAGTTTCAAGTAAATTAGTCAGATCCAGATCCGATGTATCCCTTTCATGTGCCACCCGAACAGCCCCATTCCCAGAGCAAGACAGTAAATACTACAAATGATTAACCATAAACTTTTCTGGCTCAGAAAATAAAAGGACTTCTTTACATTATTTATAAAATAATATAAGAAGTGCAGGGTCATGCACTTGGGTAGCAGAAATCCAAGGGAAATGTACGTGATAGGGGGCGAGAGGTTGGAGTGCACCGAGCAGGAGAAAGACCTCAGTGTGATTATTTCTGTAGATCTCAAGGAGGCAAAACAGTGCGACAAGGCAGTGGCAAAAGCCAGGAGGATGTTGGGCTGCATTCAAAGAGGAATTACCAGCAGAAAGGAAGAGGTACTAGTGCCACTGTAACATAACATTCTGGTGAGGCCTCACTTGGAATACTGTGTTCAGTTTTGGAGACCATATCTTGCAAAGGATGTAAAAAGAACGGAAGCTGTTCAGAGGAAGGCAACCAAAATGATTTGGAGCCTGCATCAGAAGTCTTATGAGGAGAGACTTGAAGACCTAAATATGTGCACTTTGGAGGAGAAGAGGGATAGGGGAGATATGATTCAGACCTTTAAATACTTAAAGAGAAATAATGAACAAACAAACCTCTTCCAGAGAAGGGGAAGCTGTAAAACTAGAGAGCATGACATGAAGCTGCAAGGTGGTAAATTGAAAGGCAATATCAGGAAATACTTTTTTACTGAAAGGGTGGTGGATTCTTGGAATGACCTCCCGATGAAGGTGGTGGGGGCAAACACAGTGACGGAATTCAAAGTGGCCTGGGACAGACACAGTGGATCACTTTACAGCAACAAGATTAAATCAAAATAAAATGAACCATCTAATTTCTCAAAAAATAGTGGTGTCCTACATGGAGCGATGGGGGGAGGAGCGATGGGTTCACCTCTAAATAAAGAAACAAAGATATGGGGAGGGGTGAAGACATGGGGAGGGGTGCACCTGCTCCTGGTGGGTGCACCACTAAGCAAAGACATGGGTAGTGGTGCACCTACTCCCTAAAAGGCATGGGAAGGGGTGCACCTACTTCTGCCATATTGCTGGGCAGACTAGATGGACCATACTGGTCTTTATCTGTCGTCATTTACTGTGTTACTATGTTACTATATAAGCAGAGACAACAACCGACACGGAGGAAAATTTAACAATCTTATGTTTTTCGCTCTCATAGTATTCTCTAACATTTCTAAATGCTGATACATTACATAAGAATCTTTTATATCCAGCGACCCAGCAGACTGAAGCGAGCCTACTTGCCCCTCCAGCCTATCTAGCCACTGAGCTATAAGGACCAGTTGCTCATCCATAACCTGAGTCTTATGAACAACTTCCTCATAAAAGTTAATAGTTTGTTCCATGAAAACTTACCCCCTCTGTGGGGCATTTCCTATAGCGATTCAGTGGCCCTCAGGCCCTGAAGGGGTGCCAAAGGGACATGCCCCTTTGGTCACGTGCCTAATTTGGGCACATGACCCATGTTCCCTGTAAAATAGTTATCTCCAAGTTATAATGCCCTGTTCAATGTAATTTTAGTTTGTTCAATGTAAACCGCCTTGATGATATGAAAGGCGGTATATAGGAAATGTTAACTAACTAAATAAATAAATAAATAAATAAAAATGACTGCAGGCTGTGACCTCAGCCGCGAAGAGCTGCACAGTCTGTTGAACTGTCCCGGGGCACCCAAGAATGATGTCAACAACAGGGCCACCCCGTCCAAAGAAGCATCTCGCAAGAGTAGGGCCGGCTCCTGTAATGCCTGCACAGCAGAACTCTACAGCCAGAAAAGTATGCTCCCTGACCTCCACCATATTTAACTGTATGAAGGGTGCTTTTTCCTTATAAGTTTCATTTCTTCACCTCTAAATGTAAAGCTTGTCTGCATTGCCAAAAAGCTCAAGCTTGGTTTCATCTGTCCACAGAACATTTTCCCAGAAGGATTGTGTCTTTGAGCAGTGGGGCCCTCCTTGGCCTTCGCCAATGAAGTCCTTCTTTGTTTAGTGCACAGTGTATGGTGTGGGTTAAAACCACCACTCCAGATTGCTCCAGGTCAGCCTTAAGCTCTTTGGATATTGTACGTGCTGTTTTTACAACAGTTCGCACTAACCTTTGAAGACTTCTTAGATTAATTTTCCTCTTCCTACCACATCTTGGGAGGTTACTGACAGTTCCATGAGCAGAAAATATTTTAATAACATTGTGAACTGTAGACATAGGAATCCAAAGTTCTTTGGAGATAGCCTTGTACCCCTTTGAAATATTTTGTTTCGTGATAATGGCTTTTCTGACAGTCTCAGGCAGCTTTCTTGTCTTCACCATTATGAAATTGGAACAGGGAGTGAATGTGGCCATTTTCAACATTAGAAACATAGAAAAATGGCGACAGAAAAAGACCACATGGCCTATCTAGTCTGTCCATCCATATCTACAACTACAACA
This sequence comes from Ichthyophis bannanicus, assembly GCA_033557465.1. Lineage (NCBI taxonomy): Eukaryota > Metazoa > Chordata > Amphibia > Gymnophiona > Ichthyophiidae > Ichthyophis > Ichthyophis bannanicus. Next base: position 1,076,581,165 of record CM066033.1, on the reverse strand, counting down.
GTCCCCTTTTTTCCTTTAGAGATCCTCTGTGTTTTTCCCATGCTTTTTTGAATTCACATACTGTCCTCATCTCTGCCACCTTCACTGGGAGACTATTCCATGAATCTACCACTCTTTCCGTAAAGAAATATTTCCGCATATCACTCATGAATCTATCCTCTTTCACCCTCATCCCATGTCCCCTCATAGCAGAGCTTGCTTTCAACTGGAAGAGGCTCTCCCCCTGTGTATTTATGCCATGGAGGTATTTAAACATCTCAATCATATCACCTCTATCCCGCTTTTCCTCTAAGATGTACATATTAAGATCCTTAAGTTTGTCCTCGTATGCTTTATAATGCTTTCTATTTTAGAAGCCACCCTGTGTACTGACTCCATCCTGTTTATATCCTTTTGAAGGTGCGGTCTCCAGAATTGCACACAATACTCCAAATGATGTCACACCAAAGACTTATACAGAGGCACTATCACTTCCTTTTTTCTGCTTGTCATTCCTCTCCCTATGAGTTATCATTAATTGGTTCATTCAAGTCATGTGAGTACTGACAATTGATCATAGGTGCATCTAATTTTACTGCAATGGGAATATGGGTCTTCTGTTCCAACTGATTTGAATTGTTCATAAGGGTGCCAATAATCATGTCCTGGCAAAATCCTGTTTTTATACTATTTCCTATTTCCTTTTTTAATTGGTCTAGTTTTATTTGATTCTTTTATGTATCAAATATGTGTGCATATGCAGACCAAAGCCATTTCACTGGCCACTTTTGTTTTAGAAGATATTGGACATTAAGGTATTGAACTGCAAGGGTGCCAATAATGTTGATCACAACTGTAGATGTAAGAGACAGTCCCTGCTCATCAAAATTTACAATCTAATCATGATAGACAACATCACAAAACTGGGGACTAAGACATAGTAAGATTACTTTTCAACTCTTAGATGAATCCAAAAGCAGCCTTGAAGAGGTGGGTTTTAACCTGGATTTGAATAGGGCTAGAGAAGGAGCCTGACATTCTGATTCAGGGAATTTTTTTCCAGGCATATGGAACAGCAAGGTGGCATGAACCAAGTCTAGAACTGGCAGTGGCAGATAAGGGCACAGATAAAAGGGCTCTGCCAGAGGAGCGGAGTTCCCAAGAAAGGGTGTAGGGTGGATAAGCTAGTGAGGAGCTGCAGAATGAATGCGCTTATAGGTCAATAGGAGAAATTTGAACAATGTGGAAGTGGATAGGGAGCCAGTGATGTGGCTTGAGAAGAGGGTTTTATGAACATACTGCAGCAACATTGGTGAAAGATTAGCCATGCAACTGAGTTTTGAACAGACTGACATGGAGAGAGATGATTCAGAGTGAGACTGCTAGCAGTTTGTGGTGGGATCACGGTTCCCTACAACAAACCATTGCTGGTCTATTAACTTTAATAGTACCAATATCTGGCTTGCTGTATAACCCATAACAAAGATGCCAGAGACGGCTGACAGTTCTTAATACTTATCACTGCAGGTCCTCTCCTCACTCACCTTTGATGGTGCTGTTCTGAATGACATTTATTTATTTATTTAGACAGATTTGTCACATTACATCACATTTAACATGTGGGTACTTTACAACATTTAACATGTGGGTACTTAACAACAATTAGACAGTACAACATGTGGGTACTTAACAACATTTAGACAGTAAAATTATGGGGGTGTTTAAATACCTTGTATAATGGACTCATGTGTCCTGTTAGGTTAAGTGGGTGTGTAGTTAGTGGAAGTATCTAGTTGTCGGAGGTTGTTGTATTACTGTGTGTTGTTGTCTTGTTGTTTGGGTGGGGAATATCATCTGTATGTTCATATGTTTCAGTAAAGAGCAGGGTTTTAAGGGCTTTAAGGAACTCATAATTCCATAGACGTTAATCTGTGAAAACCTGAAATATTGCTTATTGAACGTATGTGGATTCCTTTGTTACTTGCCACCACTGCAGGCAGGATTTAGAGCAGATTTGGACTTCTGCAGCAATCTGTGGACATAATACAACGGATCAGGCTGCGCTTCATAAATGCAGGGAAATGCTTTATAAGTTGTGTATCTTTTAAAACTTTAAAAGATACATTTTCATATAGACTGATATGATGGAACCAATGGTTGATTAAGTGGTGGGAGAATTTTTCTACTCTCCAAAATGCCATATGCCTCTGAGGTTCCCTTTTTAAAAAATGGCATTGTGTACATACATTATGCGAAAATCCAGGCTCTGAATGATTTTTCAGAAACTATGATGCAAATCCAAGCCAAATCTTTGCAGTGATGTAAAATGTGAGCTTCTGTGGAAAAATTAGTAGACATGGCAAGAATTCAGGCAAAATTACACAAATGCCTAATCTTCCCACCCTAAATGAATATGCCAAGTGGTTCTTATCATGACAACTGAAAATCTGATCAGCTACTGAACTCGCTGTGAGCTGCAAAATTACATTTCTGTGTTGCCCTTCTTTAAAAACTGAGATTTTAATAGAGTGGAAATAATTAATTAGTTCTTCCTTTGAGGACTGCCTTTTAGAAGATAGATACTTAAGTTGCATCTAAGCCATCCTCTTTGTTAACCAAAACTTTTAATATGGTGTGGCATTAACAGTAAGAAGAAAAAGCAATATTCGGACTGTATGCCTGGATAAAGAGAACAAAGGAATAATTATGAATGTTTTCTCATATTATTGTGCTCATATTAGACATGTGCATCTATTTTTTTTTTCATAGAAACGTGGGTCGGCTACGAAGATAGCACCAGGTGCATGGGGCTGACCTCACACACTGAATCGGGAGCTGACATCCATCACACTTTGAAATTTTGGATTTCATCATTTCCTGCTCTTTCTAAAGGGATCACAGCACCTGGCCCTCACAGCTGTAGTTCATTTAGAAAGCAATTTAAAACCCGAGAAAAAAGCAAATGACATCTTGCTGCCTCAGCCTTGTCATTAAGTGTAGCAGAATGGCCTTCATTTATGAGACACATGGCTAAGAATTAATATCTTTCAGTGCTTTCTCGAGTAGAGATTACAAAGGTTTGAAAGGCCACTAAATAATTAGTAGTAGAACTGAGGCAAGCAAAAAAAAAAAAATCCTTCTGTATAATAAAGAAAAATATTCAAAGCCCTGTGACTTAAGCACATTCGACATACTGTGTCATTTCCATGTGGCTGCATTTTGCTTAAACTGAGGCTGCATGGCTCGCTCTGGCACACATAAAGCTGCTACGTTGTTGAGATCACTGTTCCCAAACAGCAAAACTTTCTAAGCAATTTTGCAACTATGATTTATTTACCTTTCCAAATAAACCAAAGAGTTGGGCTATTCAGCATTTGCATAGTACCCTAAACCAAAGCGCTTTAAAGCAAACAGTATGCACATACAATAAATCTCCTCCCCAGGACCATATATTACACAGACTCAATTTACTCACTGAGGCCAGAAAGTAAACTGTGGTCAAGAGTTATGTGGGGAAGCTGAAAAATATAAATAATTGCTATTCAAAGCCTGAGCAAAGTCGGCACGAGAGGTCAAATAAGAGTGGATTGGAGGCAAATGTACACCTAATTAAGTGCTTTATACTCACCCAGCATTGAACTGTGGAATTCATTAGCTGTCTCATCCTATACATGAACTTCATTACCCATATTTGGCTATGTAATGTCACTTAAATGATGTTGCAAAAAAGTGAGGAAATCTCAGTAATCATTGCTGGGCATTGATGTCACTGCAGACAAAGGATAAGAGTGCAGAACTCTCTGCACACACTCTCATCTTCACACTGTGGTGGATGCTTGGAATGCCCTCTCGATGGAAGTGGTTGGGGTAAATACAGTGACAGAATTCAAAATGGCATGGGACAAACACAGTGGATCCCTTTATAGCAACAGGATAAAATCAAAATAAACATAACTATCTCTCATATCTCAGCAAATAGGGGTGACCTGCATGGAGCGGCAGGTGCACCTACTCTTGCTGCCTTGCTGGGCAGACTAGATGGACCATACTGGTCTTTATCTGCCATCATATACTATGTTACTATGTTATCATATTTTTGAAAATTACCTATTTTGCAGTGCATTCTAGATAGATTTAGTGCAAAGTAAACTTAGGGGTATGTTTACTAAAACCCCGGTAGAGTGCGGGCCGCGGTAGAGTGCGGATGCCATATAAGGAGTGGGCGTTCCGTCCTGAAAAAGAAAAGCCGAAATTTAAATATGCGCTAAGGTGCGCGGCACCCTTGTGCGCCCCGCACCTTAGCGCATCAGATGGCTGCGCGGGAGGCATATGTGGTACGCTGATGGGCAAGCAGAAGAGAAGAGCCACAGCACAATGGTTAAGGCACCTACCAATGGTGCAGGGATCAGGGGGTTTGATCCCCACAGAGCCCAATAAAGACAGCTGGCTGAGGCATTAATTTAGGAGGCATTGAAATAATGGGCAGCATAAGGAGGCACACTAATGTTTTTGGAGGCATATTAATAATGGGCGGCATAAGGCAGCGCGCTAATGTTTTTGGGGGCATTTAAATATTGTGAGGCATATGGTGGCTCGTTGATGTGCAAGCACAGGAACTGAACCACAGCCCAATGGTTAAGACACTGCCCAATGGGGCAGGGATCAGGGGTTCAATCCCTGCTGTGTGTAATAAAAAAGCCTGGCTGAAGCAATGATGTTTTTCTAAAAGTGCTTTAGGAGGCATATTCATTTTGTGAGGCCTAAGGCGGCGCACTGTTAATCTTTTGCATTATAAGGTGGTGCGCTGTTAAGTTTTGGTGTCATAAGGCGGTGCGCTGTAAATTTTGGGCATAAGGCAGTGCGTTGAAGTTTCGGCGGTTTGGGCGGCATAAGGCGGTGCGCTGTCAGGTGTGGACGGCATAAGGCGGTGCACTGTTAATGTTGTGAGGCATAAGGCGGCTCGCTGATGTGCAATCACAGGAACAGAACCACAGCACAACGGTTAAGACACTGACCAATGGATCAGGGGTTCAATTCCCCAAAGTGCCCAATGAACAAGGCTGGCTGAGGCATAACATATTATGGGGAAGATTGCTTTAGGAGGCATTTTAGCCATATTTTAATTACCACTACTAGCAAACGCACTCCCAAAGCGTGTTAACATCAGGTGCCCTATAAGGCACATTTTAAAGTGCACTGTCAGCCAAGGCACCCTAGAATGTTGCTTATAGGGTGCTGTATGAGGTACCACAAGGTCAGTGTACTGTTTTTTATGGCAGCACTGTGCAGTTTAAGGAATTAAAAGCATACATAGGTGCGCTGACAGGCAAGGAGGAGCAGAAGTGGAGCACAATGGTTAAGGCACTGACTGCTGATACAGGGGTCATGAATTTGCTCCCCAGTGTGCCTAATACGTAAGGCTGGCTGTGGCATCAGCTTTGCATTGTACATATTTTGTCCTGCAGCACTTTATATATATGTTATTAATTGCTGCCAGCAAACACGGCCTCACGTGCCGTAATTGAAGGTGCCGTATAAGGCACCCTATAAGGCACTCCATAGGGCACATTAGAAATTGCACTGTCCGCCACAGCACCCTAAAATGTCCCCTATATGGCACCCTATAGGTTGCATCACAGGAAAATGTATAGTGCACCTTATATGGACGGGCACCATAAGGTGCCCTATAGGGCGCCCTATAAAGCACCCTCAGAGGCACCTTATGGGTACAGTACGCTGAGGGTGTTTTTGCTGGCAACAAAATATGTACATTAAAAAAAATAACACATTGGACAACCCTATCAAATAAACCCACTGTGGGTTTGAACCCATGACTTCTGGCTTCAAAGGCAGTGCAGTAACCATTGGGCTATAGCTCTAAAGCTACTAGCAAGCCCCTGGCTGGCTGCAGAGAGCATGCACGTCACCACACAGACAATCTGCTGTGGTCACCATGATAGGGCTAGCCTACCCATACCCATAATGCACTGCACATGCAAATCAGCTGTCCACAGATTAACACAAGATGGGCAATGCACCCCCACAGCACCTCGGCCCGGTAGAGGGAAGTGACCGTGTGTTTTACTGGCACAGAGTAGCTACACACCGTCACATTGTGCGGGTACTGTGCTCACCCTGAAGGTGCAATGAGGCGCCCAGGACCAGGTCCACAACACCTTCCATGGCTGAAAGAGGCCATGCCGGAGGTTCAAAGCAGTGTTAATGTGTGCGATAGGTAGTTTCTGCACTAAGCACTTTGGATATCTCTGTCTGTTTCAGTCAGGTGTAGCCCCTATGGGCCCCCAAGTGGGCCATGTACCACCCCCCCCCCCCCCATGGACAAGGGCAGCAAACAGGGCCTCCTATCAATAAATCCACATTCTACCTCCCTGCAAAGGTGGCAGTAGAGGGGACCATCAACCTGGGTCCTGCTGAGGAACAGACACCCCACAGGGCAGTCAATGCAGCTCTATACACATCCATACCACAATAGCAGACAGAAATTAGGCCTGGATATGGTGAGCTGCACACCACCACTATCTGATATTTTCCTGCAGCAAGTCATCAGCTACTGCACCCCACAAACTGCTCCATCAAGACACATAAAAGCTGCAAACAGTGTGCTAGTTAGTCCACAGTGCATGTTCCCAGTGGAGATGCATGCACCCACAACTGGGATGTCAGCATACACAGCAAGCAGTTACATCAGTGATTGGGCCCCAAAAGGAAACCCATATCTATCACATGAGAGAAATAATATATAGCACTATGGGGGTGCCTAGCCATGCTGTGGTCACTGCACAGTCAGGGTGAGAGTGATCTCTCAGCAGGACATACTGAGGTCACCCTGTCTGTGTAGGTGGTGACCGGGCACTAATATGTCCCAGTCAGTGCCCTATGCCCTGTGCAGATGTACCCTGGCCAGGCCACCCTCTCGGGCCTATACCCATGGTACCTTGCTCCTCATTATGCACATTGGCAGCCCAATACTGGCAACATTGCTGGCAGTGTGGGCTGTGGAAGGTGTTTGCAGCCACCACACACTGGATAGGCAGACAGCCACCCCCACACCTATGCCAGCATTGTGCTACTATAGAGGAGTCCAGCAGCCATACCCACCACACCAGTCCTGGGCACAGTGCAGGCATGGATATGGTACGCACTACTGTTGGGGGTCACTCCCCAGGGTGGTAAACACTGTCAGAGACCAGATCTGCAGCGCACACCGCAGACATCGCAATGATTGTTATGGTGGAGATCAATGAGCAACATGTGCTTAACGTAGGAATTTATATCTGCCAGTTATCATGGGCAACGTTTGATAGCTGTGTACCATATACCCAGGTGTAGGGTGGCAGTGCTAAGGTATGCAACTGCTAGTATTGGGGGATACAGGCAGGGCCCAATGTCCTGCCTCTCTAGGAGGCATTGGCCAATGGGGCCTGGGGGGGGGGGGGGGTCTGTCCCTGTTGGCTGCTGCTTTACGGCAGAGTGTCCCAACTCCAGTCCTGGTGTTCCAACCACTGTTCGGGTTGTCATGCTGTCCCTCAGAGATATGCATGAGCTACATCAGCATACCATGGGGGTGGTGCATAGATATGTAGCACATGCATCTTTAGCAGAGGCAGCATGGATCCTGAATGGTGTGGGGCCCTCCAGGACTGCATTTGGGAGACTCTGCTCTGGGTAATGCGGCTGTTTATGGTGTCTGTGTTTGGTGTGGTAAAATATAGGTGTGTGAACCATGCGTATGTTCTCAGCAATAAAGGTCTCTCCTTACTATCACGGTTTAGTTGTAGGAAAAATATGTGGATTGGATTGGCAGTAGCCCCAGCTGGGCTTTGAGCCTGTGACCTTCTGTTCCTGCACATGCTGTCTGTGTGCACTGCACCACCCTGTTGCCACAGATATGCTTTGTTTCCTGGAGAGTCCATGACTGTACATTTATTTATTTATTTATTTATTTATTTATTTATTTATTTATTTATTTATTTATTTAACATTTATATACCGCATCTTCCAAAGTTCAGTTGCGGTGTACAATTAACAACAATTAACAAAGCGCAGTTTGTTTTACATAGAACGTCATAACTTTTACATAGAACATCATAAATTAAACAAAGCACAGTTTAATAAACAAACAGTATATTTAAGCTAGAACCGTGAGTAACAAGTTAACTAACGTAGTGTAGTGTCGAACAGCGTAAGAAAGAACATAACATATGCAACTATATACATGTGGAGGTATTTGGGCATAAGAGCTTGGATCGTCATTTCGTTTAAGCTATAAGTGTTGTCCGGATAGAGTTAGGTTTGTACTTGATGTGAACAGGTGGCTATTTAGCCTTTGTCTAATATGGGTTCTAGGGTTTCCATTGTATTATAGTGTTTAGTGAATAGATATGTTTTCAATTTTTTGCGGAATTCCACGATCTCTGTTAGTGATCGTAGATCCTCTGGTAGCGAATTCCAAATGGTTGGAGCTATGTGAGAAAAGGCTCTATTATTTGTTAATTTATGTGCTTTTATGAAGTCTTTTGGAATCTTTAGTTTATTTGATTGTCCTTTTCTGTGGGTAGGCTTAGAAAGTTCTTTGCATATTAGACTACATAGAGTAGTCGGGGCCATGTCATGTAAGGCTTTGAATGATGTTATTATTATTTTGTAAATTATCCTGCTTTGAATAGGTAACCAGTGAAGGGATGCTAGAATTGGTGTTATGTGTTGGAGTGAGTTTATTTTTAGTATAATTCTAGCTGTTGCATTTTGAGCTAGTTGAATCCTTTTAATGTTTTGTTTTGAAATGCCCATTAGTATTAGGTTGGCGAAATCAAAGTGAGGGGTTATGGTAGCCTGTATTAAATACTAGCGGGCGTAGTTGTTTGAGTATTTTGAGTTTAAAATAGATTTTCTTTATAGTATTTCTAATGTGGGTTTCCATTGTAAGGTGTGAATCTATGATTACGCCTAGATATCTTATTTCGTTTTTTATTTTAATTTCTTGGTCTTGTAGTGTTATGTGGGTTGGAGGGATATATGATTGATTTCTTGTTACAATTAGGACTTCTGTTTTGGCATGGTTTATGTGGAGATTTTGAGTTTTTAGCCAAATTGTGATTTCGTTATAGCAGTCTGATAGGCGTTGTAGTGGTAGGTTAGGGATCGTAAATGGAATGTACAACATAATATCATCCGCATAGATCCGACAGAGCCTGTCTGTTACAGTGGACGGTGCCAGCCTGCACAGGCCTAGGCCACTGTCTGCTGTGCTTTGCAGCCACTGCCCCCTCCACCACCTGTACCCTTCCGCCAACATGCAGACATGTCCCTATCTGGAAAAAAATATATGACCTGATTGAGTTGTGGCACTCCAGGACTGAATTTGGGGGACTCGGCTGTCGGTAATGCCCATTGTTATGGTTTGTGTGCGGTGTAGGGTAAAATATAGGTGTTGGAACCAGGCTTATGTTCTCTGCCATACAGGGGTATCTGTACTATCACTGTTTAGTGGTGGGTAAAACTATGGGGACTGGGTTGGCAGGAGCCCCAGCTGGGGTTTGAACCTGTTACCCTCTGGTCCTACAGGCACTGGCTGTGTCTGCTGCACCACACTGTAGCCACAGAGACAGTGCAGTCTCTGGAGATAGGAAACCTGGCCGCACGAGTCAGACACCCTGCTCTGCACAATTTTACTGTGGGCTCGTTTACCTTGTATGGGGACAGGGGTGCAATTAAACCTCAAAAATGACCTCCAAAAAAGGGGAAAAAAACCAAAACCAAGCTGGGCAACAGTGATATCAATGGGCAACATGAAAAACACTCCCAGGAAAGCTCCATTAAGATGCAGTGATTTTTGAACGAGTCTACGGAGCATAGACCCTTCCAAAAATCATTTCTTTTTTTTGGAGCTTTCCTGGGAGTGTTTTTTATGGTTGTCCATTAATATCACTGTTGCCCAGCTGGATTATAATTTATTTGAAATTTGTTGTGTTCATTTTCAAGTTTTATTTGCTGTTTTGTTCTGTGCACATGTATCACACTGCTCACGTTTTGCAGGTTTCCCCGGTTTTGCTGTACATTGCTGACGGAAATGGTTTCTCTTCCCTTTAAATCGGCTCTAACGCGAGGGTTTCACTCGCGGTATTTTTAATGCCGAATTCAGCCCCGCTCCTGTGCGAGGAGCCTCTCCCCTCCCACTCTCCACCCATTGACCCCGTCCCCCCGCCCCTCGGGAGCCTTCCTCCGCCCTCCGTAAGCGTTTCCCCGCCTCTATCGCACATCAGCGCCCCGCACACGTGCGCCGGCCCGTTAATGTGAAGCGCACGCATGCACGGCGCTTAAGAGCACTTAAGTGCATCATTAGCGTCCGCTCTTGTGCGCCACGCACGTGTGCGCGGTTTAGTAAACCTACCCCTTAGAGTACCTTTTGTAAAATTTTAGAGGTTTCCAGAACTTCGCAAAATGTTTGGAACTTTGTATAATTTTTGAGAACTTTCAATAAAGACTTTGGGTGACCGTTATAATATCAATTTCACCTTGCATCTATTTAGAAAAGAGCAAGCCAGCTACAAAAGACCTTGCTGCACACAAAAGAGCTCTTCGGGGGAAGCTGCTTTTTGGCTCCACCCCTCCAGCAGCGTGTCTCAGAGCATCTCTACCCAATCGGGGCACAGCTCTCCATTTAAAAGGAGAAGCCACAGGCACAGGATCCTCTCTTGCTCTGCTTAGCTCCAGGAGGAGCTGAGCCATCTACCCGAGTCGAAGCCTCATCGAAGGGAGCCTGCCCTGCTCCAGAAAATCGGCGGCAAGAAAAGAGCAAGCCAGCTACAAAAGACCTTGCTGCACACAAAAGAGCTCTTCGGGGGAAGCTGCTTTTTGGCTCCACCCCTCCAGCAGCGTGTCTCAGAGCATCTCTACCCAATCGGGGCACAGCTCTCCATTTAAAAGGAGAAGCCACAGGCACAGGATCCTCTCTTGCTCTGCTTAGCTCCAGGAGGAGCTGAGCCATCTACCCGAGTCGAAGCCTCATCGAAGGGAGCCTGCCCTGCTCCAGAAAATCGGCGGCAAGAAAAGAGCAAGCCAGCTACAAAAGACCTTGCTGCACACAAAAGAGCTCTTCGGGGGAAGCTGCTTTTTGGCTCCACCCCTCCAGCAGCGTGTCTCAGAGCATCTCTACCCAATCGGGGCACAGCTCTCCATTTAAAAGGAGAACGCCACAGGCGCACCCGCGCCTTGCGGGCCCGCGCCTGAGGGCCGCGCAAGAGGGCCCTTTGGCACGGCCCTTAGGCAAAGGCACCCCCAAGATCGTCACAGAAACATAACAGAAAAAAACGACGCTGAGACTACACCTCCTTCTTGGTACAGCTGAGCTCCCTCGGGGTCGAGCTCGCGTACAATCAAGGAACTGACAATCCACCAACTCACAGTGGAAACGCAGAATACCAACTCCGAAGACGCCGAACTGCCTAAAGAGCTGAAACTCTGGGGCACGTAAGTCACACTCATTTGAGTGATTTTTAAACTATCAACACTGCTTCATTACTTATATGAATTAACTGCACTCCTAACAATAATTGAATGTATAGTTCTGTTTAAATCATCTGATTGCAGCAGCACCACTCTCTACAGCTAGGATTATCCTCCTGCCTCTCATAAAAATACTAATTTAAAGGGTAGAAATTCACGTTTGGGACTAGAATCCAAGATCAGTGTTGGGCACTCTAGTGACTAGTTCCCTCTGGATACTGTTGTTAGCTTCCAGCGTTTACAGGCCATATTAGGTATTACCATGTTTGTCCAGATCGATACTGTAAACCCAGGGATATGCCAGTGTTGTTAACTACCATCGTTTATAGGCCATATTTGGTATTGCCATGTTTGTCCAGATTGATACCTTAAACCCAGAGATATGCCAGTGCTGATGCTATGTTAGAGCAATGTCATCTTTAGCTAGATAAGAACATAGGGACTTGGGATGTACCATAGTGGGTCAGACCAAGAGTTCATCAACAGATCCAGCTGCACATACACGAAACAGGCTCCCTCCACGGGACAGGCTCCCGCACCGCGACAAACCCAGCTCCACATCCACGGGACAGACCCCCGCAACAGGGCGACCACCACAGATCCGGCTCCACCTCCACGGGACAGGCTCCCTCCACGGGACAGGCTCCCGCACCGCGACAGATCCAGCGTCACATCCACGGGACAGGCCCCCGCACCAAGACGACCGCCACAGATCCAGCTCCACATCCACGGGACAGGCTCCCTCCACGGGACAGGCTCCCGCACCGCGACAGACCCAGCTCCACATCCACGGGACAGGCCCCCGCACCAAGGCGACCAACACAGATCCAGCTCCACACACACGGGACAGGCTCCCTCCACGGGACAGGCTCCCGCACCAAGGCGTCCGCCACAGATCCAGCTCCACATCCACGGGACAGGCTCCCTCCACGGGACAGGCTCCCGCACCGCATCAGATCCAGCTCCACATCCAAGGGACAGGCTCCCTCCACGGGACAGGCTCCCGCACCGCAACAGATACAGCTTCACATCCAAGGGACAGGCTCCCTCCACGGGACAGGCTCCCGCACCGCAACAGATACAACTTCACATCCCCAGGACAAGCCCCTGCAACAAGTACAGCTCTCCTCAAAAAAGCAAACAACAGACGAAAACCTAAGGACACAGGCGTCACCCTATCAGAACATCACAAGCTATCAACATGCACACCACATACTTCCTCCCACTATACCTACTAGTCACACAACTCCTCCCACCAACTACACACCCCCACTACCCCCAAACAAACACACCATGGTACCCACCAACTGCACTGCCATATCTCGGTCCACAACACACACACAAAGAGACACTCGCAACCTCCCAAACAAAGAGACAAAACAGACACAAATCAAACCCCAACACCGGCCCTAAGGAAGCACACGTCGCAACAACCTCTTCCACAAAGAAAACATCAATTGAGCTCATAAACGCCAGATCCATCTGCAACAAGATACACACTCTGGTAGACCACATTGAAGAGCGACAGCCAGACATAATATGCATCACAGAGACATGGCTCAACCCTACCGACAGTGTACTACTCAACCAACTAGTACCGAACAACTACTCAGCATACAACTGCCCACGCATCCACAAGCGTGGAGGAGGAGTCCTAATAATAGCAAAAACAGAACTCAAGTTCAAGACACTGAATCTCACAGATACAAAGCAGTGTAACACAATTAGCATCAAGAACAAGAATATTGCAATCTGCCTAACCTACAGAGCACCCCGTGCTCCACCCGACGAACTAGCCTTCATACTCGAAGAAGCCTGTGCCATAACGTCAAACAACAAACCAGCACTACTAATCGGAGACTTCAACCTCAAGTCCGCCAATACAAAAGATGCAGAGGCCTTCCTTCAGGCAATGTCATCACTTCAATTCACACAGATAGTCAATGCACCAACACACAGACTAGGATCATCCCCAGACCTCATCTTCGCATCAAACTACCTAACTTCAAGAGACCTAATCTCTACACCCACCATCACCCCAGTACCATGGTCTGACCATTACTTAATCGAGACAAATCTGCAATCACAAGAAGACTGGACAAGCGAAAGAGCGAACTTCCCACACACACAAAGACGATTCAAGTCCTTTGACAAGGACGAATTCATCCAGGACACAATACAACACTTGAACATTGACTCAGAGGACCTGGAGGAACAAGTTTCCAACTGGAACAATGTCCTAGCTAACGCCGCCAAACCATCTGTTGACAGGACCAAGAAACAACACCACAACAAGAGACAAAACAAACCATGGTACTCAGCAAAAATACGACAGGAAAAGAGGGAGCTCAGGAAAATTGAACGGAGATGGAGAAAAAACAAAACTACTTCCGACCAACATCTTTACCTAACAAAGCAAAAACAATACAATGAACACATCAACCAATCAAAGAGAGAATTCCACACAAACCTGATAAATTCTTCCATCAACAAACCCAGAGAACTTTTCGAAATAGTAAAAACCCTGACAAAAGAGCAAGCAGCAGAAAGAGAAATACAAGTGGATCCACAGATATTCGCCGACCACATCAAAGACAAATTTCACTCCACAGAGCGCACAACACCCAGTAGAACCAACAGAACGAACGTCCACCCCAAAACCTGGGGCACATTCCACTCACCCTCAAAAGAGCAGATATCAGACATCATCTCCACAATCAACACAAGCACTGCTCCTACAGACCCTTGCCCAGTGTCATGGGTCAAAGCCACCAAAGCAAGCCTCATACCAAACATTCATAAAATGGTACACAACTCACTCACTCAAGGACTCATGCCACAGCAATTAAAGCTTGCCTCAGTAAGACCAATCACAAAGAAAACTTCTCTCGACAAAAAGGACCCAGCAGCATACCGACCAATCTCCAGCATACCCTTCCTCGCAAAAATAATCGAAAAGACGGTTCAACTACAACTTCAGGAACACATTGACGAACACGGAACTCTCGACGACAACCAACACGGATTTCGTCCCAACCATGGAGTCGAAACTCTCCTGATCTACCTCTTCGACAGCATCATAAGAATAATTGACGACATCAGGAATGGAATTATAATGATCTTCATCGACATCTCCTCAGCGTTCGACACAGTTGATCACAATATACTCCTGGAGAGACTGAAGAACACTGGTATACACGGTACCACTCTAAAATGGTTCCACTCGTACCTAACAGAAAGACAGCTACAGGTCAAGGTGGGACAGGACACCTCCCGGCCCATAAACGTCCAACAAGGAGTACCACAAGGATCCGCACTCTCAGCACTCCTTTTTAACATCTACATCCAACCAATATGCAACATTATGAAAGAGAACAACATCCAATACACAATATACGCAGACGATATAATGGTATACTCCCCGATATCAATCGAAAACCCGGACTTCTCTAAGATAGCAGACTGCCTTACCCAAATGGCGAAGTGGTGCCAAAACAACAATCTAGCTATAAACTACAACAAGACTGAAGCTTTAATCATCACTCGAAACCAAAGCTTCACACACCCACCAAACATAAAGATACAAAGCACCACGATACCGATAAGATCGGAGGTGAGATACCTTGGGGTTACTCTGGACAGTAAACTCAACCTCAAACCACACATAGACAAAACAATCCAAAAAGCATATTACAGGATGCGAATCATCAGGAGACTGAAACCACTCCTCGCTCCAGAACACTTCCGTACAGTCTGTCAAGCACTGATAACCCCAATACTGGACTTCTGCAATCCGATATACCTCGGACTACCAAAACAAGCTCTCAAACCACTACAGCTGGCACAAAACACTGCAGCTCGAATCATATCCGGAGCCGCAAGGCAGGAGCACATCACACCTACACTAAAGGACTTACACTGGCTCCCAATCATTGCTCGCATCAGATACAAGACTATCATAAACCTATTTAAGATAAAAGAACACACATCAGCCAACAGCCTCCACCTGCTCATACAACCGGAAACCAGCGCACGTCCCAGAAGAAGTCAAACACGCAACCGAGTCAGCACCCCAAATGAGTACAAGCACACACGCAAGGACACAACAGACAGAGCTCTCTCCATGGCTGCTCCAACAATATGGAACAATCTACCGGACGATCTAAGGGCAACTCCAGACCTCAAAGACTTCAGAAAACAACTGAAAACCATGCTGTTCATAGAGCACTATGGTCACATCACATAACCTAAGAGAATGGATAACAGCACTCCAATCCTCCCAAACAACTGAATATATATAAAATATGATTCTAGCACCACTGTAAATAGCCCACCCTGTATATAGCTCAAACAAATCAAGCACCCAACACATCCCTCACACAACTAAGTTTTATCCTCACTGCATGTACAACACACACACTTTACCTGATTGCTTGCTGTGATACCACCTTGATTATTAAGATAAGGCGGTTTAGAAATACTGAAAAAAAAAAAAAAATTTAAACGGATTTGCGCGGAGTGAGCACAGTCGTTCAGTAGCCTCTTTACCGACTGGATACCTAGAAGCGAGCAACAACACGTGTCTTAAGCTCACCAGTTTATTTTCATTCTAGCTTCTTAAGTAGACTGACATACCATCAAGAGGCTGTAAGCATCCAGCAGACACATTTTGCTATGTCTGTGGTGATTTTATCAAGGCAATAGCGAAAAAGTACTCCATGGAAGCATCTGCCAAGATGTGTGAAGCTTACAAGGCATATTTCAGAATGCCTGTTGGGGATCAGGACAAACCCTGGGTGTCTCTTTTCACTTGCGAGCACTGCAAGAAAACTCTTGAAGGTAAGATGGACAATTGATGCTGGCTTAGATTGTGGCATTTTATGTTATAAAATATTTATCGTCACTAAATTTTAACATAATGTATGAAATATTTTGCAAAAACATTATTAATTCAAATCAATTTTAGTGGGGTAGGTTTAAAACTCTGCTTTAGTAACTTTCTCAGCTCTTTGAAGCTACTGACACCTAATCAGGTATTAGTTCCCTCCCTACCCCCAACACCCACCTATCCCTAGTGAGTGGTCTTGCTTTATAGGGCACCTCCCTAATTAACACAACACAGGGACTTGGAACAGCACATTCTCAGTATAATTAAAGAGAGTTAACTGCTTTTCTATGAAAAGACAGCTGGGAAACCAGCTGGCTCTTTGGTAGATCTCTCTCTTTTTCTATAACAGATACCTAAGCTCCATGAACAGAACAATGGCTGGGAAAAATCATATCGCTAAAGCTGTTGCCCCCATTTCAGCTTCTGCCTCTGTCCAGACAGAGGTCCCAATGCCAGATGAAGGACCAGTTCCATGTGCAGGGTGCCTGCATGCTGAAGCTCTAAGGAAACAAGGGGAGGAACTCAGAGAGGAGTTGGCAAGGCTGAGGAGCATTTAAGACAGTGAGAAGTACATTGATGAGATGCTTCTTGAAACAACCTAGCTCTCCAGCAGAAGAGAAGATGGGTGCCTATAGAACGATGAAGATTGGACACAAGTCACCAGGGCCTGCAGCATCACCAATCCACCTTCTCCAGCCCTTGAACTGAAGAACCATTATGCAGCAATAGAAGCGGAGGAGGTGAAATCATCCCTGGAAAAGGAAGAACCAGAGCTCAAGTACCCCAAAGTTGCAGAATCAGTGACCACAAGGAAGCGAAGGGTAGTGGTGGTTGGTGACACTCTTCTGAGGGGTACTGAGGCGTCCATCTGCTGACCAGACTTGATGTCCAGAGAGGTATGCTGTCTGCCAGGTACCAAAATCCAAGACGATACAGAGAGTTTGCCGAGACTCATCAAACCCATTAACTATTACCCAATGTTGCTAATCCATGTCGGAACAAATGATACTGCCAGGTATCCCACTGAGCGTATCAAGAGGGACGTCATGGCTTTGGGACAGAGGGTAAAGCACATAAGTGCACAGGTGGTGTTCTCTTCAATTCTCCCTGTTGAGGGTAGAGGCCAAGGCAGAGAGGCTCGCATCCTGGAGATGAATGCATGGCTGCGTGGATGGTGTCATCGAGAGCGTTTTTGTTTCCTGGACCACGGGATGCTATTTCAAGGGTTGCAGAGCAGAGATGGCATCCATCATTCCAAGAAAGGTTGACGCATCTTCAGTAGTAGACTGGCTAATCTACTGAAGAGGGCTTTAAACTAGATTCATTGGGGATGGGTGAAGACAGCCCCCAGGTAAATGAAATCCCCCAGGTAGGTAATTCATTAAATACCTTTATGGAAATGGGTAAAAAGGGTAACATATGGAAAACAGTGTGTGTAAATGCCCATAGCATGGGAAATAAGATCCCTGATGTTGAAGCTTTGGTGGGAATGGCAGACTTGGATTTAGTGGCAGTTACAGAAAAAGGGTTCACAGAAAAACCACGACTGATATGTAACTATACCAGGCTATACTTTATTCAGAAAGGACAGGGTAGGAAGAAAGGGAGGAGGAGTGGCACTATATGTAAAACATAATATTAAAGCCTTGGAATTACAGAGCTTAAAAGGGAGAGAGGAGGCACTGTGGGTTAAACTAGAAAGAGGAGAAAACAAATCTATTTGCATTGGCATGATATACAGACCTCCTTCACAAGAGGAAGAGGTGGACAGAGTTAATTGAAGACATATGCAGTATTGCTAGGAAAGGGGAAGTGATACTAATAGGGGATTTCAATATGCCAGATTTTGATTGGCACATTCCTGCTGCAGTATCATCTAGAAGTAAGGAGATCCTGGATTTTCTACAGGTAGAACTATTCAGACAATTGGTAGCAGACCCCACATGTGAAGGGGCCTTACTGGACTTGGTGCTTACCAATGGTGAAAGTGTTTCTGATGTTATAGTGGGAGAAAATTTTGCATCCAGTGATCACCAGGCGGTGTGATTCAGTATTAGGACTAGGGCTATTAGAATCCATTCAAAAGCGAGGGTCATAGACTTTAGGAAAACTAACTTTGCCAAGATGGGCCGATACCTCAGGGAGTCATTATTGGGATGGGAACAGCTGGGGGATGTAGAAAAACAGTGGGCAAAACTGAAAGGGATATTTTAAGAGCAACCAATCTTTTTGTTAAAATGGTAAATAAAGGTAAAAGGAAAAGAAGACCGTTATGGCTTTCAAAAGAAGTAGCTGAAAAGGTGAAGAAAAAGAGTGAGTCCTTCTTGAAATACAAGAGATCACAGAGAGAGGAAGACAGGCATCTATATTTGGAAAAACTTAGGGGTATGTTTACTAAACCGCGCCCACGTGCGCGGTGCACAGTAGCGTACACTAATGATGCACTTAAGTGCTCTTAAGTGCCCTGTACGCATGCGCGTCACATTAAAGGGCCCCCGCACACGTGCGCCTCACACTGACGGGGCCGCGCAAGTGTGCGGTGCGCTGATGTGCGATAGAGGCGTGGAAAGGCATTTTGAGGGGGGAGGAAGGCTCCCGAGGGGCGGGGGGATGGGGTCAATGGGTGGAGAGTGGGAGGGGAGAGGCTCCACGTACAGGAGCGGGGCTGAAATTCGGCAAAAAAATACTGCGAGTGAAACCCTCGCGTTAGAGCCGATTTAAAGGGAAGAGAAACCATTTACGTCCGCAATGTACAGCAAAACCAGGGAAACCTGAAAAACGTGAGCAGTGTGATATATGTGCACAGAACAAAATAGCAAATATAAAGTGAAAATGACCACAACAAATTCCAAAAAAATTATAATCCAGCTGGGCAACAGTGATATTAATGGGCAACCATAAAAAACACTCCCTGGAAAGCCCCCCCCCCAAAAAAAATGATTTTTGGAAGAGTCTACGCTCCGTAGACTCTTTCAAAAATCACTGCATTTTAGTGGAGCTTTCGTGGGAGTGTTTTTTATGGTTGCCCATTAATATCACTGTTGCCCAGCTTGGTTTTGGTGTTCTTCCCGTTTTTCCGAGGTCATTTTTAAGGTTTATTTGAACTTTTGTCCCCATACAAGGTAAATGAGCCCACAGTAAAATTGTGCAGAGCACGGTTTCTGACTCGAACGGCCAGGTTTCCTATCTCCAGGGACTGCACTGTTTCTGCGGCCACAGTGTGGTGCAACAGACACAGCCAGTGCCTGTAAGACCAGAGGATCACAGTTTCAAATCCCAGCCTGGGCTCCTGCCAAACCCAGTCTCCATAGTTTTACCCACCACTAAACAGTGATAGTAAAGACACTCCTTTATTGCAGAGAACATAAGCATGGTTCAAACACCCATATTTTACCCTACATCGCACAAAAACCATAACAATGGGCATTACCTACAGCCGAGTCCCACAAATTCAGTCCTGGAGTGCCACAACTCAATCAGATCATATGCTTTTTCCCAGATAGGGACATGTCTGCATGTTGGCGGAAGGGTACAGGTGGTGGAGGGGGCAGTGGCTGCAAATCACAGCAGACAGTGGCCTAGGCCTGTGCAGGCTGGCACCATCCACCGCAACAGACAGGCTCTGTCAGATGTACAGTCATGGACTCCCCAGGGAACACAGCATATCTGTGGCAACACAGTGGTGCAGTGCACACAGATAGTGTGTGCAGGAACAGTAGGTCACAGGTTCAAAGCCCAGCTGGGGCTACTGCCAATCTAGTCAACATATTTTTCCTACAACTAAACCATGATAGTACGGACAAACCTTTATTGCTGAGAACATACGCATGGTTCATACGCCTATATTTTACCACACCAAACACAGACACCATTAACAGCCGCATTACCTAGAGCAGAGTCTGCCAAATGCAGTCCTGGAGGGCCCCACACCATTCAGGATCCATGCTGCCTCTAATAAAGATGCCTGTGCTGCATATCTATGCACCACCCCCATGGTATGCTAATGTATCTCATGCATATCTATGAGGGACAGCATGAAAACCCGAACAGTGGTTGGAACACCAGGACTGGAGTTGGGACACTCTGCCGTAAAGCAGCAGCCAACAGGGCCAGACACACCAACACACACCCCCACAGGCCCCATTGGCCAATGCCTCATGGAGAGGCAGGACATTGGGCCTTGCCTGTATCTCCCAATACTAGCAGTTGCATACCTTAGCACTGCCACCCTACACCTGGGTATATGGTACACAGCTATCAAACGTTGCCCATGATAACTGGCAGATATCAATTCCTACGTTAAGCACATTTTGCTCATTGATCTCCACCATAACAATCATTGTGATGTCTGCGGTGTGCGCTGCAGATCTGGTCTCTGACAGTGTTTACCACCCTGGGGAGTGACCCCCAACAGTAGTGCGTACCATATCCATGCCTGTACTGTGCCCAGGACTGGTGTGGTGGGTATGGCTGCTGGACTCCTCTATATTAGCACAATGCTGGCATAGGTGTGGGGGTGGCTGTCTGCCTATCCAGTGTGTGGTGGCTGCAAACACCTTCCACAGCCCACACTGCCAGCAATGTTGCCAGTATTGGGCTGCCAATGTGCATAATGAGGAGCAAGGCACCATGGGTATAGGCCGGACAGGGTGGCCTGGCCAGGGTGCATCTGCACAGGGCATAGGGCACTGACTGGGACATTTTAGTGCCCGGCCACCACCTACACAGACAGGGTGACCTCAGTATGTCCTGCTGAGAGATCACTCTCACCCTGACTGTGCAGTGACCACAGCATGGCTAGGTACCCCCATAGTGCTATACAGTATTTCTCTCATGTGATAGGTATGGGTTTCTTTTTGGGGTCCAGTCACTGATTTATCTGCTTGCTGTGTATGCTGACATCCCAGTTCTGGGTGCATGCATCTCTACTGTGAACATGGACTGTGGATTAACTAGTATGCTGTTTGTAGCTGGTATGTGTTGTGATGGAGCAGTGAGCAGGGTGCAGTGGCTGATGACTTGCTGCAGGAGAATATCAGATGGTGGTGGGGTGTAGCTCACCTTATCCAGGCCTAATATCTGTCTGCTATTGTGTTATGGATGTATATAGAGCTTCATTGACTGGCCTGTGGGGTGTCTGCTCCTCAGCAGGACTGGGGTTGAGGGACCCCCCTACTGCTACCTTTGCAGGTAGGTAGAATGTGGATCTATTGATGGGGGACCCTGTTTGCCACCCTTGGTGGTGGTGGTGGTGCATGGCCCACCTGGGGGTCCAGCCTGACTGAATCAGACAAAGATATCCAAGGTGTTTGTGCAGGAACTACCTATCTCACACATTAACACTGTTTTGGACCTCTGGCATGCCCTCTTTCAGCCATGGAAGGTGTTGTGGACCTGGTCCTGGGCGCCTCATTGCACCCTCAGGGTGAGCACAGTACCCGCACAATGTGACGGTGTATAGCTACTCTGTGCCAGTAAAACACACGGTCAGTACCCCCTACCAGGCTGAGGTGGTGTGTGGGTGCACATGGTCACTTCCCTCTACCGGGCCGAGATGTGTGGGGGTGCATTGCCCATCTTGTGTTAATCTGTGGACAGCTGATTTGCATGTGCAGTGCATCATGGGTATGGGTGGGCTAACCCTAACCTGGTGGCCACAGCAGACTGTCTGTGTGATGACATGCATGCTCTCTGCAGCCAGCCAGGGACTTGCTAGCAGCTATAGAGCTGTAGCCCAATGGTTATTTCACTGCCTTTGAAACCAGAGGTCATGGGTTTAATCCCACAGTGGGGTTATTTGATAGGGTTGTCCAATGCATTTTATTTAATGTACATATTTTGATGCCAGCAAAAACACCCTCAGCGTACTGTACCCATAAGGTGCCTCTGAGGGTGCTTTATAGGGCGCCCAATAGGGCACCTTATGGTTCCCGTCCATATAAGGTGCACTATACAATATCCTGTGACGCAACCTATAGGGTGCCCTATAGGGGACATTTTAGGGTGCTGTGGCGGACAGTGCAATTTCTAATGTGCCCTATGGAGTGCCTTATAGGGTGCCGTATACGGCACCTTCAATTACAGCACGTGAGGGCGTGTTTGCTGGCAGCAATTGATAACATAAAATTAAAGTGCTGCAGGACAAAATATGTACAATGCAAAGCTGATGCCACAGCCAGCCTTACATATTAAGCACACTGAGGAGCAAACTCATGACCCCTGTATCAGCAGTCAGTGCCTTAACCATTGTGCTCCACTGCTGCTCTTCCTTGCCTGTCAGCGCACCTACTTATGCTTTTCATTCCTTAAACTGCACAGTGCTGCCATAAAAAACAGTACACTGACCTTGCGGTACCTCATACGGCACCCTCTAAAGTGCCCTATAAGCAACATTCTGGGGTGCCTTGGCTGACAGTGCACTTTAAAATGTGCCTTATGGGCACCTGATGTTAACACGCTTTGGGAGTGCGTTTGCTAGTAGTGATAATTAAAATATGAATAAAATGCCTCCTAAAGCAACATTCCCCTTAATATGTTCTGCCTCAGCCAGCCTTGTTCATTGGGCACTTTGGGGGATTGAACCCCTGATCCCTGCACCATTGGTCAGTGTCTTAAACATTGTGCTGTGGCTCTGTTCCGGTTATTGCATATCAGCGTGCAGCCTTATGCCGCCCAGTATTATAAAGCCTCCTAAAACATTTGCGCACCGCCTTATACCGCCCATCATTTAAATGGCTCCTAAAATAATACCTCAGCGAGCTGTCTCCATTGGGCACTGTGGGGGATTGAACCCCTGATCTCTGCACCATTAGCAAGTGCCTTAACCATTGCACTGTGGCTCTGCTTTTCTTCCTGCACATCAGCGCACCACTTATACCAGGGGTCTCAAACACGCGGCCCGCAAGAGCATCTTGTGCGGCCCGCGAAGCACCGGCGAGTAAAAAAAAAAAAATTCCAAACTTGCCGCCGCCGCCGCAGTATTAAGCGTCCCGCGGGTCCCGCTGTCTGGCAGAGTCCTCTCCTCCCTGCAGTATCAGCTGCAAAAGCGGCGGCTTTCAGAGCCGCGAAGAGAGAGAGTTTCTCTCGCGCGGTTCTGAAGAGCAGCGAGAGAGTCTTCAGAATCGCGCGAGAGAAACTCTCTCTCCTCGCGGCTCTGAAAGCCGCCGCTTTTGAAGCTGATGCTGCAGGGAGGAGAGTACTCTGCCAGGCAGAGGGGCCCGCGGGACGCTTAATACTGCGGCAGCAGTTCTGTGTCCTGACCTCAAAGCTGTATATGCCACTCTTCATAAAATCTGCTCACCAACTCATGAAGTCTCTAGGCACTTTTTTTTAAAACTGAGAAACATTTTATTTTATTTATTTAACTGTTAAATTTTTTTAAAATCTACCTTGGCTGATGGTGGGAGGGGGGTTAGGACTGGTAATGGGCTATGGGGGGGGGCTAGGACTGGTAATGGGCTATGGGGGGGGGCAAGGACTGGTAATGGCTTATGAGGGGGGTAAATGAAAATGGGGTTATGGGGGAACAACTGAAAATGGGGTTATGGGGGGGTTTAGGACTGTTAATGGCCTATGAGGGTGAAACTGAAAATGGGGTGATGGGGGGTTAGGAATGGTAATGGCCTATGAGGGGGTAACTGAAAATGGGGTGATGGGGGTAACACTGAAAATGGGGTGATGGGGGGTTAGGACTGGTAATGGGCTATGAGGGGTAAGACTGGAAGTGGGCTATGGGGGGTTAGGACTGCTAATGGGCTATGGGGGGGTTAGGACTGGTAATGGGCTATGGGGGGGGGGCTAGGACTGATAATGGGCTGGGGGGTCTGCTAGGACTGGAAATGGGCTGAGTGGAAGGGGGGCTTGAACTGCAAATGGCTGATGGGGAGGGGGGCTTGGAATGGAAATGGGCTGTGAGGGGAGGGAGCTAGCACTGGAAATGGGCTGATGGGGGGGAGCTACGATTGGAAATGGGCTGATGGGGGGCTAGGACTGAAAATGGGCTGATGCAGTGACTAGAAGGGAGGGGGTGCTGTGTGGGACTGGAACTAGAAGGGAGCTGATGTTGGGGGAGGATTAGAATGGGATGGAGCTCGGAGAGTGAAATGGAGAGGGGAAAATATTTTGTGTGGGAGGGAAGACAAATCTACAATTGGCCAGGTAAGTGGGGATTGAGGATGGAGGGGTAAAATTTGAGTGGATGAAAATAGGAATGAGGAAAGAGCAAAAGGAGAAAGATTAATATGTTAAATCAGATGTAGAGGGAGAATGGAAAAAGCTAGAAGAGAGAAGAAAGGACAAATGGACAGCAGACGATGGAGAGTTAGCAGAAGGCACGAAGAAACCAGAAGAAAGTGGCTGGAACTGAAAAAAAAAATGCACAAAAGATAGAAAAATATCTTTATTTTGAATTTATTAACTGGAATATGTCAGTTCTGGGAAATGTGCATCAATAACGTCTGCGCTTTGTTTAGTACAAGAGGAAATTAATTTATAGTTTTATTTCTACAGTGCTGTTGTACATTCCAAGTTTGGCTTTTGGGGGTCCCAGTTTAATTGTCTTGTTTCTAAATTTTGATTCCTTGTGTAACTGAGCTGAGGTATTCTGTTTATGTAATTCCTATTTGACATTGCTACTTGTTCTCTGTCCCCAGTAGGTCATGTATTGTTATTCTCTGAAATGTATTGATTTAATATTTGCAGTGTTGCCTTTTGATAGGTAGGGTATGGTGCTTTGTGAGTCCTGGTAGTGCTGTTAGGATATGGCGGGTTTGCTATGGGTTCTAAATGGGCAGTGTTTGTTTGTAGTAGTTCCTAATGTGCCTGGCGGTTGGCACTGGATTATAGCAATGTAGAAATCTTTTAGTCTTTCTTTATTCATGCACTCATTAAGAGGCATGTTTACTAAAAGTTAGGGTATGGTAACATTATGCAAATATTTATGCAAATGAGGTCCCCTATGCAAATGAGGTCCCACGTCTCATGCGGCCCCCGGGTTATTTTACAAGTCCTCCTTTGGCCCTCAAAGCAATTTGAGTTTGAGACCCCTGACTTATACCATCCAGTATTATAATGCCTCCGTAAACATCAGCGCACCGCCTTTTGCCGCCAGTATTAATATGCCGCCAAAAACATTAGCACGCCTCCTTATGACGCCCAGTATTTCTGTGCCTCATAAGTTAATGCTTCAGCCTGCTGTCTTCATTGGGCATTGTGAGGGATTGAACCCCTGATCTTTGCACCATTGGTCAGTGTCTTAACCATTGTGCTGTGGTTCTGCTCTTTTCCTTGCACTTCAGCGCGCCACTTATGCAGCTATCTCATGCGCTAAGGTGCGGGGCACACATGGGCGCCGCGCACCTTAGTGCATATGTAAATTCCGGCTTTTCTTTTTCAAGACGGAACGCCCACTCCTTATATGGCACACGCACACTACCGCGGCACGCACTTTACCGGGGTTTTAGTAAACATACCCCTTAGAGAAGCTAGCAAAGTAGTCAGGAAGGCAAAGATTCCAAAAGAGGAGGAAATAGCCAATGCAATAAAATGGGGGGGATAAGACATTTTTCAGATATGTTAGTGAGAAGAGGAAGGGAAAAAGTGTTATTGTCAGACTCAAGGGTGAAGGGGAGGAATATGTAGAAGCTGATGAGGACAAAGCAGAATTACTTAACAAATATTTCTGTTCTGTGTTCACAGTTGAAGAACCAGGAGCAGGACCTCAGAAAGCACGCACACACAGGTATAGAAGCAAGGGGCATCTTGAAGAATTTTCAGAAGACTGTCTTCGTGAGAAACTAGCTGAACTTAAAGTAGACAAAGCAATGGGACCAGATGGGATACACCCTAGAATACTGAGGGAACTTGGGGACGTTCTAGCAGCTCCACTGACTGACCTTTTCAATGCCTCATTGGAGTCGGGAGTGGTGCCAAAGGCTCATGTGATGTTTTTACACAAACGTGGAAGTAAGGATGTGGTTGAAAACTGTAGGCCGGTTAGTTTAACTTCGGTGGTGAGCAAATTATTGGAAACGCTGCTGAAAGAGAAAATAGTGAGGTTTCTGGAGTCTAGAGGATTACAAGATCCGAGGCAGCATGGATTCACCAGAAGCAGGTCTTGTCAGACAAATCTGATTGATTTCTTTGACTGGGTGACCATGGAGTTGGACTGAGGGAGAGCCCTTGATGTGGTATATTTAGATTTCAGTAAAGCCTTTGACACCGTTCCTCACAGGCGACTTACAAACAAACTGAGCACCCTAGGGATGGACCCTAAAATTACTGCTTGGGTTAGAAATTGGTTGAGTGGGGGGCGACAAAGGGTACAGATAAATGGAGCTCACTCTGAGGAGATGGAAGTTACCAGTGGTGTGCCCCAGGGATCTGTCTTTGGTCTGATTCTGTTTAACATCTTTGTTAGTGATATAGCGGAAGTGCTATCGGGTAAGGTTTGCCTCTTTGCGGATGATACCAAAATCTGCAGTAGAGTAGACACCCAGGAAGGTGTAAATAACATGAGGAGGGATGTAGCTCAGCTTGAAAAATGGTCTAGAATTTGGTAGTTGGGATTTAATGTTAAAAAATGTAAGGTCATACATTTAGGCTGCAGCAATACAAGAGAGCAATATAGTATAGGGGTGAAGTACTTTTGTCCTCTAAAGAAGAGCGATACCTAGGCATGGTCATGTCAGATGATCTTAAAGTAACTAAACGGGTAGAAAAGGTGACAGCAAAAGCTAGAAGGATGCTTGGGTGCATACGGAGAGGAATGGCTAGCACAAAAAAGGAGGCGATAGTGCCTCTGTATAAGTCTTTGGTGTGACCTCATTTGGAGTATTGTGTGCAATTCCGGAGACCGCACTTTCAAAAGTATATAAACAGGATGGAGTCAGTACAGAGTGTGGCTACCAAAATGGTTATTAGTCTTCATCATAAAGCATATGAGGATAGACTTAAAGATCGTAATATGTACACCTTAGAGGAAAGGCGGGATAGAGGTGATATGATTGAGACTTTTAAATACCTCTCTGGCATAAATACACAGGGGGAGAGCCTCTTTCGATTGAAAGGAAGTTCTGCTATGAGGGGACATGGGATGAGTGTGAAAAGGGATAGATTCAGGAGTGATATGTGGAAATATTTCTTTACAGAAAGAGTGGTGGATCCATGGAATAGTTTCCCAATGGAGGTAGTAGAGATGAGGATGGTATCTGATTTTAAAAAAGCATGGGACAAACACAGATGATCACTAATGAAGAAAAGGGGACTGTTGTAGTTGTTGATATGGAAGGACAGACTAGATAGGCCATGTGGTCTTTTTCTGTCTGCATTTTTCTATATTTCTATAATTATTTTCAATTTTCACATTTATATTTTTTCTTTGGCAGGATGGTAAGAGGGGGAAAGAGAGTCATGAAGTTTAATATTCCAAGAATTTGGAGGAAACACACTGACCGCTTGAGCAATTGCTTCTTCTGCATAATGTATCTTTCCAAATGTCGGACTGGCAAGAATACTTCTTCTGTCATGTATCCAAGCATTTCTTCATCCATTGCCCTGGTGCTACACTGCCCAGATTTCCCTGTACCCACTCTTCCACAGAGAAAGCAGCTGTCTTTAGAAGAAAGCAGCAATTCACAAAACGAAGAAGACATAGCAGATCTAGATTACAATATCAGAGGTGAAGCCGAGGAGATGAACCCTTACTATCCACATCAAAATAATATCAATGACTTGGTCAGAGATCTTGGTCTCACCAAATCCAATGCCAAGCTTTTGACGTCCAGTTTCAAGTAGTGGAACTTGTTAGATGAAAGTGTGCAAGTCCCAGTTTAGAGGAAGCATCACCACACTTTTTCCAGCTTCTTAACTAGTCAAGTTGGGCTCTGCTTTTGACAGAATGCAACTAGTCTGTTTGATACTATCGGAATTGCATGTAACCCAAAGGAGTGGCACCTGTTCATTGATTGCTCATCCAGGAACCTCAAAGTGGTACTGCTACATAATGGGAATAATTACCCATCTCTTCCCCTAGCTTACTCAGTGAGCCTCAAAGAAGATTACAGCAGCATCAAGACCTTGCTAGAAGCCTTGAAGTATGCCGAGTATGGCTGGAAGGTTATCAGAGACTTTAATATGGTAGCATTTCTAATGTGTCTCCAAAGCAGTTTTACCAAGTTTCCCTACTATCTTTTCTTTGGGATAGCAAGGACACTATTTATTTATTTATTTATTTACATTCTCTTATATACCGCGCTATTCTGCATCAGCGCGGTTTACATTGAACAAACTGAAGTTACATTGAACAGGGTATTATAACTTGGAGAAAACTATTTTACAGGGAACATTGGCTATGGAGGGTTAAGTGGCTTGCCCAAGACCAAAGGACTACCACAGGCGGGACTGGCCACAACAAACTGAATTCTCTGTTGGAACACAGAACGTGAAGTGGAAGCCACTGGTGGAACCACAGAAGGTGCTGATGCCACCACTACACATCAAACTGTACCTTATATAACAATTGTCACAGCTCTAGAGAAAGCGTCGACAGCCTTCAGGTACCTTCAAGATTTCTTCCCTAAACTGTCTGAGGCAAAGGTCAAAGCTTGTGTCTTTGTTGGACCACAAATAAAAAAGATTCATGAGTGCATGGAATTTTCCAAGCTGTTTACTAGGAAGGAGAAAGTGGCTTGGAACAGCTTTGTTGCAATGGTTTGTGGCTTTTTGGGAAATCACAAGGCTGAAAACTATGTAATGCTGGTTGAGACTCTGGTTACGAATTACGGCAAAATGGGCTGCAGGATATCTCTCAAAATCCATATCCTTGATGCTCATCATGATAAATTCAACCAGAACATGGGAACATACTCAGAGGAGCAAGGTGGATGTTTCCACCAGGATATATTTGAATTTGAACGCCTCTACTAGGGACAGTATAATGAGAACATGACAGGAGACTACATCTGGGGGCTTATTCGTGAAAGTGATTTACAATATAATCGTAAATGTCGAAAATCTACTCACTTCTAAATGTTTTATGGCCTTTCTTGAATAACTTAAATGAGTAAATATATGTTATTTTTTATTTTATTTTATGTGAACAAAAAGGCATGTAAGCCTGTTTTAACAATGGAAATACGTAAATTTCACAAATATCATTCTCCTGTTCACAAAAGCAAAGTTTAATGATAATAATAACCATTTTTCATACTTATAAACAATTAGGAAATAACAGTCACTACCCAGGAACAAAAATTGCGTTACACAGTGTAATCTTTATATTTCTTTATCTTTATTCACCATTTAATATACCTCCCACATGTGAGCATCAGAGCGGTTTACAAAACAAAATGAGACATTACCCCGGTGGGTGACATCTTTATGGACTGCTGCATGCTACATAATTTGTCCATCACCTACAGACAGCCTAGCTGGCAGAGACTGAAGAGGAGGCAGAAGAAGTTTGGGAAGGGACAGCTGACAATCCCCTCAAGAGGCATCTGGTAGTGAAAAATGACCTCATTCACAAAATCTTTCTTGTGAGTAATCGAAAATTTATATTTACAGAGTTGGTCATGCTTTACATTAATGTTTGCACAGGGACCTGCACTATGGTGCTTCTTCCCTTAGTTCACTCCATCCTCTCTTCCCTGGTGCTACTTTCTATACAGGTTTCGGTGATGAGGTCTCACTGGTCTCTGAGGGGGCCATAGACTCTTTATCCTGCAGTCTTGTATAATGAGCATCTTCAAAGAAGTTAGGGAACACCAATGGCAGAATGATCACAAATGGTATCTCTAAAATTGGGGGCCAGAAGGAGGGCAGGTCCCAGCAGATGGCATCTAGCAGGGATACTGACAGAGAGCAGTGACCAATCCTACTGCTTATCCATGAAGGTAAAACTGCAACAGGGCCTTCATTTCTTTAATCTTCTCCCACAGGTCTCTAATGTCTCTGGACAGGCTCTGGAAGTCCTGATTAGCCTCTCCATTGGTTCCAGTTGTTTCTCCTGGATAGTGAGTTTCTACTCCCACACTGCTAGGAATCTCTCATTTTGCTGGAGGAGTCTATCACCACACACAGCACCAGCCAGTTCTCCCTCAGGAAAGCCATACCTTCTACCACATGGTCACGTTTAATTTAATTTGATTCAAGTTTTTAGAACCTGCTATATCTTACACTTGGTTTGCAGCTTGTCATGTTGTAAGTGCTTATGTGCATTAGTGATGCTGAGAGCTAAGCTATCAGTAGTGTAACTACTGGCAGAGTTTCCCAAAATGGACAGGTCTCACGTGAGGTGTCAGACTAAGGGGCTTGTTTACAAAGCCGCGGTAGTGGTTCGCGATCGCGATCGCAGCCGCGGCCCCATTGAAATCAATGGGGCCGCGGCTCCGATTACGATCGCAAACCGCTACCGCGGCTTTGTAAACAAGCCCCTAAGACAAACCACCCATCTGTGCAGCAGCAGAATGAGACTGTGTTGACAGCAGAGGATCACATTTCCATGATAATGACAACAAAACTAGCATTACCTGTGTCGAAGAAAGGTCTGGCAATCTACTTCTGTATCTTGGTATGAAAACCCAGTGATTAGTCATAACAAAACAAATTGCACTCTGGTTCTGGAAGATGAGACCCTCAGGTTGGACGACGTGAGATGGATCCTTGAAAAGACAAAAGAATACCAAAAGGATATCTATATGTGTTTTATTGACTACAGCAAGGCCAAAATCCATGATGTTATGGAGAGTTTGCCAAGACTCATCAGGCCTACTAATTATTATCCAATGTTGCTCATCCATGTTGGCATAAATGATACTGCTAGGTATCCCTCTGAGCATATCAAGAAGGATTCCATGGCTCTGAGGCAGAGGATAAAGCAGATAGGTGCTCAAATGGTGTTCTCTTCAATCCTCCCTATTGAGGGTAAAGGCAGAAGCAGAGAAGCTCGCATCCTGGAGATGAATACATGGCTGTGCAGATGGTGTTATCAAGAGTGTTTTGGTTTTCTGAATTATGGGATGATTTTCCAAGGGATGCAGAGCAGAGATGGCATCTACCTATCTAAGAAGGGTCAAAGTGTCTTCCACAGCAAACTGGCTAGACTACTGAAGAGGATTTTATGCTAGATTCATTGGGGATAGGAGAAGAAAACCCACAGGTAAGTAAAAGCCCTCAGGTAAGTAAAACATTAAATACCTCTGCAGAAATAATTAAAAGGGGCAACATCTGGAAAGTGGTATGCATAAATGCCCGAAGTATGGAAAATAAGATCTCAGATGCTGAGGCTTTAATGGAAGAGACTGACTTTGATTTAGTAGTGGTTATGGAGACATGGTTCACGGGCAACCAAAACTGGAATGTAGTACAACTGGGCTATAATTTATTCAGGAAGAACAAGGTAGGAAAAAGAGGAGGAGGAGTGGTACTACTGTAGATGTAAAAAAAATATTAAAGTTATAGAATTGCAGGTCTTAAAAGGGAGTGAGGAGGCACTGTACATTAGACTAGAAAGAGGGAACAGGAAATCCATTTCCATCAGTGTGACATACAGATCTCCTTCACAGGGAGAAGAAGTGGACAGAGATTTAATAGAAGGCATACACAGTATTGCCATGAGAGAAGTGCTACTGATAGATGATTTAAATATACTGGATATAGATTGGCACATCCATGCTGCAGTGTCATCTAAAAGTACCTGGATTTTCTACAGGGAGAACTATTCCGGCAGCTGGTAACAGAATCCACATGTGAAGGGACCATGTTGGACCTCGTACTTACCAATGTGGAAAATGTTTCTGATGTCATAGTGGGAGAACATCTCACATCCAGTGGTCACTAGAGGTCGTGGTTTAATATTAGACCTAGGGCTGATAAAGTTCATTCAAAAGTGAGGGTCAGACTTTACGAAACTAACTTTGCCAAGATGGGACAAAACTTCAATGAGTCATTAGTGGGATGGGAACAGCTGGAGGATGTAGAAAGCAATGAGCAAAACTGAAAGGGGATATTTTAAGGGCAACAAAACTTTTTGTTAGAAAGGTAAATAAATGTAAAAGGAAAAGGAGGCCACTATGGTTCTCAAAAGAAGTAGCTGAAAAGGTAAAGAAAAAGAGAGTGGCCTTCATAAAATACAAGAGCTCAAAGAACGAGGAAAACAAGCATGAATATTTGGAAGGACTTAGAGATGTGAGGAAAGTAGAGAGAAAAGCAAAGATACAAAAAAAAAGAAACAGTAGCCAATGCAATAAAATGAGGGGACAAGATATTTTTCAGATATTTTAGTGAGAGGAGGAAGTTCATAAGTGGCATTGTCAAATTCAAGGGGAAGGGAAGGAATATGCAGAAGCTGATGAGGATAAAGTGGAATTACTTAATAAATATTTTTGTTCTCTGTTCACAGATGAAGGGCCTCAGAAAACACACACAAATAGGAACAGAAGTGAAGGGGATCTTGAATGATTTTCAGAAGACTGTGTTCATGAAGAATTATCTAAACTAAAAGTAGACAAAGTGATGGGGCTGGATGGGTTAAATCTGAGAATACTGAAGGAACTTTGAGATGTTCTAGCAGCTCCTCTGTCTGACCTTTTCAATGCTTCTTTAGAGTAAGGACTGGTCCTGCAGGACTGGAGAAAGGGAAATATGGTCCTTGTATACAAAAACGGAATTTAAGGACGAGGTTGAGAACTACAGGCCAGTTAGTCTGACCTCTGTGGTAAGTAAATTAATGAAAACTCTGCTAAAACAGAGAATAGTGAGGTTCTGGAGTCTAATGGATTGCAGGATCCAAGGCAGCATAGGTTTACTAAGGCAGGTCTTGTCAGAAAAATCTGATTGATTTATTTGGGTGACCAGAGAGTTAGACCAAGGGAGAGCCATAGATGTGGTGTACTTAGAGTTCAGTAAAGCCTTTGACACTGTGCCGAACAGGTGACTTATAAATAAATTGAACACCCTGGAGATTGATTCTAAAGTGAATAGCTGGATTAGAAATTTGTTGAGTGGGAAGCAACAAAGAGCTTCCAGAGCCTGCACACAGCTAAGCTTTCAGCCTTGTATCTTTTTTGCCTGTCTTCTTGTTGTTGTTGTTGCTGCTGCTGCTGCTATCAAATTTAACTGTTGGTTTTACATTCATTTTTGGGAACATTCTGACTGCCTACATTCCTTGTGTAGCCCTTAAATCAGATATCTAAGTGTGCCCTCAGTTCATGTAAGGCCTACTGGCCAAGGACACTTGGGATATAAAGCTAGGGAGGAGTAGCCTAGTGGTTGGGGCAAGGTACTTCAGGCCTGAAGGTTGGGGGTTCAAATCCCACTAGAGGACAGCATCCTTGGGCTGGAAGGACTGGGGTTTCTAGTCCCACAGATGCTCCTTGTGGTCTTGGGCAAGCCACTTAACCCTCCATAGCCCATGTTCCCTGTAAGTATTAGTGCATGTGTCTCATATCCCTGTGTGTTAAATTTATCTGCAATTGTGTTGTGACCACTTTGATTGAAGGATAAGGCAGTATACAAAACTGTCTAAATAAGTAAATAAAAATAAATACTTGGAATAGAAATACTTTGAGTTATAGGGACCTGGTCATACCTGACTCTCCTACTTTAGAAGCAAAGGTATCATTTAAAGTTAGAGGGACCTTGCATAGTAGACAGATTCAAGAAGTCAAAAGTTCAGTTTGACTATTTCTGCTTCCATTGTTTGAATTGTCTGAAAGCCTACTCACAGGGAGGGGCTAATTAAATTATCTTACAGCCCTTCCACAAGCACCTGGTCAAACCTAGTCTTCATAGCTTCCACAGCTTCCAGAGCCTGCACACAGCTAAGCTTTCAGCCTTGTATCTTTTTTGCCTGTCTTGTTGCTGTTGTTGTTGTTGCTGCTGCTGATATCAAATTTAACTGTTGGTTTTACATTCACTTTTGGGAATTTTCTGACTGCCTACATTCCTTGTGTAGCCCTTAAATCAGATATCTAAGTGTGCCCTCAGTTCATGCAAGGCAGGTTCCTGCCCACCCCACCACTCACCCCACCCACCTCAGGGCTGAATTGCTTATATAGCGGTCACATGCGCTAACATCTATCCTCTTAATTTGGTGTTAAGTCCACCTTCTCTTCTTTTCCTTCTAGGACCAAGCATGTCTTGTATTCAGTGCAATAACTGTGGTGCCTTCATTCTGAGAAGAATCATCTGGGACTTAAGAGCTTGTCCTATATGCCTCAAGTTAGCCGTCATGCATCAAGAATTGACTCTATTAAGGGAAGAACTAGCTACAATGAAACACACCTCTTCTAGGATACAAACCAAACAAAGTCCACCACCACTTCCACAAAGAATCAAACATCCCAGGAACAAACGGATCACAGTGGGCTCTGGTAGATTGCGACCTGTAACACAGAGACACCCTATACATCATGAGATATCACTGCATAATGCCTTCTCTGCTTTGGTTAATGAGGATTCCCAATCCATGGAAACTGAAGGACCCTTAAATGAGACAGTCAATGCCCAATCTCCTGATAAAGCACCAAATATGAAGAAAAACTCAAGGAACAGAAAACTACTACTACTTGGTGATCCCATCATCAGAGGCACCAACTTGGGAACACAGTTCAAAGGAGAGAAGTTAGTCAAATGCCTCCCAGGCTCTTCAGCTAGAAGGAATACAAACCAAATTGTTGATGTACTTAGCGCTGAAAGTGAGCACTCCAAATTGATGTTGTCATCCACTAGGGTACAAATGACCTGGCTAGAAACAGTGCCACTACAGTTCAAAGGGTCCTCCAAACTCTGGAAGAGAAACTGAAGCTCATTGTTAACGCTGTAGCATTCTCAGAAGTTCTACCTATTCTTGGTAAGGGGGCAGAAAGGCTACATCGCATAAACAGCTTTAACACATGGCTCCAGACCTGGTGCAAACAAGAAGGATTCAGATTTATAGGCGACAGGGGAAACAGATGGACCAACAAGAGACTATACTGTGCTGATGGACTACATCTCTCTGTCATAGGGAAAGAATCCTAAGTGAAAAATTCAGGCAGTATGTGGATATGCATTTAAACTAGAAAAAGGAGTGGCCTAGTGGTTGGGGCAAGGTACTTCAGGCTGGAAGGTCAGGGGTTCAAATCCCACTAGAGGACAGCAACCTTGGGCTGGAAGGACTGGGGTTTCTAGTCCCACAGGTGCTCCTTGTGGTCTTGGGCAAGCCACTTAACCCTCCATAGCCCATGTTACCTGTAAAATAGTTATCTCCAAGTTATAATGCCCTGTTCAATGTAATTTCAATTTGTTCAATGTAAACCACACTGATACAGCATAGCATAGTATATAAGAGAATGAAAATAAATAAATAAAAAGGGGGTGACAGATGGGGAAGGACAAGTTCAGGACATCACTCCCAGCAAAAGCAGAATAAAATCAGAAACAGCCACACTTTTAAACCACACATCAATGACAAGAAGTGGGCAGAACAAAATCAATGCAAAATACATGCAAGCCAGTTAAATGCTGGAAAGCAATGAGCACAAATGCTCGAAGCTTAACCAACAAAATTCCGGACCTAGAAGCCCTAATGGTGGAAATGGAGTTGGACATTGTGGCCATTACAGAAACATAGTTTAATGAATCGCATGATTGGGATATAGCCATAGCTGACTATAATCTATTCTGAAGAGACAGAGAAAGTGGAAAAGGAGGAGGAGTAGCCTTGTATGTCAAAAGCAATATTAAAGCTACTGAAATGCAGGGGTCATGGGGAAAAGAAGAAGCGCTCTAGATAGTGCCATCTCCTCTTTCCAACACAGTCATCCATACTTCTGTAGTCTACAGACCTCCAACTCAAATCGAAGAGATAAATAATGAATTAATTATAGATATTGCCAAGATAGACACAAAGGGGGAAGTGATCATATTGGGTGACTTTAATCTACCCGATGTGGATTGGATTACTCCTTCTGCAAATCTGGAAAGAAGCAAAAAATTGTGGATGCTTTCCAAGATGTGTTACAAATGGTGATGGAACCAACCAGGGAAAGCTCATCGCTGGATTTATTGCTCACCAACAGTGATAGCATGTCAAATGTCTGGGTGGGTGCCCCTGTGAGCAGCAGCGATCATCACACGGTGTGGTTTGAGATAAAAGCCAAGGTGCAGTCCAATCATAGCAAGCTCAAAGTCCTAAAATTCAATAATTCTGACTTAAGTAAAATGGCCGAATACCTAAAGGAGGAGTTGTCAGGGTGGGAGGGGATAAGGGATGTGGAATTGCAATGGGCTAAACTAAAGGTGGCAATAAAAGGGGCAAGAGATAAATATGTAAGAAAAGTAAATAAAAACAAGAGGAGAAGGAAACCTATTTTGTTTTCCAAAGAAGTGGCTGCTCAAATAAAGGCAAAAAACACAGCTTTTGCAAAATTCATAAGCTTGCAAACAGAGGAAAACAGAAATGAATACAGGATCAAACTCAAAGAGACAAAAAGAGAAATAAGGAAAACAAAATCAAAGGCAGAGGAAAATATGGCTAAAGATGTGAAGTGTGGCGACAAAACTTTCTTCAGGTATATTCGGGAAAGGAAGAAGATCAGAGGTGGAATTGCAGGACTCAGAAGTGCTGGGAATGGACTCGTGGAAATTGACATTGAAAAAGCGAAATTGCTAAACAAATACTTCTGCTCTATTTTTAGTAAAGAAAATCCTGGAGAAGGACCACCTGTGACTCCCAAATATAAAAATGGGAATGAAGTAGATACCACACCATTCACAGAAGATGATGTGTTAGAACAACTTGCAAAACTGAAAGTGGACAAAGCCATGGGACTGGATGGGATACATCCCAGGATACTGAAAGAGCTCAGAGAGGTTTTTGGAGGGCTGTTTAAGGATGTTTTCAACAGATCCTTGGAAACAGGAGAGGTTCTTCAGGACTAGAGAATGGCCGATGTGGCACCTCTTCACAAAAGTGGTGACAGGGAAGAAGTGACAAACTTCAGGCCCGTGAGCCTAATCTCAGTGGTGGGAAAAGTAATGGAGGCACTCCTGAAAGAGCAAATAGTGGACTTTCTCAAAACCAACAGGTTGCAAGGTCCAAGGCAACATGGTTTTACCGAAGGACGATCTTGCCAAACAAATCTGATTGAGTTCTTGGACTGGGTGACCAGAGAACTAAAGAGATGATAAAGGGGTTAAAGGAGCACTAAGAGGCGACAAGGCAATAGCGGAGAGACTGAATGAATTCTTTGCTTCAGTCTTTACTGAGAAGGATGTAGGGATGTTACCCATGACTGAAGTGGTATTTAAAGGTGCGGAAGAATTGAAGGAAATATCGATACATCGGGAAGATGTCTTACAACTATTAGATAAACTGAAGAGTAGCAAATCACCTGGGCTGGATGGTATACATCCAAGGGTGTTGAAAGAACTGAAATATGAGATTGCAGACTTGCTATCAGTAATCTGTGAACTATCATTAAAATCATCTCTAATATCTGAAGATTGGAGGATCGCCAATGTAACACCAATTTTTAAAAAGGGTTCCAGGGGTGATCCGGGAAACTACAGACCAGTGAGCCTGACGTCAGTACCGGGAAAAATGGTAGAAACCATCATAAAGAATAAAATTACTCAGCATGTAGATAGTCACAACCTAATGGGAGACAGCCAACATGGCTTTAGACAAGGAAGATCTTGTCTTACTAATCTGTTATTTTTTCTTGAAAGAGTGAATAAACAGGTGGACAAAGGTGAGTCGGTTGATATTGTGTATCTGGACTTTCAGAAAGCCTTTGACAAGGTCCCTCATCAGAGACATTTGGCAAAACTAAAGAGTCATGGGATAGGAGGCAGTGTACTATTGTGGATCAGGAACTGGCTAAAAGATAGAAAGCAGAGGGTAGGGCTAAATGGCCAATTTTCCCAATGGAGAAAGGTGAATAGTGGTGTACCCCAGGGATCTGTGCTGGGTCCGCTGCTTTTTGACATATTCATAAATGACCTGGAACGTGGAATAACGAGTGAGGTTATCAAATTTGCAGATGACACAAAACTATTTAAAGTTGTTAAAACCCAAGAGGATTGTGAAACATTGCAAGGGGATCTTGATAAATTGGAAGACTGGGCATCAAAATGGCAGATGAAATTTAATGTGGACAAGTGCAACGTTATGCACCTAGGGAAGAACAACCCAAACTATGGTTACACGATGCAAGGTTCCACATTAGGAACCACCACCCAGGAAAAAGATTTAGGCGTCATTGTGGATACCATGTTAAAACCCTCGGCCCAGTGTGCAGCGGCGGCCAAGAGAGCAAATAGAATGCTAGGTATGATAAGGAAAGGAATGGAAAAGAAAACAAAAGATATTATAATGCCTCTATATCGTTCCATGGTGAGACCGCACCTTGAATATTGTGTGCAATTCTGGTCGCCGTATCTTAAAAAGGATATAGCGATTTTAGAAAAGGTTCAGAGAAGAGCCACCAAAATGGTAAAGGGGATGGAAGGATACTCCTATGAAGAAAGGCTAAAAAGGTTAGGGCTCTTTAACCTGGAAAAGAGACGGCTGAGGGGAGATATGATAGAAGTCTATAAATTAATGAACGGAGTGGAACGGGTAAACGTAGATCGATTGTTTACATTATCAGAATATAGAAAGACTAGGGGACATGCAATGAAGCTACAGGGTAAACTATTTAAGACTAATAAAAGAAAATATTTTTTCACTCAACGTGTAATCAGACTCTGGAATTTGTTTCCGGAGGATGTAGTAAAGGCTGTTAGTGTAGCTGGGTTTAAAAAAGGTTTGGACAAGTTCCTGGAGGAAAGGTCCATAAACCATTATTAAGAAGTGACCGAAGATATCAATGCTTGACCCAGTACAAGCATTGTGGAACTTGTGTCTCTTGGGGAAGCTGCTAGGTACATATGACCTAGATTGGCCACTGTTGGAAACAGAATACTGGGCTTGATGGACCTTGGTCTGACCCAGTATGGCATATCTTATGTTCTTATGAACTAGATCAGGTGCATGCGATGGATGTCATCTACCTGGATTTCAGCAAAGACTTTGTAGTTTGGGGATAGGTCCCAAGGTGGTAAACTGGATCAGAAATTGGTTGACTGACAGACAACAGAAGGTAATGGTAAATGGAGCTCACTCAGATGAAAGGAAGGTGATTAGTGGGGTGCTCCAGGTATCGGTCCTGGGCCCGGCACTGTTCAATGTATTTGTGAGTGATATTGCTGAAGGACTGAATGGAAAGGTCTGTCTTTTTGCAGATGACACAAAAATTTGCAACAGAGTGGACTCCCCTGAAGGATTGCTTAACATGAGGAAAGATCTACAAAAGCTGGAAGAATGGTCTAATGCTTGGCAGTTAAGATTTAATGCAAAGAAGTGCAGTGTCATGCATTTGGGTAGCAGAAATCCAAGGGAAATGCATGTGATAGGGGGCCAGAGGTTGGTGTGCATGGATCAGAAGAAGGACCTTGGTGTGATTATTTCTGAAGATCTCAAGGTGGCAAAACAGTGTGACAAGGCAGTGGCAAAATCCAAGAGGATGTTGGGCTGCATAGAAAGAGGAATTACCATTAGAAAGGAAGAGGTACTAATGCCGCTGTATAAGTCACTGGTGAGGCCTCACTTGGAATACTGTGTTCAGTTTTGGAGACCATATCTTGCAAAGGATGTAAAAAGACTGGAAAATGTTCAGAGGAAGGTGACCAAAATGATTTGGAGCCTGGGTCAGAAGCCTTATGAGAAGAGACTTGAAGACCTAAATATGTACACTTTGGAAGAGAGGAGGGATAGGGGAGATATGATTCAGACCTTTAAATACTTAAAGAGAAATAATGAACAAACAAACCTCTTCCAAAAACGTGGAAGCTGTAAAACTAAAGGGCATAACATGAAGCTGCAAGGTGTAAATTGAGAGGCAATGTCAGGAAATACTTTTTCACTGAAAGGGTGGTGGATGCTTGGAACACCCTCCTGATGGAAGTGGTGGGGGAAAACACAGTGACGGAATTCAAAATGGCATGGGACAGACACAGTGGATCCCTTTACAGCAACAGGATAAAATGAGCTATCTAATTTCTCAACAAATAGGGGTGTCCTAGATGGAGCGATGGGTTCACCCCTAAACAAAGACATGGGGAGGGGTGGCCTGCAAAGAGCAGCAGATGCACCTACTCTTGCCATCTTGCCATCTTACAGGGCAGACTAGATGGACCATACTTGTCTTTATCTGCCGTCATTTATTATGTTACTATGCTACTATGTAAATAGAGCTCACTCTGAGGAGAAGGATTTTACCATGGGTGAGCCGCAGGGATCTGTCCTTGGTCCGATTCTTTTTAACACTTTTGTTAGTGATATTACAGAAGGGCTGTCCGGTAAAATTTGCCTCTTTGGGGATGATACCAAAATCTGCAATAAAGTAGACAACCAGCAAGGAGTAGATGAGGAGGGATCTAGCTAAACTTGAAGAATGTTTGAGAATTTGGCAGCTGAGATTTAATGCTAAAAAATATGGGTTCATGCACTTGGGCTTCAAAAATCTAAGGGAGCAGTAAAGTGTAGGTGGTGAAGTACTTCTTTCCATGAATGAAGAGTGGGACCTGGGCATGATTGTTTCTGATGACCTTAAAGCAGCTAAACAGGTAAAAAACACAACAGTGAAAGCCAGAAAGATGTTTGGGTGCATAGGGCGAGGAATGGCCAGCAGAAAAAAGGAGATGATAGTGCTTCTGTATAAGTCTTTGGTGAGACCTCATTTAGAGTATTGTGTACTATTCTGGAGACCACACCTTCAAAAGGATATAAACAGGATGGAATCGGTACAGAGGGTGGCTACCAAAATGGTCAGTGGTCTTTGTTATAAACCATATGGGGACAGACTCATTGATATCATTATGTATAGCTTAGAAGAAAGGCTGGAGAGGAAATATGATAGAGATGTTTAAATACTTCCATGGCATAAATGCACAGGAGGAGAGCCTCTTTCAAGTGAAAGTAAGCTCTTCAATGAGAGGACATAGGTTGAGGGTGAAAGGGTATAAACTCAGGAGTAATATGCAGAAATATTTCTTTATGGAAAGAGTGGTAGGTGCATGTAATAGTCTCCCAGTGGAGGTAGTAAAGATGAGAGTATTTGAATTCAAGAAAGCAAGGGACAAACACAGAAGATCTCTAAAAGAAAAAAGGGACTATAGCAGTTGATATGGAAGGGCAGACTAGATAGGCCATATGCCATAATGTTTCTATGTTTTGACTTTGAAACTTTGTGCCACATTAAAAAGCATGGGTACTGTATACCAGAACATGTGATAGTTCTATTGCACAACCTTTACATTGATCAAGAAGCAACAATTCAAATGTGACAAGTGGAAAGAAAATGGTTTAAAATCAGCAAAGGTGTACAACAAGACTGCATACTTTCCACCTACCTGTTTAATTTATATGCAGAACAAATAATCATTTGTGTAGCACTATAGAGCATATGAAGTGCTGTACATGTACAGGTAAGAGACAGTCCCTGCTCATCAAACTGCACCTTAGAATTAGCTTTACTACTATGCTACACACTTCTTCTTCCCAACAGAGAGCACAAGCATCTATATTTTTTAGTGTCACTTAGTCCTCTGAGTTTATGAGAGTATAAGCCATAGATACAGCTGTAGTAGTGATAGACCCAAATCATGAGGTGTGGCAAGAGTGGGAATATTTTTTTTTTATTATCAGTTTTTTTATACCACTTTATCATTTCAGTCAAAGCGGTTTATATTGTAACTTAAACTTGGCAATATACTTTAAACAGGAACATTTAAAACTTGGATTTTTCTGAGGCAATGAAAGGGTTAAGTGATTTACCCAAAGCCACAAAAAGGCTAGTGGGAATCAAACCCTGGTAAGTTGGTTTTTTAAGCCAGTGTTCTAACCATTAGGCTACTCCTCCACTCCATGCAATGATGCAGATAAGTCTGACATGGGG
The DNA here is from genome assembly GCA_033557465.1 of Ichthyophis bannanicus. Taxonomy (NCBI): domain Eukaryota; kingdom Metazoa; phylum Chordata; class Amphibia; order Gymnophiona; family Ichthyophiidae; genus Ichthyophis; species Ichthyophis bannanicus. The sequence continues at coordinate 1,076,538,790 of CM066033.1, read as the reverse complement.
CTGGAGTGATCACACATTTAAGGACAGTCAATGATGTTTATCCACCCAAGGCTGCCTCATACTGGGAACTGCAGTAATCGTATCAATCAACACAATGCATAGGAGAAGCCGCCCACCTGTAGTAGGGTGATATGAAATCATCTTTGTTTCTAAAATCATGATCTAATAGCTGTTTCCTAGGGAGTATCTGGGAAAAGACGAAGTGATAGGAGTTGAGGAAGCCAATCCATAGACAAAAAGCCATGCAGACTGTGGTCTAGACTGGAAGGGTTTGGAAGGCTAGGAGTCCATATCATAACCTAGAGGAATAACTAGTCACTCCAAGGCATTGCATAGCAGGAAATGTTAAGACTTAGCCAGAGTCTTTTATTCATGCCCATGGAACTAGCAGCAGCTAATGAGCACTTCTAAGACTGGCTCAAAGATCACAGTACATGTAAAACAGGACAGAGAAGTCATAAAGAGGAACAACAGCCTTTCACACGTACTTACTCCTTTCTTCTGTAGGGTAAAAGGTATCCAGACTGGTCCTGATCCATGGTAGCCAACATCTGTTGTTCTGCCTGGGAAAAGGACTCCTCTCTGGCAGGGCTCTGAGAGATGCCATTAGTCTTAGCCTTCACCCTTCATTTCAGCTCCTTCCATTTCTTCTTTAAATCTTCTTCATCTGTTGCTATGTGATACAGCATTCACTTTATGCAATATTGCAACCCGAATTCTATATGCAAGTACTTGCTTCAGTATCAACACTGCCCAAAGTGTCTTCTCACGTTGGATGACCTTGTACAAACGTCTATTTACACAGCAGCTTTCCAGTAGCCCCCCCCCCCCCACCTCCTCACCGGAAGAATGATACTACAGTGCTTGCTTCCAGTGGTACTAGCAGCAGAGATTATGGGTAGGATCCAGCTAAAGGGAAGGCACCAGGGGCAGGGGCACTGGAAAGTAGCTCTAGTGATAGGAAGGGAGATGAGCCAAGGGGAAGGTCCTCTTTTGTACAACTGAATCTTATACACAGGGCCAGTCCACATGTGCGGTCTCACTGGCTTAAGAGGTGAGCCAGTGAGACCCGACGCTTGTCTCACTAGCTCACTTCTTCACAGTAGTGGGAGCAATTTTCCTTGATCCCACAGATGTACTAAGTTGCAGCCACTGGGCATGCAGACTCTCTAAGTGAAACTGGGGAAAAAGACAGAAAGTGCCCTATTTCACTTTTAGAGATTCCGTGGTACTGATGGCTGCAACTTAGCACAGCCGCGGGAATGAGGGAAATTGCTCCTGAGGCTGTGCAGTGAGTGCAGGTAGTGTCAGGGCTGCAAGGAGGAGGTGGGGAGGAGGTGACTGGGTGGGTTTGATGCTGGGGGGATAGAGGAGCCGACTTGCATGAGAAGACTACATTTGGAGGGGGCTGATTGGCACTTGAAGAAGATGGGGATCTAGGACTGGTAATGGGATGATGTTGGGTGATGAGGAGACTGGGACTGGAAGTGAGATGATGCTGAGAGGGCCTGGGGGGCTGATGCTTGGGGAGGGGTGATGCTTAGAAGAGAGAAGATACTGGGAGAGATAGGGACTGGAAAGGAGCTGATGCTGCGAGGAGCTGAGACTATAAGGGAGTTCATGCTGGGAGGGGCTGGAATTAGAAATATGCTGATGCTGAGAGGGACTGGGACTGGAATGGAGCTGATGCTGGGGGGGCTGGGACTGGAAGGGAGCTGATGCTGGGGCTGAGGGGACTGAAATAGGGCAGATGCTGAGGTCAGGATGGAAGAAAAGAAGCAGAATTTTGGAAAGCAAGGATGGAGTGGGAGACAGATATTTTGTGTGACAGAGAAGAAACAAGTTCATACAGAGGAAAGGCAAGAGGGAGGGGCATAAGAATAGATGCTGGGGTAAAAAGGAGGAATGGCAGGATCAAAGAAAACTAGAGAAGAAATTAGCTGGATGAGTGTGGGGAAGGATTTAGGCGGCATGAGAGTAGGTACTGGGGATATGGAGATGGGAAGAGCAGGGACTTGGACTTAGGTGAAGACTTTAAAATTTGGTGGGAGTAAAGAAGACAAAGTCTTAAGATTGACTGGGTACTGGGAGAATAAGTTGCAACTGAGTTGGAAGGTCCAGAGCCAGTGCAATGCACTGTGCATGCAGCTCCAGCAGTAGGACGATTGTGGCATTGTGCAACACCATCCCCAGCTTCATTTGTCTTTCTCTGAGTCAGCAACAGCAGCCAGTGCTGCCCGTAGCATTCACTTCCAGTGTGCAGAGCCATTAAACTGAAAGGAAGATGAAGTTAGGGATGGTGCTGTGAAATCTTTCTGATTTGGTGGAAAAAAGAAGAAGCCAGTATTTTTGCCATGGGGGAGGGGGGGACAGAGAACTGGAGAGAAGAAATATGCTGGATTAGGAGGGGGATAGGGAGAAAGAGGGAGATTTTGAGTTATGAGAGAGGAGGGATATATTAGACTAGGGATGGGGGGAACAGGGAGAGAAAAGATGCTGGTCTGGGAGATGAGATAGGAGAGATGCTGGACAACTGGAGGGGGAGAGGATGGAAAAAGGGGATAGAAAGCTGTTGGTCTATGGGTTAGGGAAAGGGACCGGGCTCACAGAGGTCCTGGACGTTGGGGATGGAATCGGGCTCTTTGTGTTTTGTTCAGTAAAAGAGGAAATTAATTTGTAGTTTTATTTCTCCAGTGTTATTGCACATTCCAAGCTTAGCTTTGGGGTTCCCAGTTTAATTATTGTTTTCATATTTCTAAACTGTGATCACTTGTTCTGTATTTGATGATGGTCTGCCTATGTTTTGCATGTGTGACCGAGCTGTGATATTCTATTTGTGCAGTTTCTATCTAGCTGCCTCACTTGTTCTCTTTTCCTAGTGGAGAAATATTGGTTTAATATTTTCAGTGCTACCTTTTGATAAGTAGGGTTTGGTGCATGTGAGTCCTGGTAGTGCTGTTATGATATAACAGGTTTGCTATGAGCTCTAAATGAGCAGATTTTTGTAGTACTTCCTAATGTATATACCTGGCAGTTGGCACTAGAGACTAGTAATGTAGGAATTTGGTAGCCTTTCTTTATCCTCACTGAACATTCAAATAGCATTTAGAGACATGCTTACTAAAAATTAATGTGCATTTCACAAGTGTTAACGTGCATTGAGTGATGCAGCACCCATTCATTTCTAATGGTGCAGGGGCACTTAATGCACATTAATTTTTAGTAAACAGGCCCTTAAGTTATTGCTGAGACAAAAAATAGACTTGTGAAGGGGTCTTTTGAAAACTGCCTAAAATTTTAGATGGGCAGCATATACATATTAACATAAAATAAATTAAATGTATGCAAATGAGGCTAAATGGATATGCAAATGGGGTCCCACGGTGAGTTTTCACACATGGCCCCGCACCACCCTTGGGTCGCCCTTGCTTATGCATGAGGTGGGGAGATGGAATGACCTCTCCAGAGACACTGGGCTGACCTTGCAGAGAGTCAGTAAGTGTCCTTGGGGGAAGGTGATGAGAAGGGATAGAAATGGCAGAGGGATGAACAGAAGGGGATCTGCTGTAAAATGAGGAAAAGAGCAGCTGACAACTGCAAAGATTTTGCTTTAGAAAATAGAGGCTTAAGTAGAGTACAAACCTCTAGAGTAAGCATAAAATGTCCACACCTATATTCTTCAAAAACATGCACAAATTATAGTATAACTTACACAGTAGGCAAGCGGTCACCATCTGACAGGCCCATAGAAATTGCTACTCTGGAAAACAATAACATTTATTTAAGCTTTCAGACAATGAGAAATGAAAAGTCTGTCTTAAAACCCATGTGAATGCATGTCCAAACCCAGGTGCACCTACATTTAAAAACACATTTCCAATAACCCAACTTTATGTTCAGATTTACAACCAACTTTTCAAAAGCCATTCTATATAGAGGGCCACAAACAGCAAAGTAACACAGCTTCTGTTCCCACTGGTGACATTCTAAGGGGCATGTTTACTAAAGTCCGCAAAATAGCACCCCGCAAAATAGCGCACGGCAACGCAGCACTGAAACGCGCAGAAACGCGTTTAAACGCCCCGCACATGTGCGTGTCACCCCCGCACAGGTACGCGGCTCACTAACGGGCCCCGTACAAGTGCGGCCCGCAAATTTCTGATAGAGGCGTGGAACGGCGAAAGGAGGGCGGAGGAAGGCTCCGGAGGGGCGGAGGGACGGGGTCAATGGGTGGAGAGTGGGAGGGGAGAGGCTCCCCGCACAGTATCGGGCCCGAATTTGCATGTAAAAACTACCGCGAGTGAAACACTCGCGGTAGTAGAAAGCATTTAAAGGGAAGAGAAACCATTTCCGTCAGCAATGTACAGGAAAACCGGGGAAACCAGCAAAACGTGAGCAGTGTGATACATGTGCACAGCACAAAAGTGCAAATACAAATAGAAAATGACCACAACAGAACTATTAAAAACAGTAATTCAGCTGGGGAACAGTTATAGTGATGGGCAAATACAGAAAACACACCCAGCAAAGCTCCAGAAAAAAGAAATGAACTTTTGAAGGGTTTACGGAGCCGAGTCTCTTCCAAAAAACATTTCCTTTGTTTGGAGCTTTCCTGGGAGTGTTTGGTATGGTTGCCCATTAATATCACTGTTGCCCAGCGCGGTGATATCTTGTCCCCCATTTCCCGTAGCCATTTCCGGGGTTTATGTGCACGTCTGTCACCAGACAGGGTGCATATGCCCACAGTAAAATTGCATAGAGCAGGGTTTGTGACTCCATTCTGCTAAGCTTACTACCTCCAGGGGCTGCACTGTTTCTGTGGCCATAGTGTGGTGCAGCGGACAGAGTCAGTACCTCTAGAACCAGAGGGTCAGAGGTTCAAAGCCCAGCTGGGGTACATGCCAGCCCAATCCCTATATTTTACCCACCACTGAACACAGATAGCGCAGACACCCCTGTATTGCAGGGAACATAAGCATGGGGAGAGCACCCATATTTTACCCAACAACGCGCACACACACCACAACAATGGGCATTACCTACAGCCAAGTCACCCAAATGCAGTCCCGTACTGCCACATTGCAATCAGGTCATCTGCTTTTTCTGAGAGAAGCTCATGCCAGCATGTTGGCGGACGAGGACATGTGGTGCAGGGGGCAGTGGCTGCTAGCCACAGAAGACAGAGGCCCAGTCATGTGCAGGCTGGCACAGTCCACTGCAACACAGGCCCTACCGGATCCACAGTCATGGACATTCCAGGGAAATCACCCAATCTGTGGATACACGGTGGTGCAGTGCCCACAGACACTGTATACAAGAGCAGAGGGTCACAGGTTCAAAGCCCAACTGGGGCAACCACTAATCTTTTTCCCCCAATTAAACAGTGATAGTAAGGGCACACCTTTCCTGGGGAGGACATATGCAATGGCAATACGTCTATCTGTACCCCACTGAGCACACACACCATGAACAGGGCCAGTACCCAGAGCAGAATCACACAATGCAGTCCTGGTGGGGCACACACCAGTCAGGTCCCATGATGGCACTCATACAAATGCCTGTGCTGTATATCTATGCACCACACCCATGGTATGTAGATGTAGCTCATGCATATCCATGAGGGACAGCAGGAAAACCAGAACAGTGTGATGCAAACCTGGACTGGAGTTGGGAATCTGTGCCGTAAAGCAGCAGCCATCAGGGGCAGACACACCCACACCCACACCCACAGGCCTCATTGACCAATGTCTCCTGGAGAGGCAAACCATTGAACCCTGCATGTCCTACCAATGTCACCCTACACCTGAGGTATATGATACACAGCTCTGAGATGTTTGCTAGTTCCACACATACTGCTAGTTGACCCCATCCGAACAATCTGTTAGGTGTTTGCGGTGCGTGCTCCAGGCCTGGCCTCTGATGCTGTTTACCACCCTGGGGAGTGGCCACCAGCTGTACTGCCTACCATATCCATGCCTTGCCGTGCTCAGGAGCGGTCTTGGTGGGCAAGGCTGATTACCTTCTCAATAGTAGCACCATGATGGCATAGGTGTGGAAGTGTGTGCTTGTCTATACCGTGGGTGTTGGCAGCAAGCCCCTTCCACAGCCCACACTGCCAATGTGCATAATGAGGTGCACGGTACCATGGGTATAGCCAGGACAGGGTGGCCTGGGCAGGATGCATCTGCACCGGGCATAGGGCACTGGCAGGGACACTGTAGTGTCCGGCCACCACCTACACAGACAGGGTGGCCAAAGCATGTCCTTCTGGGAGATCACGCTCACCCTGACTGTGCAGTGACCACAGCATGGCTAGGCACCCCCATAGTGCTGTACAGTCTTTCTCTCATGTGATACATATGGGTATCTATTTGGGGCCCAGTCACTGAGTTATCTGCTTGCTGTGTATGCTGGCAGCCCAGTTCTGTGTGCATGTGTCTCCACTGGGAACATGCACTATGGACTAACCAGCAGACTGTTTGTAGATGGTATGTGGTTTGCTGGAATGGCTTGCAGGGTGCAGTTGGCTTGCTGCAGGGGAATACCTGGTGGTGGGGTGCAACCTACCATACCTGGTCATATGTTTGTCTGTTATTGTGTTATGGCTGTGTGTGGGGGGTGTTCCTCAGCAGGACTGGGGTTGATGTTGCCCTCTACTGCCACCTTTGCAGGGAGGTAGAGTGTGGATCTCTTGATGGGGGACCATGTTTGTCTCTGGGGGCAGCCCGGGGGGGGGGCGCGCTACGGCTGTGCCTGACTGGGATATCCATGGTGTTTGTGCGGAAACTAGCTATCTTACACATTGACACTGCTTTGGAACTCCCGCTTGGCCTCCATCAGCCATGGAAAGTGTTGTAGACCTGGTCCTGGGCGCCTCATTGTACACTCAGGGTGAGGCCAGAACCCGCACGATGTAACGTTGTGTAGCTACTTTGTGCCAGTAAAACACCCGGTCAGTGCCCCCTACCAGGCCGAGTTGCTGTGTGGGTGCACCCGGTAACGTCCCCCAACAGGGCCGAGGTGCTGTGGGGGTGCATTTCCCATCTTGTGTCCATCTGTGGACAGCTAATTTGCATGTGCAGTGCATCATGGGTACGTGTGGCCTAACCCTATCCTGTTTACCCTGGCATACTATCTGTGAGATGACGTGCAGGCTATCTGCAGCCAGCCAGGGGCTTCCATACAGCTATGGTTAGGTCACTGCCTGTGCAGCCAGAGGTGATGAGTTCAAACCCACATTGGGGTTCTGTGAGACAGGTGTTCAAAGCATATTGTTTTAGTTTACTGTACATATGTTGATGTCAGCAATAGCACCCTCAGTGTACTGTACCCATAAGGTGCCTCTGAGGGTGCTTTATGGGGCGCCCTATAGGGCACTGTATGGTTGCCATCCATATAGGGTGCACCATACATTATCCTGTGTCGCAACAGACATGCTGCCCTATAGGGGACATTCTAGGGTGCCTTGGCAGACGGTGCACTGTAACATGTGCCTTATGGGCGGCCCTATATTAATATGCTGTGAGAGTGCGTTTGCTAGTAGTTATCATAAAACTAAAATTATAGAGCCTCCTACAGCTCTCCCCAACATAAAACATACTGCCTCAGCTAGCCTTTTTCTCTGGGCTTTGTGAGGGATTGAACACATGGCCCCTGCACCATTGCTCAGTGTCTTCACCATTGTGCTGTGGCTCTGTTCCTGTGTTTGAGCAGCAGCGCGCAGCCTTGTAGCCATTGGCGCGCCGTCTTGTGGTGCACAAAATTACAATTAACAGCGCGCCGCCTTCTGGCGCGTAACATTAACAGCGCCCAACATGGGCATGCCCCTTAAAATACTGCCTCAGCCAGCTGTCTTCAATGGGCACTGGGGGGAATTGAACCCATTGTGCCTGCATGGGTGGTCAGTGTCTTAACCATTGTCCTATGGCTCCATTCCTGCTATTTGCACATCAGCGCGCCACTTATCCCTCCCACTATTGGGCTGCCCCCTCACACATCAGCGCGCCGCCTTCTGCCCACCGGCTCGCCGCCTTCTGTTGACCAATTTTATCTGTGCGCCGCCCTCTGCCGCCCAACCTTAACAGCACGCCGCCCTCTGCCGCCCACAATAAACAGTGCGCCGTCTCATGCCGTTTAAAAAAATAGGTGCGCCGCCTTCTGCCGCCCATAATCAATATGCCTCCTACACCACTTTTGCCCATAAAATTTGATGCCTCAGCTGGTCTTTTTTGTTGGGTGCAATGGGGGTTTGAACCCCTGAACCCTGCACCATAGGTCAATGTCTTCACTGTTGTACTACGGCTTTGTTGTTTGGTTGTGCAGCAGCGCCCCACTTAGCCTTCTCACGCGCTAATGTGGGACCCGCACATTAGCGCGACTCACAAACCTACGGTCCGTTTTTATCCTTTTTCTGCCTGGCCCGCCCACTCCTTATATGGCACCAGCACACTAACGGGGACCCGCACAGCAACGGACTTTAGTAAACATGCCTGTAAGTATATTTGGCATCTGGAATGGACATCTCTCCACTCATGCCTCTCCATGCCGGGCCCATACGGTGGAGGCGTGCGTGGTGAACATACCTTTACTTCTTTGCTGGCTTGCTGTATTGCCTCCACTCCAGGTCCGGCAGCTATTGCCTTCCAGGCACAAATCTTGCAATACAACTGTTATTATGAAACTTCAGCGGGGAAGGAACAGCCACTGGGACTGGAGCAGAGGCAGCGCGGTAAGTCAGCAAAGAAGTTTAGGTACATTTGCTGTACATGTCTCAGCCGTGTGGGCCTGAAATTTCAGTACCCCCTCATTGCTGGCTCCTGGGGCAGACCCCTTCTACCTCCCTACCATAGGTATGCCACTGGTTCCCACTCCCGATGCGCGGCATCTGTGAGGCGTTCGGGAGGACTCTGTTTTCAAGAAGGATTTTCAGTTTTAAACATTTTGGAGACGCGGGCAGCATAGGTTTTTACACAGATTTGGTGGTTAGAAATGATCTCTTGACGAAACTGTGGCAGTGAAACGCCTCAGTGGTGCCCAGGGAGAGCGTTGAGATCTTCACTAAACTATAGAAGAAGCCCTCAGTTGGAAGGCAGCTAAGTAGCATTTAATGAGTTGTGATCTATCATTATGCTGTCATAAGAGATTGCTGGAGAGAACTAAGCACCTAGCTACTTTCACTAGGGGCACATTTTGAAAAATACAATGGCAATAGTTTAGAACATTAAAGGTCATTGATGCTATAAGGCGCCATAAGACAAGACGAAAGTCTGCATTCAGCGCCGGTTTAAGTCTGAGACCTTTTTTTGTCCACTGTTAAGTTTGTGTGATCACAATAAGAATTGTGTTATATCATGGTTCCACAAGTTTTACAAGTTGTTTGAGGTAAGCGCCATATTAGGCACCCTTGGACAAGTCACCGCAGAAGGCACCCTGGGCTATGGAACCATAAGTTAAGGTGGCCTAACAAGGTTATGGTGTCCTAGGTTAGTGTGCCCTAGGGACTGCAAGGTGCCTCAGGATGACATGCATGACCTGTGCGGAACAGAGACAGATGTAGCCCTAACACTAGATAGAGCACTCAGGAAAGGCAATGAACAGGTGAGTGAAGGAGGGAGAAGTGGGAGCCGCTGGACCTGCCATATCTGCGGGCATCCCATGTGCCTGCCAGTACTGATGACAAACATGGTGGGGCAGCTCTACCACAGCACAGGGTGTTGGCAATTTAAAGTACCGGAAAAACAGTTGGTGGCAGACGATGGGAATACGTGTCCCCCATTGGAGGCAGAGGTGGCAGGATAGTTACAATTATGGGTGGACAGAGGAGTGGTGGTGCCATGCAGATCAGGTACAAGTGAGGCAAGCATGATGAGGCGCAATGCAGGAAAGGGTAGCAGTGCAGGACATGGGCTGGCAGCCTGCACAGGCAGACAGGACTCTACACAGCTGATAGATGGACCGAGGGAATGTTGGCAATTGTGGCAAGGGTATTATCCCCTCAGATCTTTCCTGGATGGTCTGGGCCCAGCCTTTGTTGCCTGCGCCAAATCTTGTACCGCTGAACGACGAAGCGACAACTCCATGCAACAAGAGCTCCCTGGAACACAGGTTGAGCACGCCAGCTCCTGTTACCAGCCTCAATACACCCGACCAGGCGCGGCACTACGGCGCACAACAACCTCCAGACAAAGAAGCACACTCCAGAAAACCACCGTGGCAAGCAGTTCAACAGGACAAACACCGCTAAACCGGAAGATCCAAGACTCCAAAAAATCTACAGAAAAGAGACCACGCCGCTTCAAAAGCCCAGGTACTCTGGTACACCATGCCGCCCTTCCTAACCCCCATCTACTTTCTCACTCCTATCCTAACACTATACCCCCACCCAAGCACACTTAGCAATCCTCTCTACGCAGACACACTACCCTGCACAACCTCCTCTGCACAGACGCCATACCCTCACCCAACCGCACCCATTGACCTCCCATACACAGGCACCACAGCACCTCAACCCACAAACATCTGCGGCACCACACACAACCACACACACACACACACCACACTGCACCCCATACCACCAATCACACCAGCCACCTGCACCTCTCCATCTCACTCATAAACGCACGCTCCGCCAGGAACAAATACCACATGCTCCAAGACCTGATCATATCTGAGAAGATTGACATCCTATGTATAACAGAAACCTGGCTGACAGAAACCGACACGGTAATAATGAACCAACTGACACCAACCGGATACAGCTTTCATCACTGTTCCCGAACACACGCAAAAGGCGGAGGCGTAGCCATCATTGCAAAGGACAACCTCCACCTACGGACCCACGCCTCTGAAACCTCCGAAGAAGCAGACATCCTCACCCTCACTAACAAACACCTCACGATATGCCTGGTCTACAGAACACCCGCTGCAAACTCTCCGACCTACCAAGGATACTACACCTCATCTCTGAGAGCGTTGACCCATCAAAAGAACCAATTATATTGGGAGACTTCAATCTCCCATCCCTCCAAGACACACAAACAGAAACATTCCTTAACGCCATGACAGCAATGGACCTGACACAGATCATAAATGAACCAACGCACGAAAAAGGAAACACACTGGACCTCATATTTCTGAACTCCCATACATCCTCCTCATGCAGCAGTCCAACAATCTCACCAGTACCATGGTCAGACCACTACATCATCCACCTCTCCCACGCATATCAACCAAACACAAACAGAGGAAACACTCAACACACACGGAGATTCAAAGCATTCAACAAAGAAGACTTCCTGACACTAACCCTACCTAACCTACTTACGAATTCCAACAACCTTGATGACCTCATAAACAACTGGAACACCACAATCTCCTCAGCATCCAGTGCAACTCTAAACAAAACCAGCAACAAACCCATCTCCTCAAAGGCCCGCTGGTTCACCCCTGACCTCCGGAAACTAAAAACAAAACTTAGAAGAGCAGAAAGAAAATGGAGGAAAACCAAAAATGAAATGGACAAAAAGCAATACCTCTATGAACTCACTACCTACCACTCGGAGACCGACAATGCGAAGAGAAACTACCACACCAAAATCATCACGACAGCTGTAAACAAACCTCGAGAACTCTTCCAAATTGCCAAAAAACTGACAAAGGCACCGACCACTTCCGATCAACTCCCAGATATCCCCTCGGATCTCTTGGCCCGACAATACAAACAATTTCAGCAACCTCAACAACCTCACCTCTGCGCTACAACCACAAAGACATATCCCTGCACCACCATAAACGCAGACTGGAATACATTCAATGAAACCTCAAAAGAAGAGATATCTTCCACCATCTCCTGTCTGAACACCACTACCTCCCTGCTAGACCCCTGCCCTATGGAATGGATAAAGAAAACCAAGGAAGACCTGAGTGCCCCATTAACCCACATCATAAATGAATCCTTTAAACAAGGATACATACCAGATGCCCTCAAAACATCAATCATTCGACCAACCATAAAGAAGAACAACCTGGACCCCCTGGACCCCACCTCCTACAGACCAGTTGCAAGCCTCCCCCTCGCCACCAAGATAATAGAAAAGATAGTCCAACGCCAGCTTCAAGATCATCTCGACACCAACGACATACTTGACCCGCAGCAACACGGTTTCCAGCCACTACATGGAGTCGAGACCCTCATGACCATTCTAATGAACACTCTCATCATTGGAACCCAAGAGAAACAATCAGGATACATCCTGATCTTCCTAGATATATCAGCGGCCTTTGACACAATCTCCCACGAAATCCTCATACACAGACTACAATCAATTGGAATCAAAGACACTGTACTCCAATGGTTCAGATCCTATTTAACCAACAGACAGCAACGGATCCGCACCTTCTCCACAACCTCGCCCCCCTACCAACAACTTCAAGGAGTACCCCAAGGATCCACCCTATCAGCCATATTGTTCAATATATATCTCCGTCCGCTATGCTCAATCATACGCACCCACAACATCAACTTCCACATATACGCAGACGACATAATGCTCTACGCACCAATTACAACCACCAACCCAAAAAACGACCAGCTATCAGCCTGCTTCACCGACATGGCCAACTGGCTACAGGAGAACAATCTATCCATCAACATAAAGAAAACCGAAGCCCTTATAGTGACAAAAGAACCCGACTTCAAACCACCTACCCACCTCAACATGGGAACCACACAAATCCAAATCCAGCCCCAAATAAGATATCTAGGCGTCATCATTGACCAAGCTCTCACCTTTAAACAACAAATCAACAAAACCGCTGGGACGATATTCCACAAAGCTAAAACTGTTCAACGCCTCCGACCCCTCCTAGAACCTCATGACTTCAGGACAGTAATGCAAGCTGTGACACTCCCTCATCTGGATTTCTGCAACATAATCTACCATGGACTTCCTGCCTCACACACCAACCCCTTCCGAACTGCCTTAAATACTACAGCAAGGATTATTCAGAATGCAAAAAAACGGGATCACATCACCCCAATCCTAAGAGACCTCCACTTCCTTACAATACAAGCAAGAATCAAGTACAAAGCTATCGTACTCATCCACAAGACTATCCACCAAACACGGAAAACTTCACTCCACCCCCTACTGCCTCGCCCATCCCACAACAGATCAACCAGACATTCCTCCAATAACTCCATCGCCGTCCCCCACAAAAGAACCAAATCCACACAACAGACCTGCAACAGAGCCTTCGAACTTTATGCTCCATCCCTCTGGAACTCTCTACCGAACCACATCAGGAACAACGCTGACATCACATCATTTAAAAAACAGCTGAAGACAATCCTATTCCGTGAACATCTCTGAACAGAAATACCACCCTATCCGCATGATCTAATACTTAGATTCAGCAGAAGTATACATGTCTATGTCTACCCAAATCATTAATTGTTGCCCCTTGGTGATGGTCCCACCCTGAAAAATTGCCCCCCCCCCTTATGTTATATGTTGCATCACTTTGACCCGGTGAAAAGCGGTATATAAATGCAGTTAGTTAAATAAATAAATAAATAAATTATGGGCTGGAAGCGCAGATCTGCAAAAATATGACCTCTACAGGCATGCACACTATTTGAGTAGGACAGGCATGAGAGGAGGGAACAATGAGGAACTGAACCAATGAACACTGCCAAGAATGGCAATGTATTAACCAGTAGGCTATACCTCCATGGTGTATTTTCGTCAGTTCAACAAAGAAAGTTTTTTAGAATCTATTTCTCCAAAATTAGACAGTACGTCAAATAATCTTAACGAATTTGTTTCTACCTGGAACTCTATTATTGAATCAGAAGCTAAATATTCAACCTCTAATAAAAGAAAATCTAGATCTAGCTTGTCCGAGAAAATGGTACACCTCTGAACTTGCTACTCTAAAGAAAAACCTTCGAAAATTAGAGACTAAATGGAGAGAGAAAAAAACATCTGAACTCAGGGTTCAATATTTCTCAAGCCTTAAAACATACAAGGAAGCCATTAACAACACAAAAAGGCTATTCTACACCAAAAACATTATCTAAGTCCATCAATAGACCTAGGGAACTTTTTGAGATTATTAAATCTCTAACTAAGGTTCCCGATAACACCCCTAATAAAACACCAATAGATCCACAACTCCTTGCAAACCATTTTGCCAATAAGCTCAAACTAAGCGCCCGTCCAAGCATTATCCTAACCTCTCCCACACCAAATTCCATCACTGAGTGGAGCTCATTCCATACAATCTCCAACAAACAACTGCTTGAGATTATATCAAACCTCAATACTACCACTTCACTACTTGACCCATGCCCGGTATCTTGGGTTAAAGCAACAAAATCCGAACTAGCTCCATACATCTTGAAACTGGTAAATCAATCCCTACTTCAAGGTTACATGCCAGATGATCTGAAATACTCGGCGATTCGCCCTTTACTAAAAAATAAAACCCTTAACAGTTCAGACCCATCCTCATACCGCCCCATTGCCAGCATACCTTTTTTAGCCAAAATCATTGAAAAGGTAGCCCAGATACAACTCCAAAACCATATTGATACCAACTTCCCTTTGGATGAGTACCAGTATGGTTTCCGCTCTTATCACGGAGTAGAAACCTTACTCATATCCCTTCTTGATTCACTTATCCGAGGTATTGATAACACAAAGCAGACCTTCTTACTCATATTCCTCGACATTTCCTCAGCTTTTGACAGTGTTGACCATAATACCCTCTTATCTAGGCTATCACAACTAGGTTTGAAAGATACCACTTTGAACTGGTTTAAGTCCTACATTTCTAATCGCTTCCAATATGTCCATTTAGACCATTCCCCCTCACTACCATTCCCACAAGAACGTGGTATCCCACAAGGATCCTCACTCTCTGCATTACTTTTTAACCTCTATATACAACCTATTTGTGCAATCTTCCAACGTCACAATCTAAGATATTTTATCTATGCGGACGACATCATGCTGTTCGCTCCTTTAGACATAACTAACTTTAATTTTCTCAATATCGCCTCCTGCCTCTCTGAAGCTGAAAAATGGCTCCACTCTATCCATATGGATATTAATTACAAAAAGACTGAAGCACTCTTCGTAACAAGAAATACCACCTTCACCCCCCCAACTTCCATCAACATTCTGAACATTACTCTACCAGTCAAATCTGAAATTAAATACCTTGGAGTGACACTAGACAAAACCCTAAGCATGACTAACCACATAAAGCAGACTGCCAAAACTATATTTTTCAAACTGAGAACCATACAGCAACTCCGACCCCTCATTGACATCAGCGATTTCAGAACAGTTGTCCAGGCTCTCATTATGCCACACTTAGACTTCTGCAATGGCATCCTCCAAGGAACATCCAAAAAGAATTTACACATCCTTCAAAGAGCTCAGAATGTCACTGCTCGAATCATTGTTAAAGCTAAAATATTCGATCATATTTCTCCTATCCTATACGCTCTTCACTGGCTACCCATTTATAATAGGATCCAATATAAAACACTTGTCACAACTTTTAAACTCATTAATGACCTAGCCCCATCACAGTTGGCAACTCTACTTCAAACCCCACAAGAAAACAGAACTAGAAGAAAAACTAACCTCAACATGCTACTAATTCCCATTGCCGTGACAAAATCAAAACAAATAACCTCCAACACTGCCTTTTCATTTTATGCTCCCAGCCAATGGAATAAACTGCCCCTAAACCTAAGAGAGATTAAGGATCTCACATCTTTCAGGAAGGAACTAAAAACCTACCTCTTTACTCAACACTATAGCAACCTACAACCTGAAATCAAATTTACTACACAAGAACATACAACTAACCAAACACAAGTTTACCCCACCTAAATCCAGACTTCATTTGAATATCCCCTCAAGTCAGCATCCTCCCAATATTGTACTTATGACTGTAAATAACTCTTGCTAACCATGTAAATAACTTGCCATTTTTGGTTCCTTGTAACATAGTTATGTTCCTTTTATTAATAGCTTATACACTGTTTTCCATGTATCATAGTTCTTATGTAATACTTAATGTTTAATGTAATGCAATATTGCACTGTTCTGCTGTATTGTTGTTTTAAGTTCCTTGTAAACCGCCCTTGATCTCTGGAAGGGGCGGTATAGAAAAGCACATAAATAAATAAAATAAATAAATAAATATGTCACAGCAATGTCTGGGTACAGAAGGCCTGCAGGTCACCGCACAAATTGTCTGCTCTGAGTGCCAGGATAGGGTAACCCCACCATATCCATGATGCAATGCACATGCTGAATAGCAGTCTACAGCTGATCAGGAAATGGGGTCTGCACCTCTCCGGTACCTCAGCTGGGAAAGATGAACTGACAGTGTGCGATACTGGCACAGAGTAGCTACAGACCATGCCATTGTGCAGGTTCTGTGGTCACCCTGAGGGATAGGATTGGTGCCCAGCACTAGGTCCGCAGTACATGGGGTGCTAGAGATAGGTCCTGCTGTACATCCCCATCACTACCAGTGTGTGACAGGTGTTCCATGCAGTGCAGCCGAAGGTAATTTGGTGTCCATCTGTATCCTGCAGTCACATGTTACCCTGTGGGACCAGACATCAGCCAGATTAGTGTGTACCCCATGTGAGGGTCTGACTGACATGGGCAGCTGTTATCAGGGCAGAGGGGTTCCTAGAATTGCATGAGGTGTGTGTAGCAGTGGCTGTATAGGTCACAGTGGTATACACTACGTACCCCAAAGGGCCCACATCACACTTTTGTAGATAAAGAGCAGTGCCCTGCCCCAGAGAAGCAATCTCCATTCTGTTTGTACGAGACAGCCCTCCAGGGTTGGTGGGCCAGAGCCATACCTATGCCTGGGACAGTGGCAGACCAGCAGCAATGCTGGGGTTAGGTCTAGAAACCCCAAGTGCCTCCCACCACTGTCTGCCAGTCACCAGAAGACAGCACAGTCAGACTGTACTTTAAAAGCGCTCCAACCATACACAGTCTAACTACAGACTGTCCACCAGGAACAATGTGCAGCAAGCAGGCATCTCAGTGATGGTGACCACAGCACAGAGCAACACAAACATACCACTAGAGACAAATAATGTAGAGCGCTATGTGGGAACCTAGACCTGCCATGGTCACTGCTCGTTCAGAGTGAGTGTCCTCCCAGAATGCCATGCTGTGGCCACCCTGTCCATGCAGGTGGTGGTCAGGCACTACCGTGTCCTAGCCATTGCCCCACACCCTGTGAAGATGCATCCTGGCCAATCTGCCCTGTCCGGGCCATACCCAGAATACCTTGCTCCTCATTATGCATCTAATCAGGCTAACGCTGGTAACAGTGGGACATTTTGGGCCCAGTGAAGTGTGGGCAGCCACAGAACAATGGATAGACATACAAACATGCTCACTCCTTTTGCAGCATTATACAAAGATAGGGGTGGTTGGCAGCCCTGCCCGCCACACTAGTCCTGATCACAGTGCCGACATTGCTAAACTGTGCAGGGGGTAGTAGTAGTGCTCTGGTGATAACATCATACCAATGCTGGGGCCAGCAGCCTGCCGCTCCATGCATCATTGGATCGTGGAGCCTGTGTGAGTGGGTGTTTGCACCCCTGTTCACTGCTGCTTTGGGCTTTGCACATGTTGCTGTTGTATCTGTATTGTATTGTAGGGTAAAATATAGGGACGCGTTATGTAACGTTACCGCAGTTTGGTAAACATACCCCATAGATTCCACTTTGCTTATGCTAGGCTAAGCAGTGGATTTCTCTGGTCCTCTTTAATAATGGCTTTGGACCTTTCCTCCAGGAACTTGTCCAAACCTTTTTTACACTAAAAGCTTTTGCTACATTCTCTGGTAATAAATGCCAGAGTTTGATTACATGTTGAATGAAAAAAACATTTCTTCCTATTAGTCTTAAATGGGCTATATTGTAGCTTTATTGTGTGTCCCCTAGTATTTCTACTTTTTGAAGGAATAAACAACAGATATATATCTACCTGTTCCACTCCATTCATTTTTTTATAGACTCTATAAGATCTCCCCTCAACTGTCTCTTTTCCAAATTGAAGAGCCCTAACCTTTTAAGCCTTTCCTCATAGGGTTATCCTTCCATCTCTTTTACCATTTTGGTGGCTCTTCTCTGTACCTTTTCTCATTCTGCTGTATCATTTTTAAGATATGGTGACCAGAATTACACACAATATTCAAGGTGAAGTCGCACCATGGAGCAATACAGAGGCATTACAACAATATCCTTGGTTTCATTTTCCATCCCTTTTTTTATGATTCCTAGTATTTTTTTTTTTTTTCTTGGCTACTGCTGCATACTGATCAGAGGGTTTCAACGTATTATCCGCGATATCGCCTATATCTTTTTCCTAGGTGGTGATTCCTAATGTGGAACCTTGCATCATGTAAACATCCAGAGAGTGTAGAGAAGAAAGCACTTCATCATCCCCAGTAATAAGCATAAGGCCAACAATAGAAGCCTTTTCCTAGTCCCCTAATCTAACCATTAGGCTTCCTAGCCAATCAGTGACCCACTAAAGCACATTCAACCAGTTTAGGCCCATTAGGAGCACCAAACCCACGTCCACAGAGGTCTGAGCATGTGAAATAGGTATTTCCATATGTATCCAGCTGAAACACATAAAAAATAGGGAAATTTGGGAAACCTGCAAGTTAAAAAAGCTGTGTCCAATGAGCTGATGCATGCATGAATAAACGACAGCATTTCCATGTGAAAATATTGATTTCATAAGTGTTTAGGTGCTTATGTTCTTATGACTTCCAAAAAGCATATACTACTTAAAAGCAAATATTGCCTCAAGACAACTAGAGTTGCTAGTACATGAGGTCAGGGCTGGATTAACACTGTATTGGGCCCTAGGTAAACATGTATTTGTGGGTTCCTATCGTGAACCCCATTTATTTCTCTTCTACCTCCCCCTTCTATCTTCCTCCTTCCATAAAGTCTCATTTACGATTTCCATGCCTTCACTCCTAGCCAGGATATTTATTCATGGCTTTCCTCCCGTATTTCACTTCTCTAGATGTAGCATAGGCAAAACCTTAGGGTCTGGTACTAGTTATGGCAGCAGAAGCAGGTTGTGAGTGAGCATGTAGACAAAAGGAAGTGGGAATGTGGAACTAGAGAACAGGACAGATGGATCAGGGGCAGGAACAAGAGGAGAAACGGGGATAGATAGGGAATAAAGTAACTGTTCTCTGCTCTTCTCAAGCTCACCCCATCCCTCTTCTTCTCTGCAGCCTGCCCGGAAGGGAGGAACTGGAGAAGAACTACCCTGCTGCTCTGGAGTCTGATAAGAAATGGAGGAACTGCATTCCAGGCCATTCTCCCAGAAATTAAGTCCTCATAGGGACTATGCAAGCACATGCTTCAGAAAGAGCGACCTGGTGGTTAAAGCAGTGGGCTAAGAACTAGGGACTTTGGGAAAATCATCACCCTTGGTACAGTACAAACCAGAGATTCCAAAGGTGCACTGCTCCAAACCAGAAAATAAAAGTTAGTGATATAAGTGTCTAAAGACTTTTCAAAGAGAAGAAACAATAGAAAGTGACATTTATCTGGTGCCTCTGAAAGGATAAAGACAGAATGAAGGCAGTATTAGGACCATTTTCAAAGGATTTGTAAAGGTAAATAGTTTTCTAGGTAAATTTCTTACACTTACTGTATACAAGGCTAAATTAGTAGCAGTGGACTTCTCCAGTCCACCTTTTCAAAGTGAAGCTCTATTTATATGACACTACCCCACCAGAGAAAGACACATACGTGCACACACGCGCGCGCGCACGCACACACACACACACACACACACTTTTGATATTTTCCTGCTGCCTGCTCTCTATGTATTCATTCAGTGAGTGTCCACTGTTCCCCATCATCATCAGCTCTGCCCTTCATCTGTCTTTGGGTATATTTACTAAACCCTCTTAACGTGCACGCCGCGTTAGTCTGCAGGATGCCATAAAAGGATTGGGCGGTCCGGTCAAAAATTAGCAAAACAGGATTCGCGCGCGCTGCGCTGCGCGCTCTTGTGCGCCGCACACATTAGCACATGAGGAACGCGTGCAGGAAGCATAAGCAGGCACGCTGATGTGCAAACAGAGGAGCAGGGCTGCAGTACAATGGTAAAGACACTGACAGATGGTGTAGGGGTCATGAGTTCAATCCCCCCACTGCACCCAATAAATAAGGCTGGTTGAGACAATAACATTTATGTGTAATATTGCATTATGAAGCTTTTTAATTTTATTTTAATTACTGCTGCTAGCAAATGCACTCTTAAAGCACTGTAACATAAGGTGCTGCATAAGGCACCCCATAAGGTACCCCAGAGGGCACATTTTAAAGTGCACTGTCCGCCACGGCACCCTACAATGTTGCTTAAAGGGTGGCCTATAGGGCGCCATATAGGGTGCCCTATGAGGCACAGCAAGGTCATAGCACTGTTTTTGATGGCAGCACTGTGCATTTAAACGCATGGAAATCTTAAGTAGGTGCGCTGACATGCAAAAAAAAAAGGAACAGCAGTGTAGCACAATGGTTAAGGCACTGAATAATGATACAGGGGTCATGAGTTTGATTCCCAGTGTGCTTAATATGCAAGGCTGGCTCAGGCACTAGCTTTGACATGTAAGTATTGTTTCCTGCAGCACTTTATTTGTATTTTATTAATTGCTGCCAGCAAACACACCCTCATGTGCCGTAACCTAAGGTGCCGCATAAGGCACCCTATAAGGCAATCCATAGGGCACATTATAAAGTGCACTATCCGCCATGGCACCCTATAATGTCCCCTATAGGGCACCCTATCAGTCACTCCATAGGATACTGTATAGTGCACCGTATATGGACGGTAACCATAAGGTGCCCTATAAAGCACACTCTGAGGCACCTTATGGGTACAGTACGCTGAGGGTGTTTTTGCTGGCAGCACTAATGTACATTAAAAATAGATAATGCTTTGGACAGCCCTATCAAATAACCCCACTGTGGGTTTGAACCCATGACCTCTGGCTCCACTTGCAGTGAAGTAACTAGTGGGCTACAGCTCTATAGCTGCTAGCAAACCCCTGGCTGGCTGCAGAAGGACTGCAAGTCACCACAAAAACAGTCTGCTGTGGTCACCAGGATAGGGTTAACCCACCCATACCCATGATGCACTGCACATGCAAATCAGCAGTCTACAGATGATCACAAGATGGGGTATGCACCCCCACAGCACCTCGGCCTGGTAGGGGGAACTGACCGTGTGTGGTACTGGCACAGAGTAGCTACACACCGTCACATTGTACAGGTACTGCACTCACCCTGAGGGTGAGGTAGGGTGCCCAGCACCAGGTCCCCAGCAGTGCTAATATGTGAGATAGGTAGCTTCTGCAGATGCACCTTGGATATATCTGTATGTCTCAGTCAGGTGTAGCCCCCATGGACCCCTAGGAGGATTATGTACCACCACCCTCCTCCAGGGCTAAGGGTGGTAAACAGGGTCTCCCACCAACAGATCCACATTCTACCTCCCTGCAATGGTGGCAGTAGAAGAGACCATCAACCCCAGTCCTGCTGGGGAACAGACACCCTACAGGGCAGTCAATGCAGCTCTATACACATGCATAATGCAAAAGCAGACAAACATTAGGCCTGGATATTCTAAGCTGCACCCCACCACTATCTGATATTCTCCTGCAGCAAGCCTTCAGCCGCTGCACCCTGCAAGGCGCTCCATCAAGACACATACCAGCTGCAGACAGTCTGCTAGCTAGTCTATAGTGCATGTTCCTGGTGGAAATGCGTGCACCCAGTACTGGGATGTCAGCATACACAACAAGCAGATAAATCAGTGACTGGGCCCCAAAAGGAAACCCATAAATATCACATGAGAGAAATACTATATAGCACTATGGGGGTGCCTAGCCATGCTGTGGTCACTGCACAGTCAGGGTGAGAGTGATCTCCCAGCAGGACATGCTGTGGCCACCCTGTCTGTGCAGGTGGTGGCCAGGCACTACAATGTCCCAGCCAGTGCCCTATGCAGATGCATCCTGGCCAGGCCACCCTGTCCGGGCTATACCCATGGTACCTTGCTCCTCATTAAGCACATTGGCAGGCCAATACTGGCAACAATTCTGGCAGTGTGGGCTGTGGAGGGTGTTTGCAGCCACCACACACTGTATAGACAGACACCCACTCCCACACCTATGCAAGCATTGTGCTACTATAGAGGAGTTTAGCAGCCCTGGCCACCACACCAGTCCTGGGCACAGTGCAGGCATGGATATGGTACGCAATACTGTTGGGGGTCACTCCCCAGGGTGGTAAACACTGTCAGAGACCAGACCTGAAGCACACTCCACAGAAATCAGAAAGGTTGCTATGATGGAGCTCAATCAGCAAACTGTGCTTAACGTAGGAATTGCTATCTGCCAGTAATCATAGCAAACTTTTGATAGCTCTGTACTGTATTCCAAGGTGTAGGGTGGCATTGCTAAGGTATGCAAGTGCTAGTATTGGGAGATGCAGGCAGGGCCCAATGTCCTGCCTCTCCAGGAGGCATTGGCTAATGGAGCCTGTGGGTGTGGGTGTGTCTGCCCCTGTTGGCTGCTGCTTTACCGCAGAGGTTCCCAACTCCAGTCCTGGTGTGCCAAACACTGTTCAGGTTTTCATGCTGTCCCTCATGAATATGCATGAGATACATCTGCATACCATGGGGGTGGTGCATAGATATGCAGCACAGGCATCTTTATTAGAGGCAGCATGGAACCTGAATGGTGTATGGCCCTCCAGGACTGCATTTGGGAGACTCTGCTCTAGGTAATGCGCCTGTTTATGGTGTCTTTGCTCTGTAGGGTAAACTGTAGGTGTTTTGGGCATGTTTACATCATCTGCAATAAAGGTTTTGTCTGTATTAGCACATTGTAGTAGTGGGTAAAATATGGGGATTGGGTTTGCAGGCACCATAGCTGGGACTTGAATCTGTGACCTTCTGCCTCCAAACACACTGGTTGTGTGCACTGCACCACCGTGTTGCCACAGTGACAGTGCATTCCCTGGTGATACCATTACTGTTTGTCCGGCAGGGCCTGTCTGTTGCAGTGCATGGCACCCACCTACACAGGGCTAGGCCATAGTCTGCTCTGGGCAGCTGCCACTGCCCCCTCCACCACCAGTACCGCTCCGCCACCATGCTGACATGGCCTTATATTGGAGATAGCATAAAACCTGAATGATTAGTGGCCCTCCAGGACTGCATTTGGGGGACTCTGCTCTAGGTAATGCGCATGTTTCTGGTGTCTGTGCTCGGTGGGGTAAAATATAGGCGTTTGAACCATGCATATGTTCTCTGCAATAAAGGTTTGTTCTTACTATCACGGTTTAGTAGTGGGTAAAATATGTGGACTGGATTTGCAGTAGCCCCAACTGGGACTTGAACTTGTGACCTTCTGCTCCTGAACACACTGGCTGTGTTCACTGCACCACACTGTGCTCACAGAGACAGTGCAGTCCCTGGAGATACCATGGTTGTTTGTCAGACAGAGCCTGTCTGTTGCAGTGCATGGCACCCACCTACACAGGGCTAGGCCATGGTCTGCTCTGGGCAGCTGCCACTGCCCCCCTCGACCACCAGTACCCCTCTGCCACCATGCTGACATGCCCTTCTGCTGGTGGTGCTGGTGGTGTGCAGTCTCAAGCCATCCAGTGTGCAGGTAGGCGGCTGCCTATGGTGCGTGTTCTGGGGTAGGGGTGCCTGCATAGGCGTCCACGCTTCCCCCCAATACCGCCTGCCAATGTTCTGTGCCCTTGGGGGTACCTGCTGGGTACTATCCCCTGTGACACTGTGATAAACACTCTCGTGCCCATGTTGGGCCTTCATCAGTTGCTGTCTGGCTGCTGTTCAGTTTCAGCATTCCTAAGTGCCACCTAGGCATCTGCCTAGTCCGCACTGTGCCCCCGCTGCACCACAGCATGTGCCGCCTGCAGCCCTCTATATCCCCTTTCCCAGCATCTGTCCAGTTGCCCCTTCCGACATGCCTGCCCTGCTGTTGTGGAACATGTGCATGCCATAGGTAACCTGTCCAATGGAGAGGGAAACCCTGATCAGTGCTATTTCACTGTAGGATCATTCACCTTGTATGGGGACGGAGCGTAGACCCTTCCAAAATTCATATTTATTTTTTGGGGGCTTTCTTGGGAGTGTTTTTTGATGTTTCCCATTACTATCACTATTGCCCAGCTTGATTATGATTTTTTTCTAATTTGTTAGGGTAATTTTCAATGTTTATTTGCACTTTTGTTCGGTGCACATGTATCACACTTATCACTTTTTGTAGGTTTCCCTGGTTTTGCTGTACATTGCTGACAGAAATGGTTTCTTTTCCCTTTAAATCAGCTCTAACGCGAGGTTTTCACTTGCGGTATTTTTGGCCTCGAATTTCACATCGTTAGTGTGCGGGGAGCCTCTCCCCTCCCACTCTCCACCCATTGACCCCTTCTCTCTCCCCTCCCACTCTCCACCCATTGACCCCTTCTCTCCGCCCCTGGGGAGCCTTCCTCCGCCCTCCGGGAGCCTTTCCATGCCTTCAGTGCTCGTTTGCGCCGCTGAGTGCGTGAGCGCGCACTAAAGCACATTTTTGCCCTGTAAAGCGTCATTAGCGGGAGGAGGGGAGGGGGAGGGGGCAGGGGGAGGGGAGGGTTTGGACCCATAGGCGGATTATGTATCACCACACAAACCACCCTCTGGGGCTCAGGGTGGGAAACAGGATCTTCCACCAATAGATCCACATTCTACCTCCCTGCAATGAACCATGAACCCCAGTCCTGCGGGGGAATTGACACCCTACAGGGCAGGCAATGCAGAGCTGTAGACATCCATAAAGCAATAGCAGACAGAAAGTAGGCCTGGAAATGCTCAGCTGTCCCCCACCACTATCTGACATTCTCCAGCAGTAAGCCTCCAGCTGCTGCACCCTGCAAGGTGTTCCAACAAGACACATACTAGCTGCAGACAGTCTGCTAGCTAGTCCATAGTGCATGGTCCTGGAGAAGATGCAGGTACCCAGAACTGGGATGTCAGCATACACACCAAGCAGAGAAGT
Organism: Ichthyophis bannanicus; assembly: GCA_033557465.1. Classification (NCBI taxonomy): domain Eukaryota; kingdom Metazoa; phylum Chordata; class Amphibia; order Gymnophiona; family Ichthyophiidae; genus Ichthyophis; species Ichthyophis bannanicus. The sequence continues at coordinate 1,076,513,626 of CM066033.1, read as the reverse complement.
CAACGATCAGGCCCCAAAAAAGAACCCATAAATATCACTACATAGCACTATGGGGGAACCTAGCCATGCCATGGTCACTGCTCAGTCAGGGTGAGAGTGACCTCCGAGCAGGACATGCTGTGGCCACCCTGTCCGTGCAGGTGGTGGCCAGGCACTACAATGTCCGAGCCATTGCCCTATGCTCTGTACAGATGAATCCAGGCCAGGCCACCCTATCCAGGCTATTCCCACAGTACCTTGCTCCTCATTATGCACCTTGGCAGGCCAATACTGGCAACAGTGCTAGCAGTGTGGGCTGAGGAAGGTGTTAGCAGCCACCACACACTGGACAGACAGACACACACTCCCCACACCTATGCCAGCATTGTGCAACTATAGAGATGTTTGGCAGCCCTGGCCACCACACCAGTCCTTGGCACAGTGCAGGCATGGCTATGGTATGCAATACTGTTGGGGTCACTCTGTCAGACACCAGACCTGAGGCACACTGCACAGACAACAGAAAGGTTGCTATGATGCAGCTCAATCTGCCAATTGTGCTTAATGTAGGAATTGCTATCTGCCAGTTATCATAGCAACCTTTTGATAGCTGGGTACAGTATTCCCAGGTTTAGGGTGGCAATGCTAAGGTATGCAAGTGCTAGTATTGGGAGATGCACGAAGGGCCCAACATCCTGCCTCTCCAGGAGGCTTTGGATAATGGAGCCTGTGGGTGAGGGTGTGTCTTCCCCTGTTGGCCGCTGCTCTAGGGCAGAGGTTCCCAACTCCAGTCCTGGAGGGCCACACACTGTTCGGGTTTTCATGCTGTCCCTAATGAATATGCATGAGATACATCTGCATACCATGGGGGTGGTGCATAAAAATGCAGCACAGCCATATTTATTAGAGGCAGCATGGAACCTGAATGGTGTTTGGCCCTCCAGGACAGCATTTGGGAGACTCTGCTCTAGGTAATGCACATGTTTATGGTGTCTGTGCTCTGTAGGGTAAAATGTAGGTGTTTTGGGCATGTTTACGTCATCTGAAATAAAGGTTCTGTCTGTATTAGCATGTTTCAGTAGTGGGTAAAGTATGGGGACTGGGTTGGCAGGAACCACAGCTGGGACTTGAACCTGTGACCTTCTGTGTTTGAATACACTCGCTGTGTGCACTGCACCACCTTGTTGCCACAGAGATGGTGCATTCCTTGGTGAAACCATGACTGTTCATCAGACAGGGCCTGTCTGTTGCAGTGCATGGCACCCACCTACACAGGGCTAGGCCATGTTCTGCTCTGGGCAGCTGCCACTGCCCCCTCCCCCACCAGTACCCCTCTGCCACCCTGCTGACATGCCCTTCTGCTGGTGGTGCTGGTGGAGCGCAGTCTCAGGCCATCCAGTGTGTGGGTAGGTGGCTGCCTATGGTGCGGGTTATGGGGTAGGGGTGCCTGCATAGCTATCCACTCTTCTCCCCAGCACCGCCTGCCAATGTTCTCTGCCCTTGCAGGTACCTGCTGGGTACTATCCCCTGTGACACTGTGGGAAGCACACTCATGCCCATGTTGGGCCCTCATCAGTTGCTGTCTGGCGGCACTACTGTTTCAGCATTCCTATGGACCACCTAGGCATCACCCTAGTCCGCACTGTGGCCCAGCTGCACCACAGCATGTGCCGCCTGCAGCCCTCTGTGTTCCCTTTTCAAGCATCTGTCCAGTTGACCGTTCCAACATGCCTGCCCTGCTGTTGTGGAACATGTGCACGTCATAGGAAACCTGCCCAATGGAGTGGGAAAACCCTGCTCAGCGCAGTTTCACTGTGGGCTCATTCAACTTTTATGGGGACAGAGCATAGACCCTTCCAAAATTCATATCTTTTTTTTGGAGCTTTCTCGGGGGGGGGTGGGGGGTGATGTTTCCCATTAATATCACTATTGCCCAGCTTGGTTATGTTTTCTTTCAATTTTGTTCAGGTCATTTTTACTGTTTATTTGCCCTTTTGTTCCTTGCACATGTATCACACTTATCACTTTTTGTAGGTTTCCCTGGTTCTGCTGTACATTGCTGACGGAGGATTTCACTGGCGTTTTCAGCCTCAAATTTCACAGCGTTAGTGTGCAGGGAGCCTCTCCCCTCCCACTCTCCGCCCATTGACCCTCTCTCTCTGCCCCTGGGGAGCCTTACTCCGCCCTCCGGGAGCCTTTCCCCGCCTTCAGCGCTCGTTTGCGCCGCTGCACGCGTTATCGCTCGCTAAGGTACCTCTGCAACCGATAAAGCGCCATTATTGCGTATTAAGGTACCTTATCACGCGATAACGTGTCAGAGCGCACATTAAGACGGTTTAGTAAACATACCCCCAAGGCAGTGCTCTAACCATTAGGCTACTCCTCCACTCCATCCCATGATTTCATAGCAGAAATGTCTATATGGACGATGCCATGAGTGTCACTCACAGCTTCGCTGGTATTCACTTGTAATAGATTCATCTGCTTGACTAATTCCATGAAATCAGATCTGCTTACAAGAGCATCAATTGCAATCCCTGTAGGTGCTTCTACTGTTGCTAATTCAATCATTATAGTTCATTTTACCTGAATATCTTTAAAGGGCCATCTAAATTTAGCCAATATTACTGAATAACTCAATAACTAGTCAGTGGCTGCAAATAATTTTAAGAACTGGTATGGAGCCAATAACAGTTCTATACTTCTTCTAGCTACTGTCAAACTCAAATCCAGACCTCTAGAATTTTTCAGAAGTGAAACATCTACTTCTCTTAATCTCAGTGTCATACTTTGCTTTCATCACCACTGTCTCTCTCTCACATTCTGATTCAGTTTAGAATTTTTGCTGCGGTGGCATCAACAGGCCCCAGCAACACGCAAACAGCATCACATAACCAGCTTCGGTTTCAAAAAATGCTTTTTCTGGTCCCTGACTATTTCATTTTTTCTTTTGCATGCATTTTTTCTCTATTTTTGCTGTATTTTATACATAGTTTTTCTTCACATTCCCTTTTGCCACTTTGGTTTGACAGTTTGAACATAAGAGTCCCTACCTCTTTCTTCCCAATCTAGATTTCCCCTTGCTTCTGAAATACTTTCCCTTTCTCCATACCATTTTCCTCCATTCTAGATCCTCCTTACCTCTCATCTACCTTCCCCTCTTTTCCCCTGATCACTGGTTCTCTTATCCTCTGGATACAATACTTACAGATCTGAAGCTGCAGGATTTATTTTGTGTTAGATTGTAATGACACACTAAAACCTCAATCTTTAAGTCACAATATTTTGGGTATGAACATTTACGTCTGCTGCTATTGTTTTTCTCATACTTACATTGCAGTCAAAGGGCTTCCTTTCAGAGCTTATATGGTGTAATAGATACAGGCAACAAGTAAAGTCCCCTTTTGCTAACACTTAGCTTGAGCTATTTGCCACACAGCTCATAGGAAGAAAATCGGCCATGAAGGAAATAGCTCAAGATGTATCTTAATAAAAGGGACCCTGAGTTCTTTTTAATCAAACCAGTGGTGCCAAATACAATTGGGGCTTCTCTAAATTTTCAATCCATATTTTCCTGCTCTATAATTGCATCTCTAGGAACTTGAGGATCTTCTTGGTATTGACATTTCTATTGACAAAACTGTTTTGGTGTTTTCTCATTTATTGCTATTCTGGTTTTCAAGCATCAACCTTTTATTGTTGGTTTGGAAATTTAGGGGCCCTTTCACTACGCACTGCTACATAGTTAATGTGTGCTATAGTAACTGGCCACAGAGATCTCAAATGCCACAGGAATGCCAGCTGCTGACTGCTAAAATGCACTGCTCAAAACCCACCTTTTCTGCCTTGCGTTTGATCCCCCTCCCTAGCCTATCCTTCCCCCCCTCCTTCCCTCCATGTCTCTCGTGAATGTCTGCTCCCCCTTCCCTCTCCGCCTTGATAGTATGCGTGTAATGCTCTTTCCTATTTTAAACTTCTACTCTGCTCCCAGCTTTCTTTTCTTTCTCTCCTCACTTTTCTCACATTTAATGGCGTTCTTTTCCTTTTTCTTTTCTGCAGCCAAGAGCTTGTTTTAATTAACTTGCTTGATTTTATCTATTGTAAACCGCTCAGACGCCTATGGTATTGAGCGATATAACAAGTTTAAATAAACATAAACATAAACTTGTTTGCTAATGTGGGAACTGGGTGAGTTAGAGGTGGATTGTGGGTGCGGAGAGCACCTTAGCCTGCGAGTGCTGTTCATGTGGCAATTCGTGTGAAAGCACCTAATGACACTTCTATGGGCATCGTCAGGTGTACCTGCATTTAGTGTGCTGCTTCGTACAGTACTCTGTCAGCTGCCCCCAAACAGCTAACGCAAAGGTTTTACACTTAACATGCATGGGTTAAGTGCAAAATCTTAGCAGGCTTTAATAAAGGGGCCTTTTAGTTTATTTATATTCATTTGACAGTCCACCTTTTCCTAGGGTAAAGATGCCAGGTGAATTATATAATGATCTTTTATGATTTGCATGGAGAATATTTGCTAATTTGAGGGTGGATCTGAGCTTGATTGAATCATTTGTCCCCCCCCCCCCCCAACCAAAAAGGCAGTCGGCTGCCCCTGTTTATGAAGGACACCACATATCTAAAGATGCATGTTAGGAACCTGCCAGAAAAAGGAAAGTCAAACATTCTTATTGAATTATAAAAGATGATAATGATTTTTATTTCATAACCGTAAGACTGATATTAGCAATACACTCTTTTCAAAATAACAACTCTATTTAATCAGACATCCCAGCCATGTTAAGATAGATATGTAAGATTTAATTCAATTATTTTCCCTAAATGTTCAGCTTTCAAATATATTTCTAATAAAGTCTGGTGTTATTTTTATGCTTAAATTGATTTGACTGCTTCTTATATCAAAATCTGAACTAGAAAATAATTTAACCACACATCCTCATTCTGAAATTAGCTGTATTGTCAGCAGATGACAGCTGTATCCTGATTTCAAGAATTTCACGTTGGAATAAAACAGCATTTTTGAAGTCATTGTGCTACTTCAAACAGAGCCATAATGGTCCCTTAGCAGACCATTTTCAGAAGACTGGTAAAAGTAAGATGAAAAGACACCATTTCTGAAGAGTTGCTTTTATGGGCTAGGTCAGAGTGCTCTTTCCATGTTGTTCATTCCCAGTCGAATTTCCTAATAGCCTATCTCCTCAACTAACAGATGCCCAACCTCATGTCAGAACCAGATCGAGCTACCACAGAGATTCTATCCAGCTCCTTTCTTATTGAGCCGTTTCCCTAGCAGATGGTGTAGTGCTGCAGGCACACTCCTTCCTGTTAATTACCAGCCTTAGCTACAGATGGAAATGTCAGTCAGCCTCACAGGTCCTGGTTCCTGCCATTGCCTCAGTCCATAGCCCTCTACCTAGGAAAGATGCTGCCAACACACACCATGTGTTTTGTGACTGCTGACTAGGCAGGCAACAAAAAACAACTTATATTATGAATATTCATGGTGGAATGTTTAGAGTTCTGTTCATCTGCAATGTTTATAGAGCTGCTTGAAGGGGATCGTACCTTCCTGAGAGTACTGCAGCCCTTGTTTTAGTTCGATGGGGATGTGTGAGCTACCAAAGAGTGCTGCTATAGGAGCAAACAAGGACTATTTGGAGGCTTTCAGAGGAGCATCCATTTTCTAACTCCTGTTCCTTCTCTACCTTCAGAGCTGTCTGATTATTGTTCCCCTACAATAAAAGCTGAAAAGTCACTAAGCTAAGCTGATTAGCTAATAGCTGTTGCTTTTCATTAAACCATGATTATCTCATTACCACATAAATTGGCAATATGAATTCCTTGATCTTTCCTCATTTTTAAATATACTAAACCCAGATAGCTGAATTTCAAATGCGTCTGTCTGAAATGCCAAATTGCAGTGTTCACTGACTATGAAACCTATTGACAGACAAAAGAGTTTCTCTTAATAGATATACAAAGAAAAGCTTGAGCTTTAGATTTATAAGCACCTCAGACATTTCATCGGACTTAATTTAACTGCATGAGTTTCTGAATCCTTCCGCCTGTTCACAGATGCTGAGATTTTAAAATATGTCAGTCTTACAGGTTTTCAATGGCACCCACTTTCACCAGAGAAAGGAACTTTGCAGTGGTACATTGACAAAGATGAGTCAAAATATTTAGTTTATCTATTTCCATTGCTTAATTTCCTAAAAATAGCTCGTTGATATACATAAGAAAGAATATTATTAAAAGTTTAATATAATAGAAAGAACAACCAAACATCCATGGTAATGCATTTCTAAAAACATGAAATTACGGTAAAGCTCTATATTCAATTTGTCTTCAACTGACAGTGTTTTAATTAACCCGTGGGTGCTTTAAATATAACTGTGCCAGCTACTGTTTAGTAAGATTAATGCTTGGGTTAAGGGAGAGAAAGAATAAAAACAGGTAGGAAGCACCTATGACCTTCCAGTTATGTTTAGCACTCAAAATATTTCATTGTGGAATTCACAATGGCATTTGTAGTTCTGCCAAAAATAATTAAGAGGTAACACAGCCCGTCTGAAAATTACTCTCTTCCGCCTGAGTAACATTATGCATGGGTTTCCAAAGCACACATGCTTTTAGTTGGATTGAAAAGATGGGTTCCCCAGTGACAGGGGGAGTTTAAATTGGGGGAGTAAGACAATATGCATACTTAGCATTTTCAAAAGCATTGTTTTTAGCCCTCCTGCACAAATAGGCCCTATATTACATGGGGTCTAAACTCTGGGACAACCTCTCTAAAGTATTTAGGTTGTTGGATGATTTTATAAAGTTCAAAAAGATGTGAAAGCTTTGTTATTTCAAATGGCTTCTGGCTGAGGGAGGATAATACTATGACTTTCATGCCGGATTTCATACTTAAATTTCTGATAGATTGTTCTGATAGATTGCCTTTCATCAAATTTCTGATAGATTGTTCTGATAGATTGCCTTTCATCAAAAAACACAAAGCTCCTATTGCTGAGTGTCCATCTATCTGTTTGTCCTTCTGCCTGACCATCCGTATGCCTTTCTTTGCACATCTACAATATAAACAAACAGTTGTGTATGGAGCTTAAACAAGTTGCAGTGCTCGCTTACAGTGTAATGCAACAGCATGTTTCCCTGCAGACATGGAGGCCCTCTGGATTCCTCTGCCCTGGGGATCCTCATCTCTAGTAGCAAGTGGGCCTGAATAGCTCTTCCTTTACCCCCAGCATAGAATTCTGAAGCCCAACCCGACTTACAGAAATGGATCCAGATGAAAATGTGTGTGTGTGTGGGGGGGGGGGGGGGGAGATCCCCTCTCACACGTGCTCAGTGGCTTCCCCTTCAAACATAAGTGTGACCCCTAGTGGCAATCTTGCAATAGTACCACTAGAAGTCAGAATGCCAAATATGGATGTGCACTCCCTTATTTGGTACCCCTAGCAGGATTACCATGAAACTACCAAGGGGGCCAAGTGGCACCACTTTTGAAAAGCAGCCATTGTGGCAGGAGTGATTTGGGATTGTTCTTCCCTCTATCACTCACCAAACTCATTGAAGTGAATTAGGGTCCTGGAGAAGGGTCAGGGCCAAACCTCAGGTTGGTTGCTTTAAGAGGTAGGCTTCAGATTTTTATGCCTCACATCAGGCAGGAGAACTCACGGCTCACTAGACACCTGGGATTGGAGGCTTCTGGGAAAAATGGGGTCCAAGAAAACATGCCATTGTGTCACACTAAGGGGTATGTTTACTAAATCGTCTTAATGTTACCAGCACTAGTTGCAGCATTAATGTGAAGAATGCCATATAAGGTAGTGGGCATTCCGGTGGCAAGGTAGCAAAAATCTGTATCGCGCGATAGTGGGCGCTGTGGCATGTTAACACGTGTTAACCCTAAGTTCATGTTAGAAGCTATAACGATGTAGCCCACTGGTTACTGCAATGACTGGGGAGGCAGAGGTCATGGGTTCAATCCTGCAGTGGTGTAATGTAAGAAGGCTGTCTGAGGCATTTCCTTTTTTTAATTTAAATCAGTGCTGTCTGAGGCATTTCCTTTTTTTATTTAAATCAGTGCTGACAGCAAAAGCACCCTCATAGTGCTGTAACCTAAGGTGCCGCATAAGGCGCCCTATAAGGCACTCCCTAGGGCACATTATAAAGTGCCCTGTCCAGCAAGGCATCTTATAATGAGCCCTATAGGACGCCTTATAGGGTGCCTTATGTGGCACCTTAGGCTACAGCACTGTGAGGGTGTTTCTACTGGCAGCACTGACTTTAATTAAAAGGAAAAGCCTCAGACAATTGCATTAAATAACACCACTGTGGGATCAAACCCATGACTGATGCCTGCGTTTTCATTGAAATAACCAGTGGGCTACATCTCCATAGCATCTAATGCATCGCTGGCTGGCCACAGAAAGACTGCAGGTCACCACACAAACTGTCTGCTGTGGTACCAGGATAGGGTAAACCCACCCTTATCCATGATGCACTGCACATGCAGATCAGCAGCCTACATCTGATCACAAGATGGGGTATGTGCCTCTAAAGCACCCCGGCCTGGTAGGGGGAACTGACCGTGTGTGTTACTGGCACAGAGTAGCTACAGACCGTGACATTGCATGGTTCCTGTGCTCACCCTGAGGTTGAGATGGGGCATCCAGCACCAGGTCTGCAGCACTTGACTTGGCTGAGACAAGCTGTGCTATAGGTCCCCATCAGTGTCAGTGTGTGCTAGGTAGTCCTTGCAGACACACCTAGGATACACCTGTGTCCATCTGTATTTCCCAGTTATGTCTAGCCCTTGTGGACTATGATGAACCCAGAAGAGTGCATATTCTGTGTGGGTGCTATGATCACATGTTATAAGAGAAGGGTTGGTGTTTGGACCCAACCCGCCCTCTGTGGGTCAGAGTGGGGGACAGGATCTCCCACGAACAGATCCACATTCTACATCTCTGCAATGGTGGAAGTAGAGGGGACCAGCAACCCCAGTCCTGCTGGGCAATAGGCACCCTACAGGGCAGTCAATGCAGATCTGTACACATCACATAGGGCACTGGCAGACAGGCAGTAGGCCTGGAAAAAGCTCAGCTGCCCCCCACCGCTATCTGACATTCACCAGCAGAGGGCACAATCAGTCTCCACCCACTGCACCCTGCAAGGTGTTTCAGCCATACACATGCTAACTGCAGACAGTCTGCTAGCTAGTACATGTTCCTGGAGGAACTGTGTGCACCCAAAAAAGGGGATGTGAGCACACACACCAAACAGGTATGTCAGTGATTGGGCCCCAAAAAAAGGAAACTCATAGATATCACTTGGGGGGGGGGGGGGGGGAATGCTGTATCGTACTATGGGGGAAACTAACCATGCCATGGTCACTGCTCAGTCAGGGTGAGAGTGACACCCCCCCCCCCCCCCAGCATGACATGCAGGTGGTGGCCGGGCACTACAATGTCCCAGCCATTGCCCTATGCAGATGCATCCTGCCCAGGGCCGCCCTGTCCGGGCCATACCCACAGTACCTTGCTCCTCATTATGCACATTGGCAGGCTAACACTGGAAACAGTGCAAGCATTGTGGGTTCAGTAAGGTGTAGGCAGCCACAAAACACTGGATAGACATACACACACTCCCACACCTATTTCAGCATTGTGCAAATACCAGTCCTGGGCACAGTGCAGGCAATGCTATGGTACTCAATACTGTTAGGGTCACTTCCCAGGGTGGTAAACACTGTCAGAAACAAAAAACTGAAACACACTCCACAGATATCAGAAAGGTTGCTATGATGAATCTCTATCAACAAATTGTGTTTAACTTAGGATTTGTTATCTGACATTAATCATAGCAACCTTTCAATATATGTGGAATGTGTTTCCAGATTTAAGACGGCATTGCTAAGGTATGCAGGTGCTAGTATTGGTAGATGCTGCTCCACACAGGGCCCAACAGCCTGACTCTCCATGAGCCGTTGGATAGTGGATCCTGTGGGTGTGGGTGTTTGTGCCCCTGTTTGCCGCTGCTCTAGGGCAGAGGTTCCCAAATCCAGTCCTGGTGGGTCAAACACTGTTCAGGTTTTCATACTATCCCTAATTAATATGCATGAGATACATTTGCATACAATGGGGGCAGTGCATACAAATGCATCTCATGCATATGTATTAGGGACAGCATGAACACCTGAATGGTGTTTGGCCCTCCAGGACTGCAATTGGGTACCTCTGCTCTAGGGATTGCACATGTTTGTGGTGTATTTTGCTCTGTAGGGTAAAATATAGGCATTTTTGGCATGTTTACTTTATCTGCAATAAAGGTTCTGTCTTTATTACCATGGTTTAGTACTGGGTAAAATATTGGGACATGGTCTGCAGGAGCCACAGCTGGGACTTGAACCTGTGACCTTCTGCCCCTGAATATACTGGCTGTGTGTACTGCACCAAACTGTTGCCACAGAGGCAGCTCATTCCCTGGGGATACCATGACTGTTCGTCAGACAGACCTTGTCTGTTGCAGTGCACGGCACCCACCTAAACAGGACTTGGCCTTGGTCTGCTGTGGGCATATGCCACTGCCCCCTCCACCACCAGCACCCCTCTGCCACCATGCTGACATGCCCTTGTGCTGGTGGTGCTGGTGGTGCGCAGTCCCAGGCCATCCATTGTGCCGTTAGGTGGCTGCTTATGGTGCGTGATATGGGGTAGGGGTACCTGCATAGACATCCACGCTTCCCCCCGGCACCGCCTGCCAATGTTATGTGTCCTTTGGGGTACTTGCAGGGTACTGTCCCTTGGGACACTGTGAGAGACACACTCGTGGACATGTTTGCCCTTGGTCAGTTGCTGTCTTGCTGGTTTTCCATTTCTACATTCCTATGTGTCACCTAGGCATCTGCCTAGTCCACCCTGTGCCCCAGCTTCCCCACTGCATGTGCCGCCTGCAGCACCCTGTACTCCATTTACACCATCACCATAGTGCCCTTTCCTACGTGGCCACTCTGCTGTTGCTGCACATGTGAAATCCACGTAAGCAAGCTGCCCAATATACACCACAGCAAACCCTCATCAACACTATCAATATTGGAACATTCACTTTGTGGGGGGAATCAGAATTGACCCTTCCACAAGTGACATCTTCCTTTTTATTCTTTATGGATAGTGTTGATTACCGTTTATCAGTGTTTTTTCTATTGGCCAGCTCGGTGTTTTGTATTTCTCTTTTGGTTCTGGTCATTATCTCTCTGGTTTTTGCATGTTTTGTTACTGCACATGTATCACTACTATCACTTATCTGGGTCTCCCTGCCTTTGCTGTACATTGCTGACTAAACTGGTTTCTCTCTCCTGCAAATGTGCCTCTAACGCAAGGTTTTCAGTGGCGTTAATTTTCAGGCTTTGATTTCACAGCGTTAGTGTGCCTGGGGCCTCTCCCCGCCCACTCTCCGCCCATTGACCCCTTATCTCCGCCCTCTGAGGAGCCTTACTCCACCCTCTGCGCACCTTAATGCACCCGGAGATGTTATTTATTTTATTTATTTATATTCTCTTATATACCGCGCTATTCTGCATCAGTGCGGTTTACATTGAACAAACTGAAATTACATTGAACAGGGCATTATAACTTGGAGATAACTATTTACAGGGAACATGGGCTATGGAGGGTTAAGTGGCTTGCCCAAGACCACAAGGAGCACCATTTGGGACTAGAAACCCCAGTCCTTCCGGCCCAAGGTTGCTGTCCTCTAGTGGGATTTGAACCCCCCGACCTTCCGGCCTGAAGTACCTTGTCCCAACCACTAGGCCACTCCTCCACTCCGTTATCACACAATACGTGACGTTATTGCACAGTAATGTGCCATTATCGCGCGATAACATCACTTATCACGCGATAACGTTGCCGCTGCGACATTAGCACTGTTTAGTAAACATACCCCTAAGTTTGCAATTTATAATGTGTTATGCCTATTGTATTTTTTATATGAGTGTTTCTATGTTGACTATTTCATTTTATCAAATTAGATATCCTACCCTTCTAAGAACCAAGGAGGAGTTCAATATAGCCTTTCTATAAATTTCTTGTGGACCTTATTTGGAGTACTGTGTACATTTCTGGAGGCCACATCTTCAAAAGAATATAAAGCAGATGAAGGGTTTTCCTCGCCAATCTTTTAGGCGCAGGTCACTAACTGGTCAGCATGCAATCTTGGTGCTGCCCAGTTAGCGATAGTATCGCCTCTGTTCTGCCCCGGAATGCCCCTAACAATATACCCCGATATTAATCGCATAGCATCGGGGCTTGTAGCGAGGTTTGAAGGGGATATTCAATGACACTAACCATGTAAGTGCTGTTGAATATCCCGATTAGAGGCATTTACTTGGTTTACAGGGCTTACACTGTGTTAACGCCTTTCAAATATCGGACCCTAAAAATGTAGGTGTTTATTTTTTAGCTAATGTAAGCATACAAAAAATGTTTTTTGGTGGTTTTTTTTGTGACAGGTATTATTGCTGGACACCTTTTCTGACAGAATCTGAAAATTACTGTCCTCCGCCTGAGTACCATTATGCATGGGTTTCCAAAGCACACATGCTTTTAGTTGGATTGAAAAGATGGGTTCCCCAGGGATAGGGGGAGTTTAAATCAAATATGTATGTTTGCTGTATGTCATTTAAGAGTCAGTGCAGAAAAAGCACAAAACCTGAGTGGATGATACAAGATAAAGCACGAGTGGATTAAGAGACCAGAGTGGGAAATGCTGTTTTTCTAGTAAACACCTATTTTAATATTTTGTCATCTGGGATGTTCTGTCAGCTTTTATTGCTTAAAGCCTAACATCAGAAGCCTTATTAATGAAAGAGATTCCCAGATCCAGCCTGAATGTGCATGTAGATAAGTGTCTTACAGTATATGCAATGTCTGTGCATCGCAACCCTGCCTCCACCCCACCCAAACTTTGCCCTTAGGGACACCTATGCGCACATCCCATATAAGTAAGCACATGGTTTTAGTGCACATACTTATTATGTGCATGTGCACTCATGGAACTTTATAAAAGTCATTTTCTATATATAAAATATATTTTCTGTATGTAAAGTGAATGTAAAATTACCCCTCATATCTCTTCACTTCCTTCTTTGTCCCTTCTCTGTACATGCCTTCCCTTCTTGCTTTTTACTTTTATTATTGCAAACCACCTTGCTGCCCTCCTGAAAGGCATTAAAGTAAATACAATAAACAAAACTCTAAGGGGCACGATTACTAAGCTGGGCTAACAGTTAGCACATGCTGTTTGTAACTAGGTCCCATGCTATTCAATGGGACCTAGTCACAAATAACAAGCGTTAAGCATTTGCCCAGCTTAGTAAAAATGCAATGCGATGCCTGCCATCCAGTGAATGCTGACTCCCGGTGACCCAAACCCTAGATTTTCTTGGCAAGATGTGACCAGAAGTAGGCTGTCTGGCCTTTCTTCTGTGCAGTGCGTTTACAGCCCCTGGTATTTCAAGGTGGTCCTCCATCCAACTACTATCCAGGCCCAACACTGCTCAGTTTCAGAAATCAACCAAGAGGAGGTTTATTCAAGACAGCTGAAAACTTTGCATAATTTGTTTGAATGACACTACAAACGTAATATTACACATGGATAACCAGCAGGCATATAAAAATAATGTCAATCATAATGACAGGTGTTCTTTGCCATTTTTCTGCCTAATATTGCCTTTCTGAAGCCAATCTCACTTTATTATGTCAGTCTCAAGATGAAGTATACTTATATTTCAGTAACGTTTGTGGTAATCTATAATGCACAAGATTCAAAAACACCTGAGTGGCATGGAGTCAACCACAAGGTGGTGAGGGCTCAGTGCAGAAACCCTATGCTAGAGCCCAGGGCTAAAGCTCTAGTGCAGTGTTTCTTAATGCAAGTTTAATGCAGATGTTTTGCTCAGGGGTGCTGTAAGCAAACAGTGTGAAAAAGAGCAGTGCACAAAAAGACTGCGCTAAATAATGACAGAGCCAGACACATGAGCCTGTGTTACTCTTGGCACCTGTGCAGATGTGCTAGCATGCTTCTAAACATCCCCCTTCTCATCAGTGCATGAGTACGAAGTGACTGATGCACTAACAAGGAGAAAGATAAAAAATAAAACAGGCCAGTCTCCTGCACAATCCCTCCATAAAAGAATCATTTGTGGCCCTAGTGGGCCCAAAACCCTCTATCCCCTGAACCCCCAAAACAATCAGTGGTGTCCCTAGTGGGCCCTGCCATCCCTCATTCCCCTCAAATTACCAACATGGTGACCTACAAGGTTCTGACCTCCATCTCCACCCACACCCACACCCCCTGGAACCACCAGAGCAATCGATGGTGGCCCTACTGGGCTCCAACATTCCCCCCACTACCAAACCCCCAAAACAGTCCAGTCTTGGCTAGGCTGGACCAACTCCTACCCCCCAGTACATCCAACATTGGGAGGTAGCAGCATAGCCCACATGTTTCTGCCTCCATACCACCATCTCTGCAAATTGTAGTGCTTCACCTCATGTGGTGTATCCTGATATGCACCAGGCAGGGTCAGACTGCCACAGAAGACAAAATTTGCCTCAAGTGCAATCCTGAGCTGGTAGGGGAGGGATGGTAGTACTGGAGAGAGGAGGGATAAGTGGACAGTTGGACTGTCATAATTCTAATCCATGGCCTAAATTTACTAAAATGCAGTATGGTTTTGCAATTACCATGCGTTAATTGCCAAAGTTTAATATGTGGTAACTGCAAACTATTGGGGCTATTCTCAGAATATTTCCTTACAATTAATGTGGAGACAATACACGTGGAGGGTAATTTTAGAAAAGACATCCAAGTGCAAGCTGGGATGTCTAAGCCAGAATGTCTGAAAAAAAAAGCAGGCACATCTGGGTGCAGACATGATTTCACAAATGTGGACATGCCTGATATGGATGTTTGTGAGGGCATCTACATAGACATCCCCGGAATAGTATTTCAGAGCCTATGTAGGTATCTAGGAATATACAAATGGTTAAAGTTGTGGGCTAAGAATGGGGAAGCCAGTGTTCAAATCCCACGGCTGTTTTTGTTGAAATTGTGCTGAGTACTGGGGGATGATGGAGTGTTTTCTTCTCTATGCTCTCTAGATCAGGGGTTCCCAAACCTGCCTCCCAATCAGTTGAGTTTTCAGGATATCCACAATGAATATGCATGAGAGAGATTTACATACACTGCCTCCATTGTATGCAAATCTCTCTCATGCATATTCATTGTTGATATCCGGAAAACACGACTGGCTGGGGAGGCCCACAGACAGGTTTTGGAACCCTTCCTCTAGAGGTTTTTCAGATACCTGTTTGTGCCTGGAACAGGTCTAAACTTAGACTTGATTTTGGATGTCCAGAACGTTTCTGAGATCAGAAAGGGATGGTCAGGTTCCTGGGAACGCCTGTAACATGCCCCTTCTCGGGTTTGGACATCCTCTCACTGGGAACATCCACATTCTAAAATGGCTCTGGAGACGTCTCTGTGTCCATTTTCAGACATACAAAGGACAAATAGGACTTCTAAAATGACCCCCTTAATGTATACTAACTGAATGCAAATAATGTAGAACAGTTATCTGTTGCTTTGCTAAACACAACCAAAGTACTCTATTAAGCTGGCATAAAGTGTTCCTCTATCTGGCAAGCAGTAAAAGTGGGGGCAAAGTCAGCTAAGCTATGTATCTGCAAGTTAGTCCTGCTATTGAGTACTTTTGTCCCAGCATAGAACAACTATCCTGATGGAAGAGTTTCTAGGGTTTCTCATGAATTATCCCAAATCCAGTCTATGCTCATTATGCCAGTTGGAGTTCATTGGAGCTCTGCAAGACATGACTCAAGCCAGCCTCGTCATGCTCATATTACCCCTCTTCTCAAGTCTCTTCATTGGTTTTCTATCCATTTCCGCATCCAGTTCAAACTTCTCCTGCTGCCCTCTAAGTGCATTCACTCTGCAGCCCCTCACTACCTTTCCTCTCATCTCTCCCTACACCCTCCTCACGAACTCCACTTTTCTGGCAAATCGCTTCTATCTGTGCTGCCCTCTTCTACTGCTAACTCCAGACATCGCTCCTTTTACTTTACTGCTCCTTATGCCTGGAACAAACTAGCTGAGTCTGTACGTCAGGCACCTTCCCTGACCCTTTTCAAATCTAAGCTAAAAACTCACCTCTTTGCTGCCACCTTCAGATCTTGACTCATCTGATCTCCTTTCTGTTTCCTTACCATTCCCCCTAGATGTATCCCATGGCTACACCTACTATGTTGTCTGTCTTAACTAGATTGTAAGCTCTGATGAGCAGAGACTGTCTCTTACATGTCTGTGCAGTGCTGCGTATGTCTTGTAGCACTTTACAAATGCTCACTAGTAGTAGTAGTAGCATAGGAACCTGCAGTGAATATCCTCCTCAGTTGGGAGAAGACATTATTATTAATTATTATTATTATTATTATTATTATTATTATTAAAGACTTATAAAGTGCCGCAACATACGAAGCGCTGTACAAACATAGAAGAGAGACAGTCCCTGCTCATCAGAGCTCACAATCTAATAAGACAGAAAACAAAATAAGTTACATAATACAAATAACAAAAATTTACAGGACAAAGTAAGCAAATGTTGATAGAGAGATCAAGATAGGGTAAGACAGGAATGGAAAGCAATAGTGAAGAGATGGGATTTTAGTCTGGACTTGAAAATGGCCAGGGAGGACGCCAGGCGCACAGAGATAGGAAGACTATTCCAAGCAAAAGGTGCTGCCAGTTGGAAGGAGCGAAGTCTGGAATTGGCTGTACAAGTAAAGGGCACAGATAAATGAAGACTGTTAGAAGAGTGAAGCAACCGAGAGGGGGTGTAAGAAGAGATGAGAGATGAAAGGTACTGGGGGGCAGAAGAGTGAATACATTTATAGGTCAGGAGGAGAAGTTTAAATTGGATACGGAGATGGATGGGAAGCCAATGAAGTGACATGAGGAGAGGAGTGATGTAGGAAAAATGAGACTGGCGGAAAATAAGTCGAGCAGCGGAGTGTTGAATTGACTGAAGAGGAAAGAGGTGGCTTCCAGGGAGGCCGGCAAGGAGAACGTTACAATAATCAAGATGGGAGGTGATTAAGGAGTGGACAATCAATTTAGTGGTGTCAACAGAGAGGAAGGGGTGAATTTTGGAAATATTGTATAGAAAGAAATGACAAGTTTTAGCAATAAGCTGGATATGTGAAGAGAAAGAGAGAGAGGAATCGAAGATAACACCAAGGTTACGTGCTGAAGAAACAGGGAGGAGTACAGAGTTATCAACAGAGAGAGAGAAAGGGGAAAGAGGAGGGGAAGCATTCGGGGGAAAGATAAGAAGCTCATTTTTGGCCATGTTTAGTTTTAAGCAGCGATGGGACATCCAGGCAGCAATGTCAGAGAGGCAGAGTGAGATCTTAGACTGGATATCAGGAGAGATAACAGGTGCAGAAAGATAGATTTGAGAGTCATCGGCATAGAGATGATAGTGAAAGCCATGGGAAGAGATAAGGGTGCCAAGGGATTGGGTATAGAGAGAGAAGAGGAGTGGACCTAAGACGGAACCCTGAGGAACTGCAGTGGGGTTGAAGAGGAAGAGGAGCCATCAAAGCACACACTGAAAGAGCGATGGGATAGATAGGAAGAGAACCAAAATAGTACAGAGTCTTTGAATCCAAGTGAGGATAGGGTGATAAGAAGAAGGTTATGGTCAACAGTGTCGAAGGCAGCAGAGAGATCAAGAAGATTGAGGACAGAGTAAAAGCCTTTGGACTTTGCCAAGAAC
This sequence comes from Ichthyophis bannanicus, assembly GCA_033557465.1. NCBI lineage: Eukaryota > Metazoa > Chordata > Amphibia > Gymnophiona > Ichthyophiidae > Ichthyophis > Ichthyophis bannanicus. The sequence goes on along the minus strand of CM066033.1, from coordinate 1,076,495,769 downwards.
AAATCATTTGAGACCTTAGTAAGAGCTGTTTCAGTGGAGTGTAGGGGACGGAAGCCGGATTGTAAAGGATCCAAGAGGGAATGAGAGGAGAGGGAATCAAGACAACGGTGATAGACTGCATGCTCAAGTAGTTTATATATGAAAGGAAGGAGAGAGATGGGATGATAGTTAGAAGGACAAGTGGGATCAAATGAAGGTTTTTTGAGGAGGGGTGTAACCACAGCATGCTTGAAAACAGAAGGTAAGATTGCAGTGGAGAGAGAGAGAGGTTAAGAATATGAGAAATAGAAGGGACGAGAGATGAAGGAGGTGGGTGGGGAAGGGGTCAGAAGAGCAGGTAGTAGGTTTGGAGGAAGAGAGAAGGAGTGACATTTCCTCATCAAAGACTTCATGGACTGCTTACAATAAACAATGAGATCCAGAAAGATTTAGATACAGAACAATGGATGCTTGTGAAGAAGACCCCAGAAGCAACCAAACAAAAGAGCAGTGTGAGCAGTGACAGGCAGTGACACAGATGTTAGCACCTAGAATGGCACAAGCTACTGCATAATACAGCAGGGCAATGGATCACATTAGGGCAGGAAGTGACAGAGGTGGCGTCAGTGAGTGACATAGGCAACGGCAGCAGAAGGGAGGCAAGGAAAAAGTCCTTTTTATGTATCTCCTTTGCTTTTTTGCATGTGGAGCTAGATATATCCACTGGAAACTAGACAGCAGGATGAAGAACAGCTGGGCAGGCAGTGACACAGGAGGCAGCATTAACAGTGGCACCAGCTACAATGCAGCAAAGCCAAAAGGATCACAAAGCAGACCAGGCACCAATAGGGCAGGCAGTGAACAGATGGCTTCAAAGAGTGACACAGGCAGCATCAGTAGAAGAGAGAGAAAGGGAAAGGATGTGTTTCCTATTTTTATTTATGTATTTGTTTTCCTTTTTTTTTTCCTTTTTACATGTGAGGCTTAACATACCCACTGGAAACTAGACAGCAAGCAGGAGCAATTGCAGTGGAAACTGGCAAAAACATAGCAAGACACTGAGGCAGATTCCATATGGGATGGCTAGCTATGGCGGAAATGTTTAAAGTGGGCGTGGGCATGGTTCAGAATGAATTCCGCAGCTGTGGGTATAGACGTGTCCAGCGCAGCATGCCCAACAGGCTGTGCAGCCGACCCGTGCACGTCTCCAACGCAAGGCTTGCGCACGGGTGCAGGCACGGGCCATAGAGTGAGGTGGAAAAACATGTCCCCTACCAAAATATCGCCCATGCTCACTATATTCTGGTATGTTACACGGCTACAATCGTGCCCATCTCTGTGATATATCTGTGGATGGCCTCCTTGGTTAAACATGCATCTCCTAAGCTGCTGTTCTCACTGTCAGTAGTCTGCTGATGAAAACTAGACCAGATTATCATTGATAAATGAATGCTAGTGCAAACTAGACCATATACTCATCCTCATTATGCCCTGAAAATTGCTAAGTAGACCCAGTGCATTCTAATATAGTATAAGAAAATGTAAATATGAACATGTATGTCATGACATACCTTGCATCAAATGCTACTTGGGTACTAGCATTTCTCACAGCAGCTCCCTACATGTGGCTACACCTGTCCCATACAATTCAGTTTATGCTATCGTAATAGTTACTTGTTAAGGCATTTGCCCACTGTACATAGTTTACCGATGTTCCGTGTAAAAAAACAGACTTTGAATCTGTTCATTAACTTGTTCCTTGTAAATCGCAACTGATACATGGGAAGGTGCGGTATATAAATGATTGTTAAAATAAATAAATAAAATACAATGTCCATGCTCTGTCTTGGCTTATTTCAGTCTGTATACATCTGCTATCTGTAGGGCAACCTGTCTATCTTCCCACAGTCTGCTTTGTGGCAATGCTCCCCTGGTTAGGCCTCTGTGGGCATGGGAGGGGAATCCCTGTGCCATCACAACAAGTAGCCAGCCTCCAGATACATCACCAGTTTTGCAGCTTGCATACATCCTGGACTGGGTAAGGATGTAGGCCTCATGACACAATCTGGAATCTGTTGGCACATCAGTCATGTCTCCCAGTGCCTGGCCCAGCTGATATATAGCTACCGTATCATACTGGCTCCTGGTGACACTGCAATCATCCATATGTTCCAGGTATTGGCCAGGCATTCATGTGCTCCCTTGAGGTAGGCTATGGCCTAGCATGGCCTTCTACTATGAAGGGCCTGTAAGTTAGGCCTGGATCCTAACACCTATTACAGCTAGAAAAGAACCAGAAATCTGTGGAAAATAAGAAAGCTGTTTTAAAATGCTTAATAAGAAGTTTTCATGAATTTATAAGTCTTCTATTATTCTCTTGTGTGTGTGAAAGAACAGAAATGTAACAGTATATGCATTCCAGAAGCCGAAGTTAACCTTGCAGTAGAAATGTAGCAAGATTTAGAACTGTACCATTGTTCAAGCAATCCTAAAGGAGGGGGCCGGTTGCTAGGCTCCGGAGGGATTTCTAATTGGACAGGTGCAGGGAACGTATAACCAATGAGAAGTTTGCATGTATCGAGCTAGAACCAATAGAAAGTTCTCAAAACCTCAAAACATGCAAGGAAATCTGCGCCAACAATTCATCCGCCCTATCATGCATCCTCATCAATGCACGTTCAATGAAAAACAAACTCCCTATATTTAATGATCTGATAACAGACTTAAAACCAGATATCTTATGTGTCACAGAGACCTGGCTTTCTGAAACAGATACAATCTACCTAAATCAACTTGATAATGTAAACTATGACATATTTTACAAACATAGGGGCATGTTTACTAAACATTCCTAACGTGCGGGGCCGTGCTAGTGTGCCTGTGCCATATAAGGAGTGGGCGGTTCAGGCAGAAAATAGAAAAAAAACGGTAGTAAGCAACCGGACGTGTGTGCGTCGCGCTAATGTGCGGGGGTCGACATTAGCGCGTGGAAAGGCAAAGTGGCGCGCTGCTGAGTATACAAAACAACAGAGCCGTGGTACAACGGTGAAGACACTGACCAATGGTGCAGGGGCCATGGGTTCAATCCCCCAGTGTGCGCAACAACAAAGGTCAGCTGAGGCAGTAACTGTAATGATTAACATTGTTTTAGGAGGCAAATTAATTTGGAACGGCATAAGGCGGCGCACAGTTATTTTTGGGCGGCAGAAGGCGGCGCACAGTGCTTTTTGGGCGGCATAAGGCGGCGCACAGTTATTTTTGGGCAGCAGAAGGCGGCGCACTGGTCCCCTTGGGCGGCAGAAGGCGGCGCGCTGATAGGCACAAGGCGGCGCGCTGATGCACAAGCACAGGAACAGAGCCACAGCACAATGGTTAAAACACTAACCAATGGTGCAGGGATCAGGGGTTCAACTCCTCACAATGCCCAGTGAAAAATGCCTGCTGAGGCAGTATGTATTATGTTGTGGAGTGCTGTAGGAGGCTGTATAATTGTATTTTGTTATCACTACTAGCAAACGCACTCTCCCAGCATGTTAACATACGGCGGCCCATAAGGCACATGTTACAGTGCACTGTTCGCCAAGGCACCCTTGAATGACCCCTATAGGGCAGCATGTATGTTGCGACACAGGATAATGTATAGTGCACCCTATAGGGATGGCAACCATAAGGTGGCCTACAGGGCGCCCTATGAAGCACCCTCAGAGGCACCTAATGGGTATAGTAAGCTGAGGGTGGTCTTGCCGGCATAGACATATGTACAGTAAATAAAAATAAAGCTGTAGACAGCCCTACCAAAGGGCCCCACTGTGGGTTAGAACCCATAACCTCTGGCTGCACAGGCAGTGATGTAACCATTGCGCTACAGCTCCATAGCTGTAAGCAGGCCCCTGGCTGGCTGCAGATAGCCTACACGTCACCTCACAGACAGTCTGCTGGTGTCAACAGGATAGGGTTAGGCCACCCATACCCATGATGCACTGCACATGCAAATTAGCTGTCCGCAGATGGACACAAGATGGGGAATGCACCCCCACAGCACCTCGGCCCTGTTGGGGGAAGTGACCGGATGCACCCACACAGCACCTTGGCCTAGTAGGGGGCACTGACCGGGTGTTTTACTGGCACAGAGTAGCCACACACCGTTACATCGTGCGGGTACTGTGCTCACCCTGAGTGTGCAATGAGGTGGCCAGGACCAGGTCAACAACACCTGCCATGGCTGATGGAGGCCAAGCGGGCCTTCCAAAGCAGTGTTAATGTGTAAGATAGCTAGTTTCTGCACAAACACCATGGATATCCCCGTCTGCTGCCATCAGGTACTACCCCCCCCCCCCCCGGGCAAACATGGTCCCCATCAAGGGATCCACACTCTACCTCCCTGCAAAGGTGGCAGTAGAGGCCAACATCAACCCCAGTCCTGCTGAGGAACACCACCCCCCCCCCCCCAGGCAGGCAGCTCCATACACAGCCATAACACAATAGCAGACAGACATAAGCCCAGGGTATGGTAAGCTGCACTCCACCACCAGATATTCCCCTGCAGCAAGCCAACAGCCACTGCACCCTGCATGCCATTATAGCAAGACATTTACCAGCTACAAACAGTCTGCTGGTTAGTCCATAGTGCATGTTCCCAATGGAGATGCATGCACCCAGAACTGGGCTGTCTGCATACACAGCAAGCAGATAGATCAGTGACTGAGCCCCAAAGAGAAACCCATATCTATCACATGAGAGAACTACTATACAGCACTATGGGGGGGCCTAGCCATGCTGTGGTCACTGCACAGTCAGGGTGAGCGTGATCCCCCAGAAGGACATGCTTTGGCCACCCTGTCTGTGTAGGTGGTGGCCGGACACTACAATATCCCAGCCAATGTCCCTGCCAGGGCCCTATGCCCAGTGCAGATGCATCCTGGCCACGCCACCCTGCCCTGGCTATACCCATGGTACCTTGCACCTCATTATGCACATTGACTGGCCAATACTGGCAACAGTGCTGGCAGTGCGGGCTGTTGAAGGGGCTTGCAGCCAACACCCACTGTATAGACCAGGGGTGGGCAAACCTGGTCCTGGAGGGCCGCAGACCAGTCAGGTTTTTGGGATATCTCTAATGAATATGCATGAGATATATATGCATTAGAGATATCCTGCCAACCTGACTGGTTTGTGGCCCTCCAGGGCTGTATCTGGAGACACCTGCCTTACACCTCTGTCATTTAAGATTGTGAGTGGACAAGGTGCAGATGTCCAAGACATCAAAAAGGTTAGATAGAATTTGTCACAGTCCTCCTCACTTCTCACCACCACCAAAAAATTGTCTATTAGACAACTTTTTGGTGGTGGTGAGACTCGAGGAGGAATGTGACACATTCTATATACCCTTTTGATGTCTAGGACATCTGTACCTTGCCCACTCACGATCTTAAATGACAGAGGTGTAAGGCAGGGGTCTCCAAATCCAGCCCTGGAGGGCCACAAACCAGTCAGGTTGGCAGGATATCTCTAATGCATATATATCTCATGCATGTTCATTAGGGATATCCCGAAAACCTGACTGGTCTGCGGCCCTCCAGGACCGGAGGTGCCCACCCCTGGTATAGACAGACACACACTTCCACACCTCTGCCATCATGGTGCTACGATTGAGGGGGTAAGTAGCCTTGCCCACCAAACCGGTCCTGAGCACGGCAAGGCATGGATATGGTACGCATTACAGCTGGTGGTCACTCCCCAGGGTGGTAAGCACCGTCAGAGGCCAGGCCTGGAGCATGCCCCGCAAACACCTAACAGATTGTTTGGATGGGGTCAACTAGCAGTATGTACGTAACGTATGGATAACTGCCTGCCTGTGCTCCTAGCAAACGTCTCCGAGCTGTGTACCGTATACCTCAGGTGTAGGGTGACATTGGTAAGTTATGCAAGTGCTCGTTTTGGGTGCTGCATGCACGGTCCAATGTTCTGCCTTTCCAGGAGACATTGGCCAATGGGGCCTGTGGGTGTGGGTGTGTCTGCCCTTGATGGCTGCTGCTTTACGGCACAGATTCCCAACTCCAGTCCAGGTTTGCATCACACTGTTCGGGTTTTCCTGCTATCCCTCATGAATATGCATGGGCTACATCTACATGCCATGGGGGTGGTGCATAGATATACAGCACAGGCATTTGTATGAGTGTCAGCATGGAACCTGACTGGTGTGTGGCCCACCAGGACTGCATTTGGGTGATTCTGCTCTAGGTACTGCCCCTGTTCATGGTGTCTGTGCTCAGTGGGGTAAAAGATAGATGTCTTACCATTGCATATGTCCCCGCCATGAAAGGTGTGTCCTTACTATCACTGTTTAGTTGTGGGAAAAATATGTGGGCAGGATTGGCAGTAGCCCCAGCTGGGCTTTGAACCTGTGACCTTCTGTTCTTGTATGCACTGTCTGTGTGCACTGCACCACTGTGTAGCCACAGATTGGTTGGATTCCCTGGACTGTCCATGACTGTGGATCCGGCAGGACCTGTCTGTTGCAGTGGACTGTGCCAGCCTTCACATGGCTAGGCCTCTGTCTTCTGTGGTTAGCAGCCACTGCCCCCTGCACCACATGTACTTGTCCGCCAACATGCTGGCATGAACTTCTCTCAGAAAAAGCAGTTGACCTGATTGCAATGTGGCAGTATGGGACTGCATTTGGGGGACTTGGCTGTAGGTAATGCCCATTGTTGTGGTGTGTGTGCGGTGTTGGGTAAAATATGGGTGTTTTCCCCATGCATACAGGGGTGTCTGCGCTATCTTTATTTAGTGGTGGGTAAAATATAGGGACTGGGCTGGCAGGTGCCCCAGCTGGGTTTTGAACCTCTGCCCTCTGGTCCTAGAGGTAATGACTCTGTCCGCTGTACCAAACTTTGGCCACAGAGATAGTGCAGCCCCTGGAGGCAGTAAGCCTGGGAGGATGGAGTCACAAACCCTGCTCTACGCAATTCTACTGTGGGCATATGCACCCTGTCTGGTGACAAACGTGCACATAAACCCCGGAAATGACCACGGGAAATGTGGGACAAAATATCACCACGCTGGGCAACAGTGATATTAATGGGCAACCATAGCAAACACTCCCAGGAAAGCTCCAAAACGTGGAAATGTTTTTTGGAAGAGTCTCCTCTCAGTAGACCCTTCCAAAATTCATTTCTTTTTTCTGGAGCTTTGCTGGGTGTGATTTCTGTATTTGCCCATCACTATAACTGTTCCCCAGCTGAATTACTATTTTTAATAGTTCTGTTGTGGTCATTTTCTATTTTTATTTTCACTTTTGTGCTGTGCACATATATCACACTGCTCACGTTTTGCTGGTTTCCCCGGTTTTCCTGTACATTGCTGACGGAAATGGTTTCTCTTCCCTTTAAATGCTTTCTACTGCGAGTGTTTCACTCGCGGTAGTTTTTACATGCAAATTCGGGCCCGATACTGTGCGGGGAGCCTCTCCCCTCCCACTCTCCACCCATTGACCCCGTCCCTCCGCCCCTCCGGAGCCTTCCTCCGCCCTCCTTTCGCCGTTCCACGCCTCTATCGGACATTTGCGGGCCCGCACTTGTACGGGGCCCGTTAGTGAGCCGCGTACCTGTGCGGGGGTGACACGCACGTGTGCGGGGCGTTTAAACGCGTTTCTGCGCGTTTCAGTGCCGCGTTGCCGTGCGCTATTTTGCGGCACGCTATTTTGCGGATTTTAGTAAACATGCCCCATAGATCCAATAGAAGAGGCGGTGGAGTACTAATGATGACAAAAAAGATATTAAATGCCAAACCAATCCAATCAAACATCCCTAGTAACATAGACACATTATTGATCAAAATCAACCACTTGAGAATTTGTTTAATGTATAGACCCCCAGACCAAAGATCAGATTGCCTGGACTCTCTTATTGAACTCCTTAGCTCATCCACCGAACAAAACCCTATAATCATGCTAGGCGATTTTAATCTTCCATCACTACCAATACTAGACTCCAAACTATTTCTGGACACTATATCAGATATAGATTATCATCAAATAATTAACACAGCAACACATATTAGAGGAGGAACACTTGATATGGTTTTTCTCCCTGATACACTCTTCAAGCTAGTCAACTCAAACTCCGTAGAATGCATAGAGACGCCTCGGTCAGATCATTATATTATCAAAATAAAACTCACATATCCTACCACTAGCATCAAAAATTACACAAGTAGTGGCCCTATCTCAAAATTTAAAAAATTTAATGAAACTGAATTCCTCGATTCAACTATCCCACACCTCTTACTATCCACAGCAGACCTGGATGATGCGGTTAACAATTGGAATGAAACTATCAGCAATGCAGCTAAAAATAATTGCACAAATAAACAGAGAGTACACTCTAAAACAAACCGTACACCATGGTTTAACAACACACTAAAACAAATGAAAAGAGAACTAAGAAAACTGGAAACTAAATGGCGAAAATCCAAGTTGACAATACACAAGGAAATATACAATAACCATCTCACAAAATATAAGGAAACATTAGACACTACTAAGAAAAACTACTATGCAGCAACCCTATCAAAATCATATAACAGACCTAGAGAGCTATTCTCCATCGTCAGAAATCTAACCAATAACGCTCAAACTTCCAGCAATGAAATCACAGACATATCACCACAAACCCTAGCTAACTACTACCAAAACAAATCAAAGAAACCATCAATACCCGTAGATACCTTTAACATTTCTCACCAATCCGTAGATGATTGGTCAGATTTTGACCCTGTTACAAAAATGACATTAAAAACTATCATCTCCGGACTCAACACTACAACTTCCCATTTAGATCCATGCCCTGTATCCTGGATAAAAAACACACTGCCAACACTCCTATCCTACATTCTCACAATAGTCAACCTCTCATTAACCCAAGGTTACCTTCCACCCTCGCTTAAACATGCTCAAATACGCCCAATCCTAAAGAATTGCAATCTAGACAAAACATCCCCGGTATCTTACAGACCCATTTCGAGCATACCATTTTTGGCCAAAATAATTGAAAAAGTAGTACAATTACAAACACAGGAATATATAGATGCATCTTACCCACTTGATGAACAACAATATGGATTCCGGCCACGCCACGGAGTAGAAACACTTCTAGCAGTTTTATTTGATACTCTCCTAAGAGGTATTGACAACCATAAACAAGCATTCATCCTCCTGTTTATTGACATATCAGCAGCTTTTGATAGTGTACATCACACAATATTACTTAACAACCTAAGGCAGTTAGGCATAAACTCCACAGTACATAAATGGTTCACCTCCTATCTAAATAACAGAACGCAAAATATAAGAATAGGTAATCAAACCTCCACTACATATAAGCAAGAAATAGGTTTACCACAAGGCTCAGCATTATCAGCCCTACTTTTCAATATCTACATAAAACCGGTCTGCAACATATTTAAGAAATTTGGAGTACAATATCACCTCTATGCGGATGATATTATGTTGTACATTCCATTTACGATCCCTAACCTACCACTACAACGCCTATCAGACTGCTATAACGAAATCACAATTTGGCTAAAAACTCAAAATCTCCACATAAACCATGCCAAAACAGAAGTCCTAATTGTAACAAAAAATCAATCATATATCCCTCCAACCCACATAACACTACAAGACCAAGAAATTAAAATAAAAAACGAAATAAGATATCTAGGCGTAATCATAGATTCACACCTTACAATGGAAACCCACATTAAAAATACTATAAAGAAAATCTATTTTAAACTCAAAATACTCAAACAACTACGCCCGCTAGTATTTATAGAGGATTTTACTAATATAATACAGGCTACCATAACCCCTCACTTTGATTTCGCCAACCTAATACTAATGGGCATTTCAAAACAAAACATTAAAAGGATTCAACTAGCTCAAAATGCAACAGCTAGAATTATACTAAAAATAAACTCACTCCAACACATAACACCAATTCTAGCATCCCTTCACTGGTTACCTATTCAAAGCAGGATAATTTACAAAATAATAATAACATCATTCAAAGCCTTACATGACATGGCACCGACTACTCTATGTAGTCTAATATGCAAAGAACTTTCTAAGCCTACCCACAGAAAAGGACAATCAAATAAACTAAAGATTCCAAAAGACTTCATAAAAGCACATAAATTAACAAATAATAGAGCCTTTTCTCACATAGCTCCAACCATTTGGAATTCGCTACCAGAGGATCTACGATCACTAACAGAGATCGTGGAATTCCGCAAAAAATTGAAAACATATCTATTCACTAAACACTATAATACAATGGAAACCCTAGAACCCATATTAGACAAAGGCTAAATAGCCACCTGTTCACATCAAGTACAAACCTAACTCTATCCGGACAACACTTATAGCTTAAACGAAATGACGATCCAAGCTCTTATGCCCAAATACCACCACATGTATATAGTTGCATATGTTATGATCTTTTTTACGCTGTTCGACACTACACTACGTTAGTTAACTTGTTACACACGGTTCTAGCTTAAATATACTGTTGTTTATTAAACTGTGTTTGGTTAATTTATGATGTTCTATGTAAAAGTTATGACGCTCTATGTAAAACAAACTGTGCTTTGTTAATTGTTGTTAATTGTACACCGCAACTGAACTTTGGAAGATGCGGTATATAAATGTTAAATAAATAAATAAATAAATAAATGTATCAAACTGAAGAAGAGATATAAAAAGTTATGTCTCTGTATAAACATTTGCTCAGTTCCTTTTGTTGCTTTGACTGACTGGGCCTGTGCACATTAAACTGGCTTGGACCCTGTCAATTGACTCCTGGACTTATTCATTGATTGCACTTTGCCACAGCACCTGAATTGCAGATCAGCACACCAGATCCTCCCATGCATCCCTCAGATCACACATACACACACACTCTCACTTGCAGTCACAAAATACATAATTCAGGGACTAGAGTCCCAGGACTTCAAATATGATTTATTTATTTTATTTATTTAACTGTTTTTTTATACTGTTCTTCACTCAGAGCAGCTTACATTAAACAATAACTTCTACAGACAGCAAGAGTGTATCACAATGTTGACTGCTGCATTGAAACAGAGTCAATAGCATAGTAACATACTTGTAAAAATGTCTAAAACTTCTAAACAAAAACTATATACAATACAGAGGACAGGTATGGGGAAGTAATAACTCAGCTTAGATAACTAAGGAGGCAGTGTGTGTGTTGACGTTTACAGAAGTATGCTAGTATGATGTTTGTTGCATTATTTATGTATTACTTATGTGATGTGACCAAAGTGTTCAGTGTAGAGGTGCGTCTTTAGATTTTTGCGGAAGTCCTTGATGTCCGCAGTTGTCCTGATGTCTTCTGGCAGGAAGTTCCATAGCACTGGGGCAGAGAGGGAAAGTGCTCTAGTGGAGGTGGTCTAGTTGGATTTCTTGTAATGAGGTGGGGTGACGATCATATTCTTGTTAGTTCTCCTGGGGCAGGTGCTGGGTGTCTTGATTGATCAGTTCCTGTAGGATATCTGCAGAGGATTTGTGTAGGATCTTGAATATTATGAGTAATGTTTTGAACTTGGCCCAGGAGTGCATTGGGAATCAGTGTAATTGATTAAGTGTGGGGGTAATGTGATCTTGTATGGAGCTACCAGTGAGTATACGGGCAGCTGTGATTTGTGCCAGTTGTAGAGGGTGGATGGAGCATTTGGATAAATCCTGGTATAACGAGTTGCAGTAGTCAAAAATCGGTGTGACGATGGCTTGAAATACAGTGTAAAAATGTTCTTGACTGAACAGTGGTTTTATATTCTTGAGCAGTTTCATCTTATAGTAGGCATTTGCAGTGATATTCTTTATGTGAGGTTTTGGTCTAAGATGTCACCAAGATACTTGATTTCTTTTTGTACCTTAGTGGCATGGTGCAAAAGGCAGATTACTTGTGGAGGTGTGAATGATGGGTCTCTAGTGATGAATAATGTCTCTATTTTGTTGAGGTTTACTGCTAGGTTATTAGTGCCTAGCCAGCCAATCACTTTTTCCATACAGTTGGTTACGGGCAAGAGGTCAGGGTTACTAATATTGACTGGAGTGAAAACCATGATCATCAGTGCATATCCTGTATTGTATGTTATGGTGCTGGATGATGTTGCAGATGGGTTGTATGTAGATACTGAAGAGCATTGAGATCGATGAGCCTTGAGGGATGCCCTGCGTTAGGGTGAAGGGGGAGGATTTGCACTTGCCGCATTTTACTTGCTGTTGCTTGTTGCTGAAAGAGGACTGGAACCATTTTAGTGTTGTGCCCTGTAGGCTGATTTCCTGTAGGCATTGCAGCAGGGTACAATGGGATACTGTATCAAAAACCGCTGATATGTCCATAAATATGAAAATGAAATCGGATTTAATGTGGCAATTGTTCTGATGATGGTGTCAAGAAGTGAGATATAATAGTGTTTTGATGTTATGGTTTGGTTTAAATCCATACTGAGGAACATCCAGAGGGGCATGTTAGTCTAGGTGGTCCTGTAGCTGCCTTTGTACCACTTTTTCCATAATCTTAGCCATGAAAAGTAGACTGGATATAGGGCAGTAAAATGTAGGGTCGGATTTGTTCAGTGCTGAATTCTTGAGAATAGGACTATGGTAGTGAGTTTGAGTTCATTTGGCATACATCCTTGCTTGAGGGCTGCTGTTACTATCTTGTGTATGACGTGTATGAGTTGTTCCAGGATGCAGGACATGGGTCCAGTGAAGATGTGGTGGTGTTGAGGGTGGAAATAATGTGTTTGATTTGTTGACAGCTTGGTTTATGGAACTCAGCCCATGTTGTAGAAAGAGATTGTTCTAGATTGCTTGTTGGTAGGACCCGGAGAGCGTTCATAGGTTACCAATTTTTTGTTATTAGATGGTTTGCTATTACTTGTGGGTTTATTTCTGGAAGAGGTTGTTGTGTTGGGGTCTTTTGTGAGGGCTTGTGCTGTATCAAACAGTTCACAAGGTTTGTTGGCTGATTTCACAATATGGTTGGTGTAGAATTGTTGCTTTGCTTTATTTTTTTATAGACTGCAAATTAGACATTTCCACTTTCAAAAGGAAAAACCTCATACAATATACATAAGAAGAAAATGATCACATTATACCAAATCAAAAGAAAAGTTGTTCAAGCCCACATCTCGGGGAATTTACACCACAAAAAAATAACCCACATAAATAAAAGACAATTAGGCATAAAAATGTACCACATTTAGGAGGATTCTATACTTCCAACCAATACAACCCAACCCTATTTCTGCCTATCAGTCAAAAACTTTTCTAGGTGGGAAATATCAAGGAAAACATTGGACTGTCCTTGTAAAGTAATAAGACATTTACAAGGAAATCGTAAATAAAATGTCACACCCAGGGAAAGAACTCTCTTCTTCAAAGTAAGAAACTGTTTCCGATGGGCTTGAGTTGATCTAATCATAGTGACATAGTAAATGACGGCAGATAAAGACCAGCATGGTCCATCTAGTCTGCCAGGCAAGGCAGCAAGAGCAGGTGCACCTGCCGCTCCGTGCAGGTCGCCCCTCCCCATGCCTTTGTTTAGGGGTGTATCCACTGCTCCATGTAGGTCACCCCTATTTGTTGAGATATAAGACAGAGTTATGTTTATTTTGATTTTATCCTGTTTCTATAAAGGGATCCTCTCTGTCTGTCCCATTCCTCTTCCCAGTCTCTTTGAAATTTAAAAACAAAACAAAAACAAAAAAAACCCATAACTATAGGGATCTTATTTAATGCTATACGTGTACTATACTAGCTATTTCTTTTCTGTACAGCCAGGGGGTGAGACTATTTTACAAATAACTTGTCTCTGCTTGTGAGACAGACACTGATGGCTTGGTTGTCACTCAACATTTTCTGTTCTATATCACTCTGACTAATGAATGCCTACTGCCTCCCAAATCAGAGTATACACATGCATACACATATACACACTTACACACACACATACACACAGTATTTCATTTGCTCTGCCCTGGACATACAGCCACAATCAAGAAAAATTTGCTATGTAATAAGTACACTTTTCTATGCTTCTGTTGTACAGCTGTTTGTCACTCACTAAGAACAGTAACCTGTCAATGTCTCCCACTGTCCCTACCTGGCAGTTTGTCTGATTATCCCACCCCCTCCAGCTGCCAGAGGCATAGATACATGGTTTGTTCCTCCGTAACCATCAGCAACAACCCTGGAAAACCTGTCAAACATAGTCTGTTGCTGACAAAGGTCTGTGCGCTATTTGAATGATTTTCTTTTCAAAAGTGTGGGTCAAACACAGATGTTTTGTAGTTGGTATGTTTGGATCGGAAGACTGGATAGTCCATATGTTTTTTATCCACCATTGTTTGCTATATCTCTATGTAAAACATCTTCTGTAGTTCAGATTCTTTTGCTGAAGTCCTAAAGCCAACGAGCATGGGATCTCCTCTGTATGAATGCCTTAGAGAAATGTTTTGCTGCCCTTTATGCTGTCCTCTCCCTTACAGCCCAGTTGTGACATCATTGCTTATGGAATTAGTATAAGTCAGGCAGGGACAGGCTTGTTTGGCTTCTTGTCTAAGAGTTTCAAGATGATTGACTGAAGTGCTTCTGGTTTGTCCTTCATCTCCTCCCATTCTTCCCCTCCCAGAGCATCACCACTGTGTCTGTGCCAAGTGTGTTCTCGCACCTCTGACACATACATGGGATGAATTGCAATTCATGCAAACATGTGGTCCCACTCATTCAGTTCAGCTGCAGCAAAACTATCTGAAAATGGTGCAAAAAGAAATGCACATCGTTATTCCTGAGTATGCCTTTGCAGGCCACAAAAAGTTGGAAGTAAAAAAAAAAAGTTTCCTATGATATTATTACAATTCTTACTTGATTTAATAGATGTTATATAGACATTTCAGAGAATAAGTGGTGTCTATGCCGTAAGTCATATCCATGGAGCCATTTTTGGTACATCAGTATTGGGAATGCCCTTTTTGAAGTTCTGCAGGGTATCTGTTGGATGGCTCGAACTTTGTGGAGCAGATGATACTTCATTGCAGATTTGTCCTATTTTGTTAGTCTTTATTGATATTTTGTAAGTGTCCATTAGTTGTGAGGCCAATAAATCCCTTTGATTAGTAATTAGTCTGTGTAAGGGAAAGGTGTGTGTGCATTAATGGAAGAAAAAAGGGTTGAATTAAAGTGAGTTGGTGTTTTGAACATTTAAGCACTTTCTGATACTGCATCATGTTTTATAGTTTGCTTTGCTATTGTCTGTTTTTATCTTGCAATTGTTGTTTTTTTCCTCTATTGTATCCTATCGAGCCAGGCAGTTTCATAGCATATTTAAATGAGGTAGTGGGCTCTTAGATTTCGGTGAACATGCTTTTACATCTGGCCCTTAGTTTTCACTGATGTCATTCACTGAGCATGCTCTGTGAGTTTTCTCTGTCTTTATTCTTTCCATCTCAACAAGCGGTTGGAAAGAAATTACACCAAAGAAGCTGAGAATGTCTGCCAATCCAGTAGCAAATTAACTCTAATTTTTTTACAAAATTGGGCCAAATTTGTCATGGGGCAAAGCCATGGAAAAGACACATCAAGTTAAAAAAATGGGCCAGATTAGACCAAGGGTTCCAGAGAAATGAAGCACCCTTAAAATTACTGAATGCATCCTATGGGAGAGGCATCCCATTAGAACATAGCCATTTCAAACTACCCCTTCTCTCTGCTCTTCTCTGCCAGTCACAGAGACATACACACCCACACGCAGATACAGACTTACATAGGTATACACACAAACAGAAGTTTATGTTTATATTTATTTTAAATTTTCTATATCGCCCTTCTGTTTAGAGGCAAGATGGTTTACACTTTATAAAATCATTTGAAATTAGAAAATAATGTCATTAGTTAATAAGATAGAAGTAACGGATTGGTTAGAACAAATAGCTGAAGCAGGAAGAGGGTGCTAGAAAGAGAGGGAAGGAGGTTTGTTTTATGTCCCAGCATTCTAGGCTTTAAAGGGCCATGAGAAGAGATGTATCTTAAGCTGAGTTTTGAATGATGGATAAGAAGATTCAAGACAGAGTGATCGGGGAAGAGAATTCCAAAGAGTAAGAACACAGAAAAAGAAGGCAGAATGATGGGTAGATTCAAGTTGTGCTTTGTTGGGGGGCGGGATATGAAGTCTATTATCTTGAAAGGAGCAAAGGGCCCAAGACAAGGTATAGAATGTAAGACAGAAGATCAGGTAAGCAGGGGAACCAGTATAAAGGAACTTGTGTGCTAAAGAAAGCAGTTTGTATTGGACCCAGGCTGAGACTGGCAACCAGTTGTGGGATTTCAGGAGTGATTTAACATGGTCACATTTTCCTGCATATGATAATATACAAATGACTGTATTTTGGACTGCTTAAAGGTGCTTTAATGAGGAGAGAGACAGTACAGAATATATGGAATTGCAGTAGTTAAGACAACTGATAAAGCAACTGAGTAACTGGGAGATTAGAGCAGCAGAATCAAAAAAGGGACGGACAGAATGACATTTGTGCAGGGCGAGAAAGGACTTCTCAACTACTGCATTAATGTGCTGTATGAAAGACAAGTTGGAATCAAGGATGACACCAAGATATTTCAAAGTGGAACCAACTTGGATAGGTGACTGACCAATGGAGGAAACATATGATGGGAGTGCATAACCACCAGTGAACCAAATGGCTGTTTTCTTGGGATTCAGTTTTAGACTACTGGTGCTAAATGAGGAAGCAATGAGGGTAAGTGTGTGGTTAATGAAAATAAAGTCAGGTGCGAGAAAATCGAGATGGTAGAGAAGTAGGACATCATCAGCGTAATAGTAAGCACCAACATTAAGATCGTAGACCAAACAGGTACAGGTACAGGTAAATGGAGGAGAAGGAAGTTACAGGTGGTGTACACCAAGGATATGTCTTTGGTCTGATTCTTTTTACCATCTTTGTTAGTGTTAGTTTGCCTCTTTGTGGATAATACCAAAATCTACAATAGAGTAGACACCCAGGTAAGTGTAGATAACATGAGGAGGGATCTAGCTAAGCTTGAAGAATGGTCTAGAATTTGGCAGCTGAGATTTAATGTTAAAAAATGCAAGATCATGCATTTGGGCTGCAGCAATCCAAGGGAGCAATATAGTATAGGGGGTGAAGTACTTCTGTCCACAAAAGAAAAGCGGGATCTAGGTATGATTGTGTCTGATGATCTTAAAGTAGCTAAACAGGTAGAAAAGGTGATGGTGAAAGCTAGAAGGATGCTTGGGTGCATAGGGAGAGGAATGGCCAGCAGAAGAAAGGAGGTGTTAATGCTTCTGTATTGGTCTTTGGTGCGACCTCATTTGGAGTATTGTGTGCAATTGTGGAGATCGTATCTTCAAAAGGATATAAATAGGTTGGAGTCGGTATAGAGGGTGGCTACTAAAATGGTTAATGGCCACTGCCAGGAGTCTCCACCCTCCCTCCAGCTCCCGCCCAATCCGGGCGGTGGGAGCCCGATATCGCAGCAGCCGCCGGGGATAAAAGCGGCGTCCCTGCCTACAGAGACGCCGCTGCCAGGAGTCTCCACCCTCCCTCCAGCTCCCGCCCAATCCGGGCGGTGGGAGCCCGATATCGCAGCAGCCGCCGGGGATAAAAGCGGCGTCCCTGCCTGCAGAGACGCCGCTGCCAGGAGTCTCCACCCTCCCTCCAGCTCCCGCCCAATCCGGGCGGTGGGAGCCCGATATCGCAGCAGCCGCCGGGGATAAAAGCGGCGTCCCTGCCTGCAGAGACGCCGCTGCCAGGAGTCTCCACCCTCCCTCCAGCTCCCGCCCAATCCGGGCGGTGGGAGCCCGATATCGCAGCAGCCGCCGGGGATAAAAGCGGCGTCCCTGCCTGCAGAGACGCCGCTGCCAGGAGTCTCCACCCTCCCTCCAGCTCCCGCCCAATCCGGGCGGTGGGAGCCCGATATCGCAGCAGCCGCCGGGGATAAAAGCGGCGTCCCTGCAGGGCGCGCCCGCGCCTCGCGGGCCCGCACCTGAGGGCCTCGCCAGAGGGCCCTTTGGCGTGGCCCTTAGGCGCGGCACGAGGGTGAAAAATAGAAAACATCCTAGGAACTCAGCAGCACCGACTGCATACCAACGGATCCCGACAGAGGAGCAGACCGAGGAGGACAGCAAAACCGCAAGTAAAACCCTCACAGAACATAACACATCACACACTACCAAACGCCCTCTTCAACAACACACTCCATAAAAGCTCCGGCCTCCCCCCCACGGAACAGGCTCCCGCACCAAGGCGACTGCCACAGGTCCAGCTCCACATCCGCGGGTCAGGCTCCCTCCTAGGGACAGGCTCCCGCACCGCAACAGATCTAGCTCCACACCCACGGGACAGGCTCCCTCCACGGGACAGGCTCCCGCACCAAGGCGACCGCCACAGATCCAGCTCCACATTCACGGGACAGGCTCCCTCCACGGGACAGGCTCCCGCACCGCAACAGATCCAGCTCCACACCCACGGGACAGGCTCCCTCCACGGGACAGGCTCCCGCACCAAGGCGACCGCCACAGATCCAGCTCCACATTCACGGGACAGGCTCCCTCCACGGGACAGGCTCCCGCACAGCAACAGATCCAGCTCCACACCCACGGGACAGGCTCCCTCCACGGGACAGGCTCCCGCACCAAGGCGACCGCCACAGATCCAGCTCCACATTCACGGGACAGGCTCCCTCCACGGGACAGGCTCCCGCACCGCAACAGATCCAGCTCCACATCCGCGGGACAGGCTCCCTCCACGGGACAGGCGCCCGCACCAAGGCGACAACCACAGGTCCAGCTCCACATCCACGGGACAGGCTCCCTCCACGGGACAGGCTCCCGCACCAAGGCGACTGCCACAGGTCCAGCTCTACATCCCCGGGACAGGCTCCCGCAACAAGTACAGCTCTCCCCAAAGCAAACAACAGACGAAGACCTAAGGAGACAGGCGTCACCCTATCAGAACATCACAAACTACCAACATGCACACCACATTTTTCCTCCCTCTATACCTACTAGTCACACAACTCCTCCCACCGACCACACACCTCCACTACCCTCAAACAAACACACCATGGTACCCTCCAACTGCACTGCCATATCTCGGTCCACAACACACACACAAAGAGACACTCGCAAACTCCCAAGCAAAGAGACCAAACAGACACAAATCAAACACCAACACCGGCTCAAAGGAAGCACATGTAGCAACAACCTCTTCCACAAAGACAACAACAATTGAGCTCATAAACGCCAGATCCGTCTGCAACAAGACACACACTCTGGTAGACCACATAGAAGAGCGACAGCCCGACATAATATGCATCACAGAGACATGGCTCAACCCTACCGACAGTGTACTACTCAACCAAATAGTACCGAACAACTACTCAGCATACAACTGCCCTCGCACCCACAAGCGTGGAGGAGGAGTCCTAATAATAGCAAAAACAAAACTCAAGTTCAAGACACAGAACCTCACAGATACACAGCAGTGTAACACAATTAGCATCAAGAACAAGAATATTGCAATCTGCCTAACCTACAGAGCACCCCGTGCTC
Source organism: Ichthyophis bannanicus (assembly GCA_033557465.1). Classification (NCBI taxonomy): domain Eukaryota; kingdom Metazoa; phylum Chordata; class Amphibia; order Gymnophiona; family Ichthyophiidae; genus Ichthyophis; species Ichthyophis bannanicus. Next base: position 1,076,476,111 of record CM066033.1, on the reverse strand, counting down.
CACCTGACGAACTAGCCTTCACACTCGAAGAAGCCTGTGCCATAACAGCAAACAACAAACCAGCACTACTAATCGGAGACTTCAACCTAAAGTCCGCCAATACAAAAGATGCAGAGGCCTTCCTTCAAGCAATGACCTCACTTCAATTCACACAGATAGTCAATGCACCAACACACAGACTTGGATCATCCCCAGACCTCATCTTCGCATCAAACTACCTAACTTCAAGAGACCTAATCTCTACACCCACCATCACCCCAGTACCATGGTCTGACCATTACTTAATCGAGACGAAACTGCAATCACAAGAAGACCAGACAAGCGAAAGAGTGAACATCCCACACACACAAAGACGATTCAAGTCCTTTGACAAGGACGTATTCATACAGGACACAATACAACACTTGAACATTGACTCAGAGGACCTGGAGGAACAAGTTTCCAACTGGAACAGCGTTCTAGCTAACGCCGCCAAACCATCCGATGACAGGACCGAGAAACAACACCACAACAAGAGACAGAACAAGCCATGGTACTCAACAAAAATACGACAGGAAAAGAGGGAGCTCAGGAAAATTGAACGGAGATGGAGAAAAAACAAAACTACTTCCGACCAACATCTTTACCTAACAAAGCAAAAACAATACAATGAACACATCAACCAATCAAAGAGAGAATTCCACACAAACCCGATAAATTCTTCCATCAACAAACCCAGAGAACTTTTCGAAATAGTAAAAACCCTGACAAAAGAGCAAACAGCAGAAAGAGAAGTACAAGTGGATCCACAGAAATTCGCTGACCACATCAAAGACAAATTCCACTCCACAGAGCGCACAACACCCAGTGGAACCACAAGAACAAACGTACACCCCAAAACCTGGGGCACATTCTACTCTCCCTCAAAAGAACAGATATCCCACATCATCTCCACAATCAACACAAGTACTGCCCCTACTGACCCTTGCCCAGTGTCATGGGTCAAAGCCACCAAATCAAGCCTGATACCAACCCTACATAAATGGTACACAACTCACTCACTCAAGGACTCATGCCACAGCAACTAAAGCTTGCCTCAGTAAGACCAATCACAAAGAAAACTACTCTCGACAAAAAGGACCCAGCAGCATACCGACCAATCTCCAGCATACCCTTCCTCGCAAAAATAATCGAAAAGACGGTTCAACTACAACTTCAGGAACACATTGACGAACACGGAACTCTCGACGACAACCAACACGGATTTCGTCCCAACCATGGAGTCGAAACTCTACTGATCTACCTCTTCGACAGCATCATAAGAATAATTGACAACACCAGGAATGGAATTATAATGATCTTCATCGACATCTCCTCAGCTTTCGACACAGTTGACCACAATATGCTCCTGGAGAGACTAAAGAACACTGGTATACACGGTACCACTCTGAAATGGTTCCACTCGTACCTAACCGAAAGACAGCTACAGGTCAAGGTGGGACATGACACCTCCCGACCCATAAACGTCCAACAAGGAGTACCGCAAGGATCCGCACTCTCAGCACTCCTTTTTAACATCTACATCCAACCAATATGCAACATTATGAAAGAGAACAACATCCAATACACAATATACGCAGACGACATCATGGTATACTCCCCGATATCAATCGACAACCCGGACTTCTCTAAGATAACAGACTGCCTTACCCAAATGACGAAGTGGTGCCAAAACAACAACCTCGCAATAAACTACAACAAGACCGAAGCTTTAATCATCACTCGGAACCAGAGCTTCATACACCCACCAAACATAAAGATACAAAGCACTACGATACCGATAAGATCAGAGGTGAGATACCTTGGGGTTACTCTGGACAGTAAACTCAACCTCAAACCACACATAGACAAAACAATCCAAAAAGCCTACTACAGGATGCGAATCATCAGGAGACTGAAACCACTCCTCGCCCCAGAACACTTCCGTACCGTCTGTCAAGCACTGATAACCCCAATACTGGACTTCTGCAATCCGATATACCTTGGACTACCAAAACAAGCTCTCAAACCACTCCAGCTGGCACAAAACACTGCAGCTCGAATCATAGCCGGAACCGCAAGGCAGGAGCACATCACACCTACATTAAAGGACTTACACTGGCTCCCAATCAGTGCTCGCATCAGATACAAGACTATCATAAACCTATTTAAGATTAAAGAGCACACATCAGCCAACAGCCTCCACACGCTCATACAACCGGAAATCAGCGCACGTCCTAGAAGAAGTCAAACACGCAACCGAGTCAGTACCCCAAATGAATACAAGCACACACGCAAGGATACAACAAACAGAGCTCTCTCCATGGCTGCTCCAACAATATGGAACAATCTACCGGACGATCTAAGGGCAACTCCAGACCTCAAAGACTTCAGAAAACAACTGAAAACCATGCTGTTCATAGAGCACTATGGTCACATCACATAACCTAAGAGAATGGATAACAGCATTCCAATCCTCCTAAACAACTGTATGTATATAAAATGTGTTTTTAGCACCACTGTAAATAGCCCACCTTGTACATAGCTCAAACAAATCAAGCACCCAACACCGCCATCACACAACCAAGTTTCATCCTCACTGCATGTACAACACACACACTTTACCTGATTGCTTGCTGTGATACCACCTTGATTATTAAGATAAGGCGGTTTAGAAATACTGTTAAATAAATAAATAAATAAATAAAATTATAAAGCATATGAAGACAGACTTAAGGATCTTAATATGTATACTTTAGAGGAAACATGTGATAGAAGTGATATTATTGAAATATTTAAATACTTCCATGGCATAAATGTACAGGAGGAGAGCCTATTTCTATTGTAAGCAAGCTCTGTTATGAGGGGACATAGGATGAGGGTGAAAGGGAATAGGCTCAGGAGTAATATGCGGAAATATTTTTTTATGGAAAGAGTTGTAGATCCATGGAATAGTCTCCCAGTTGAGGTGGTAGTGATGAGGACAGTGTCTGAATTCAAAAAGGCATGGTAACAAAGATGTTTAAAAAAGCTCAGCTTTCAGACTCAGTTTCAAAGAGTCTATAAATAGTCTCCAGTCTTGTGGGTCATGAGTGATTTTTAAGCCATTCATGAGGCTTTCAGTATTGGAACAGAATACCAGATTACTTTCCTTTCTGAAGAAAGGCTCCAACTGCTGGTGGCGCTTTCGATATGGAGTAATGTTGACATCTTCTTCTAGAAGATTCCATTGTTGGAGTCTTGATCCTAGCAATTCTGCCTTGTTCTTGGATAAGTCCAAATCACGAACCAGGTCATTTAGTTCTTCCTGTGTTATTCTGTGTGTAGTTGATAATGCATCCCAGTGAAAATCTGGGTCACAGGAGAAGAACAGGTCGGCTCACCCTTGTCCTCATCAGATGCATCAAGAGAATATTCTAATGTAGGTTCTGGAATAGGAAGTCCCTCACCATGTGGAACTGGTCTCAATGCAGACGGAATGTTTGGGTAGACTATGCTTGACTTCTTTTGCTTCGTTATTCTGCTGGAAAGAGGAGGAACCAAGCAGAAGTAACAGTCATTTTTGTGGTTGCTTGGCTCTCTCCACGCCATGGGGACTGCAAATGGCATTGATGGTCTTTTGCAATTCAACCACTGTGAAAGCTGTGTTGTACATGTAGTGCAGTATATATGCGGGGCCCAAGGCTTGTCTTGGTCACCAATCTTGCATCCGAAGTAAAGATGATATGCCTTCTTCAGTTGAGAAGTAATACTTTTCTTCTGGTTGGCAAATGTCACTTCCCCACAAATGTAGCAGAAATTGTCAACGGTATTAACAGACTTGCGCGGCATTACTGTTCTGTATTGTACCTAAATGGCTAAAATTATATGATTAACCCTGGGAGTGCTGATGGGGTCAAAAGTGACCCCATTGCAAGTTTCACAACACGAATCTCGGAAACTAGTTGTTCAAGAATGCAATCTTTTTATGACTTTTCACATGTCAATATTCTGTTTATATTGCACCATGAGAGGAATAATTTTCATTCGCTAGGTGACACTAGTGATGAATTGCAGCACAGAGTACCAGTGGGATCATTTTTGACCCCAGTTGCTTACGTCCGGTTTGGATCGTGATACAATTTGCAGTTTTGTGAATTTTTTGATCTGACAAAGGTATTTATCATTAATTATGTATCATTTATTTTTTATACTCTTATTTTATGAAAATTACACATTTTCTGTAATTGATATCATACGTTCTCTCATTATTTCCGATGAAATCTAAAGGCTTTCAGCTCGTTCATCACGATTATTGTACACGTATAGTAAAACTGCTTTGCGTTTTATTCAACTTTATCTTTGCTTATTTATTTTAGGTTATTGTTTATGATGTCAAAACGAAAGTATTCAGCTGCCCAAGTAAGAGAAATATTGCAACGAGATGCTGACAGTGACAGCTCTGAGTCGTCGATGCAGCATATTCAGCAAGCAAAGAAGCATATCAGCCAAGTTCGGGCGATAAATCTGATGATGACAGTCATGATTCAGATGGTGACAGCAGTTGGTCGCCAAGTGAATGTGAGACTGATGTTGAGCCGGTAACATCGCCTGCAGCAAAGAGTCAAGTTACAGGTTGAGGCTGTGTTGGACGGGGAAGAAGGCAGGAGTCCTCGGTGTCAGTATCATCTGTGAGGAATCTTAGTTGTGGTCATAGAGGAGCTAATAGGTCATCAACTATAAGCACAAATGTTGCCATTGAAACCTATGTATCTAAGGATGCCACATCATGGAACAGGAAACCTATAAAGCAAGCTGCTGGAAGATACGCCAGAGTTAATGTCATGCCCGTACAACAAGGTACTACAAGGTATGCTGTACAAAATGTTGATGGCCCTCTTGCTGCATTCCACTTGTTCATGAGGAAGAACTTATTGAATGAAATCATGATGTGGACGAGCAAACAAGGAAGACACATTTATGAAGACACCTGGAAAGATTTGACAGATGGAGAATTTCAACGTTTTCTTGGACTTCTGATCCTCTCAGGCGTTTACAAGTCACGAAATGAATCCATAGTTCAGTTGTGGAACCTTGAAGATGGTCGTTCTGTTTTTGGCAAAAATATGGCCCGTAACCGTTTTCAGCAAATTTCTTGTGCTCTCAGATTTGATGATGCAACCAACAGACATGAACAATGAGGCGTGGATAAGCTTGCTCCAATCAGACACATTTTTGATACCTGGGAAGCAACTCTAAGTGACGCCTTTGTTCCTGGTAAAAATGTTACTGTGGATGAGCAACTGCTTACATTTCGTGGCCGTGTTCCGTTCAGACAATATATTCCCAGCAAACCTGGGAAATATGGCATAAAGCTATGGATGTTGTGTGACAGTGCAATGTCATATGTTCTGCGTCTTCAAGTATATACAGAAAGGGAACTTGGACAAAACAGGGAACAGAATCATGGTGAAAGGGTTGTGCTGCAACTCACTGAAGGATTGACACGATCTGGCAGAAATGTTACTGTTGACAATTTCTTCTGCAGTTTATCCCTGTCACGGAAATTGCCAGAAAAACAAATAACACTTTTGGGGACAATTTGAAAGAACAGAAAATAATTACCTCCAGAATTTGTAACAGCAAAGGGCCGAGAGGTATTCACTTCACTGTTTGCCTTTCACGATGTTGCCACTCTGGTTTCCTATTGCCCGAAGAAAGGAAAAGTGGTTGTTCTTCTGAGCAGTTTGCATGATCAAGAAGAAGTAGATAACACACGTCCAGACAAAAAAAACATGCATGATCTTGGACTATAATTCTAGTAAATGTGGAGTAGATACGGCAGATCAAATGTTGTGCACGTATACCACAAAACGAATGACAAGACGCTGGCCAGTGACAATCTTCTACAACATGTTGGACATCAGTGCTTTGAACGCCTTCATTGTTTGGATGTCACTAAATCCAGAATGGCAGTCCAAGTCAAAGCACAGATGTTGTCTATTCCTCTTGTAATTAGGAAAGCAGCTGCTTCAGAGTAATTGCAGCGAGACTTCTTCCAGCATTGAAGAAGCCACTGATGCTGTTTGCAATGTTGGGATCCCAAAGAAAAGGGCAAGGTGCCACTGCTGTTCCAGAGAAAAAGACAAGAAAAACAACATAGTTTGCACCTCCTGCAAGCGCAATGTTTGCAAAGAACATTCAGTAATTGTCTGTGTCTCATGCAAATGATTGTAGAACTTCACTGTGTTCATCAAGTGCATGCAAAAACTGCTTTCATGGCAACTCTTCTTCATGTAATTTTATGATAAAGCATTAAATTTCAAAACATTTAACCTTCATATAATAAATAATTAATTCAAAATAATGTTTTGTCTGTTTAGTTAAATTTTTTCATGGTTAACAATTAAAATTTGTCGTGGGGTCATTTATGACCCCAATGGTATTCAGTGTGTTCAAAAAATCTTGGTAATTCCAGGGTTAATAAAAGTTGCATGTAACAGTAGCTTAAATTGTCTTGCACACAGTCTGAAATACTTTAAATGCTCAACCTTTCTGACTGTGTATAGTACACTGCTGATGTCATAAAATGATGCAATCAACTCTGGATGATGTGTGCATGCTGGTATTATGCAATGTGATTCAATATTACATATTCAAGGCTTATTTGGGATGTTGTTGATGTCCTACTGGATAAATTTACACGGTGAAACGTTAAAAATGAACTACATGCAATATCTTCAAAATGAGAGCCAATAAAATGTTTTTAATGTTATATTCGTGTTCAGCTCACCAAGATACTACAGATTAGGGTCTTTTAAAGTCAGTAACGATTTCAATGTTGACCAATGATATCAGAAGGATGGCCTGGGACTGGACTTGGATGCCTTGTGCTAGTGTGTTGATTAGAGAGGTCATCAAGGTTTTAACACCATGCAATGGGCAGAAGCCGTGCTGTTGGGGATCCAGAAGGAAATTTTTGTCAATGTTGTCCTGGAGCTGGAGTTGTACGGTTTTCTCAATGATTTTTGCCAGAAATAGAAGGCTGGCGATGGGTCTGTAAGATGCAGGTTAGGTTTATTTAAGGTAGGGAAGAAGAACAGTTTGAGGGATTTTGGCATTGTTCCTTGCTGTAGAGATTTGTGAGTAATTTTGGCAAGGATTGGACTGAGATCTATTTTGACTGTTTAATCTAGTTGGGTGGGCATGGGACAAGAGGGGAGGTGGTGGTGTTGTCATCAGTATCTTCTCCATGTTCTTACTGCTGATAGTGTAGAAGGTGGTCCAATGGGTGGGGTGGGGACAGAATGTGATAGGGGTAGAGGGGGTGTGGATATGGGTCGGGAGGGATTGGAGCTGTTTGTAATGTGCAGCTAATTATTGGCGGTTGATGATGGGGGTAGGGATGTGGTTAGAGGGTGGTTCTGTAAGACATTTGACAATGTCAAATAGTTTTCTTGGCTGATTGATGGAGGTCATGATGAGCTGTGTATGGTAGTCCCATTTAGCTTTATCTGTGGCAGTATGGTAGTTCCAGCATAGTGTTAGGTAGTTGTTGAGGTTGTTGTTCTGGGCATTTTTTTTGCCATTTTCATTCTAGCCGTCTTAGTTTGGTTTTTAGTTTCCTCAGGGTAGAGATGTACCATGGAGTTTTGCGAGTGCATTGGTTTCTGTTTGCATCATGTTGATCAAGTGGTAGACCAGCTGTTTTTCTGAGTGTATTGGTCCAGTTCTCTGTGAGTGTAGTTGGGTCAGTTGTATCCATCTGAAGGTTTAGTATGATGTCATCTAGGAAGGTATCCTTATTGAATTGTCTGAATCGTCATGGGAATCATTGTTGTACTGACTGGGGTATTGTGGATTTGAGGGGGATGGAGAAGGAAATGAGGCTGTGGTCAGTGCAGGGCATTGCATATGTTTGTAGTGTGTGAAGTGGACAAGTGTGACTTGGGAGGATAAGGGTGAATATTAGATCCAGGGTGCTTCCCTTGTTGTGTGTGGGGAATATTACAATTTGCTGGAGGTCCATCAATGACATGGCAGCGAGAAAGGTATTGGCCATGTTCGTTTGTAGGGAGAGGAGTTTGAAGTCCCCTAAGATGAGAAAGTCCTTGTTGGTTTTGGAGTTGTTTAGTATGTCTTCTATTATGTTGGATAGGTCATTAGATGATGGGTTGAGAGATCTGTAGCAGAGGAGGATGGTTAGTTGATTGTTCATAACGGCAGTGGCAGACCTTCATTTTTGGAGCCCTGAAAGCTGAACTGGTATGGGGGCTCCTTCTCAACCAGCAATGAAGTCTAGGTTACCACTGTTATCTTCTTCAATGGGGTTGTTCCATGACAGATCACCATAAACTTTTTAAGAATTTAACCACTACATCTCAGAACATTTTTTCATTTATGGGTGGTCTACATGATATTTTAATAACCTTTTAATTTTTATTTTAACTATTATTTTGTATTGAATTGCATAAGAACATAATAACTTAAGATATGCCATACTGGGTCAGATCAAGGTCCATCAAGCCCAGTATCCTGTTTCCAACAGTGGCCAATCTAGGTCACAAGTACCTAACAGTTTCCCCAAAAGAAACAGGTTCCACAATGCTTTAATAATGGTTTATAGACCTTTCCTCCAGGAACTTGACAAAATCATTTTAAACCCAGCTACACTAATAGTTTTTACAGTAACACCTACAGTAACCGCTTTTATGCTATATTGTTAATATTATTATTTTTTTAAAAACCCCTTCTCATTCAGTAGACCCAAAATTTTTAAGCAATGTGGATTAAAGTTGCTTCTGGGGCCCATCTTTGATTAGGGGCCCTGAAGCTTAAGCTTCATTAGTTTCACAGTAGATCCACCCCTGTGTAATGGTGATGGAGTCCATGTTTTTGATGCTCTCAGATAAAAGGGGACAGAAGTGGAGATGTTCTTTAGTAAGCAGCAATACCCCAGCCCCTCTCCGGTTATTTCTTGTACAGTGGAACAGTGCGAAGCCTTCTGGTTTGAGTTGGTTGAGGAGTACATTATGGGTGTCCGTGAGCCATGTTTCAGTAATGCAGAGAATGTCCAGTCGATATTTTTTGAGTAAGTCAGTGATAATGTGGATCTTATTCCTTACTGATCTTGCATTGATTAGTGCACATCTTAGTGTTGTTGTTGCTGCTTTGAGGTTGGTAATGTTGAGTGGGATGGAGGTTGAAGTTGGTATGTGTATGAGTCTCCCTGTTGTATATTGCTGAGTTTGGTTGCGTTGGGTGTGTGTTGGGTGGTGTGTGTGGAAGGATGGTATATGGGAAGTAGAGTGGGGTTGGGAAGGTATTGTGTGCTTTGGATAGGAATATAAGTGCTAGTAATGTGTACATGGCTAAATATAAAGCAAGCATGGTGGGATTTGTTTAGGTTGGGTTTGAACGGAGCAATTATAAAGGTTGTACCTATTGTTTGGGCGCACAATCCATAGGTAGATGCTAACAGAGGTCTTCCTATTTGTTTCTGTGGTTTTACCTAATGTCCATAAGGGCCACGCCAAAGGCGCAGGTACGCCTGATGGCATTGGAATTAAAATGCTGATCTTTGGTCCTGATTGGCCTCGGTGGGGGAGAGAAGGAGGCACTTGCCATCCCCACTCTCTACTGCAGAGGCCGATCAGGCCATTGGCCTGGAGTGACGTTAGTTGTGAAATGATGGAATAGTTTCCTTGGCTGATTTTCAGATGTAATTCTGAGATTAGAGAAATAATGCTTCTTCAAAATCTGAGTTTAAGAGAGATAATAGGCAGAGCTAGCCTTGAAAAGTTTAAGAGTATCCACATTCTACTTGAGTCAGCAGTACATAAGAACATAAGATATGCCATACTGGGTCAGACCAAGGTCCATCAAGCCCAGTATTCTGTTTCAAACAGTGGCCAATCTAGGTCATATGTACCTAGCAGTTTCCCTAAGGGATACAGGTTCCACAATGCTTGTTTATCTAATAGTTGTAATACATCTTCCTGATGTATCGATATTTCCTTTAATTCTTCCACACCTTTAAATACCACTTCAGTCATGGGTAACATCCCTACATCTTCCTCAGTAAAGACTGAAGCAAAGACTTCATTCAGTCTCTCCGCTATCGCCTTGTCGCCTCTTCGTGCTCCTTTAACCCCTTTATCATCTAATGGACCACCTGACTCTCTCACAGGTTTTTTGCTACAAATGTACTTGAAAAGGTCTTTACTTCGCGTTATTGCTTCCGCAGGAAGCTTCTTCTCAAATTCTCCCTTTGCCTGCCTTATCAATGCCTTGCATTTGACTTGCCAGTGCTTGTGCTGTTTCCAGGTTTCATCGTTTGGCTCTTTTTTCCATTTCCTGAAAGATGCTTTTTTGGCAACAACAGCCTCTCTGACCTCACCTTTAAACCATGCTGGCAGTTTTTTGGACTTCCTTCCACTTTTCTTAAAGCGTGGAATACAGCTGGTCTGGGCTTCCAAGATAGTATTTTTCAACAACAGCCAAGCCTGATGTACGTCTTTAACTTTTGCAACTGCTCCTTTTAGTTTTTTCTTAACTGTTTTCTTCATTTTATCATAGTCTCCCTTTTGAAAGTTAAAAGGTAGTACTGTGGATTTCCTTACTATCCCTCCTCCACTAATTAAATCAAAGGCGATCATGCTATGATCACTATTGCCAAGTGGCCCCAACAACCTTATCTCTTGCACTAGATCTGGTGTTCCACTAAGGACTAGGTCTAATATGGCTTCCCCTCTGGTCGGTTCATGAAACAGCTGCTCCAAGAAGCAGTCATTTATTTCATCTAGGAACTTTATCTCCCTAGCATGTCTTGACGTGACACTGACCCAGTCGATACCGGGGTAGTTGAAATCACCCATTATTATTACTGCACTGTAACTTTTGTTAGCTTCCTTGATTTCTTTGAGCATTTCATCATTCATTTGGTCATTCTGGCCAAGCGCTCGATAGTACACCTCCACTGCCATTGCCTTCCCCCTTTTACATGGAATTTCAATCCATATAGATTCTATAGCAGATTTTGTTTCCTGCAAAACTTTAATCCTTTCTGACTCAATGCCCTCTCTAACATAGAGAGCAACCCTTCCACCAATTTGATCAGCTCAATCATTACGATATAGTTTGTACCCAGGTGTCACAGTGTCCCACTGGTTGTCCTCCTTCCACCATGTCTCTGATATTCCAAACATATCTAACCTTTCATTTAGTGCTATATATTCTAACTCTCCCATCTTATTTTTTAGACTTCTAGCATTTGCATACAAGCATTTTAGAGAATGTATTTTATTCATACTAATTTGGCTATTGTTAGACATGGGTAATTTGGGATCTTTAAGCTCTGTCTGCTCCATACTTGACGGCATTTGGGCTACTTTACTCTTTTGTGGAACCTCTCTGCTTTTGGTAATATCCTTCAAAGATACATTCTTCCGAACCATCCGCTCTTGGGCGACTGTCGGCTTTCCCCTAATATCTAGTTTAAAAGCTGCTCTATCTCCTTTTTAAAGGTTAATGCCAGCAGCCTGATTCCATCCCGGTTAAGGTGAAGCCCATCCCTTCGGAAGAGCCCCTCCTTTCCCCAGAATGTTCCCCAGTTCCTAACAAATCCAAAACCCTTATCTCTGCACCATTGTCTCATCCACGCATTGAGACTCCGGAGCTCTGCCTGCCTTTTGGGTCCTGCGCGTGGAACAGGAAGCATTTCGGAGAATGCTACCCTGGAAGTTCTGGATTTCAACTTCCTACCTAAAAGCCTAAATTTAGGCTCCAGAACCTCCCTACCACATTTTCCTATGTCATTGGTGCCGACATGTACCAAGACAGCAGACTCCTCCCCAGCACTATCTAAGACCTTATCTAGGTGATGCGTGAGGTCCGCTACCTTCACACCAGGCAGGCATGTTACCAGGCGATCCTCACGTGCACCAGCCACCCAGCTATCTACATGCCTAATGATCGAATCACCAACTATAACGGCTGTCCTAACCCTTCCCTCATGGGCACATGGCCCTGGAGAAACTTCCTCGGTGCGAGAGGGTTTTACATCACCTGGAGGACAGGTCCTAGTTACAGGATCACTTCCTGCCACACCAGGGTGATGCTCTCCTGTCACGTGACCTCTCTCCTCCATGGCAACAGGGATGCTGCCAGACTGGAGGTGGGACTTCAGGACTATATCCCTGTAGGTCTCGTCTATGTACCTCTCTGTCTGTCTTATGCTTTCCAAGTCTGCTACTCTAGCCTCTAGAGAATGGACTCATTCCCTGAGAGCAAAGAGCTCCTTGCACCTAGTGCACACGTAAGACCTCTCACCAACTGGGAGAAAATCATTCATGTGACACTCAATGCAAAAGACTGGAAAGCCCCCATCCCACTGCTGGACTGCTGTCTGCATCTTAGTGTGTTTAGATCTAAGTTCTTTACTTACTAAGGGTTGCTATGGTTATTTATACCAATAAAACTGTACCTAATACGTGTAATATACCTTGTTCACCTGAAGCTTAACTAATCTCAGGTCCTTAGTGTATGACTGATTTGGGTAATTTATTTATTTATTTATTTGCAGTCTCTTTTATACCGCGCTATTCGACATCAGTGCGGTTTACAATGAACATAAGAGTTGCACATCTCAATTTCGTGATTTGTGCTTACAGTGAAACAGGTATAATAACTTGGGTATACATTAAACAGGAAAATTAAACTTGGGTATGCATTAATCAGGTATAACAGGTAAAATAGGGTATAAATAACCAGTCCCTTAACAATGAGCTTCACCTGAGAGCACCTCCTGTCTTTTAAGATATGTAAGTACCTATAAAGCTACGATTATCCCAGGGGTGGGTTGGTGTGGGGAGGGAGGGAGGGAAATAACACTTATTAAAAGAGGGCTGCTACACAGTACCCTGTCTTGTGCTGCTGAGGTAAGCTATATGCTAATTTGATTTAAATTATAGCTCTTAGCTGCTGCTAGTCTCTAATTTCTTATGAAATTTAAACTACAAGCTCTCTGCTGGGTTCCAAATTTAAACAGAAAGCTCTCATCTGTGTTTTAAATTTAAACTAAAAGTACTTTGCTGTTACTAGGCCCTGAGTGACTATTAAATTTAAACTACAAGCTCTCTGCTGGGTATGAAATGTAACCAGAAAGTTCTCCTCTGTATTTTAAAACTAAAAGTACTTTTCTGATGCTAGGCCCTGAGTGACTATTAAATGTAAACTACAAGCTCTCTGCTGGATTCCAAATGTAACCAGAAAGCTCTCTTCTGTGTTTTAAATTTAAACTTAAACTGCTGCTACTAGGCCCTGACTGATTTAACAAAAAATAGTGGGTTCACAGATTAATTAGCTTTAATACAATGAATTCCTTTTAGAAAATTACCAGAAGTATATACTCACAGTTGCAGATCTCTCTCCAGAAGTAACAGTCCCTTTTTCTAGTCCTTCAAGACTACAGTGTTCTGCATGCGGTAGTTGATGCTTCGCAAGATGGAAGGCAGAATGATACCATGGATGGTGGCATTTAGTAGGATGGCTAGAGGCATTTTGAGAACATACTGAAGATAGCGCTGCAGAGAGTGTATTATTATAAATTTTGGCTTTATCCTCAAGAGGGAGAGAATGAAAATCTTCTGAGAACAGATCATTGGCAGCTGGAAGGCGAGCAAGAGTGTTATGGGGTAGAGTGCACAGATAATCCAGGGATGAAACATGGCTATCCGAGGGCTCATGATTGGACAAAATTAATAGAAAGAATGAAACAAGGAAGTGGTCTGTCTAAGATAGGGCTTGAGTGGTGAACTGAGATAGCTGCAGTGTTGAGATGCTATTCATGACAGCCAAGTCTAATGTGTGGTCAGCTACATGAGTGGCGCTTGAGATATGATGCTTTAGGGATAGGTCAGATAGAAAGGAAAGGAACACTCTGTTATGAGCTTGTGTAAGGGCATGAACATGAGTATTGACGTCCCCAACAGTCAGGAAAAGAAATAGAAAGTTCAGAGATGATGGACTGCAGAACTCGATCCCAAGCAGAGGGGTCCAATGACGGACAGCAATATAGTAATAAGAGATGGAGATTTTTCTGCCTGGTGGATTTCATGTAAAGGGACTCAGAGAAGTATAGGGAGTTAGATGTAAATTCATCTAGTGCTAGGGAAGATCTAAATATAATCGCTAGGCCTCCACCTGTTCTAGCAATGCACAGAGAGGAAATGGCCGAGTAACCTGGTGGCAAACAGCGATTCAGATAACCTTCTTCACCATCCCGTAGACAGGTCTCAGTGAGATATAGGATATCTAGTCCAGACAGTGATATGATCAGAGAGGAGACCAATTTTCAATCTAAGAGAATGACAGTTGAGCAGGCCGAAGTGTAATGGGGAAACTGGAGCTGGACAAGACAAAGACATCAGCACACATAGATAAGTGCATGCACAGCCACACACACACAGATGCACATAGACCCTGGAAAAGCTTGTTTTCACCCAGCTCTCTGCTCACCTCGACACCACTCTCTCCCTTAACCCACGTCAGTCTGGCTTTCGCTCCGGTCACAGCACTGAAAATGTCCTCACCTCCCTCTTGAGTGAAGTGCACCAATCTCACAACTGCGTGACCTTTCCCTTGTGGTGGCCCTGGACTTGTCCTCTGCTTTTGATATTATTTATCACCACACCCTTCTTGCCCGTCTGGCCGATCTTGGGATCCATGGTTCTGTTCGTTCATGGTTCCGTTCCTTCCTCTCTTCCCACTCCTTCTCTGTTTGGACCAGCTCAGCCACCTCTTTCCCCCTGGCTCTTCCCTGCAGGGTCCCTCAGGGTTCAGTTCTTGCCCCCCTCCTTTTTAACATCTTTCTTGCCCCACTTGCACTCATCGTTCAGCAATCAGGTATCTCTGGCTATTTCTACGCAGATGACATCCTTCTCGTACACCACACTAGTTCCCACACTCCTGATCTCTCTGCCCTTAATCTTTGTCTTACCTGCGTTGCTTCATGGTTGCACAGTAACTTCCGTCATGTCAACCCTTCTAAGTCAGCTGCTCTGTGGTTTTCGTTCAGCACTCCCCCTCTTACCTGCTCCCCTCTTTTCCTCTCTACCCCAATTCCCCTGGTTTCTTCTCTCCGTTATCTTGGGGTTATCCTCGACTCCTCACTCTCTTTTCACCACCACATTACCGTGCTTGTCCGTTGCTCTTTCTTTTTCTTGCGCCAAATTCGCGCTGTCCGCTCCTTCCTTCCTTTCTCCTCCCTCACCTCTCTGGTTCTTTCCCTTGTTATTTCCAGGTTGGACTATTGTAACACAGTTCTGGCCGGTCTCACACAATTCCAGCTTCGGCGCCTTCAGTTGGTTCAAAATACTGCTGCACGTATACTCACTCACTCCTCCCCCAGGGATCATGTCAGTCCCCTCCTTTTCAGTTTACACTGGCTTCCACTTAGCTCTCGTTTCATCTACAAACTCCTCATTCTCACTCACAAAGCATTACACACTGGCACCCCCCAATATCCATTTGCAGCCTTCCCCCCGCCTTCTCCTCTCGGTTCACGGCAACCGCCTCTTTCGTCCTTCTCCCTCCTTGGCCCACCTGGAATCCACCCGAAGCTCTGCATTCTATTTCTTAGCCCCTGCACTTTGGAATTCCCTCCCTCCCACCCTCCACACTGAACTGTCCTATCAACGTTTTAAGGGCCAACTCAAAACGCACCTTTTTCAGCAGGCCTTTGACCTTCCGGACCCATGATGCCTGCCCTCCTCGCCAGCCTCCCTCCCACCAGCCCCCTCCTCTTTACCCTCTTCTTTTTCCTTATGACTATCTCTATTCTGTTCTGTCCTCTCTCTTTCCTGTCCGATGATTGGCGTTCCTTTCCTTTCTAAATTTCAATTTGTTTTTATTGTACACCGCTCTGACGCACATGCTTGAGCGGTATATCAAGCGACGAAATAAAGATAAAGATACATACATAGAGGCTTATAGAGACACACTAACATAACAAAGGCACATATATACACACATGCACAAACAAAACACGGACACATAAAATCTCATCCATACACATGCAAAGACACACATGCGCATGCTCACAGGGGTTGGAAATAATTGCTTGAGACATGTCCCACATGCTTTCCCATCACACACCACTTCTTGCTGCCATACTTCCAGCCCTATGAGGCCAGCTATTAAAAATTCAGATGTCTATTTCCCTTTTTTGTGACAGTGCTGTAATTCTATTGTGAATCCAAGTTACAGAACCCTATAGTTTTCTTAATGTTGTTATGTATGGTGACATTTAGAGTCATTTTGGAAGACCTATTTGTGCTCTGGACATCCAAAGCCCAGCGACATTTTAGAAGCTGGGTCTGTGGACATCCGAGTCTGAACGAGGGGCCGTGGTGGAGGCGTGGCTAGAGCATTTCTTTGAACCTGGACATCTCCATTTGATTTCAGAAATGTCCTCCTGTCAGCTAAGTTTAGACCTGATGCAGTCATGAACAGGCAACTGAAAAATGCTTGTTTTGGCTGTAAAACATCCAGAGGGTGTAGAGGAGAAAGCACTGCACCATCATCCTGATTTCAAGGATAGCAGCACTGCGATTCGAACCCCTGCTTCTCCCCCATCTATCCCACTACTCTAACATTTAGGTTATTCCTAGACATCCAACTTCTGAAATACTTTTCTGGGAATGTCTATGTTGAAACCCCCACAGACATCCATATCGGGCATGTGCACGTTTTTAAATCATGTCTGCATCTGGACGTGCCTGCTTTTTCTCAGACGTTCTGGCTTAGACGTCCCAGATTGCACTTGAACATACCTCTAAAATTCCCTTCCATTGACTGAATTATGTAGCTAGCTATTGGCTGCTGCTAGTGGAGAAGCATGGCAATATCTATTGCTATGAGACCGTGTCATCCTGTAGGTAAACTGTAAAATCCGTCCTTTGAAATCTGACAGTGATATCTAATAGTTGGATATATTATTACACTTAGTTCATTTTACTATTCTTTCCAAACCTATGGAATATTTGGGTATTGGTCCATTCAAACCAGTCCTCTGCTTTCTTTCCAGGTCAGAGACACACACACAGAAACAACACACACACACACACACACACACATACACATTCACAGACAACATAGATACAAGCATGCATGCACACACCCACATCGACACAGTGGGATTGGAAAGAATTCCATGAGATATGCTGTACATGCTTTTTCCTCTTGTTCTACAAAAGTCATCATCGGAACAACTTTACATATCTGAAAAGAAATAATGAAGCTTATGCATATTTTAGCAAAAATGTAATGAGTGCTGTGGCTTTGAGCTAAGTGGGTTCCAAATGCCTCCTTATTTAATATATTTTTTTATTCAACAACATTTTTATGTCACTTTTCTGGACACAATCAAAACAGTTCATGCATGTTAGATAATAATATACATACTCATAAGCATTTGGGGTCCTGATTGCAGATTCTTCAAACACTAGAAAGCATTTTAAACATTTGCAAACCCTCCAGAATAGCTATTTGGCATTGCCTCCTTTCCAGCCACAAACTGGGTGAATTCCTGTAAATACTCTTGATTTGTCTCTCCTTTATCCATATACTTGGAATCTATTGGTTAACTATGCCTGCCTTACTCTCTCGATTTACATTCTACTCAGAAACTCTCTTTATTTTGAAAATTTATTTATTTATTAGTTTACATCTATCTATTCATTGTCTTTATAGTGAGGTGGTCTTCACTCCCAGCCCTCAAGGACCGTCAACAGGTCAGATTTTCAGCATATACCTAATGAATATGCATTTGAATGTCCACTTCATTCCTCTTATGTAAATCTTTCTCATTCATATTCATTTGGGATATCCAGAAAGCCTGGCCCATTGGCAACACTCAACGACTGAGAGTGAAGACCAAGGTGAAGTACATAAATGATAAAATACAATGGTTATAATAAGGATATCTTGTGTTTTCATTATATTTGGTAAAACATGGACCTGTAGGTTATAATGTTAAAAGGTGGCTGTATTTTATTTGCAAACAGCGTGTGTGTGGTATATAAAACATAATTTTTAAAATAATTAAATTCAAGAAAACAGGTGTGAACAGATGTTTTCCTATAAACAATGGAATGGGATGGGCCACTGGCGATATGACCCTACCAATATATTGCCCATCACAGCATCAGCAACTAGAGAGTGTGGGGGCAGTGCCAGAGGTTGTTGTGCTTTGACTCCACCATCCAAAAAAGTGTTCCGTAGCCGCAATAATAATCTGAGGGATAACAAAGGGCAGAGGTTAGAGTGGAGGAGGAAAAATATTGCATGTGAATTTCATTTTGAAATCCTTGTGTGCACTTCACATGCATATCTTGTACCTGTTTCAAAGCACATGTAAAATACTGTATGGGAGCGCAAAGAGCCTGAATTCCATGTGCAGGTCTGCTGATGCCACTTGTGGGTCTGCAAGCCCCATAAGTAGTCAAAATATTGCCCCTCATATAAGCTATTGGAGACTAGACTTACCCAGTGAAAACTTTATCATTAGAAGTGTGGAGTGGCCTAGTGGTTGGGGCAAGGTACTTCATGCCTGAAGGTCAGGGGTTCATATCCCACTAGAGGACAGCAACCTTGGGCTGGAAGGACTGGGGCTTCTAGTCCCACAGGTGCTCCTTGTGGTCTTGGGCAAGCCACTTAACTCTCCATAGCCCATGTTCCCTGTAAATAGTTATCTCCAAGTTATAATGCCCTGTTCAATGTAAACCGCACTGATGCAGAATAGCATGGTTTATAAGAGGATGTAAATAAACAGAACTGTTCCTATTATAACTATTTTATATTTTTAGTATTTTCTTCTGTTCTTGGTTACCATAAAAATCATCAAAATATATCCCTCATGTCTTAGGGGCTTGTTTACAAAGCCGCGGTAGCGGTTTGCGATCGTAATCGGAGCCGCGGCCCCATTGATTTCAATGGGGCCGCGGATCGCGATCGCGAACCACTACCGCGGCTTTGTAAACAAGCCCCTTAGTTTCTAAACATGTATAAACATTTGTACTGTATACAGGACTGGCCCAAGGGTATTTGGCACCCTAGGCAAACCATCAGCCGTGCTGCCATCCCACCTTTCATGCATGCCCCCTGCCACTTGTGTGCACCCCCCCCCCCCCGGTCCCTCCACCATGTTGTATTCCCATCTACTCTGGTGCTACACAGCCATCATGCTCCCTCTGGTCTGTAACCATGAGACCACTGAAAATCAACGCTGTTGCTATGCTCCGGAGCCAATTGCATTGATACTAAGTAACAATCTCATATGCAGCCCCATTGTTCTATTCTCATGGCTGCATGTGTGATCACTTCCTTTTTGTTTTTGGGGGGGGGGGGGGAGTCAGAGAGTTGCCAAGGCTGCCAGCAAGCAACTTGAAAGAACTCTGCTGGGGAATCACATCACTCACAAGATCGTTTGAAGACAGGGCAATTAAATTAAAAAGATGTGTGAGAATTTTACATAAGAACATAACAAATGCCATACTGGGTCATACCAAAGGTCCATCAAGACCAGTATTTTGTTTCCAACAGTGGCCAATTCAGGTTCCCAAAAGGTATATAGATTCCATTCTGCTTATCCCAGGGGTAAGCAGTGGTTTTCCTTGGTTCTCTTTAATAATAGTTAATGGGCTTTTCCTCCAGGAACTTGTCCAAACCTCTTTTGGACCCAGCTACACTAACAGCTTTTACTACAGACTCTGGCAATGATTACTCATTGAGTGAAAAAATATTTTCTCTAATTAGTCTTCAATGTGCTGCACTGTATTTTAATTGCATGCCTCATAGTCTTTCTACTTCTTGAAGGAGTAAACAACTGATCCACATTTACCTGTTGCACTCCATTCATTATTTTATAGGCCTCTATCAGCAAGTTGAAAAGTGTACACTTACAGTGTTTCCTCCATTTGCAGAATCAGGCATGTGGAGGGTACATGTTTGAGTGCGTGACATGTCAACTGTTAGGGGCTGCGTGCACATGTGTGTGTTTGTCATGGGGAGTGCTGGGGCATGCGTGTATGTGTGTGCTGGTGTCTTTGTTCTTGTGTGTCTTAGCGGCTCTGTGCATGTTGTCACAGGGCACCCTCTGTAGAGGGGTAGTAGATCCGGGAGGGGCCCGGACACAAGAAAGGTGAGGGTTGAGGTTGGCCTATGCTGCAAGGGTCAAGGGTGGTTATTCCTTGTGGCTTCCTTGTAACCAACGCTCAAAGAACAAATGCACAGAGTGGAGGGAAAGTTAAAGGCTTTATTTCCCTTTCTTGCACAAAACGGTTCAAAAGGATTGGCTATGGTAACAACTGAAATGTCCTTACTTCAGGATAGGAAAAAATAAAAGCAAGCAAATAAAGTAAAGGCTGTTATCTTCACAGAACATTTATACAAAAACAATAAACTTCCTTCACTTAGTTATCTGATACATTGGGGATATATTCAACCCTCCCCGAGGCACAATATGTACAATCCATTGCATTATCTGATTCTTCCCCCTCTGATCCTACTTGCATGGATTCAACCTCAGAAGCCTCTGAATCTGTAGCATCAGGGTAAACGTAATCGGGTTTCTTATATACTTGTTGCACTATGTCCCAATGCCTAGCATTTAGCTTTGGGCGTCGGTCTCCAGGAGTTTTGCAGTACAACGGTCCCTCTCTGATTAGAGGTTCAAAAGCAGATTCATAAAAAGATTTCCCACTCAAAGTTCTCTTCTTAGACAAACTTCTTTCATAATCTTGCTTACAAGAATGTTTAGGGTAACAGTAATCCTCTTCCCACTGTCTTCCCCATACTTTAGGCTTCTGAAGGTAATTATCAGTAATAAGAGTTTTACCTTTGAGGCTTCTCTTCCTTCTTTCTAGTAAGGCTTGAGGCCTACCTTGGTTTGGCTTCAGCGCAGCAGTGCTCAGGCTCTCCTGTGGTCTTTCCTTAGACTTCAGACCATAGTGGTAAGGATGTTTTCTTTCCTCCAAACAAACATTTCCCACCTCTGAATATGGACGAACCTCTTTATTCCACGGCTGCTGTGAGGACTTTCTGCCAGGTACTCCCTTGCGGTCCCAGTACTTCTCTTGGCTTTTTCTCTGTTCCTTATTCCACTCCAACTCTGGTTGAAGTTCCTGCTTGGCTTTCTGCTCAGGACTCTGCTTCCTTCTGCTCTTGCCAGTGTATTTGCCTTCCTCTTGGCCTCCTCTACTCTGGCTCTGGCTGCTGCTTCTGCTTTGGCTGCTGCTTTGGTCCTTCTCCTCCTCCCTCTCTAAGTCAGACCTGCCTCTGTTCAAAAAGAAGCTGTCTGGGCTTGCGTCCCGCCCAGAGGGGCGTGGTTTCTCGGTCTCTCTCTCGACTCTCCTGCTCCCCCTAGATAGATCCTCCCAATATTGCAGGTTGTGCTTGCCTTTTTCTGGTTTTAAAACTTTTTCTCTCTCTTCAAGAGGGTCCGCTGTATCACAATGTATATGCATCAGGGGCTGTTTGAACATGTATGTGTTAGTGTGTGTGCTGGGGGGTGTAGATGTGTGTGTTGGGATGATGTGGGTATGTGTGTGTCAGGGGGTGGTTGTGCATACATATGTGTTGGAGCGGTAGGTGTGTGTCTGCACTTTACCCTGTCCTCCTGTACCTACTTATTGTTCCTCCCATCTTCTTGCACTATTCCCATTTCCTATTTTTTACTTCTCTCTTACGCTATCCCCTTTTCCCTCCACCTCACCCCCCATGCACTCTTCCTCCCCTACTAGCCAACTTTGCATTCTCTCAGGCCTTTCATTCCTTCTTTTCCCTTCCCCCTTTAATGCACTCAGTCTCTTCCCCTTCTCTCCTCTAATTCTGCACCTTCCCTTGTACCCTACCACTTTCCTTATCTTCCACCCTTAGCCTAGCTCCTTCCCTTATGCCCCACCTCTTTCTTTCATGCTAACTCTACCCCTTCCCTTAAGCTCACCCCTCCACCCTCACCACCCCTTCCTTTAAGCTCCCTCCTCTTTCAGTATTGACCTTCTCTTCAGAAGGCAACCCCAGCACTGTGGCAGAATTAAATGAAGGAGAGAAAATCCTCACCCGATGCTGTTGATGCACTGGGAATTCAATCAATGCTACCAGAGTAGGACTGATTACTGGGTGCATTGGCAGCATCAGGTGAGTCATCATTCAGCAGCTGCACATACACACACACGCACCTTTTTTTTTAAAGTTCAATTACCTTAAAACAATCAGAGTTTTTTTTTATGTTTCTTGAAGGCAGCCTGTGCAATTCACAAAGTCCTCCAGGACTTGGAGGATTGCCTGCAAGCAACTCCAAAGAAACTCTGATCATTTTAAGGTAATTTAATTAAAGAAAGAGGTGTGTGTGTGTGAGTGCATGCTGCTGAATGATGATACACATGATGTTGCCGATGCACCCAGTAATTCAATCAGTCCTACTCTCTCTCATAGCACTGATTGAATTCCCGGTGCTTTGACAGCATCAGGTGAGGATGGAATTCCTTTTTCAGTTGAGCCTACTGCAGTGCTGCCCCTAACATTCTGCTGCCCTAGGCAGCTGCCTAGTTTGCCTAGTACTAGGGCCGCTCCTGGCTGTATAATATCTATCATGTTTATGTATTTAACTCAATTTTTTATTATTTATTTATTTAGATTTATAAATCATCCTTCCATTTGAACAGACTTGATTCAGGATAAACAAAGTCCAGAAGCATTAAAATGCTGAAATATATTTGTAACTACTTTTTCTCTTGGTAGGGACACCTCCCAGGCAGATATTAAGGACACAAGTTCACTTTCAGAGCTTCGATAATAGGTATTTCTGGAGTGTCTAAGATAAGGTTCTTTAAGGTGGGACCAGCTGATGCAGATGACCTTGGCCTTAAGGGATCTCTCTTCTTACTCCACCAACAAAACTTATCCACAGCCCAGATTTGTTTTTTTTTCCAAACTGCACAATAATTATGTTTATGGTTTATGGTTTATTTTGAATTAATATACCACCCTTTGTGGGGAATACAGAATGGTTTACAATAATAAAATAAAAGAATGTAAAATCCAAGAAAGAGAACTACAATAAATGATAAGATAGATACATAATATACATCAGCCAACAAAAATCAAGCATACCAAACATAGTCATACAAACCTAAAATTCATCATATCAGTTTGTGCCAGAAGCACTTGCACCCTGCAGGCAAAAAGACCGAAAGCCTGCTCAAACAGACAGGCTTTCAGAAGAGACTTAAACCTTGACAAAGAGTTCTAGCCAAATATGTGAGGGAAGACAATTCCATAAAGAGAGGGAAATGGAAAAAAAGGTGGAACGCCTGGCCGATTCATAATTGATAAGAGCCGGTGAGAGAATTACAAGATGGCGGTCCTGAAGGGAACACAGACAATGAGAAGGGACAGAGAGAGAAGAGAAGAAAGATATAGAGGGGCTTTACCTGCAAGAGTTTTGTGAATGAGAGTCAGAATTTCAAATGAGATGCGTTGAGAGACTGGGAGCCAGTGGTGATTGATAAGGATTCGAGTAATATGATCATATTTATGTATGTGTGAAAGCAAGCGGGCGGCAGTGTTTTGTATTAATTGAACTTTCTTTTTCTTTTTCTTTTTTTTTAATTTTAAAATATTTATTGAGAAAATTTCAGGCAATACAAGGAAATTCACAAGCACATCATTAACAATTATAGATATGTATCATCCTCGAAAAACAAGCCCACAAAGTGAAGCGTGATCAAATAGAAAGCAACTATATAACCCTGAACAGGAGTGGAGAAATTCACACTACCCCTTTTAACTTTAGCGAGAACCAAGCAATTAATATCAGAAAAATAATACCATCATCCTGACTGATGCAAAAAAGTCTCTAATTGTGAAAATTCAAAGAAAACATACGAGTTTTTTTGATAAGAAACAAGACATTTACAGGGGTACTTGAGCAAGAAGGATGCTCCCATTGCAAGTACCCAAGGGCATAATGCAAGGAAAGCCTTCCTCCGTAATTGAGTGGAGCGGGAAACATCAGGAAATACTTGTACCTCCTGACCAAAAAATTTATCCCGCCTATGTTTGAAATAAGCTTGAAAAATTTTATCTTTATCTTTCTCTAAGGAAAGAGAAACTAATAGTGTGGCACAAACAGGAATCCCCTCTAAGGAGGTTTCCAAATAAGTAGATAAATCCAAACTTTGAACAGAAAGTTGATCTATTTCCCCCGATTCAATATTAGCAGCCCCAGATTCAAGATCTGGACTCACTTTAATTCCGGAAGGTAAATAATAAATTTTTGACAGAGGAATAGAGTCCGGTTCAGGAATCTTGAGGACATCTCTCAAATATTTAGAAAACAAAATGGTTGGAGAGAGAAAATGAGTGCGGGGAAAATTCAATAAACGAAGGTTCCTTGTGTGTAAGACATTCTCTAACATTTCATCTCGGCGATGAAGAAGCAGAGAGTCCTGAACCGAAGATGTCAGGGCCCGCTGCATCGATGAAATTTGACCTGCCATTTTAGAATCTTGGGTTTCAAGAGACAATAGTTTATCCCGATGCTCGGTCAACATAGTAACTGTCTCAGAAGTAAATTTAGACAACTGCGACAAGGAGGATTTCAACGATAGCTCAGTTCGTGACACAATCTGCCATATATCTAAAAGAGATATTTCCTTAGGGGGATTAAGCTCATCAGTTGTATAGGTATAGTCAAAAGGATGAGGCATAGTAGCAGTAGAAGCAGGTAAACTCAAAAACGAGTCAGGAAGTTCAACCGATGAGGGAAGGACATCCCCCATTGCTTGAGGGGAGACCTTACCTAATACCTTAAGTCCATCGCTGGGTAGGGCAGGAACCCGACGCGGAAGAGGAGTACCTTCCAGGACTTTGTGGGACTAATGGTGGCAGAAGAGTCAGACATTTCAGCGGCAGGGAGAGGGACCCCGGACTTGAAATGAGAGTCCAAGGGACCGACAACCTTTACCGCTTTACCTGTAGATGTAACAGAAGAAGAAAGTAACTTCTTTTTTCTCTTCCCCATCGAGCTGTTAATAGTCAACAGCTCCTCGACTCCTCAGTGCTCCGAAGGGGCTCAAAAGGGGCGTGCCCCTTTGGACACGCCCCTTCGGAGCACACTCCCACGGGCACGCGCCCGCGGTGCGCGTCCCGTGGTGGGGGCGAGTTCTTGTAGCCCTCACTGGTCACGTGATCGGCAGTGCACACCGGCACAGCTCAGGAGCTCCACTCACGGCACAGGTAATCCACAGAAAAGTAAAGAACACGCTCAAAGGAACTCCGCGGTGGGGGCGAGTTCTTGTAGCCCTCACTGGTCACGTGATCGGCAGTGCACACCGGCACGGCTGAGGAGCTCCACTCACGGCACAGGTAATCCACAGAAAAGTAAAGAGCACGCTCAAAGGAACTCCGCGGTGGGGGCGAGTTCTTGTAGCCCTCACTGGTCACGTGATCGGCAGTGCACACCGGCACGGCTCAGGAGCTCCACTCACGGCACAGGTAATCCACAGAAAAGTAAAGAGCATGCTCCTTAATTGAACTTTCTTTAATGATCAATTTGACTAGACTGTAAGCTCTTTCTAGACTGTAAGCTCTTGAGAGCAGGGACTGTCTCTTACATGTCTCTGTATAGTGCTGCATACTCCTTGCAGTGCCATACAAATGATAGATAGTAGTAGTTGTTTACGTACCTAAAAATTAAAATTGCTTGCAAATTGCTTGTTTATGTATATAGCTACAAATTAATGCATGTGCCACCGACTGCACTCTTACAAAAGTTCTAGAGCGCATATAATATGTGAAACAGACATATAGAGACATGCTATCTAAATGCATTAGATTTTTGCTGCTAATCTGCCATTATAAGGAGTGGAGGAGTAGCCTAGTGGTTAGAACACTGGCTTGGTAACCAAGCAACCAGCGTTCAATTCCTGCTAGCACACCTTGTGGCCTTGGGCAAGTCACTTAACTCTCCAGTGCCTTGGAAGAAAGGCCTGGCAATCTACTTCCAGTGACACTGCCAAGAAAACCCAAGAGCTTCTGGGTCACCAGGAGTCAGGACTGACTCAAAGGCACACATTGCACTTTTGTGCCATTATAGTGTAAATAGCACTGCATCAGCTGCAAAGACAGTGTACTAATTGTTGGGGGCGTGCACAGCATTTCCCTAGCAGATAACATACCGAAATTCTAAAGAATGTGGCCTAGCAGCACCATGGATGCATGCAATTACACCTCAATGGGTGGTGTTAACTGCACCCATGCTGTTTGCAACTTTGACGGTGACTTTTTTGTCTGTGTCAGTGGTAGCTGTGTGTTGCAGACATGCCCCTTCTCCATCTGATCTTGCAGGTACCACGGTTTCTGCAGATAGTGCAGAAAATCACTGCACTATCTGCATTTTCCCAGTGCTATCATCCATGCAGCTTAGTAAACATGCCCCATAGGAATGTCCAAAAATTAGGAAAAAATTGAACAAGCATGGAATTAACTCATTTTGAGCTGTGCACACCTCTAATATGTTTTTACTGAAGATTACAAACAACAAAACTCAACAATTTCAGAAAAGCAGACAGGTACAGCAACAGTAGAAATAAACTTCTATAGCAGCCACTAGGATTGATTTATTTATTTAACACGTTTTATATACCGCCTTAAGCCCAAGGTGGTTTACAAGGAACAATTAAAAATCTCAAGTGAGAAACAATTGTCGTTGTTGTTAACTGTTGTTGAGCTGGTGTTGACTAATGGCAACCCTCTGGATAGTTGTCCTAAACTGTGTTCGGTCTTCAGTCAGGCGGTTCATTGTTGACAGTTTGGCACCCATAGCTGCTGTTAATCTATTGATCCATCTCATTGCTGGCCTTCCTCGTTTGCATTGACCTTCTACCTTGCCAAGCATGATGCCTTTCTCTAAAGATCTTTCTCATTGCATGATATTTCCAAAGTATGAAAGTTGAAGTCTTGTCATCTGAGAAACAGTTATATAGAACAAGAGGGGATAGAACCTGGAGTTTGCAATGACAGGGATAACTTATGTTGAGGGGGGGGGGGGTGATAATTTCCTTGGGTGTTATGATGCATCATTGGTGCTTTAGCTCTCGATGAAGAGATGTGTCTTTAGTAGCTTCTTGAGGTTTTGTGTTGTCTGTGCATTGCGTATTGGGGCTGGGAATGAGTTCCAGACTGAGGGGCTGAAGTGTGATTCTTTAGTGACTCTCTTCTACTGAAGTGTTTCTGAACCCTTTCCTGGAGACATGAATATTCGAGATAATCCCGAAAACTCAACTGGTTAGACAATCCATATTCAGCACCTTGGAGACTCTGACAAGAAACTTGAGTGTCCAGCGGTATCACTAGTTTCTTTTCTCACTCCAGGGAAAACCAAATTAAGAATCCTTGTCTCCTCTTTCTAAGAAAAGAATCAAGATAATGCCTTCAAGGATATGGTCCTAGGTTTTGACTTTCAGCCCTTTGATTGCCGAAATTTCTACCTTCTAGGAGTCTTCTCCTTGCTGGAGATGTTATCTTTCCTGGAATAATGCAGTTTGGACCACTTTAAATAACACTTAATGGATTCTATTTGCTGCATGGCACATTTTATCCCTAAGTGTTAGCAAAAAGGACCCTTTGGGCCCAATTCTGATCACAAAGTCCATCTCCTTTGTACGTCCAGGCTGAGCTGGGTGTACAAAGGAGATTGTGATTCTGATCCTGCAAGGCACATCTAGCCCCGCAGGATCAGAATCATGAACAGGCCTGTATGTACAGGCTGGGACTGCAATTCAGTCCGAGCCTGCACGTACAGCCATAGCCCGGCTAACTCAGTCAGGGCTTTTAAATGGAGCCACAGCGCCATGGCGTCCTGTTATCATGGCACCACGGCTCCATTTAAAAGCTGCAATGCCAGCTGCTGCTAAAAAAGTTAATTCCCCGCAGCCCGATCTCTGATCTGGCCTCCTAAGGCCAGGGTTGGGCTGCAGGGTATTTACTTTGCCCCCCCCGCGCCCCAAGTCTGCCAAAAAGAAACGTCCAGGGAAGTTATAACACCCTGGGGGTGGAATAACTTCCCCGGCCATTTCACCGGCCCTGGACATACAGGGCCGACATTAGAATTAGCCCTGTACGTCCAGGGCTGGTGACCGCCCACTGCCCGCTCACTCTCTGGCCCAGGCCGCCTCTTCCTCAGCCCCGACTAACTTCCCCGCACAGTCAGCGTGGAAGTTAGTCGGGGCATGCAGCCTGCACGAATAGCCCCTTTGTGAAGCTTACTGCATAATGAATTATTATATTTGCATAATAATAGTCAGAGTTCAAATTACACCTCTACTCCTTGTGACCTTGGCATGTCACATCACCCTCCATAGCCTCAGGTACAAACTTAGAAGGGTATTTACTAAGCTGTGGTAAAATTCATAAAATTTACCACTCAATTCACTAACCTGCACTATCTCAGTGCTTCAGATTAGTGTCTCACACAGGAAATTTCATTTTGTGTTGTTACTGCTGGGAATATTGCACAGTGATGCAAAGATAGCAGGCTTCTGTCAGGCTTACTAACCTTAAAGAACTGGTTCTGTATCAGATTACCCCCACCCCTGATCCTTGATGTAAGCCCCTGTCATAACCCCCTACTCCCGAAAAGCCCTTTCCAGAACTTCCCCTTTCTTAAAATCTTCTATCCCATGAAACTCCCTTCTCACACCCACAACCCTCCTCCCATCCCTCTGACACCTATTGGGGGGGGGGGGGGTCTCCCTGGAGAATGTGGGGGGAGGGGAGAGCAGCAATTCCAAATCTCCTGGGTTCAAAATGACACTCAAAGCCTCCTAGCATTAGTACCCTAGGATGACCACTAGGGGTCTAACTGTCAAATTAAAACATGCAAAGAAGATGAAATAGAGGAAGAACATTTATATCTATTTTATGCATATTCATTGTGGATATTCCAAAAACCTAACTGGCCAGAGGCCCCCCCAGGACACTTTTGGGAAACAATACTTTTTGCCAATATTACTGCAAAATTGTTAAAATCTCTTTATACTGCCTACTAAATGAGATTGCAAATTCTACATTTGACTATGCATAATCTGATGCATGCTTTTGGAATTATCAGCTAGTGTGTTTTTGTACTGTTAAAGGCTTTTATAATGATATTTACATCATGACTCTTTTCCGAAACCGCATAGTCAGTTCATCTGTTTCACTGTATAATTGCTAATCTAGGGAACAAATTATTCTTAAAAACTGTCCAACTAATATCTGGCTAATCAAATGCTCAACTTGACAACCATTGGCACATAAAATAGAATTTATTATATAGTGTTATGAAATGTTTTACTTCAAATGTGATTTACTGCTACCAGCGAAAAGAGAAACATCAACATAGTCCATAGGTATTTCATTATTCCAAAAAAGTAAATGTGAAATTTAACTCTTTGTTATCTCCAACACAGAACTTAACAGTTCCTTATCACAAACATTCAGTGCCTTGATCATGTCATCTACTGTACATTTCTCAGTCACAGTAGTGTAAGATACATCTAGAACCAGTCTCTGCTAATTTCAGTCTAGTGAAGATTTGGCTGTTTAATCCACATTTTTAGATGTTAATTTTCAGTGAGGCGGCTTACACAATAAGTGCCTGATTCTGTGCCACAAATAGTGGGGATGGACGTCCCAATGCGATGTTCATCCCTACTATTCGTGCCTTCCCCTGCTGCGTCTAACCTCCCCGGCACTTGTGCGGGGAAGTTAGACTGGGGCAGGGAAGGGCGGCTCAGTGGCAGAGTCTGGGCAGTTGTGGGCGGTCACAGGCTCTGGATGTGCAGGGCCGATTCTAATGTCAGCCCTGTAAATCCAGGGCCGGCAACATGTGCGGGGAAGTTATTCCACCTTCGAAGTGGAATAACTTCCCTAGACGTGTTTTGTTTTTTTATTATGCCGGGGCGTGGATGGAGAAGGGAGGCCAGAGGACATTACCAGCAGCCCGAACCTGGCCTTAGGAAGCCAGATGGAGGGTCGGGCTACAGGGAATAAGCTTTTTTTTCTGGCAGCCGGCATCGTGGCTCTTCAATGGAGCTGCAGTTCCATGACAACATGATGCCATGGTGCCGCAGCTCCATTGAAGAGACTTGACTGAGTTAGCCGGGAAGGTCTTGTACGTGCAGGCCGGGCTGAATCATAGTCCTGGCCTGCACGTTGTCACCCCCTATATCCCAGCGAAGCCGAGGCGTAGGCAGTAGGCTAGGTTAATAGGGGTGCATGAATCTTTCACTAAGGAATAATTGTAGTTGTGAGTCCAAAGTGGTTAAAGTTCAAATAAGGGTTTTATTTCCCCTCCCGGGGTTTTAGGATTTTCAAATAGTACAGCAACTCAAAGAAAACTCAGGATACAAACTGACAAAGTAAAGTATAGCAACTTGCTTCCAAACACCTTCACTTTTCACTGCAGCTAATCGCTTCCTCTTAGCTTCAAACAGTGTTATGAAATCAATTGCTCAGAACTTTTATAATAAAGAGATTGGCTCTTCTTCCAACATTAGAGAACAATCCATCTGTTCATACTGTGGAGACAAAGTATTATCCTCTGTGCACATGGGTTCTATATCATTGTCTTTTGCACAGCCTGATTGTATGCTTCTCAACCCTGTTTCTTCTCCAGAGTTTATTAAGCCCTCTTCATAAGAGCATGGCCAGAAATTATCATCAACGTTATAACAGGAGGGTAGAAAGACAGGCTTCCTAGTATGCTTTGTTCTCGGGCTATCTTTAAACCCTCTGTTTCCCTTAATGGCTGCTAGCTCAAACTGCTGGTTTTCATGGCAAACAGACTTCCCTTTAGTTAATCGGTGTCTGGACTTTTCATGCATACAATCCTCTATATCCCTCATACACACATCTTCCACAATAGGATTTCTTTCAAAGTAAGGCAACTGTGTCTTAACACCTTGTTTCTCATTTACATAAGGCTTCCTCCTTAGGTCACGTTCCACCCTCTCAAAGAGCTGGGGAAATTCTCCCTGCGTCAGAGGTTTGGTTAACTTCTTACTGACCTCTGGTTTTGCAGCTTTCCTCACTCCACTCCTGGGGTTACTGTGAGCTTCTCCTGGGGGAATCCTCAGCGGTTCACAGCGTGTGCCTGCAAATTCAGTGCCGTCGGAATCAATCAGCTCTCTCTCACTCTGGCTTCTGTCTCTGCCAGCATGTCTAGTGTAACCCCTCCTCCAACTCTCTCTAGAGCTTCCTGGGTCACACTCAGGGCAGCTTCCTCTCCAACCCCCTTGGCAATTACCTCTGTAAGCTGCCTTAGGCTTTGGAAACCAGCCTGGATTCTGACGTGAAGTAAAACCTGCTTTCCTTCTGCAAGGTAAGTTGAAATTGACTTCTTCTGAGTCCCAACCCGAGCCTAGTCTGGGACTGGAATCATAACCTGAATCACCACAAGAACAAGCACCCAAGCTTGAACTGCAACTGCAACTCCACCCCTTTGCTCCTCTGCCTGAGCAGGTCTTATAGTGCCTTGAAGGCGTGGCTTCCCTCACGTGCAAATCATTCTCTTTTCTCTGTGAGAATTGCTTGTCAGGGAGGCAAGGCTGCAAACCTCGTGTTTGCCTAGGTTGCTCAGGGCAACAGGGAAGCTTCTGATTAGACTGCCTGACAGAATCTGACCTGTTTCTCTCAGAATTCTGCACTTCTATAGCATAGGACAGATCTGCTGTGTCACAACGTACAGGACTGATCGCAACTCTGATCCTGCAGGGCTAGACGTGCCCCGCAGGATCAGAATCGCAATCTCCTCTGTATGTCTGGCTCAGACCGGGCGTACAAAGGGGATCTACGTCCGGGACAGAATGAGCCCTTAAGTGGATAAGTTTAAATGTCTACGTTATTTGTTTAAAGTTATAAGACTATTCAACAGATCTGTATGTTCAAGAATGAATGCTGAAAATGCCAGCATATTTTTAACTAGATAACTAATCCATTCAAACATATACCTGTCAGTTCTGCATTTAGACAGGGATGTATAAGTTGGATGCAAAGAGGATGAATATCACATCTCTCCCTATAATTTTTAGCCTTGTTTCTGGACCATCCCAAATATCATCTCATTTAGTAGGTGTATATATTTGTGAGTGCACAATCAGTTTTTTGGGATGCCTGAAAATGTAAAATGTTTGCAAATCTCTTGTAGAAGCAGCATGAAATCGGTCTGCCTTTTGGGAACCTGACAGGCACTTGTGACTTGGACTGGCCACTGATGGAAACAGGATACTGGACTAGATGGACCCTTGGTTTGACCCAGTATGGCATATCCTATGTTCTTATGTGCGTGTCTACAAATTAATGCTCTTACAATCACTTGCACTCTCAAAGGATTTTGTGTCCTTGCAATACATGCCTAAAAAATGAATAAGTAAAAGAAACATGAACAAATGCACAAAAATCAGGAAAAATTAATTTTACATGAGCACAAACCAAACTTTTTTTATGAGGTGCACACCTTTTATGATTTCAAATGGATATCTTCGGCCATACAGCAAATTATATAGCCAAACGTTATGGGGGTAATTTTATAAGTGAAAAAGCAAGAATAGCATTGTATGCACTTGGAGGCTTTCAAATTGCTTGGGGGTATATGCACATAAACGTAGATGCTCAGAAAGCAAAGCACCTACTACTATGGAATATACATGTAGGCACTCCTGGGGGTAGAGAACTGGTGGAGTAGGGACGGGATCAACATCTATGCATGCATTCTATGAAATATATCCATATGTACATATTCTTTTATCAGTACATTCATGCACAAATGTATTCCTTATTCTGAGCAGGAAGTTAAACAATTACTGAGTGCACAAGTGTAGATTCTGCAGGTACTTTTTACTTGCAGACTTTATACCAATTTTCAGAAGAAAAAGTCCCCTCTAAAAATTGACTAAGAAATAATATGCACACAAATTAAATAATTTCAAAAGTAGAGAGGGGTAACCTGCCTGGAGCGGCAGGTACAACCTTAAGCAAAGGTATAGAAGGGGAATAACCTGCACAGCGTGGAAGATGCAACTCTACAACTCTAGCCACCTTACTGGGCAGACTAGATGGAACATGCTGGTCTTTGTCTGCCAGCATTTACTGTGAGGGTCATTCTAAAAGGTTTAGACTTCACATGGATGTCAAAATCAAGGACAAGAGTCTCTGTAACCATTCCACAAATGCCATTGCAGACATCTCAGTACAGGAATGTTCAAGTAGACACAGGGCTGTGGCTGAGGCTTGTCTGGGGAGGGGAAATGGATTTACACAATCCCGTTTAATCCCAGAAGCAGCAAAGCCATCTCCAGGCATGAATAGGTATCAAGAAAATGTTTTCATCTTAAAACATCTAGAGAGTGTAGAGAATTACTTTTGATTACAACTTTTCACACTGGGATTTAAGTCCTGGCTACTCAACTCTTAAGCCAGTACTCTAGCCATTATGCTAGTAGACATCTTGGTTCTGAATTGCTCTCCTGGGACATCTATAGAGACATTTGATACACCTGTATACAGGACACATCCACATTTCTGGAATCATACCTGAACTTGCATGTGCCTGCCTTTCTTTTCAGACAAAAATATTGGTCACATTTTTCGAGCGAGTACTGCACAGTAATATAATGTAATATAGCTCACTCAATGTATCAATCACATTCAGTATTCTCTCATGTTGTTGTGTTTCCTATCATTCTCAAGGTCTCAGACAAACCACGGTACTAATCTTATGGACGTATTTCTCGTGCCAATGACGTGCCTGTTGACATCAATGACCTTCTTTTCTTCTAAATTATACCAACAGATAAAATACTTAGCTTCTCCTTTACTTCTTTTCTGAGTTTTTAACTTCTCCATCCTTCTCAACAATCCCAACGCCACTGTTAAGGCGCCCTTGCGTTTCACCACAAACAGGTTCCTCAGGGGATCATCTCTTCATTCATCTCACTCTGTAAAAATATTATACACAACTATCCTGTTACTGAACGTTCCCACTATTCATTATATTCAAACATCACAGCTATAGTGAAAAACCAGCAAACTTACAGAGTACTGCTGCACACGTAATTCAACGTAGGAACATAAAAGTTTCTTATTCCAAATGTCTTTTTCCAACTGAAAAACGCCGCGCATGCGAGTTACCAAAACACAGCTGACAATTTAAAGCCCTTGTTACTCTCATTCAATTGGCTATCAACGGCCATTCTTGCTGAAACAACATCATATAGTTTCTCCGCCTACCGTAATTCGCTTGGTCAGCATTAGCCACGTCTTTTTTGATCTACATCATCTTAGGACCTCTTTACACTGGCATTACGACTGACTCTAGCTATCATTACCTACCTTTCTCCTCATTTTTCAAATACATGCAGACCACTCTATACTCATATTTATACCCATGGGCATTATTGAATTCAACTCAAAAATCCGTGGCATTTTATCCGTTGGTATAATTTAGAAGAAAAGGAGGTCATTGATGTCAACAGGCACGTCATTGGGACGAGAAATACGTCCATAAGATTAGTACCGTGGTTTGTCTGAGACCTTGAGAATGATAGGAAACAAAACAACATGAGAGAATACTGAATGTGATTGATACATTGAGTGAGCTATATATTACATTATATTACTGTGCCTTTCTTTTCAGACATTATGGCTGGGACATCCCACATTACATTTAGACATCCCATTTGAAATGTGCCTCCATGTTATTATATTTGCTCAGGTACTTTTTCTGGATGATTTTATGTGCATGCTTTTGAAAATGCAAAAGACTGGGCATAGGTGATGCTGATCTAGTTCATGTCTTATACACCCCATGTCACTTGCCTAGGATATGGCAGAGAGAAAGGAGAACTAAAAGTCCTTGCATGCAATAGAGTAAAACCTGGGGCCAGCTGAGCAGCTATGACTGGGGATCACTCCTGCTCCCACTAGATACCAGGGATCCCAGTAAACCAGATAATGGAATCAAGGGGTGTGAAGTCTGCAGGTGGAGCCATGGAGATGGGGTTGGATGCTGGGAGGGTCAGGTAGGGTGTTTCTTGATACCAGGGAGAGGAGGGTTGGGTTGGCTGATTGGATGTTAGCACCAGTTCAGGGAAAGGGATCCAATATTACTGTTGATTTAGGGAGGGAGACTGAATGTTGGTGCAGATGTCCGGAGTGAAGCAGATGCCAGGGTGGATATCGGATGGGGGAGCAATCAGGGGGTGTTCGGGGGTGAGAGGACTTGTGCTGCTATCTGGAGGGGGTCAGGTTGTGCATGGATATTAGCAGCCAAGATTTTAAAAAGTTCCTCCTGGGGCAAGATGGCAGTTGTAAGACACGCCCGAGTGGAGCTCTCTACTAGCAATGTGCTTTAAAATATTCACTGCAATTTTTCTAACCTGATGGGCTATAAATGGAAAGCAAAGCAACAGGGTGTGGGTCACCAGCTGCCCATTGTGCAAGGGCCATTAGATAGCTTTCTTCTGCCGGATCATTTGTTATTGATTCCAGAGAGCTCATTGGCAGTGTTGGGGGTGAAAGGAGACTCCATAACATCAAATGAGCTGGATGGTATGCTGCTCAAAGATCCTAGACAACCCCAAGAAAAGCAGTAATCATCAAAATAGCTGCAGAAACTGCAACAGTAGTCACAAATATCCCAGCATTGGTACTGGTCCACATGAGTGAAATGTTCCTCGGAAAGACAATGCCCAAGGAGCCATAGAGGGGGTTCAACATAGATCATCTCTCCCCTCTGCACAGCATGAGGAAGCCAAAATATGAGCACCATCTCTACAATCTCAGGCTGTTTTATTGGGTGGAATACTGTTTCCTTCAGTCATTAAACCATTCTTGATGAGACCTAAGCTTTTAAATTTTGCAACAATTTGGAAGGGCTTGTCATCTGTAGAACTCTTGCTATCAGCCCAAATACAAGCCATTGGCAGAAAGCTTAAGGAGGCAGTTCAGAAGTTGGTGGTACAGGAACAGGAACTGAGACCTCTCAAGCAATCAGTTTTCACAATAACAGATCAAAGTACAAGAGGTTCAGGAAGAGGAATTGCTATTTGTTAAATATTCTGTGATATGTATAGAAAGATACTTGTTTTAGAGAGCTCACTTCAGAGGAGGAACTTATGGTTGCTGAATATCCTCATATCCCTTCAGTATCTGCCCAAGAGATGTTCAAGAAATATGTTCGTTTGTAAAGATACCTCCTGAATCCATCCCACCACTCGCAAACGTTTTTACCTTCATACTGTTAAGAGCATCTGAAGAGTTGGAACAATCTCCTCAATTATCCTTTGATAGTTGGGATCCGACCGACTTTTCAGAGAAATATGATACAGAAGGCATGGAGACTGCTTCCTTCCTTATTAGGATTGTGGTGGAGTCTGAATATGCCTGGCTATTAAATGTGTTTTTTAGAACTAATGAACTGTAGGTTGAGGATTTTCACAGATGTGGCTAAGGCTACTCAAAAAGGAGGAAGCAACCTGGGCTTCTACAATTAGGGGGGCTGTTTTTTTTTTCTCTGGTTTCAAGGCAAATTTTTGAACATCAACAACTGATTGTGTTTCTTAGGGGTATGTTTACTAAACTGCGGTAATCGTGAATAACACGCGTAATGTACACTTAACGATCGTTTGCACGTTAGAACGCGCGTTCTGATATGCGAACGATCGTTAAGTGTACGTTACGCGCGTTAACCGCAGTTAACGATCGTAAACCCCCGCGGCGCGTTAAAACAGCACAGAAGGTGGAGAGTGGGCGGAGAGAAGGGGTAAATGGGCGGAGAGTGGGCGGGGAGAGGCTCCCCTCACACTAACGCGCTGAATTTCAGAGCTCAATTCCAACGCAAATGAAAACCTGTCGTTAAAGGCATATTAAAGGGAAGAGAAACCATTTCCGTCAGCAATGTACAGCAAAACCGGGGAAATCTACAAAACGTGAGCAGTGTGATACATGTGCACAGAACAAAATATCAAATAAAACTTTAAAATGACCACAAGAAAAATTGTAAAAATTATAATTCAGCTGGGCAACAGTGATAGCAATGGGAAACAATAAAAAACACTCCCAGGAAAGTTAAAAAAAAAAGAAATGATGTTTGGAAGGGTCTACGCTCCGTAGACCCTTTCAAAAATCATTTCATTTTATTGGAGCTTTCCTGGGAGTGTTTTTTAATGTTGCCCAATGATATCATTGTTGCCCAGCTTGGTTATGGGTGTTTGCCCCTTTTTTAGAGGTTTTTTTTTAGGTTAATTGCACTTTTGTCTCCATACAAGGTAAATGAGCCCACAGTAAAATTGTGCAGAGCAGGGTTTCTGACTCATCAGGCCGGTTTTCCTATCTCCAGGGACTGCACTGTCTCTGTGGCCACAGTGTGGTGCAACGGACACAGCCAGTGCCTGTAGGACCAGAGGATCACAGGTTCAAATCCCAGCTGGGGCTCCTGCCAACACAGTCCCCATGGTTTTACCCACCACTAAACAGTGATAGTAAAGATACTCCTTTATTGAAGAGAACATACGCATGGTTAATAAGCCTATATTTTACCACACCAAACACAGACACCATAAACAGGCGCATTACCTAGAGCAGAGTCTCGCAAATGCAGTCCTGGAGGGCCCCACACCATTCAGGTTCCATGCTGCCTCTACTAAAGATGCCTGTGCTGCATATCTATGCACCACCCCCATGGTATGCAGATGTAGCTCATGCATATTTATGAGGGACAGCATGAAAACCCGAACAGTGTTTGGAACACCAGGACTGGAGTTGGGAAACTCTTCCGTAAGGCAGCAGCCAACAAGGCCAGACACACCCACACCCACACCCACAGGCCCCATTGGCCAATGCCTCCTGGAGAGGCAGGACATTGGGCCCTGCCTGTATCTCCCAATACTAGCAGTTGCATACCTTAGCAATGCCACCCTACACCTGGGTATATGGTACACAGCTATCAAACGTTTCCTATGATAACTGGCAGATATCAATTCCTACGTTAAGCACATTTTGCTCATTGAGCTCCACCATAACAATCATTCTGATGTCTGCGGTGTGTGCTGCAGGTCTGGTCTCTGACAGTGTTTACCACCCTGGGGAGTGACCCCCAACAGTAGTGCGTACCATATCCATGCCTGTACTGTGCCCAGGACTGGTGTGGTGGGTATGGCTGCTGAACACCTCTATAGTAGCACAATGCTGGCATAGGTGTGGGGGTGGCTGCAAACACCTTCCACAGCCCACACTGCCAGCAATGTTGCCAGTATTGGGCTGCCAATGTGCATAATGAGGAGCAAGGTACCATGGGTATAGGCCGGACAGGGTGGCCTGGCCAGGGTTCATCTGCACAGGGCATAGGGCACTGACTGGGACATTTTAGTGCCCGGCCACCACCTACACAGACAGGGTGACCTCAGTATGTCCTGCTGAGAGATCACTCTCACCCTGACTGTGCAGTGCCCACAGCATGGCTAGGCACCCCCATAGTGCTATATAGTATTTTTCTCATGTGATAGATATGGGTTTCCTTTTGGGGCCCAGTCACTGATTTATCTGCTTGCTGTGTATGCTAACATCCCAGTTCTGGGTGCATGCATTATTGACTAACTAGCAGACTGTTTGCAGCTGATATGTGTCTTGATGGAGTGGCTTGCAGGGTGCAGCGGCTGAAGGCTTGCTGAAGGAGAATATCAGATAGTGGTGGGGTGCAGCTTACCATATCCAGGCCTAATGTCTGTCTGCTATTGTGTTATGGATGTGTACAGAGCTGCATTGACTGCCCTGTGGGGTGTCTGTTCCTCAGCAGGACCGGGGTTGATGTTCCCCTCTACTGCCACCTTTGCAGGGAGGTAGAATGTGCATCTATTGTTAGGAGACCCTGTTTGCCACCCTCGGCCCTGGTGGGGGGGGGGTACATGGGGGCTATGACTGACTGAGACAGACAGAGATATCCAAGGTGTTTGTGCAGAAACTACCTATCTCACACATTTATACTGCTTTGGACCTGTGCCATGGCCGCTGCTGTGGACCTGGTGCTGGGCGCCTCACTGCACCCTCAGGGTGAGCATTGTACGCGCACAATGTGACGGTGTGTAGCTACTCTGTGCCAGTACAACACACGGTCAGTACCCCCTACCAGGCCGAGGTGCTGTGGGGGTGCACATGGTCACTTCCCCCTACCAGGCCGAGGTGCTGTGGGGGTGCATTCCCCATGGTGTGTATCTGTGGACGGCTGATTTGCATGTGCAGTGCATCATGGGTGTGACTGGCACAATCCAACCCTGGGTAAATCCAGCACCTGCTCACAGGCTCAGATACACCATTGGCCATCACATGTACATCTGTTAGCATAATGCATAGGTGCAAGACACCCTAAAGAGTCTGTAATATTAGGTGCCCACGCTGGTAAAAACACACGTACCCACGCACGATTGTACGCATGCACCAACGCACGTAGCTACGCCCATACCAATGCACGCAGCCATGCACGTGGCTAGGCACACTGCTTGGGTGTGTTTCTGACACCACTACTCAACGTAAAGAAAAACATGCCTCCTCATTCCCTATGTACTGTACAGGGTGATGCCTGTGCTAGTCTTCTGCGTTAGGCACACTGGGGACTCGAACCCATGCTGTCTGTAACAGCGGTCAGTACACTAACCATTGTGCTACAGCTCTGTTTCAGTGATTTGTGTCTGTACGCCTTCATATGATTAACGCGCAGTAACGTGCCACAGCGCCCTGTAACGCTCATTAGTTTTTGGAACGCGCGTTAGTGGTTACGATGTCCCGCCCATGTCCTTTTTTGGCTTTCCTTTCACTAACGCGGCTCTTAACGCGATTTGCACTAACGCAGTTTAGTAAACATACCCCTTAGTCTGACGTTTGCTGCACAAGCTGTGGCAAGCACTCCTAAAGCTGTAGCTGACTCACAAAGGAACTAATGGGTCAGTGATTTCAGACAGTAGAATCTGAAGCTTTTCTTGGTTCAATTCTTGTATTTAGGGGCTATTTTACTAAAGGCCATTAAATGATTAATGTGTGACTTAATGTGCATGCATGCCAACTATGGGCCACTAAAATACATGGTAAGTGGGCATCACGTGCGAGGGCGGATAGTTGTGGATTAGAGACTGAGGGGTATGTTTACTAAACTGCGGTAATGTCATTCGCGTTAGGTTCCGTGGTAAAGGTACAGATGTCCATATAAAGGCATGGGCGGTGCATCGTTACAGCAAGCCATATCAGCCAACGCTTGTTAAACTAACGCGCGTTACAAGGCACCTCATAAGGCTCCTTACAAGGTGCCTTGTAAGGTGCCTTGTAGGGCACCTTACAAGGTGCCTTGTAGGGCACCTTGTAAGGTGACTAGTAAGGTGCCTTATAAGTAAGGTGCCTGATAAGGTGACTTGTGAGGTGCCTTATAAGTTCCCCTGTTAGGTGCCTTATAAGGTGCCTTGTTAGGTGACCTATAAGGTGCCTTGTAAGGTGCCTCATAAGGCGCTTTGTAAGGTGCCCTATACAGTAGGGTTCCTTAGGCTAAGCGCCATATTAGGCACCCCTGGACAAGGCACCATAGAGGACACCCTGGGTTAGGGAACCATAGGTTAAGGTGGCCTAACAAGGTTATGATGCCCTAGGTTAGCGTGGCCTAAGGGCTGCAAGGTGCTTCAGGATGACATGCATGACCTGTAAGGAACAGAGACAGATGTAGCCCTAACACTAGATAGAGCACTCAGGAAAGGCAGGTGAGTGAAGGAGGTAGAGCTGGGAGCCACTGGACCGGCCATATCTGAGGGCATCCCATGTGGCTGCCAGTACTGAAGACAAACATGGTGGGGGCAGCTGTACCACAGCACAGGGTATTGGCAATGTAAAGTATTGGAAAGACAGTTGGTGGCAGACGATGGGAATACCTGTCCCCCAGTGGAGGCGGAGGTGGCAGGATAGTTACAATGATGGGTGGATAGAGGAGTGGTGGTGCCATGCAGATCAGGCACAGGTG
Source organism: Ichthyophis bannanicus (assembly GCA_033557465.1). NCBI lineage: Eukaryota > Metazoa > Chordata > Amphibia > Gymnophiona > Ichthyophiidae > Ichthyophis > Ichthyophis bannanicus. The sequence continues at coordinate 1,076,435,019 of CM066033.1, read as the reverse complement.
AGGCAAGCACGATGAGGTGCAATGCAGGAAAGGGTAGCAGTGCAGGACATGGGGTGACAGCCTGAACAGGCAGACAGGACTCTACACAGCTGACAGACACAGATAGATGGACCGAGGGAATGTTGGCAATTGTGGCAAGGGTTTTATGGGCTGGCAGCACAAATCTGCAAAAATATGACTGTTACAGGCATGCACACTATTTGAGTAGGACAGGCATGAGAGAAGGGAACAATGAGGAATTGAACCCATAAACACTGCCGAGAATGGCATCATATTAACTGGTAGGCTATACCTCCGTGGTGTATATCACAGTAGTGACTGGCTACAGAAGGACTGCAGATCACTGCCCAAACTGTCTGCTCTGAGTGCCAGGATAGCGTAACCCTACCAGTACCCGTGATGCAATGCACATGCTGAATAGCTGTCTACAGCTGATCAGCAAATGGGGTCTGCACCTCTCCGGTACCTCAGCTTGGAAAGATGAACTGACAGTGCATGATACTGGCACAGAGTAGCTACAGACCATGCCATTGTGCAGGTTCTGTGTTCTCCCTGAGGGATAGGATGAGTGCACAGCACTAGGTCCGCAGTGCATGTGGTGCTAGATATAGGCCCTGCTGTACATCTCCATCACTAACAGTGTGTGACAGGTGTTTCTTGCAGTGCAGCTGAAGACAATTTGGTGTCCATCTTTATCCTGCAGTCACATGTGGCCCTCGGGGACCAGACACCACCCAGATTAGTGTGTACCCTGTGTTTGGGTCTGGCTGACATGGGCACCTGTTATCAGGGCAGAAGGGTTTCCAGACTTGCATGAGGTTTGTGTAGCAGTGCCTTCATAGGTCAAAATTGCATACACTACATACCCCAAAGGGCACACATCACACGTTTGTAGGTAAGAGACAGGTGCCCCAGCCCCTGTGAAGCAACCTCCATCCTGCTGGTATAGGATAGCCCTCCAGGGTTGGTGGGCCAGAGCCATACCTGTGGCTGGGGCAGTGGCAGACCATCAGCAATGATGATCTTAGCTCTAGAAAACCCCATCTGCCTCACACCACTGTCTGCCAGTGATCAGCAGACAGCAAAATCAGACTTGTAAATGGGGGTGCTTGTTGTGAAAGTTCCACAATCTTGGCAAAGACAGGAATTTACTTGACTTGCAAAGGATTGTGGGTCTTGTAGTTCAATCACACAAAGCCAGCCATTTAACAAGAATAAAGAATTGTAGTTGCTCGAGTGTAAAGCAAAAAACAAAACAAAACAACAGATTTTATTTATGGGGAGTTATTCCCTCGCACAGATATGCTTGGTAACATTAACAGGATAATTTATTCAGGAATTGTATTCAGGAAACAACACAAATAAGGCAACTGAATTACTTATGCAACAACTTAGTAAAGACCTTGATGGAACAGAAAAGGTCTTTCTTCTAGCCCCTGCTAATAAACTTTCTTAGCAGTTCTGGAATGAAAAATAAACCCAAAAGGAAAATTTTCTTTATCAAAAAAACAACTTTCTTCCTTTCACACAGTGAAGAAGTTTTCTTTCCAAAGTCCCACGTACACTTGTGCTTTGCTCTAATCACAGGTGCTTGACCAGCTGCAAACCCTTGCTGGTTCACTCTCCATGTGGCTCCAACTTTCCCCAAAGCTTTCTCTCAAAGAAACTTTTCTGGGCAGCTAAAAAAAACAGTACAGTTCCTTTTGGTGTTTGAGAGCAGTCCAACAAAGGAGGCAAAAGATCACGTTGTAACAAGAACACAGTCCAAAACGTGATACAGGTGGAAAAACCTTATTCAATCCTAAGACCTAAAGCAACCCGACACAGGCCGTGTTTCGGAGACCTTCAGCTTTTTTAGTTTGAAGCTGGCTTGTGATAGAATGCACATCCATATTGCCGGTCGCGCAAAGTACTAAACCTTGGCAGAGATTTAATTTGTGTTGTTGCCTCATCGAGAGGATTACTTGGCCAACATATCTACAATTAAGTACCTATTCCGACAACCCCTGATGAAGGTCTCCGAAACACGGCCTGTGTCGGGTTGCTTTAGGCCTTAGGATTGAATAAAGTTTTTCCACCTGTATCACGTTTTGGACTGTGTCCTTTTGGTGTTTGATACTTAACTAAGGATTATTTTAGAACAGCAGCTTAGACAGAGAGCAATCCATGCATTCCACTTTCTCATTTGATATTTCCCCTTACTCTTGAAATATCATAGGATCACTTTCATACACTGGCTCAGAGGAATTCTCTAACTGATCTCTACCAGGATAGAAACTGTTTTCCTGCTGTCTTCCTTGTGCAAAGATAGGGACAGATCAGAGTTCATACCTGAGATCACGTTGTCATTAGGTTTCCTCTCTGGGTATTTTGGCCAGTAGGTAGCAAAGCTTCTGTGCCCAGCTCTCCAGTCAGAATCTCTGGACTTTAGGTCTCTTTTCCCATACCTCCTTAAATAGGTAGTAGAGCTCCTCCTTTCTGTAGATGCAGCCGTCTCCTTTACAGCTGCTGTCCGAGGATTCCAGGCTGTATATCTCCAAGCCTCTGGTTTCTTCCAGTCCAATGAAGAATGATTGCCCCAGGAATTTCTCCCAGCATACGTACTGCCCTGGGCTCCTCTCTTAGACCTCCTGGACGTCTTGCTGTTATTCCTTCTGTTCAGGCTCCGTCTCTCCTTCTCTTGCCGTCTTTGCCACCACTGCTCTTGCTCCTTCTCCTTGCTCCTCCTGTCTGAAGAATTTCTTCTTCCTTTAAAGTGCCTAGATGGACACTCCACCCTAGCACAGTCCAGGTGTTCTGAATCAAGCCCTGCCCTAGGAGATGGGTGATTAGGGATTACATCATTGCTTCTCTGATTAGGCACACGTTTCCCTATTTCAGCTCCCCTAGAAGCTTTCTGTAAACCAGTGCATTCTGTGTCTGGTAGTCTTTTAGATAAACACTCTGTTTTAGTGCTTTTACCAGCCAGCACAGGTTGCTTATTCAGAGCCAATTCACCTCTTGTATTATTTCTCCCTGAACTATGATAAGCTTCCTTATCACAGACTGTACCTTATAGATGTTCCAACCATGCATAGTCTAACTGCAGACAGTCCACTAGCCAGTCCATAGGGCATGTTCACAGAGAACCTATGTGTACCAAGCAAGCATTTCAATGATTGGGGCCCCAGCACTGGGAACACAACAGGATCACTGAAGGCAAATAATGTAGAGCACTATGTGGGAACCTAAACAGGACATGGTCACTGTTCAGTCAGAGTGAGTGCCCTCCCAGCATGCCATGCTGTGGCCACCTTGTCCATGCAGGCAGTGGTCGGGCACTACAGTGTACCAGCCATTGTTCCACACCCTGTGAAGATGCATCCTGGCCAATCTGCCCTGTCCGGGCCATACCCATGACACCTTGCTCCTCATTATGCACATATTCAGGCTAATACTAGTAACAGTGGGACATTGTGGGCCTGGTGAGGTGTGGGCAGCCACAAAACAATGGATAGACATACACACACACACACACTCCTATTGCAGCATTGTGCAAAGATAGCGGTGGTTGGCAATCCTGCCTGCCACACTGGTCCTGATCACAATGCCAACATTGCTAAACTGCGCATGAAGTAGTAGTAGTGCCCTGGTGATAACTGCAGCTCAATGCTGGGGCCAACAGCCTGACTCTCCATGCATCTTTGGATTGTGGAGCCTGTGTGAGTGGGTGTTTGTACCCCTGTTCGCCGCTGCATTGGGCTTTGCACATGTTGCTGTTGTATCTGCATTGTAGGGTAAAACATAGGGACATGCTCTGCAGGAACCACAGCTGGGGCTTGAACCTGTGACCCTCTGCGTCTGGACATGCTGGCTGGGTGTACTGTACCACACTGTTGCCACAGATGCATGGTGGTCCCTGGGGCTACCTGTACTTTCCTCAGCCAGTCTTTGTAATGTTGCACTGCACACCACGTACTGGTACAGGGCATGGCGTAGGTCCACTGCAGGCAGGTGCCACTGCCCCCTCCAGCACGGGCACACCCCCCTGCCATGCTGACATGGCCATATGCTGTCAGTGCTGGTAGTGCGCAGTCCCAGGCCATCCACTGTGTGGGTAGGTGGTCGCCTAGGGAGAGGGGTCTGGGGCAGGGGGCATACATGAGCATCCTCACATCCCCCCCATCACCACCTCCAATAGTCTGTCCCTTCCACTTGGGTGAGGGTTGGCTGGGGGGGATGTCAGGTCAGTGCCCTGGCAACTGTTAGCTTGGGTGGACCAGGTAGATGTAGGTGGATTGTGTTTGGCCTTTGTCAGCTGCTGTCATGCTGATTTCTGGTTTCTATGTTCCTATGTGCCACCTAGGCGCCCTCCTAGTCCACCCTTTGCCCCAGCTGCCCCCGCTACATGTCCTGCCTGCAGCCCCCTATGTCTCACTTGCACCATCACCATAGTGGCCTTTCATACTTGGGCACTATGCTGGTTCTGGACATGGAGCACTACTATCACGTTTCTTGGGCTCCCTGTCTATGCTGTACATTGTTGACACTTAAATGGTTTCTCTCTCCTGCAAATGTGCATCTAATGGCAGGTTTTCATTCGCGATAGGATTCAGCCCTTCAGTTCAGCGCATTAGTGTGCAGGGAGCCTCTCCCCGCCCATTCCCCGCCCATTGATCCCTTCCCCCCGCCCTCTCTCCACCCTCTGCAGTGTTTACTGTGGTCAGGGATATTAACGATCGTTAAGTAACGTTAACGCGCATTAACGTTACATAACGCGCGTTAACGTTACCTAACGATCATTAACGTTACATAACGCGCGGTCTGTAACATTACCGCAGTTTAGTAAACATACCCCAGAGTGTAGGTATCGCGAGAACATTGCTGTTAGTGTAATAGAAATGGTCATGTTCAGGGGCAATGTGGCAATTAGCACGAGTCCACATAATCTGTTAATCATACTGCATGTTCTGGTGCTCAATCATGTGCTAACTGCTGTGAACCTGTTGGGCTTTTCCCCGAAAGGTAGCACACATAGGTTATACTTAGCACATGCTAGTTTCACTGCTAATTGTGAGGTAGGTGCAAACCTTTAGTATAAAGGCCCTTCAATTTCTTACGATCTGTGTCTTGCCCCTCTCAAATATGACAGACTTGTAGAGAACCAAACAAATAACACAATGCAAAAAATATATGTATATAAACACATTCAAATACTTTTAATATAATTCATAACAGATTCAAAATATACACACACATAATATCATACTGCCCTCAAAAATGCAATTACAGTGTGTTCCAAAAATTATTTTAATGAATAAACAATATATCCAAGATATATGCTCAAAAATATTGCACTAACAGCAGAGTATCCTCTTAAATCATAAAACCCTAACCACACACAATATACATGTAATCTAAACCACATTTTACAAACAATACAATGAAAGTTTCAACAATCCCTATAATAAATAATATACATCAATACATTAATCACAACAATCCTTTTTTCCTTTTATTCATGAAAAATGAAACCTACATTTTCTTTATCCATTTTTCTATTCAATCCAAATATCAATTATGGCATTGTTAATAATCAAAATACAAGGAGATATGCAGCGCCGATGATAACCCTTCTCAGGAAGAAGCCGTTTCCACATGTGCCGAAGAGCAGTCAAAAAGGATTCACCACAGACCTGCAGTCCAATGAGAATATACCAAGGAACCCTCAGAGCTGCTTATGTCATTCATCAAGGGAATTTGAAAGGGATAGCGCATAAGTAAACTGACTCCATAAAAATAGAATCACACATCAAAGCACAATTAATGCCAACAAACCTTACAATATTTTGATTTCTCCCTGACCCATGTGAAAGGAAACTCTGTAGGCTCCTCTGTGTCGGCACCAACACAAGCACACATGCCGTTGTTTTACTGACTTGACACGGCTGACCGCTGAACTTATAGCAAACACCATAAAATGCAGTTTGCCAGGTCCCGGCTTCCTCAGGGAAACTTGCTGAAACTAAAAACAAATTAAAATACCCAAATAAAACAACACACCATGTACTAACAACTAAGTATATATCAAGAAGCCTTACCACGAGTAAATCCCGGTCCCCAATCAAATTGAAAATACAAGGAACCAGAAATGTCAAAAAACACCAGCGCATGCGCTTTTATAAACCAAACTGCAAACAGCAAATCAATAGAACCAATGCCATTCCACCTGGGAATTTAACCCTCCAGGTTCCACCGTATTCCAACGATATATAAATTGCTGTTCCCTGCGGCATAATTGCTGCTGAAAATTTGTGTGTTGTTTTATTTGGGTATTTTAATTTGTTTTTAGTTTCGGCAAGTTTCCCTGAGGAAGCCGGGACCCGGCGACACTTCATTTTATGATGTTTGCTATAAATTCAGCGGTCAGCAGCATTCATAAGAGGAGCGCCATCGGGCGCATCGCCATCTGCAAAAGGTTACCAGTTTTTCTTTGGGAACCCTTTTGCTGAAGCAAGTGGAATTCTTTGGGGCATATTAACTTGACTTAACACATCTTAACCTTTAGTTATTGTGCAATAAGTGCTGCAATGGCCATAGAAATGAATGGGCTGTGGCAGCACTTAATGCACGCTAACTATACTTAACGTGCATTATACAAAGGGGAATGTTTGCTAAAGTTTATTATGTTGTAGAACTCCATAAGTATAAAATAAAAAATTTAAAAAGCTGCTCTCATGGACAGATGGGGTAAAGCTGCATATTTTTCTATAATTGCTGTATATCTTTTTGAGAAGGAATTGAGAGATCACTAATCTCCACAACTCAAGTAGCAACCCTGCCTATAAAAGGCATCAACCTGAATGTCAATATACTTCCTACTATGCACACAGTGAGAACACATCACAAATAGTTGTAATACATCTTCCCCTTTATCATCTAATGGACCAACTGACTATCTCACAGGTTCTATGCTATGAATGTACTTGAAAAAGTCTTTATTATGCGTTTTTGCTTCCGCAGCAAGCTTCTTCTCAAATTCTCCCTTTGCCTGCCTTATCAATGCCTGGAATTTAACTTTCCAGTGCTTGTGCTGTTTCCAGTTTTCGTCGTTTGGCTCTTTTTTCCATTTCCTGAAAGATGCTTTTTTGGCAACAAGAGCCTCTCTGACCTCACCTTTAAACCATGCTGGCAGTTTTTTGGACTTCCTTCCACTTTTCTTAAAGCATGGAATAAAGCTGGTCTGGGCTTCCAAGATAGTATTTTTCAACAACACCCAAGCTTGATGTAAGTCTTTAACCTTTGCAACTACTTGTTTTAGTTATTTCTTAACTATTTTCCTCATTTTATCATAGTCTTCCTTTCGAAAGTTAAAAGGTAGTACTGTGGATTTCCTTACCATCCCTCCTCCACTAATTAAATCAAATGCGATCATGCTATAATCACTATTGCATCTCCAAAAGATGCTGACGCCAGCAATAGACTCCCCCGATCGATAAGGGTTGAGCCTGGGCCTGCAACTAGCTCTTCCCACCTCCAGAGCTGCCCCAATCACAGCAGCCCAGCAGCATTCATAAGAGGAGCACCATCAGGCGCATCGCCATCTGCAAAAGACGCCGACTCCAGCAACAGACTCCCCCGATCGATCGAGGTTGAGCCTGGGCCTGCAGCTAGCTCTTACCATCTCCAGAGCTGCCCCAATCACAGCGGCCCAGCAGCATTCATAAGAGGAGCGCCATTGGGTGCATTGCCATCTGCGAAAGACGCCGACTACAGCAACAGACTTCCACGATCGATCGGGGTTGAGCCTGGGCCTGCAGCTAGCTTTCCCGCCTCCAGAGCTGCCCCAATCACAGCGGCCCAGCAGCATTCATAAGAGGAGCGCCATCGGGCGCTTCGCCATCTGCAAAAGACGCTGACTCCAGCAACAGACTCCCCCAATCAATTGGAGTTGAGCTCCAAGCTAAAGCCTCAACACATTGCAAACTGATCTCAACAAAACAAAAAACACCACGATACAGCAACTATGAGGTGGAGCCAAGCCTCATTACTCCTCTCTCTTATAGCCTCACTGCTGCTCAAGCCATCCAAAGTGACACACAACTGGAACAAAACAATTCTAATACTCTACAAACCCAGAGATCTACTGACTAACCAACCTCTCTTCTCCAGCACACAAAAGAAAACAAGCAGACTCATCCAGGTACATTCAAATGCAAACATCTGGGCCAACCCAACACTCAAACAACTGACCCCAGCAAAAAATGCTCACTAATAAATGCCCGCTTCATCTGCAAAAAGACCCACACCATCTCAGACTACATACTTGACCAAGAAATAAAGTTAATGTGCATAACTAAATCTTGGCTTACCGAAGCGGACTCCATCTTACTAAACCAACTAATTCCACTCCACATGGAAGCCCACCAGTCAACCAGAGAAGGTTGTAGAGGAGGAGGAGCACTCATTTTAACAGACAAGCAGTTGAGCCTCAAAACCACCAACAAGATCTCCACCCACATCCTCAACTCTATAACCCTGGAAAACAAAGACCTAATAATATGCCTAATCTATAGAGCTCCCACAGCCAACCTGGAAGACCTTGCTGCCATAATTGAATTAGCCACCAGATATACTAGCAAAGGCAAGCTATCCATAATCTTAGGTGATTTCAACCTCACCTCCCTAACTGCAACTCATGCTACAGCAATCCTGGATGCTTTAACCGCCTTGGATCTCTCTCAGATAGTCTTAATCCAGACACACAGGGCTGGTAACACCTTGGAGCTAGTCTTCATGCCTTCTACAATACTCACTTGTTCCATGGTCAGACCACTATGCAATCTCCTTCAATATTCCCCACAGACCCCACAGATATTTCAAAGATTTCAACAAAGACACACTCATCAACCATATATTACCCCAACTCAAAAACAGCCCATTGGACCTCCCAGCACTGATTGACAATTAGAACCACACCATCTCACAAGCCGCCTCCGCACCCCCAATGACAAGAGCCTCCAAGCGCAAAAGAAAGGCCCCTTGGTACTCACCAGAAACCAAGCAAGCAAAAACCTATTTAAGAAAGCTAGAAAGACGATGAAGGAAGACAAAATCACAACATGACCAACAAGAATACCTGAAAAAGCAGCAAGACTATAACAAGTTAATCCTCACTCACAAGAGACAACACCACACAAACATCATAATGGCCTCCTTAAATCGCCAAAGAGAGCTATTCACCATTGTGAAGATACTCTCCAGAACCCCACAAAGCCAAGGCACAAACGACCTAATGCCAGAGACTTATGCCTCATACTTACATAGCAAGCCAGCTTGCCCACAACCTCCTCCAAACCAACCCTCGACACCTTCATCCAACCAAAACCTACATAATATCTGGACCTCTTTTCACCGAGTCACAAAAGACCTCTGCATTAACTTGCTCAAATCCCTGAACACTTCCACTTCACCGCTTGATCCATGCACAACACCCTGGATAAAGGCAATGGCACAAGAACTAGCCCCAACACTCTGCAAGATAATTAAATCCTCTCTTTCCCTGAAAAACTCATCCAGCAGACCACTACTGAAAAACAACACCTCTGATCCAACCTCTCCTGCTTCATATCGACCCATATCCAGCATCCCCTTATTATCCAAGCTGATTGAGAAAACTGTACAACACCAGTTCCAAGACCATGTAGACACTACTGCCCCACTTGACCCTCAACAATATGAGTTCCGAGAGAACCACGGAGTCGAGACCCTACTGACCTCCCTTCTGAACACAGCAATAAAAGGAATCGAAGACATCAAGAAAGGCTTTGTCCTCATTTTTATTGACATAACAGCTGCCTTTGACTCAATAAATCACAACACACTACTAGATAGGCTAATTGAAATAGGAGTAAGTGGCACACCCCTGGCATGGTTCCGCTCTTACCTCACAGACAGGAAATCCCAAGTCAAGATAAACCACAATGTATCGAGACCTTTCTCACCAAAACAAGGCCTTCCCCAAGGATCATCCTTCTCAGCTTTACTTTTCAACCTGTACTTACAACCAGTCTGCAAAATTCTTCAAGCCTACAACATTCACTACCACCTATATGTGGATGACCTAATGATCTACACCACTCTAGACACAAAAAATCCTGACTACTCCACCATCTCATCCTGCACTACAGCAATAACTGATTGGTTAACTTTAAAGAACCTCGAGATCAATTACAAAACTACAAAAAATCGGAAGCCCTTATCGTTACAAAGAACTCCACATTCAAACCTCCAGACAACATAACAATTGGAACCAGATCAATCCCCGTAAAAAATGAGGTAAAATACCTAGGAATTCACCTTGGCTGGAGACTCAATTTACAGACTCACATCAGGAAGACCACCTCCAAAATATACTACAAGATGAAATACTTGCAAAACCTACATCCCCTACTTGAGCAGAACCATTTCCGAACTGTGTGTCAAGCGCTCATCACACCACACCTCGATTACTGCAACCTAATCCTACACGGCCTACCAAAACGTTCAATCCATGCCTTACAGCTAGCTCAGAATGCAGCAGCACATCTAATCACAAGATCCTGCAAACATGACCACATCACCCCCATTCTTGAATTCCTTCATTGGCTTCCCGTCATCTCCAGAATGCTAGCATTCAAAATTCAACAGAACCAATCTGCCGGTTGCCTAAATGAACTAATCTGAAAAACTCCTGACAACAGATCACGAAGAACACAACATCAAGACTCACTTGCATGCTAAACATCCCACACAGGAATATCCCAGAATATTTTAAAGAGAGCCTTCAAATTCTACACCCCTCCACTCTGGAATTCCCTCCCTCACCACCTCAGAGCCAACACAGACATCTCTACCTTCAGGAAGCTCTTGGAAACACACCTATTTTCTGAATACTACTAAACTCCACCATCCTTGTAACAGACTGCCTACCACCTAACAGACTGAACCCTAGGCACCAAGCAGAACACAAACTTTAAGTAAATAGTTAAATAGTTAAATGTAAACAAAGTAAACATTGTTGTATATAGTTTTGAAAAAATGTACTATGTAAACAAAATTCTGTTCTAAGGAAACCTGTATATAGTTCGGAAAAACGTTCTATGTAAAAGAAGTTCTGTTCTATGTAAACTGCCTAGAGATTCTGAAAGGCGGTATATTAAAAATGTTAAATAGATATTGCCAAGTGGCCCCAACACCCTTATCTCTTGCATCAGATCTGGTGTTCCACTAAGGACTAGGTCTAATATGGCTTCCCCTCTGGTCGGTTCATGAACCAGCTGCTCCAAGAAGCAGTCATTTATGTCATCTAGGAACTTTATCTCTCTAGCATGTCCTGCCGTAACACTGACCCAGTCGATACCGGTGTATTTGAAATCACCCATTATTATTACTGTACTGTAACGTTTGTTAGCTTCCCTGATTTCTTTGAGCATTTCATCATCCATTTGTTCATTCTGGCCAGGCAGTCGATTGAACACCCCCACTGCCATCGCCTTCCCCTTTTTACATGGAATTTCAGTCCATAGAGATTCTACATCAAATTTTGTTTCCTGCAAAACTTTAATCCTTTCTGACTCAATGCCCTCTCTAACATAGAGTGCAACCCCTCCACAAATTTGATCAGCTCTATCATTACGATATAGTTTGTGCCCAGGTATCACAGTGTCCCACTGGTTGTCCTCCTTCCACCATGTCTCTGAGATTCCAGTCATATCTAATTTAGTGCTATATATTCTAACTCTCCCATCTTATTTTTAGACTTCTAGCATTTGCATACAAGCATTTTAGAGACTGCATTTTATTCATATTAATTTGGCTATTGTTAGGCATGGGTAATTTGGAATCTTTAAGCTCTGTCTGCTCCATACTCAAGGGCATTTGGGCTACTTTACTCTATTTTTGAACCTCTCTGCTTTTGGTAGTATCCTTCAAGGATACATTCTTCCGAACCATGCGCTCTTGTGCAACTGTCGGCTTTCCCCTATTATCTAGTTTAAAAGCTGCTCTATCTCCTTTTTAAAGGTTAATGCCAGCAGCCTGGTTGCATTCCGGTTAAGGTGAAGCCCATCCCTTCGGAAGAGCCCCTCCTTTCCCCAGAATGTTCCCCAGTTCCTAACAAATCCAAACTCCTCATCCTTGCATCATGTCTCATCCACAAATTGAGACTCCGGAGCTCTACCTGACTTTTGGGTCCTGCACGTGGAACGGGAAGCATTTCAGAGAATGCTACCCTGGAAGTTCTGGATTTCAACTTCCTACCTAAAAGCCCAAATTTAGCCTCCAGAACCTCCCTACCACATTTTCCTACGTCATTGGTACCGACATGTACCAAGACAGCAGACTCCTCCCCAGCACTATCTAAGACCTTATCTAGGTGGCGCATGAGGTCCGCTACCTTTGCACTAGGCAGGTATGTTACCAGGCGATCCTCATGTCCACCAGCCATCCAGCTATCTGCATGCCTAATGATCGAATCACCAACTATAATGGCTATAACAGCTATCACCAGCTATGTGCCCATGAGGGAAGGGTTAGGACATCCGTTATAGTTGGTGCCTAATAATCGAATCACCAACTATAACGGCTGTCCTAACCCTTCCCTCATGGGCACATGGCCCTGGAGAAACTTCCTCGGTGCGAGAGGGTTTTACATCACCTGGAGGACAGGTCCTAGTTACAGGATCATTCCCTGCCACACCAGGGTGATGCTCTCCTGTCAATTGACCTCTCTCCCCCATGGCAACAGGATGCTGTCATACTGGAGGTGGGACTTCAAGACTATATCCCTGTAGGTCTCGTCTATGTACCTCTCTGTCTTTCTTATGTCTTCCAAGTCTGCTACTCTAGCCTCTAGAGAACGGACTCGTTCCCTGATAGCAAAGAGCTCCTTGCACCTAGTGCATACGTAAGACCTCTCACCAACTGGGATAAAATCATACATGTGACACTCATTGCAAAAGACTGGAAAGCTCCCATCTCGCTGCTGGACTGTAAGGTGCCTTGTAAGGTGCCTTATGAGGTGCCTTGTAACGCGCGTTAGTTTAACAAGTGTTGGCTGATATGGCTTGCTGTAACGATGTACCCTGTCCTGTGCTTCTAAGGTAAGCTGCGACCAACTTCCTGGTTGATTAACAGTCCTTGCTCAGATAGAAGGAGTCTTTCAAAATGGCCTTTTGACCTGCCACCTGGCTTTAACACCCATTTAAAAAGTTTTACAGGTCTCTTGCCCCCCTAGGTAGAAGGCCTTTTTGTAAAGGTCTCTAGAAGACTTTATTTATTGCTCAAAGAATACTGACCCTGTTTTGCCTTTTATGCTAAATTATATTCTGATTTGATTTAAATTAAAGCTCTTTGCTGCTGCTAGGCTCTGACTTAGTATGAAATTTAAACTAGAAACTCTCTGCTGGGTTCTAAATTTAACCAGAAAGCTCTCTTCTGTATTTTAAATTTAAACTAAATGCACTTTTCTGCTACTAGGCCCCGAGTGAGTATTACATTTAAACTACAAGCTCTCTGCTAGGTTCTAAATCTAACCAGAAAGCTCTCTTGTGTGTTTTAAATTAGGTCCTGTTTGATTTTACAAATACACTGGGTTCACAGATTATTCAGCTTTAATCCAAAGAATTCCCTTCAGAAAAATTCCCAGAAGTATATACTTATAATTGCAGATCTCTCTCCAGAAGTAGTAGTCCCCTTTTCTAGTCCTTCAAGATTAGAAACCTGTGGGAGAGTGGCATGAAAGAATAAACAAAAAAAGCCACATAAATAAAGATACCCAAAACTGAAAAAATGTGGGAGTCACAGCAGCAGGCCTGGCAAAATGTGGGGAGCAAGTGGGAATTGAACCCTGTCCAGATGTGGTCTAGGCTAGTGCCTAAATTACTAGGCCCCACCACAGGTTGAGACAACAACCACCAAGCCAGCAGTGAACATGCAATGAGGCAACTGTAGAAGCCCAATGATAGGGATGGCAGAAAAGACAGGTGCAAATAAGGTATAATGCAATGCTGCAATGTGACTGGATGCACACTGCCAAATTGTCCTTAGAATTGATAAGCCCAAAATAGATGGGAAAAGGTTGGAACAGCAGAAGAAAATCATGAGTGTGTCAGAAGAAGGTGTAATGTTCCCTGTATCCCAGGCGCAGCTGTGCACTAAATAGGTCTCAAGAATATGCCAGGTCCCCAACAATGCAGGGCCGTCTCATCAATGTTGAATGCTGACATGCCCAAGGAATAGTACTGGGAATTGAAACCCTGTCCCCTAGCCCATGCACCAACCAGTAGGCTATGCAGCCACTCATGAAACAAGAATCCTGGGGGAGCAGGTCATGCTACAGTCTATGGTGAGGTAACTGTGGACGTGTCAGCTCAATGGGCCTGGGTCCAGCCGGCACAGGAAATGGGACTGCGGGCATGCAGCTGTTTGGTCTGAACCAGGAGGGAAAAGTACATGCACTCATGGAGTTCTCTATCTTTCATATCCACAGATGCTTCCACATCATGAGGGACATGGAGATCTACAGAGTTTGGTACCGGACAATATGGCACACAAGTCCCAGGCTGATACAGCAGCTCAGACAGCAGCTGCAGCAGGAGCAAGGTGAGTGTCCATGTAGAGTGTCAGGACAGTTGTCATGTTGCCAGACCTGCACCAGACATATCCCCAAACATGACACCGAACCACAAAGTCTAGCATTGCCCCCAAGGCTGAAGCACAGCAGTAGGTGGATGCTGTAGAGAGTTTGGAGATATCATTCATGTTCATCTAGTCCAGACCAAAGACACATGAACACTGTTAGAGAAACTGTCAGAAGAAACACATATATGGTGCACTGCTCAGAGATGGAGCAAATAGTAGCTGGAGAGTGGTAGGACAGGAGCAGTGATCAGCAGGTGAGTCCAGATCCCTATGAAAGGGCCAATGCTGTAGGTTAAGAGGTGTATCTCATATTGTGTGAGATGCAGAGGGAAAGAAGGTGGCCATGGCAAGGAAACCAGGGAACAGGATCCAAAGGCAGCCTTAAAGAGGTGTGTTTCTAGCATTGATGTGGGCAGATATGAAGTCTGATGTACAGACTCAAGAGGTTTGTTCAGACATAAGGAAGAACAGGGCAAAGAGAGGAGCAAGCCAGTAGAAGAACAGAGCTCAAAAGGAGGGGTCTAGGGGGAAAAGAGAGAGGAATGAATCTGAGGAGCACAAGATTTAAGGCATTTAAAGGTCAGAAGGAGAATCTAGAAATAGATGATGAAATGGAAGGGAAGCCAATAACATGATCTGAGAAGAGGGGTTAGATGAGTATATCACAGCTGGCGAAAGATCACTCGCTCAGCAGAGCTCTTACTAGAGTGAAGGGAGAAGAAATGACTCAGAAGGAGACCAGCAAGAAGGAGGCTGCAATAGTTGAGAAGGGAAGTAATGAGAGAGCTAACAAGTGTGTTAGTAATGTGCTCAGAGAGGAAAGAGAAGAATCTGTCTATGTAATAGGAAAAGAAACAACTGGTTTAAGTTATCTGTTGGAAATGTGAGGAGAAGGAAAGGGAGGATCCAAAAATGAAACCAAGGTTACAGACTGAGGAAACAGGAAGTAGAAGAGTGTTATCCACAGAGATAGAGAAAGGAAGAAGTGGAGACAAAGGTTTAGGAGGAAAGACATGCTCTGGTTTGTCCATGTGCACTTTCTAATGGCGGTGACACATCCATGTGGCGATGTCAGAGAGACAGGCAGAGATATGAGCCTGCAGTGTTGGAGACATATCAGGTGTTGAAAGATAGATCTGAGAATCATCAGCATAGAAATGAGACTGAAATCCATGGGATGAGATGAGAGCACCAAGGGACTGGGTGTAGAGAGAGAAATGGAGGGGGCCCAGAGCAGACCCTTGGGGAACACCTACTGAAAATGAGATAGAAGTAGAGGAGGAACCACTAGAACAAACACAAAATGAGCGATGGGAGAGATAAGAAGATAAACAGGACAGGACAGAGCCCCAGAAACCAATTCAGGAGAATGTGTCAAGGTGAAGGTGGTGGTCAACAGTATTGGAAGCAGCAGAAAGGTCAAGAAGGATAAGGATGGTATAGAAGCCCTCAGATTCAGCCAGGAACTCGTCATTAGAGACATTAGCAAGTGGCATTGCAGACGAATGTAAGGGGTGAAAGTCAAATTGAAAAAGAAGCATAAGGACCTGAGAGGAAAGAAACTCAAGACAACGGTGGAGAACTGCATGTTCAAGAGGTTGGAGAATGAAGAAAAGAAGGGGGATGGGGTGATAATTAGGGAATTGCTTGGATCAGTGAAAGGTATCTTGATCACAACATATGTGAAGGCTGCAGGGACAGTAGGAGAGAGAGAGATCGAGAATATGTGAAATGGAAGGGATGACAGCGAAGGAAATGTAGTTAAGGATATGGGTTAGAAGAGTAGGTAGTAAGTTTGGATGAGGAAAGAAGATGAGAGGTTTCTTCCTCTGAGATCATGGGAAAGGATGAACGAGTAATAGAGATTGATGGGAAAAGGTGGCATTGATGTGAGAGAAGAGGGAATGAGGTTGTTTCAATCGGGAACCAGAAAGTGATCCTGTGGATGTTGATATGGAAAAGGCTAGCTAGGGTTATGGCAGAGAGAAAAGGGGAAATCAGAGGGGGAGGAAAGAGCAGTCCTATGGTCAGAGCAACAGCCCTGTACCCAATGGAGCAAGGGCTGGACCCAAAATGGCACACCCTGTGACATAGACAGATCACTATACCCTCCCTAGCCCCGAAAAGAAAGGCCAGGCAAGCAGTGTCACATCATACTAGTCCAGGAAAACCCTGAGGCTGCTGGTCCCCAGAAGCCTGGCCAGACCTGACATCACCTATACAAAACATACACCTATATGTGAATATATGAGGCAATTTACAACGTGTGAGTGGGAGATATGCATGACCGGAAGAGAGTACATAAACCCTGTTGTGGGGGTCACAGATATGGTAGGGGAGCCCACCATGTCTGACAACAAGCATCCAATGCACATGGGTACTGCATATGTATCCCAGCAGCTGCACTGGTACCAGTCATGTAGCAGGTGCAGGAGCAGCAGGATGTGCACAGAGGTTGCAGCAGGGATGGGTGTCTGACACCTGTCATGACACACAACAGCATTGGTCAGAGCAGAGGCCCATAGGGTTCCAAAGTGTACCCGAGAAGGTGCAGCTGTCACCCACAAATGCACCCCAGACCTACATGCCCACATAGGCCTGGAATCATTACTGCAAACACTGGCCCAGAGATAGCAGCCAACCTCCCAGGGCCCCACCCCCCCAAATGGGCACCCCACAGGCAGGACCAACCAAGCATCACTGCCCCTGTACCAGTTGGCCAACTCACAAAAGATGGGCACAACACCACAGGGAGCACCAACCAGAGATGATAATTATAGGTGATGACCACCAAGCCCTGTCTGTTGTACGACAACGATGCCCAGACACTGTAAAGTCAGCTATTCTCAGCCATGCAGTACAGGCATTAGCAGACACAGCCCATGTCCACATGCAGCCCAGACAGCCCCACTGGCCAAGACCAATGGGTGCCCAACCACAAACAAACACTCAGGACAGTATTTTTATTTATTTATTTATTTATTTAGTAAATACTTGTATACCGCTGTTTCCTACGATCAACAGCGGTTTACTTTACAGAATCATAATGCATTGTATAATACATTGAGATTTTTAGTTTTACATTTTGATTAGACAATGATTTACGTAACACGGGATAAACAGTTGGATACAATATACAGTTGATTATTATAGCACACAGATCAGGGTATACATTTGATTTCAGTAGGTTGGGGTAACACATGCCACCAACAAGCATGTAACTGGGGTAACATATGCCCTAACACCTCTCCACCATGACACACTGGTAACAGATCCTGAAGCTGTAAGGCTATGTAAATTTGACAGCAGGCAGAGTGTTCAGGCAGGGCATGACAACTGGCACATGATAGCCACCCAACCCCCTACCACCCGATGTATCTAATGGCCACCCCTTTGCATCCCACACACAGCTATCCCAGAGGAAGACTCGTCCACAGAGCCAGAGGAGCCCATCTCAATGGGGGGCCCAGATCTTTGAGGGAGCTAACCCAAAGGAAGTAATGGCATGGAAGGACTGAGCAGAGGTGGGTGAGGCAGCCAGGAGATTGTTCTGGAGGAGGAGGTGGAGACATCGATCATGGAGGAGAGGGAGCTGACCAAGGAGTTGTGGGCCAGCAGGGCAGGTATGGGAGCATCAGATGTTGAGTCCATGGAGGAGAGGGAGCTGAGGAACAATGAGTCACCCACAGAGGCCATGAGTCAGGGGTCAGATAGGGGTGATGGCATCGAAGAAGAAGAGGTGGGGAGTGATGGCAGCCAAGGGGTGGAGAAGGTTCATGCCGTGGGGGGGGGGGGCAGCTGGAGGAGGCTGGGATGCGAGTGTGATGTGGCGGTGGTTGGGGGGGGGGTGGTGGTAGGCCTGGGGAGGAGGGATGTGCCAAGGGGAACCATGGGAGGATGATGGGGATGGTAGTGCTCAGGGGAGCATGGTGGGGATGGAAGTGTACAGGTGGGGGAGGGTGGGGATGGGAGTGGGGCCTTGGGAGAGGGTAGGGATGGGGATGCACAGGTGGGGGAGGGTGGGGTTGGGAGTTAGGCAAGGGGGGAGGGTGGGGATGGGAGTGTGCCATGTGTTAAGGGCCCAGGTGGGGGGGGCAGGACAGCATTTGTTGTCACCTCCCCATCAGCCAAGGTGCAGCACGATGAGGCACCAGCAGATACCACACACACAGCGTGACCCTTCAGCAGGAGGAGAGCTTTGAGGGCACCATGCTGCAGGGCCTTGCAGCCCTGTCCAGGATCCTGGACCTCATCGTGCTGCACCTGGAGAACATGCGAGCGGACCTCCATGCCCTGACACAGGAGGTATACTACATCACAGAGGAACTTACATCCCCCCCAGACCCACTAGATGGTGGGGAGGAGGACCAGTAGCCTGCCAGGAACAGGGTGTCAGGGATCCCGGCACACCACATATACCATGTGGCAGGTACATACACCCCAGGACTGGCTGGTGTGTGACCTTGCCTGTATGTCAGGCCACATGCTCATCCCCAGATGTCTCATCAAGCACTGGTTGTATGGAGCTCGAGCTATGTGTTCCTGTTCCAATAAATATATGTTTTCTGAATATGCTGGTCTCCACTGCTCTGCCCAACTGGGGCCACAGGGGGTACTGTGACATGCACTGCTCAATGTAATGGGTTGGGAAGTCTGAGGTGCACAGCACCCAATGGCAGCACATGGGCATGCTCCCAATGAGTGCAGGTAGCAAGGGCATTGGGCAGGGTCGCTGTGTGGGCGTGTGGGTAGGTGGGCGTGGTTCCCAGCCTGGGTAGGTGTTGCAATGTCTGTTGCCCCCCTGAAGCCTCTGGGTCTGCGCTGCCTCCCCCATGCCCATCAGTACTTCTCCTGTGAGTATGCTACCCTCCAACCACATCCCAATCCTATGTCACCTCCCTTCCAGCGACCACCAATCTCTGCAGCTCTCATCCAGCGCTCCCACATCCCAGCTCCTTTCCAGCCACACCCCCAGCTCCCCTGCTCCTCTCCAGCCCTCGAACTCTCCCTCTGTCCAGATCACTCCCTCCCAGCCTCCCACCTCCATACCCCAACCAATCTCTGCCTTGGTCAGCTGGGTCATCATGCCTCACACGAAGTGTGTCTGCACAAGGTTCAGGTGAGTCACAAATCTCCTCCTGTAGGCCTGTCCAAGGGGCACTTATGAGGCACGCTATCATCATCAGTTTATTCCGGGGGTATATCCATCTCATCGGACATGGGCTGCCTGCAGCACAGTGCATAATTGTGCATCTTGCAGCAGGCGAGGAAGATCTTACACACCTTCGTGGACTCATACAAGAGTTTATTGCCTGACCAATCCAGGCATCGGAAGCGACTCATCAGTTGTCCAAAGGTCTGCTCTATGATGCCCCATGTTCTCCTGTGCACCCGATTGTACCACTCCTCTGCCGGCATACGGGGATGGACAATTGGGGTGATTAACCATTCCCTCAGGGGGTATCCTCTGTCACCTGCATAGATAGGGGGAGGAAACGGTTTTCTCAGAGATGTGTTGTGAATCACATAGCAGGGAATATGCCACCCATGCTCTGCGACCCATGACTCAATGCCTACCGTTTCTGTGTATCACACTTGTGCTATGTGGTCTGTCTACTTGCTGTGTCATGGACCCATGGCTGTTCACCCAAGCTGCAATATGCCTCATTCAGAGTTGCTGTGCTACCCACCGAACCATCTGTGTGCATCATGTGTGCAATCCTGTCATGTTGTTGTGTGGTAGTGGGTGTGCACTTGGACCAGTTGGGTAAGGTTGGGGCATCATGACCAGTCATCTGCCAATGGGAGTGGTGATGCACTGATCCAGCTGCATGACACTGGCCTCACAAATCATGCACATGGTTCCCAGACAGCCACAGGGCTGCATGTGTCCTACTGGTATCTGTCCCCTCATGTATTGGCAGGTGTTGTCAGGGCTGCTAGACCAGGCCACATCTATGGGTACATTGCCTGTTGACAGACAGTAAGGCCCGTACAACATCTTCCAATGTCTCTGTCAGCTGACAAGGGGGCTGTTCTGCACCCCTGCAACTATGGCTTGGCCCTGTGGATGGACAGCCAACACCATGTGACCTGAGGAGGTCCTATCTTGCGAGTGGGGGCATAACCTGGTGGTTGGAATAACTTTTATAGAACAATGGTCTAGCAGTTTGATCCCTGTATCATCACTGTGCACAATAATGAGCGTGGGCAACATAGGACCGTGTCCAATGGGAATAATTCCTCCACAGCACATATCAGCACCTATGGAAAGCCTTGAGAGGAGAAGACACTTTTTACCAGGGGATGCTTGGCGGTGCATAGTTCATACGGACAAGGGTGGGGGCGGGGCACAGTCAATGGGATCCCCCTTGGCTTGGCTAGGTATCAATCCAGTCCACAGGGAGGTGTGGCAACTAGGGCCATCAGAGGCTGGAGCACTACTCTGTCCAACTACACTGTCAAATATGCTGCTATTGTCCATCTAGGTTACCAATGGATGTTCCACATTTGTCAGGTCTCAGTCCTTGGTCCCCACAAAATGCCCTAACCTACTATACCCTGTAGATCTGTGATGTAGTTCTGCAGGCCTGACGGACCACCTCCAGGGCCTCACACCTCACACCCTACACAAATCCTAGATTCCCTGATGCTACATCAGGGGCTGCAATTAATTGTGTCAGCTTTGCTTGCGTGCTCACCTTGGCATCTGGCATCACATGGGCCCTCTGATGCCGCCCTTTAACTTAGCAATGGGTGCTACCCATATCTACCTTGGCATTAGCCTTTGGCAGACATGAATGTTAGAGTGCAGATTGGATGTACTCTGATATGAATGTTGACTGATTCGGGTCTCTCATTGGTACCAAAACATGTAATCAGTTTGTGGGTTGCAAGGATGCCAACTGCAGATAAGTGCATCAACACATGGTTACGTCTATGGATCATAATAGCTTGTCCCACATGGTATCTGGGTTGGGGGTTTTTGTGGCCCCTGATGGGCATGGATGACACTTTCCAGTTAGGGCAAGGGTGATCTTTAACCAGGTTGGTGGGGGTGACGTTGTCTGTGACTTTTCCTCTATGTGTCAGTGTGCAATAAGTCAATTGGAACCTAATCTTGGGAGAAGGTTTTTCTGCCCCTCTGAGGGGCTGTTCAAGGGGCAGCCCTGTATGATGAGGACTGTTCTCTAATCTAACTGTGGAACTGTATCATTGCTCAGAAACAATACATTGAGTCCATAGACATGCTTTGATAACAGAGACTGATGACCACCTGCACAGATATATCTCTGGCTTCCTCATGATCACATACAGTCTGTATTACAGTGCGGACAGATAGGGTGTAAAGGACTCAATCAGTCAGAGGATGGACATGTTTACACACAGCCACCCCAAACCTATCATCTTCACCCTAACACACTCCTAGGCCAGCAGCATCTGCTGCATTGGGAGCATCTACAAAAAGGGTCAGCTGACCAAGTCTATTACACCAAATGCTGAAGATCCTCTCTTACTTGACTTCCCTAACATTGTCATGTTGGCCCTGGCACTGTGGTTCACCTCATTCCAGATATCTCTGTGGCGCCATATCTGCAGCCTGGGAAACTCTGAGGGAGCATCGAACAGACAGAGCCGCAGCTATCATGCATTGAGCATCCCCTCACCCACACACCATGCTGAAGCAGTCCACTGTCATTTCTGGCTATGCTATGGGTCCTCCCACACCAGAGCTGTGGGCTGCAGTTACTGTCACATATCTAATGTTATCTAAGGTGGCTACATCAGGCCAACATGCCCAGTGTCCACAGTGTGACTCACCCACAATATGCCATCCCATCCTTGTCAAGAAGTGATATAACAGCATCCTACACCTATGCCTCTTTGGATACACACAGGCCTAACTTGGTGCAACCTATCAAAGCTATCCCTTCCCACAACAGCCATTCCATACATGCACAATGTGATGAGCACACAATCCCATGCACTCTTACCTTCAATGATACTCACAGGAATCCTGCATCAGAGGGCGAATGTCACTACTATTGGGGTTATGTGAGATTCATGTTAGTATGATGGGATCACCCATGACCATTCAATCGAACCATTACAGCCACTGGGATGGTATGTATGGCAACCATACAATCATGATTGTTCCTGGTATGGCGATTTTAGAGAGGACAATTGTTAGAGTTAGAGCTTGTTTTGCATGCCGTTGCTCAATAGGTGATGCCAATGGCACAGTTCTGCTTGCTGCTCCTACGGCTTTTCCCAGTTGGCTGATCTGCTGTGGCAGAGATATCAGGGAGGATTTTTACCATGCTGCCTGTGTGTACTTTTTGATCCTGGGGATGTCGGTTTACATCTGATCTCTGGCAAGAGGTATCATAACCGTTGAATCTGTTTTTGGCTGCTCCCAATGCCACAACTGCATCTGTCGGTATGTCTCTTAGGGATGGTGCTGCTGTGTAGGATGTGACTGCGCATGAACATATAGGGCCTCTGATCCCACCCATTGGGACATTTACACTCACCCTGAATGTTTTTCCATACTGATGAGATGTGAACATACCCGAGGAGACACCTATGATTTTTTTTTCTTATTTATTTATTTAATTTATTTCAAAGTTTTAATATACCGCCCCTTCCAAAAATCAGTTGTGGTTAACAATGAACTCAACAGTATATATTAAACAATGTGGTTACATCTAACTGGGGTAAGAAGCAATATATGGGGAATATTATTTACATTCATTGAGTCCTCCACTAAAGGCAGGACCCATTACCGTATTCACAAGATAAGGACACCCTTGTCCTTATCTTATGAATATGGTAATGGGTCCTGCCTTTAGTGCCCTGCTTATGGGAACACATGCTGGTTTAGGGTGATCCTGTTTTGGGGTCCATGTTGGTGCGATTTTTGGATACTATTTCCAGTGTCATTAGTGCTTTTGCCTGTCACTATGTAATCTGTGGGGTCTGTACAGGGGACAGATAGAGATGTAGCCCTGTGCTGTGGTGGGACCCTTTGGCTGTCAGCCCCTGTCATGCATACAGTCATCTGGTCAGTGACCCTGCAGCCTCTTGGTGTCCTTGGCACTGGTGAGTGGAGGTACGGTGTCACCAGGATTCAAACCACCAATCAATCAATGCCTGGGCAGGTGCGTTTCCCAATTGGCTATACCACCACTCTGCTCTTGGTCTGACAGGGATGGGCCCACTGTCTGGGGGACCTTTTTTGCTCATGTGGCTCAACTAGTGCTTTCTGCACATATCCCAGCAACACCCTTGTCCTGTCTCCACATACCTGTCCACTACTGCCACCACGGGGGCTCTACTTGCCTGTAACCCCACAGCCCCCCATGCTCATATGCTCCCCAGAGCTGTCCTGTGTGAGTGTGCAAGGTACTATGTCTGTGGCCACTTACCTAGTAGCCAGCCACAAGTGATGACTCCATCCTCAAAGGCAGCATGTATCCCAGTCTGACTGAACATGCATGAGTCATGGCACAAGCCTGGGTAGCATGCCACAACATCAGTGATCTCAGTCTGTGCATTACAGATGACCTGCATATTCATCGTGTAGTATGCCTTCCTGTTCCTGTATGTGGCCTCATGCTGGCATGGTGGCTGGAGAGCCACATGTGTACAGTCTAGGGCCCCAAGAACTGATGGAAATCCTGCAACCTCATGGAACTGCAGCATGACCTTTTGCTGCTGTTGTGGTGTTTGTGATAGGGTAATGTAGTAAGCGTCATGTCCCACAAAAGCACCCAGGAACTGTGGGATGCACTGTGACACAGCTGCCTGGCTCAGACTTGCAGCTATTTATTTTATTTATTTATTTATTTAACAAGTTTTTTATACCGCCTTTTCCTTCAATCAAAGCGGTCACAAGAAATACAAGGTATAAACAAGGGAAACAAACAGTATAGACATGACAACATATGGTAATGTAGGAAAAATAACAAGGGTTAACAAAATAGTGGATTATTTATAAAATATATACAATAGATGATATCTTAGTCATTTGTTGATCCATAGTGCTCAATAAAAAGTAACGTTTTTAATTGCTTACGAAAGTCACTTAAAACATCAATTGCACGTAAATCAGGGGGGAGAGAGTTCCAAATCAAAGGGGCAGCCAAAGAAATTGCTCGTTGTGATGTACATTTGCGTGATTTAGCGAAGTTTCTTGGGGTATTGAGGGTGTTTGAGGTGGATAATCTTCTAGGTCTGTTGCTGGTATCACGGGATAAGAGGGCATGGAGGCTGGTTGCAGAACTGTTGTGCTTCATTTTGAAGATGTTTATGATTAACTTATACTTTATGCGAAGGGTTATAGGGAGCCAGTGGAGATCTTTAAGGATGGGGGTAATGTGGTCATGATTAGTGGAACCGTTAATTATTCTGGCTGCTGTATTCTGTGCCATTTGAAGAGGTTTGAGAGCATGTTTTGACAGCCCATTGTAGCACTGATTGGAATGAACCTGTTCTCAGGATGCTTAGGTCTGTGAGCACATTCACATGGACAGGCAAAGCTTGCTGTCCATGTGTGAGGGACACAAGGTGTGACTGCAGCTCCTGGCACAGTTCATGGATGGCTGCAAGGTCAAATTGGTACCTGGTCACAGACAGTACATTGGCCAGATCCAGGTACTGACTCCTCATCCTGGGCACCCTTGCATATGGGCACCTACTTGATCACCTCTGCTGTTCCTAGTCAGTGCACTGCAACATAGCAATTGCAAACCAAGAGTTGGTCTCCTCCAGGGACATGTTCTCTACAGGGCACCGCAGCCATTCCTACCTGCCCGGGAATGTGCAAAAAGCTTGTCTGAAGGTGTGCGCCTGGATGTGCACATCAGCTGTCATGCCCCTGCTCCTGTGCAGACACAGGCATTGCTAAGCAAGTGCATTTACACACACCAATGATCACAACGGGCATGCCTGTGAATGGATACATGCATTGCCACAATAACCACACATGCCCATGTATGCACCCACTTACATCAATCATGCCCATGTATAGACACATGGATTGCCGCCAAAACTCGAGCCTGCCCACTGACAGGATGCCATGCCACAGTGCACTCCTGTTCCACGCAGCACACATAGGTGCTGTGAGGGGTACCCGTGCCAACATCCGCACCACAGTCAAAATGGCCATTTGTGGGATCTGAACCCAAGTCAGCTGGATGGTGGGCTGTGTTTGGAACCTTGTGCTACAGTAGCATTTCAATAAGTAGCTGTTGTGGATAGTGGTCCCATGATAGAAGTGCTTGCTTGCTTGACTCACTGCACAGGGGGCAACACTCCACAGGGTCCTCAGATCTGCTACTTGTCAGACAAATCTGATTGATTTCTTTGACTGGGTGACCAGGGAGTTGGACCGAGGGAGAGCTCTAGATGTGGTGTATTTAGATTTCAGTAAAGCCTTTGACACTGTTCCTCACAGGCGACTTATAAACAAACTGAGCACCCTAGGGATGGACCCTAAAGTTACTGCTTGGGTTAGAAATTGGTTGGGTGGGAGGCGACAAAGAGTACAAATAAATGGAGCTCACTCTGAGGAGAAGGATGTTACCAGTGGTGTGCCCCAGGGATCTGTCCTTGGTCCGATTCTTTTTAACATCTTTGTTAGTGATATAGCGGAAGGGCTGTTGGGTAAGGTTTGCCTCTTTGCAGATGATACCAAAATCTGCAATAGAGTAGACACCCAGGAAGGTGTAGATAACATGAGGAGGGATCTAGCTAAGCTTGAAGAATGGTCTAGAATTTGGCAGCTGGGATTTAATGTTTAAAAATGTAAGGTCATGCATTTGGGCTGCAGCAATCCAAGGGAGCAATACAGTATAGGAGGTGAAGTACTTTTGTCCACTAAAGAAGAGCGGGACCTAGGCGTGGTTGTGTCTGATGATCTTAAAGTAGCTAAACAGGTAGAAAAGGCGACGGCAAAAGCTAGAAGGATGCTTGGGTGCATACGGAGAGGAATGGCTAGCAGAAAAAAGGAGGTGATAATGCCTCTGTATAAGTCTTTGGTGCGACCTCATTTGGAGTATAGTGTGCAATTCTGGAGACCGCACCTTCAAAAGGATGTGAACAGGATGGAGTCGGTGCAGAGGGTGGCTACTAAAATGATTAGTGGGCTTCATTATAAAGCATATGAGGACAGACTTAAGGATCTTAATATGTACACCTTAGAGGAAAGGCGGGATAGAGGTGATATGATTGAGATGTTTAAATACCTCTGTGGCATAAATGTTCAGGGAGAGAGCCTCTTTCAATTGAAAGCAAGTTCTGCTACGAGGGGACATGGGATGAGGGTGAAGGGAGATAGATTCAGGAGTGATATTCGGAAATATTTCTTTACGGAAAGAGTAGTGGATCCATGGAATAGTCTCCCAATGGAGGTGGTAGAGATGAGGACAGTTACTGAATTCAAAAAAGCATGGGACCAACACAGAGTATCTCTAAAGGTAAAAAGTAGACTGTTGTAGTTGTTGATATGGAAGGACAGACTAGATAGGCCATGTGGTCTTTTTCTGTCATCATGTTTCTATGTTTCTATGGTACTGTGTTGGAGAGGCATGGGGTCAGGGGGATGCATTTATCTGCTGGCCCTACGTCATGTAACTCTTGTTCACCCAACTGCCTGACATCTTCTGCCTGACATGTGGTATGGGTCGGTGCAGGGGCACGTTTCTCCTGCTCTTAGACTATTGCCCATCCCTGTCACCCACAGAGGCACCAGCACTGCCCACCTATCAGCTGTGACCATGGTACATAGGCATGGCCTCTTAGACCTGCATGTCTTGCATTTTATAAAGCCATATAGATGCAGTTTCTCCAAAAGGGTTAGTTTTACGCATACCA
The DNA here is from genome assembly GCA_033557465.1 of Ichthyophis bannanicus. Classification (NCBI taxonomy): domain Eukaryota; kingdom Metazoa; phylum Chordata; class Amphibia; order Gymnophiona; family Ichthyophiidae; genus Ichthyophis; species Ichthyophis bannanicus. The sequence continues at coordinate 1,076,407,482 of CM066033.1, read as the reverse complement.
AGACAGTCATGAACCTCACTTCTAAGCCAGGGCATAGGAAGTATGATCTCAGTTTCTCAAATTTACTGCTAAGGTTCGGTGTAGTACTTGCATCGTGCCAAACAGAGCCTCCTGCTGGAGTTCATAAAATGTAACATGTAAGGGTAGTTTGTCAAGATGTGCTTGGAAATTCTTCTCTATCAAGCCTGTGGCACTCAACACGATTGGAAATATTTCTGTATTTTTCTGCCACATTTTCTTGGTCTCTGACTGCGTTTCCTGTATTTCAGGATCTTCTGCGTCTCCACGCAATTCACAGAGTAGTCGCTCGGAACTGACACCTCTATTATCAATGCCGTTCTGGTTGTTTTCTCCTTAACCACTATATCCGGCTTCCCCTCATATAGATGTCTATTTGAGGGCCCTGTTTACTAAGAATTTTCCCCATAGATACAAAATGGGAAAATCCTTTAGTAAACAGGAATCTGTCTTTATAATATAGGTTAACAACAGGTGCCTTTTTACCCTTTTAACGCAGGTGCCCTGTCAGAAATGTACCTTCATAAGGGGTAATTTCATCAGAGAGTGCCTATGTGGAAATGTATTTTATTTTATTTACATTCTCTTATATACTGCATCAGTGTGGTTTACATTGAACAAACTGAAATTACATTGAACAGGGCATTATAACTTGGAGATAACTATTTTACAGGGAACATGGGCTATGGAGGGTTAAGTGGCTTGCCCAAGACCACAAGGAGCACCTGTGGGAGGAGAAACCCCAGTCCTTCCAGTCCAAGGTTGCTGTCCTCTAGTGGGATTTGAACCCCTGACCTTCCGGCCTGAAGTACCTTGCCCCAACCACTAGGCCACTCCGCCACTCCAGAGCCTGCTCTATTATGCCTATTTTATTAATGCAGCAGGTGCCTATGTGCCTTCAGAATATAGCCACTGAGAACTATCCTCACTAGTGCATAAATTCTCATGCACATATTTACACTTGTTCTAAGGCGGGTACAAATGCGTGTGTGTACTTTATGCATGTATTTTAGAAAATATCCTTGTGTATTGTAGCTCTGCCCATATTGTGTCCCTGGAAATGCCTACACTATGTGCAGTACACATATAGGTTCATGCCATCTTGTTAGCACATACTTATATGCATGTATATAGGTATATCTTCTCCTCCCCTTGGTGAAAGATTCCATGGAGTCTTCTCAGAAGCTCAGTCTCTCACCACTGCTCTGGAATCCAGCATGTTTCAGCCCTATAGGGATTGATCTTAATTGTCCTGCTTGCTATCACCTACAATTCTCTCTTTAATTTGGTTGATATCTTTAGTGTTGGCAGTGCTTATTAGAACACGTATGAGTAGTCTGTAAGTAAGGTACCCTTTTATTAAGGTATGGTAGGTTTCTAAACTTATTGCATGTTTTGCATAAAAAGTAGCAAGCTTTAAGTACAAACATCATGTGCTAACTGTCGAGGAAGTGGTTAGCATGTTTCCGGCAGTTACCACACAGAAAAGTACCCTATAAGCCACTCACTAAGGTGATGTTAAGTGCACCCATGCTGACTGCAACATTGACGTTGCATGACATGTATCCCAGTGCTAACAGAAATGTGCTCTCCAGGCTCACTCTCTGCCCGTAACTTGCTCATTCCCTGCCCTATTGAACAATTTGCAGTTACTGCAGGAATTATCATGGGATAAGTGCCATACCACATGATAACAGTCACCACAGTCCCGTGCTAACAATTACCATGCGCTAAAATGTGCATTAACCACTTAATGCACCTTAGTTAAAGGAGCCCTTAAAGTTAACTACTTTATTGTGTATGTATTCAAGGTGTGAATGCATTTTTAAATGAAAAGGAAGCTATGGTTTAATGGAATGGCTAATTTTCAAAAATGTAATTACTTAATTCACTCGGATTTATGATGTTAGATTTTAGAACAATTTCTGGCAAGAAGATATCTGCTAACTTCAGCAAATAAAAATATTTATAACCATTGCTAAAAAGAGTGGTCCAGATGCCCTTTGTATGTTACAATCATCTAGTAAAGTACCCTTTTTTATATTTAAATTTTTATTAGAATATATAATAAACATCCAAGTAAACACATGAATGACAGAAAATAGGCAATATCATATATTATCACACAATTATTTCAAATAAGTAATCTAGCATCAACCAACTATTAGACCACAAAAGAAAAAGGAGGGGGGGGGGCACAGGAAATTAAATTGTAATTCTACCTAACACACAGTAGAACTCAATATGGAAATCATACAATAGGCAGGATAAGACTTAAACATCAGCCGTAGGGATATTCACATCCACCTTAACCTCGTCCCTAGCATTAATGAAATCAAGAGGCTGTTTAGGCTCGAAGAAAAGAAAATTCTGCTCATGCAAGGAAATAAAACATCGAGAAGGGTATTTTAACAGAAAATTTGCTCCCAGGGAGATGGCCCTAGCCCTAAGGTTAAGAAACTCCTTTCTCCTCAACTGGGTCACCCGAGAAAGATCAGGAAATATCCGCACTTGCGAGCCAAAAAACTTCTCATATAAATTCTTGAAAAAATATTTAAGAATCATAACCTTATCTGGTTCAAGTGCAAGGATACAAGCAGGGTAGACTTTTCAGTTACTACTTCCAAAGAACTTTCAAGAAAACCAGTTAGATCACTTATAACACTCACTGAAGTTTTGGATTCATTCCACCCCCCACCTTTATTACCAACATTGAGATACTGTGCCCTAACCACACGTGGTAGGTGTTCAGTTGGAATTTTAAGTACCTCCACAAAATACTTTTGTACCATCTCCAAGGGGGAAAACAGTGGGGATCTCGGAAAGTTCAACAGTCTCAAGTTGTTCCGCCGTGCCAAATTCTCCAAATACTCAGTCTTTCAAGCCAGCACTGACCTTTCTTTCATCAACATTACATGCTCCTCACGATGACCCCTCAAATCTTCCCTCACATGTAATATAGCAGCTGCCTGCTCCACCTGTGCACTTGAAACCTCAGAAACAGCCAATTTAACATTGGTAAACTCCACGGTAACAGTTCCCATAACTGTAGAAAGAGTCGACGACATAGCGGATATTGCATCCCATAGCGCATCCAAAGTCATTACCGCAGGTCTTATTACTTCCCGATGAACCAGTAACATCTCTCTTCCAGGCTCCAACAGCCGTGCATTCACCAAGACCGAAGGTGAGTCCTTCTCTTCACCTCCGATCAGCTGATTCCTTCCTCCGGAATCCGCGAGAGTCCGTTGTTGTGCCACTCCCACCTTCAAGAGCTCCGGGGTGCTCACCCGCAAGCCCAGCAAGGCAGAGAGAAAGATGCCATCGGGGGTTGACGCACTCCCCGGCTGCTTCGGGGGAACCCACTACTCGGGTGACAAACTCAACCCCTGAAATGCCAAGCGTAGCCAACAGTTCTTCCTGCCGCACTGGCGAAGATGCTGCTCCGGGGCCGGCGGTCGCAAACACACATGAGTCCAAGGTTCTCTGGCCAGTAGCAGAAGGCAACGAGGGAGCACCAGGTAGGCTCACTTGTTTTATTTTCCTCCGCCCCATATTACTGAGGCAAGATTCACTCCCTAGCACTAACAACACAGGAACTCACTGCTGGGCGACCGCCGACTCACCACTTCCTGCCGCCATCTTCATAAAATACCTTTAAGAAGGTAATTTTATAAAAGAGCACCTAGTTAAAGTGCTATGTAAAGGTGCCTTTACTAAGCCTATTTTAGAAAAGCAAGCAGACGCCTACTTGTCTTTATAAATTACTAGGAAAAGCGGCAGAATTAAGATGCAGACATTTACGCCAACCTTAGAGCTCATGTAAATACCTGGGCCTAGGTATTTCAAGAATGTGTGCAAACTAGTCTACCTGTGTACTTGTATTTTCTATCCATGTTCCACCCAAACTCCACCCATGTGCACAGCAACCAGCAAAAGTACGTATGATCAGTCAAAGCGGTGTGCATTCAGGTACCGTATATATATTTTTCCCTTATCCCCAAAGAGCTCATAATCTATGTTTTTGTACCTGAGGCAACGGAGTGTTAAGTGGCTTGCCCAAGGCCACAAGGAGCACCTATGGGACTAGAAAACCCAAGAATTGGTGACTAACATAACCCCCATTTAGGTGCATATGTTGTACCTAACCTTATAAAATTTCCCCTAAATGATTACTTTTTTTTTACAATCACTTGCTTTGAATGGTAAAATAGATTAACATGCTCCTTTCAAATTTCAAAAACACCATTATCCCTTTGTTAGGATAACATTATGAAGTGATGGATATGAGCAACCAGGTTATAGAGAGACATTTCCTACTACTTCAGCTAGGGGAGCTGTTTCTTGAGCTCATCAGTTGATATGCACCTTAGAACGATAAAAGTTCAAATTCAATTCTTTTGGAAGGGGGAAACAGACAATGGCACTGTAGAATGCACAGTAGGCAATGAGCCTTTCCATTCCTCTATATGAAATTTGAGTTATATTTTTATGATATCAGCAACATTTAAAATATTGTGGAAGAAATATACTGTCAGTCATCAGAAGAATTCTACTTCGGAGTTGCCAAGTTACCCAGTTCCAGGAGTGAGATTTTGTCCCAGTTCTGGTTTTAAATCGTCATTGCAATGCAGTGTGGTATTTGTAGTCCCTGATTTCACCCATTAGGATCGATGCTGCAGGTCCCAGAATGCAACAGGATAGGATCGACAGAAATCAAGGACTGACTTAAAATCTCACTCCTGGAACTGGGTAATTTGGCAGCTCTGCTACTTGAAGGAAGAGCATGAAGCAAAGAATGCTTACCCATCTTATCATCCCCAAACAAGCTATTCTGGAACACTTTTAGAACATCAGCTCCCCTTATTTGACAGCTTGACCCCTAGTAGTAGTACAGAATATCCTACACAGAGCATTCAAATTCTCCATCCCTTCATTATGGATCTCTCTCCCACTCCTCCTGAGAGCCACTACAGACACAACAGACTTCAGGAAACTCCTAAAGACTCACTTATTCACCGAGCACTTCCATAACCCATCAGTCATGTAAAACATTGTCTATAATCCCAGAGAGAACTGTAAATAGCTAATTGTTAGATGTAAGCACTGTTAACAGCTTTTGTACATAGTTCTAATGAAACGTTTTATGTAAACAAGTTCTGTTCCATGTAAACCGCCTTGAGAATCTGAAAGGCGGTATATAAAAAATGTTAAATAAATAAAATAAATGCACCGAACAGTTATTGCACAGATTTTGCAGTTACTGTGCATTAATTTTTGCAGCTAAAGTACGATAACTGCAAAATTTACCACACTTAGGAAACTGTCCCTTTTGCGTGTATGGTGGATATTTAATAAAGTATATTAACTGTCCTTGCAGCACTGACATGGGAAAATTTGTGCCATTGTGACAAGTAATGCAGTTGAAATACAGATATCACAGGCAACTTTCTGTGTTATCTCCATTTAATATGAAAGAGAAGGAGGAGGCAGGATCAGGATAGGGAAAAGACATGGTGATCAGAGACAGCCACTGCAAAAACAATGTTCATGCAGTGGCTGCCATAAGCGCCATGACTGTGGCTGTGGATAACACCACCACAAGAGGCGGTATTATCTGCTATCGCGGCCACTGCCAATCAGCAGTGGTCACCATGGCAAAATCCCATTCTTCCCAGCACTTCTTAAGCTCCCCCCCACCATCTCAAGCCCCCAATTCCTCCCTCCCCCCCCCCCAACCAATCATGTTCTCAAAAGGATTTGGAAGCTATCTGGAGGGAGGGAAGTGCTGAAAAGAGAGGGTGCCATGAGATTACTTTTGTCAGTGCTGCAGATCGGCAGATCCATGACACTGGCAACTATTAGAAGGTAGGGGGATACAAGAGGAGCTGCAGTGGGGGGTAGGGTCATTCTCTTTGTGACTGGGGTGGGGGGCAGAGTAAATACTTGCTCTGTCCTCCCCTTGCTCCTGCCAAGGAATCCATTATCCTTACATCAGAAAGCAGCACAGGAATACTCGTGTTACCTACCAAGGCAGAGATCATGAGTCACCATGGTAAGTGCAAGCCCTGCAGGGCTGATTCAGTCACTCCCCCTGCAGATACCGCAAAGATTTTGCGGCTACTGTACCGCATGACATTTTCACATATGCCGCATGATATCTGCAAAAGCACTTACCGCACTCTAGTAAACATACCCCTAAGTGTGTGTTTGCATTAATGATAATTTTGTCCATATGCTTTATAAAATTACATGCATAAATGTCCATTGAAGGGTAACTTGTGTGGCACTATTTATGGAAGAGTCATGTAAAATAAATAAGATACACAACTTTGAAACAATAGAGCCAATATTCAGTGGTAACAGCCAGCACTGTTAAAGCGACTGGCTCTCGTCATGTTACCTAAGACCCATATATTTAATGCCGGGGTCATATCAGGCCACTGGCATTTAATGTCCAAGTTGGCTGGATAGTGATTTAGCTAAGCAGTCAGCAGTGATAGTCAGCTCAGTTAGCTAAAGTAGTTACAGTTAGGGCAGCCTTTTTTTCTGCCTAACTTTGGCCACTTTAAGATAACCGGCCAGCAGCTGAATATCGCCACTGACTGTTTATCTTTTGTTCCACCCATGGTGTACCCCGATGCTATGTGGTTAGTACTGGGGCAGCTAGCAGCATTAGATGGGGTTATTCAGTGGTGCAAACTGGCTGTGTGATGCTGAATATCCCACTCAGTGTGATTAATATGGTTAGCGAGTCTGCCAACCATTAACTGCTTTGAATATGCCCTCCAGTATATACTGATGTGGAGTCTCATATAAAAGCAGACATCAATGTGCTTATTTTGCTGATGCAACAGAATTTACATAGATGATTTGCCTTGAAATGAAAAATTAAGGACATTTATTATAAAGGACATAGATGGAACTTGGCATTGATAAAAGTTGTTCTCCGGTACTTCCAACAGTGAACACCTAAAATGGAAGGAAAAAAACAGAAATATAATTTTAGAGTAGAAAACAATTTTATAATTTAACTTCAGTTACAAAACTTTGTATCTATGTTTGTGAATATTGACCCATATCTAAATTAACAAAACATATCCAGAAACATTAGGCCTTATTCTTATTGCACTCTTGGTCTTCAAGGGGTAATTTTATAAAGTCGTTTATGTGCATTCATTTACCCCTGCTATTGAGTTGGTGCCAATGTCCATGTCTGCTTTAAAGGTCTGATCCATGATGCCTGCATTAGTATTTTATATGGACAAATAGATACCTAGGTGTCTTTATAAAATAGGCATAAAATAAGCCCTGCTTACAAAATTATTCTCAAAGTGTCAGAAGTTAGTAGCACTGACTGTTTCAAAACACCACATCTGTGCATTCAAGAACTCTGAAACTTCATTCTCCACCCCATTAGTCGTAGGATAGCATCAACTGGCATCAATACACAGAAGAATACAGTGCAAATGAACAAAAAGGAGTGTGGGCATCCAACTAGGAGATCACAGTTGTTCTATTGCATGGTGGAATTATGCCTCCTTTTCTATTTTGTACAAAGCATGCCAGAAGTAGTAAAGTTATGCAGACAACCACAGAAACATCTGCTATGAGAAAACTGTAATCATTTATGAAGATTCACTAGCCTAATGATAAAAATGATACAACACTTTCACTTCTATGCATATAGTAAGCCATGAGTGTGATCTATAAAAGACTGGTATAAACTCAACTGCTCATATAGATCAGAGAAGAACAATCTAGTCGTGTGCAAATAATCCAGCCATTATGTCTTGACCAGTTCATCTAAATCTAGTTTGCCTGTCATCAGAATGCAAATTTGCATGGAGGGATGCATGAGGAGTATGAAAATGACATGATACTGCCATTCTACTAATTACTGATGAGGCATCATCTGGGGGTCATATAGAGACTGCTACTACTGCTGCTACGTAACATTTGTATAGTGCTACAAATCATATACAACACTGTACAGAGACATGTAAGATACAGTCCCTGCTCATAAGAGCTTACAGTCTAGTCAAGATAGACATCACAAGTGGGGACTAGGATATATCTAGGGGAATGGTAAGGAAACACATAGGAGGTAAACAGGAGACTAGAAGGATCAGGATCCAAATTCAGTCTCAAAGAAGTGAGTTTTTAGCCTGGATTTGAACAGAGCCTGGTGTACAGACTCAGGTAGTTTGTTCCAGGTATAAGAAGCCACAAGGTAGAAAGATCGAAGTCTGGAGTTGGCAGTAGAAGAGAATGGCATTGATAGAAGGAATCTGCCAGAAGAGCAGAATTCCCAAAGAGGAGTGTAGGGAGAGATATGAGAGGAAACAGTAATGAGGAGCAGCTGATGAAGCTTCTTATAGGTCAATAGTAGAAGTCTGGATGCAGAAATGGATAGGAAGTCATTGAAGTGACTTGAGAAGAGGAGTGGCATGAGCATAGCCATATTGCAAGAAGATTAGCTGTGCAGCTGAGATTTGAACAGATTGAAGTGGGGAGAGATGATTCAGAGGAAGACCAGCGAACAGGAAGCTGCAATAGTCTAGAAGGGAGATGACAAGAGAATGGATAAAGGTCTTAGTGTATTCAGAAGGAAGGGATGAATTTTTCCAAAGTTATAGAGAAAGAAACGACAGGTTTTAGCTATCTGTTGGATGTGTGCAGAGAAAGAGAGAGTAAAGTCAAAGATGACCCCATGGTTTCAAGTTAGTGAAATGGAGGAGTAGAGTGTTATCCACAGAAATAAAGGAGGAAAGGGGTAGATGGGGGAAATATAAGGAGCAAATCACCTGGATCGAATGGTAAACATCAAATGGTGTTGAAAGAACTGAAATATAAGATTGCAGACCTACTATTAGTAATCTGTGAACTATCATTAAAATCATCTGTAATACCTGAAGATTCAAGGATGGCCAAAGTAATGCCAATTTTTAAAAAGGATTCCAGGTGTGATCCGGGAAACTACAGACTGGTGAGCCTGACACCAGTACTGGGAAAAATAGTAGAAACCCCTATAAAGAATAAAATTATTGAACATGTAGATAGTCATGGCTTAATGGGAGACAGTCAACATGGATTTAGCCAAGGAAGGGCTTGTCTTATTAATCTGTTATGTTTTTTTGAAGATATGAATAAACAGGTAGAAAAAGGTGAGCTGGTTGAACGAGTGTATCTGGATTTTCAGAAAGCCTTTGATAAGGTCCTTCATGAGAGACTCTTTGCAAAATTAAACAAGTCATGGGATAGGAGGCAGTGTACTACTGTGGATCAGGAACTGGTTAAAAGATAGAAAGCAGAGGGTAGGGCTAAATGGCCAGTTTTCCCAATGGAGAAAGGTGAATATTGGAGTACCCCACAGATCTGTGTTTGGTTTGTAAATGGCCTGGAAATGGGAATAACGAGTGAGATTATCAAATTTGCAGATGACACAAAATTATTCAGAGTTGTTAAAACACAAGAGGATTGTGAAAAATTGCAAGAGCTCCTTGATAAATTGGAAGACTGGATGTTCAAATGGTAGATGAAATTGAATGTGGACAAGTACATACATATGCACCTAGGAAAGAACAACCCAAACTATGATTATACGATACAAAGTTCCATATTAGAACCACCACCCAGGAAAAAGATTTAGTCATCATCATGGATAACATGTTGAAACACTTCACCCAAGAAAGCAAATAGAATGCTAGGAATCATAAGGAAAGGAATGGAGAATAAAACAAAGGATATTATAATGCCTCTGTATCGTTCCATAGTGCGACCGCACCTTGAATATTGTGTGCAATTCTGGTCACCATATCTTAAAAAGGATATAGCATTATTAGAAAAGGTACAGAGAAAAGCCACCAAAATGGTAAAGGGGATGGAAGGATATCCCTATGAGGAGAGGCTAAAAAGGGCTGTTAGTGTAGTTGGGTTTAAAAAAAGGTTGGACAAGTTCCTGGAGAAAAGGTCCATAAACCATTATTAAAGGGGACCCGGGAAATCCACTGCTTGCCCCAGTATAAGCATTGTGGCACCTGTGTCCTTTGGGGAAACTGCTAGGTACTTGTGCCCTAGATTGGCCACTGATGGAAACAGGATACTGATCCTGATGGACCTTGGTCTGGCTCAATATGGCATATCTTATGTTCTTATGTTTTCAGTTTTGGCCATGTTCAAATTCAGATGGTTGTAAGATATCCAGGCACTAATGTCAGATAAGCAGGCAGAGATCTGGGTCTGGATTCCCAGAGATATTTCAGATGCAGAGAGATAGATCTGGGAGTCATCCACATAGAGATGGTAATGAAAACCATGGGAGGAGATGAGTACACCAAGGGACTGAATGTAGAGCGAGAAAAGGAGAGATCCCAAGACAGGGCCTTGGGATACACCAACTGAAAGTGGGATAGCAGTAGAGGAGGATCCACCAGAACATATACTAAAAGTGTGGTGGGAGAGACAGGAAGAAAACCAGAACAGGACGGAATCCCTAAATCCAATTGAGGACAATGTATTGAGGAGAAGGTGGTGATCAACTGTGTCAAAAGCAGCAGAAAGGCCAAGAAGGATGAGGATCGAATAAAGACCCTTGGATTTGGTGAGGAACACTCATTGGAGACTTTGGGAAGAGACATCTCAGTAGAATGTAGAAGGTAGAGCATAAAAGCCAGATTGCAGTGGATCCAGAAGGGACTGAGAGGAGAGAAAGTCAAGACAGCAGCGGTGAACCACATGTTCAAGTAGTTTAGAAATAAAGGTGAGGGGGTTGCGGAGGGTGCCTGCCTGGAGCCAGAGGATGTCACAGTGAGCAGTGGGTGTTGGTTCTATCCTGCCTGAAGCCGGGAGACTGGCACGGGAGTATCGGCTCTGCCCATCTTGTTGTGTCATCTGCCTGTGCCTTCTCTTTAAAAGCTGGGGCTTCTCCCAGTGCTGTTGGGAGCGGAGGGTGCCTGCATGGAGCCAGAGAATATCGCGGTGAGCAGTGGGTGCTAGTTCTAGCCTGCCTGAAGCCTGGAGACAGGCGTGGGTGTATTGGCTCCACCCATCTCGCTGTGTCATCTGCCTGCACCTCCTCTTTAGAAGCCGGGGCTCTTCTGTGCAGCTACGGATGTGCAGCAACAGACACTTCAAGGAAGGGACACGAAACAAAGGGACTTGTCCCTTTGTTGTCCCTTCATTGTCAGTTCCGTGTCAGGAGGTTGATTTGGAGGGATTCCACACAAGAGGAAGAACAAGGGTCAGGCATCATCTGGGAGCTCAGCAACTGTGAGTAAAATCGTGGGTCCCATGGATAGACATGTTTCTTCTTCTGTTGTAACTATCTGGGCAAGTTCTCCCACGCAGCTATCTTCACCCCATTGTTCGAATCCCACCTCCACAACCTTTAGCTTCCCTGGTGCCACTGGGTGAGAGGGAACAGACTTTGGGACTGGGTGCTCCTGAGTTTAACCTCTCAGTGACTCCCCCTTTTGGTGTCTCTTTGGTCCCTATGCCATCACATTTGCATTTTGATGTTTCTTTATTGGCTCCTCAATCCTCTCTGGGGTCTGTTACTTTAATGGACATTTGGACAATGGTTGCCTGGACAAATCAGTTTCTCAAAACTGTTTTTGATCAGACAGCCTCCTTTTCTAAGGAGGTTGTTGCTAAGTTTGAACAACAGGATGTGTTTTTTGTCCAATTAAGTAGTGAATTATCTAGGATAGATCATCAGCTCTCCAATGTTCAAGCAGCCAATTTGGCAGGGATGAGAGATATCTGCTTTTACATGGGTGGCTTGAACTGTTGGAGAATTTGATGCATAGTAAAAATGTAAGATTTCTTAATTTCCTAGAACTCATTATTTTTCACCATTAATTTTATTGCGGAAATACTTTAAGGAATATTTGAAAATGGAAGATGAAGATAAGATACAAGTTATTGAGCTATATTACTTGCCAGATAAGTTGGCTGGGGTACCCGTCCAGTCCCCTCTGGCTTCCATTGACTTGTCCCAATTTTTAGTGGATGATATTCCTGGGATGGCCACTTTGGTGGTTTCTTTTGCTGCTATATTGAGAAATCACAGGTTATGAAGTAGGAGGAGTAGCCTAGTGGTTGGGGCAAGGTACTTCAGGCCAGAGAAGATCAGGGGTTCAAATCCCACTAGAGGACAGCAACCCTGGGCCAGAAGGACTGGGGTTTCTAGTCCCACAGATGCTCCTTGTGGTTTTGGGCAAGCCACTTAACCCTCCATTGCCCATGTTCCCTGTAAGCATTAGTGCATGTGTCTCATATCCCTGCATGTTAAATGTATCCCCCAATTGTGTTGTGACCACTTTGATTGAAGGATAAGGCGGTATACATAACTGTCTAAATAAATATTTTAAATATAACTCTAATTTGTTTTGTGTTCAGTTGGTTCAGGTTTTTACAGATGTGGCTAGGACCACTCATATTTGATGTAAGAGTTTTCTTCAGTTAAAACTCCATGTGATAGTGTTGGGAGCTACTTTTTATTTGAGGTTTCCTTGCAAATGTGTAGTATCTCTGCTGGGTGTCCGTTATGTTTATACTGACCTTCAGGAGTTGAAGGGCTTCTTGAGGATCAGGGAGGTACGCAGTGACACTTAAAGGGTAACTTGTTTATGTTGATTATATTTGATATTGTTATTGGAATCTGGAAATTTAGAGCTTGATATGTAATTTGCGCTAGGTTATGTTGCCCTCTACTCTCCTTAGATGTGGTCTAATTGCATTATTATTTGGGAAATCCTATGGAATATGTTTTTTCCTTGCTGTTTTCTGCATGTTTCTTTATATACATTTCTGTTGTATCAAATGGAAATTCATAAATAAAAAAAAATGAAATAAGGGGGACAAAAGAGATGGATTGATAATTAGAAGGACAGATAGGATCAAAGGATGGTTTCTTGAGGAGAGGAGCACCACAGCAAGCTTGAAGACTGCAGAAACAGTTGCAATAGAAAACGATAGATTGAGGATAAAACAGATGGAAGGAACAACAGTTGAGGAGATAGAATTTAGTAGATTGGTGGGAATGGGATAAGAGGAGCAGGTAGTGAATTTAGAGGAGGAGAAAAGATGTGTGGTTTCTTCCTCAGCGATCTTAGAAAAGGAGGAAAGGGTGTCTGAGGGTGGGGAAGATTAGAGTTGGAAGGATTAGGGAGTGAAGATGGGTAATGGGGAATGGAGATGACCCCAGGGGGAACTCAAGAGTAATCTTGTGAACTTTGTCATGGAAGTAGTCACCCAAGGTCCAGGCAAAAAAGAAATGAGGTTTTTAAGGCAGAGGCACTTTGAGAAATGAGTTGAGAATTTTAAAGAGATGGTGAGGGTCAGAGACAAGAGAATAAGTCAGATGGACCTAGTACTCTTGCTTGACAAGTGCTATTGCAGACTGGAAAGGGGTTAGCATGAATTTGAAATGTAGGAAATCTACAAGGCTGTGGGATTTGAGCCAAAGACGCTCAGCTGAACAGGCACAGGAATGTAGGTAGCGGGATTTAGAATACAGCTATGGCTGAGGTACAGTACGCCTCACAAGATGTAAAGTGGGAGGAGCAAGAGCACCCAGAGCAGTTGACAGAATAGTGTTATAGGAAATACAGCCTCATCAACAAACTTATATGACATAGTGGAGGAAAGAGATGGTGAGACAGCAGTGGAAAGAGTTGATGAGTCGATAGAGTGAAGATTCCTAAAGATGTTGAAAGAGACTGGGTGAGAGTGAGATGGGGGTGATGAAGAGTAAAGCTTAACAGGTGATAGGTAAGGAAAAAACTGAGATGCAGAAATTTGAGAGCTAGCAGTTAGAGAAGACAAGGTCAAGGCAGTGGCCTAGCTGGTGAGTAGGGGCAGTAGAGCATAGCTGGAGATTGAATGAGGTGGTAAGGGAAAGGAGCTTTAAAGCATGAGGGTCAGAGGAGTTATCAACATGAATGTTAAAATCTCCAAGGATAAGTGATGGGGAAGATGTATCCATAAAGAGGGAAAGCCATGAGCAAAATTCAGTGAGAAAGGCAGAGATGGACTTATTAGGGGATCGATAAATGACAGCAATCCAGAGACATAGTGGAGTAAAGAGGTGGATGGAGTGGACTTCAAACGAAGGAAAGGAAAGAGACTAAGGTAGAAGAAGGGGTTGAAACTGTCAGAAATGGGAGAGTAGAATCCCAATACCACCGCAACGCCCAATGGAGTGAGGTATGTAGGAGAATTGATAGCCCCATGACAGATGGCAGCAGCTGAAGTAGAGAGTAATTTTATAACGCATTTTCCTTGTGTAAAACATGTTTTACACATAGAAATGTCTCTTATGAAATTGTACAAAGTTACACATTAGAAATCACCACCCAAAAAAAGAACCTGGGCATTGTTGTGAATAATACGTTAAAACCCTCTGCTCAGTGTGCAGAGGCAGCCAAGAAAGTAAACAGAATGCTAGGACTATTGTATTCAATTCCGGTTGCGATATCTTAAAAAAGATATAGCTGAATTAGAAAAAGTATAGAGAAGAAGGTCAGTGCATTTGCACCTCTTGTTGCTGTGCTGCCTGGTCCAATCCACACTTCAGCATCCCACTGTTGTCATCTCATGGGCCTTTAAATCATGGCCTCACTGCAGGGAAATTGGAAGGTCGGTGCTTTTGCCTCTTTTGCTGTTGTGCTGCTTGGTCCAATCCATGCTTCTATGTTCTTCTGGCACCACCTCCTGAGCAGTTAAATCACTGCTCCGTCCATGGAATGTGACTGGTTGTGCCCAAAGGAGTGTGCCCAAATGGAGCCCCTTCAGAGCACAGAGGGGTAGAGTGGAATTCGGAGCTTCAGTATGGGCAAACATAAAAAAAGTCTGCTATGTGAGTAATACTAAGCCAATTAAGATTGTCAAGATTGTGGGTCCAATGGAGAGACATGTTTCAATGGCTTCTAAAGGGGAAGAAAATTTGCCTCCCGTTAGAACTCTGCAGTCTCTGAGCGGTTTTGTTCCTCTCCACCAAATAGTGCAGTTTCCTATGGCTGGAACTTCAGTGGAAGGAATTTCTGGACTTAAGGTTTCAACTATGCAGAGTGCTCATATGACTTTGAAGGATATTTGGGATATTGTTTCCCAGACTGAGGTTTCTTTAAAGGGAACCTTACAGCAATTTTCAGAATTTACAAAGGAATTTGTGGCAAAACTATTAGCATGATTCACAGCCTGGCTCTATGGACTCTCGCCTTTCAAAAAAAATTGAATTCCAAGGGTCTACATTTCAAGGCGCAATGGTTTCCTCAGTTAAGGATAGCCTTTTGCTTCACTGGTAGATGGAAAATTTGGAAAATGCCTCTAGAGCTAAAAATCTTAAGTGTTTGAATTTTCCTGTTACACATTACTTGTTCCCCTCTAATATTGTTCCAAGGATATCTTAAAGAAGTTTTGGGGTATCAGGATATTGCTACTTTGTCTTTGAAAAATGTTTATTATCTACCTAGAGGTGTTATTGGAGAGTTGGTTGCAGGGCAAGATTTAATGTCACCTGTGGATAGTTTGGATTTGTCAGTTTTCCTTGAGTCTTTGAAGGACGAGATTCCTACTCGTGCCACTCTCTTAGTTTCATTTAATTCTGAGATGGATAAAAATGTTATGCTGAAATTATATTTTCAAAAGAAGAATTAAGTTTTTGTGGTCAAATAATTAGCATTTTCCTGGACGTTTCCAGGCTTACACAACTGAGACAGATGGCCTTTTTGGGTCTTGAAACCTTGGGTTTTGTTTTTAGGGGTAACCTTTTTTCCTTAAATTTCTGTGCAAGTGTGTGGTTTCGTTTCAGGGGAACAGTTTATTATTTATTTATTTATTACAGGCTCTTATATACCGCTCTATTCAGCATCAGCGCGGTTCACAATATAACAACAGACCAGAACAACAAACTGTTTGGTTTTACAGAGAACAAGGTCAGAGAACTTGGATAAAACATGGGACGTCATTACTGCAACTATTTACATGAGTATTTACAAGTATACACAACAGGATTTGTTATTAGTTATAGGGTAAGGATCGAGATTGGTTAGCTGGTCAGGTAATATTGGGGGAAAAGGTGGGATTTGAGTGCCTTTCTAAAAAGGGATAGATCAGTGATAGCACGAATCTCTGGAGGTAGGGCGTTCCAGCACTTAGGGGCATAGAATCTGAAGGCCCTGTTAGATGTCGTTGATAGGCATTTTGTCGCTGCTTTAGGGATAACTAGTACATTTGTTGATATCGTTCTCCTGGATCTATTGGGTGGAACAGTCTGAACGAGGTCTATTAGAGAGGAAGAGGTGATGATTTTAGTGGCCTTGAAGGTTAGTAGTAATGTTTTGAACAATATTCTGCCATGTATGGGGAGCCAGTGGAGTTGCTCTAGGATGGGTGTTATATGGTCCCTTCTTGATGCTCCGTAGAGGACTCTAGCAGCGGTATTCATGGCGAGTTGCAATGGGTTTAATGTGGAGTGTGGGAGGCCTTGGAGAATGGCATTAGCATAGTCAAGGTGTGGTAGGGTTAAGGCTTGAAATATCGTCCGGAAGTCATCAGGATCAAGCAGGGGGCGAAGATGGCGGAGTGTCCGGATCTTGAGGTAGATGGCTCTGACTACGTTGGTTATATGTAGTTTCAAATCCATGCGCTGGTCCAAAGTGACCCCAAGGTAACGAATGGAAGGTTTGGATTGGAGCTCAGCTTCTTTCACCTTTATATGGGATGGGGGGGGGGGTGAAAAGTGGGTCCCTAGTGATGAAGAGAACCTCGGTCTTTTTGTGTTGAATTCGGAGGTTCTGGGATTGAAGCCATTCAGATACTGCATCAAAACATTTGGCTAGCGGGGAATGGTCCATATGGACTGTGGAGAAAGGCATGTATAGAAGGATGTCGTCCGCGTATATCAAGCATTCAACATTGAAGGACCTGATGATATTGCAAACAGGCTGTATGTATATATTGAAAAAGAGTGAAGATAGGGATGATCCTTGTGGTACGCCTTGTTTTTGGTGGTAAGGTGCGGATTTTGCGGTTCCTGAGGTAACGTACTGCCATCTCTGATCAAGGTATGATTTACACCACTCCAGGGCAGTGTTATTGATGCCTTTTTCTTTTAGTCGCCCTATTAAAATATCATGATGAACAGAGTCAAAAGCCGCGGCAATGTCTAAGAAGATAAGAGCAAAGCCTTGGCGGATGTTATCAATGCCTGTGATGATGTTGTTGCATAGAGTGGTTAGGAGGGTTTCAACACCGTGGAACTCTCTGAAGCCATGTTGGCATTGGTCAAGAGGGGAGGCAGTGTCGATGTGGTCCTGTATTTGTCTTTGAGCTCCCTTTTCAATTATTTTAGCTAGCAGGGGAATGCTAGCTATGGGTCTATAAGATTCAACCTTTTGTGGGTCGAGTTTGTGGTTTTTCAAGAGGGGTCTGATGGATGTTCTCTTGAGGACTGATGGGAAGGAACCAGTTGTAAAGGATAAATTCATCATTTTAGTGATGATGGGGCTGAGATCTTGGCGTAGTTCCTTTATCCAGTGGGCTGGGCAAGGGTCAGTTTGTGCGGTGGTAGTGTTAAGAGCAGCGATGGTGACTTCAACATGTTTTCTGGATGGTGTGGAGAACATAGATAAGTTTGATATACATACGGTGACTTGAGAAGGGATTGTTGCAATGTTGTTGGTTTGAAGCAGCTTGGATTGCAGGTAATCGGCGAACGCTTGGGGTTGAATGGGTTCCGGATGTTCTGGTGAAGGTTCTTTAGATAAGATTTTAACTAGATTGAAAAGATCACGTGGTTTATTTAGCGATCTTTTCAGCGTATCAGTATGGAATTGTCTCATCTTGGCCATGACTGACTCTCTGTGCACAGATAGGTGTACTCTATAGGCTGCTTGGTCTTCAGAAGAGTGTGAGCGACGCCATCGTTTCTCCAATTTTCTTAGGTGTGTGAGGGAGGCTCGTAGGTCAGGGGAGAACCAAGGAGAGGATTTTCTTTTCTTTGGGTTGTTGTCCTGGACTGGTTGTAGTGCAATGGTACTGATAGTGCTGTTCCAGGATGCGATCAGATTTTCGAGATTGAGAGAGGTGTCATGTAGGAGAGGGAGGGTTTCTGTAATTATATGCTCTTTGTTGAAGGTTTTGAATTTCCGAGATGTTACTTTTGTTGAGTCAATGGAGTTTTTGTTGATGTATGATGACTGTTTGCCATTGATGAGGATGGGGAAGGTGATTAAATTGTGGTCTGACCAAGGTACTGGGGTTACAGAAGTGTCGAGTCTATTGTTGGAATCAAGGGCTGTCAGTTATTCTTTTTTTGATGTTACTCAAATAGAAGACTTTTTGAATAGTCATATTGTATGATAATTGAGCTTCTACTAGTTTGAAGGTCATGATTTGCCAAATTGTATAGCTATATAGGGGATATAATGTATTCACTGGGCACCCAGCATTTTTCTTTGTTATTTTTTTCTTTCTTATTGTATATTTCTTTCTTTCTTTCTTTTTTATTTTCTTTTGTTAATGCTCCAGTTAACCCTTAACATGGGCTTTATGATTCTATCTTGGCTGTAACTTTCTTGGTTTGATTATTGGTTTTCATTTTCTGCTTATATTTCATTTGTATAAACTGAAATGCTTAATGAAAAAAAAGAAAAAAATAGGGAAGCAATTAAAATGATAAAGGGAATGGAGGGATACTCCTATTAGGAAAGGCTTAAAAGGTTAGGGCTCTTCAGCTTGGAAAAGAGACTGTAGGGCTGGTGCATGTTCAGAAACTAATGTCTGAACCAAACAGCATGGCTTCCTATTACAAAATAGATTCCTTGCCTGTTCAGAAAACTATTTTGTACCATACAAGAATGAACACTTTTCTGCTGTGCCATCAGTAAACTGCTGTGCCATCAGTAAACTCTGTAGATTGAGCAAGTCAGCAGAATCATTGTTCATGCCTACGTGCCAGAGAACTCACTCTCATTCAGTGACTGTGCCACTGGGCCTAGGATTTGCAACAATGTATACACCTGCATGCCAGAATCTTTCCTACACCAAGGACCTTTGTTCAGAGAAGGACCACCTGACCACTGCTACAGGATTTGATGAAGATGGCGTACAGTATCTGACACCAGCCAATTACATTGCAGTGATGAGGGGGTCAGGACAAAGAATTATACACTGGAGAGACATGGTTTCTACAATTTTCCTTGACTGCTTCCATACCACTTTTTCTGCAACTGCTTCTGCACACTTCTGCACACACAGACTTCTGATATACTGCTTGGAAACTATAACTTAGCCTGTCTCTGGGAGCTTGTTTTCTGAAGTTCTGAGCCTACTGCCTGCCTGCCTTAAGGACAAAGACTAACCTCAGGACGGAGTGAATCTGTCCCACAGACCTGCAGCTTGGTTCTCCTGCCTGTAGCCGATGTCGGACCTCTGCCACACTTTGACTTCGTGCTGTTCGTGAGACAATTTCTCAGACCCAGCCACAAGCATTCTGGCAAGAGCTAAGGTACTGGTCTTTAATTCCCCCCTCCCCTGAGGTTGGGGCTAGCATGGACAAACAGATAATGTATTGTACGTCTGAGTGCAGAGTGAATCAGTAATGTTGGTTGCTAAAACAGAGATTAGGTATCTTGGTAATTGTAATCATAGGGCTGCATAACTTACTACCACAGAAAACTAATTTATGCTAATCTTACACTATTGTTCTATCAGTAATAAAGTCTAATTTATACAAACACAGGGTTGGTTTATTTTATCCGGTGGTTTGTTTGCCAGGTAGTTCTATGGAATCCTGGGAAAATGGAGAGTAGCAGTTTTCCCTAGACATACCGAGTATTTATACAACTGTATTTATCTGCTACTGGCAATATCTCCTACAAGACGGCTGAGGGGAGATATGATAGAGGTCTATAAAATAATGACTGGAGTTAAATGGGTAAACGTAGATTAGTTGTTTATTCCTTCAAGAAGAAGTAAGACTAGGGAATGTGCAAGGAAACTACAATGTTGCATTATTAAGACTAATTGGAGTTTTTTGTTTTCACTCAATGTGTAAACAAACTCTGGAACTTGTTACCGGAGGATGTAGTAAATGTTTTTGGAGTATCTGGGTTTAAAAAAGGCTTGGACAAGCTCTGGGGGAAAGGTCCATAAACAATTAATAAAGAGGACGAGGGAAATCCATCACTTACCCTGACATAAGCATTATGGAACCTGTGTACTTTTTTGGGATCTTGCCGAGTATTTCTGACCTGGATTGGCCACTGCTGGAAACAGGATACTGGGCTTGATGGACCTTTGGTCTGACCCGCATTGGCTTATCTTCTATTCTGATGCAATGTATAATTTTAAATGGATAAATGTTCAGAGTTGGACCTACTATTTACATGTCACAACTTGAACAAAAAAACATCAATATTTATCTGCACAGTCACAGGCTTATTCCATTCCGGACGTAAATCCCCTCTGCACATCCGGTATGAGCCGGACATACAGAGGGGATCGAGATTCTGATCCCATGGGGCATGTCTAGCCCCATGGGATCAGAATTGTGAACAGTCCGGCCTGCACATACATGATCTGCTCAACTAACTCATTCAGGACTTTTAAATGGAGCCACAGCGCCATGGCATCCGGTTGCCATGGCGTCACGCCTCCATTTAAAAGTCACAATGCAAGTTGCTGATCAAAAGTGATCATTCCCTGCAGCCTGACCCCCAATCTGGCCTCTTAAGGCCAGGGTTGGGCTGAGGGGAATGTCCTCCGGCCCCCCTTGCCCCATGAGCACCCCGGCAGAACAAAATAAAACATGTCCAGGGAAGTTATTCCACCTCGGAGGTGGAATAACTTCCCGAAACATGTCATCAGTCCTGGACATACAGGGCTGACATTAGAATTGGCCCTGTATGTCCAGGGACGGTGACTGCCCAGACTCCACCCCGAGCTGTCCCTTCCCTGCCCTGTCTATCTTCCCCGCACAACCAGCAGGGAAGGTAGACGTAGGCAGAGAAGGCACACATAGTGTGGATGGATGTCCCATTGGGACGTCCATTCCCGCTATTTGAGGCACAGAATTGGGCCCTCAGTGTATAATTTGAAATGTCTAATGTAAATTTATTTGTTTATTTATTTAATAGAATTTAATATACCGCTTTATCTTTAAATCAAAGCAGTTAGCACATCAAACAAATCATGAAGCAGTGTGTGTGGGTGAATACATGCAGTGGATACATCGACATGGGTGGTGTGAGAGTACAGTGTGAGTGATTAACTGGTGAGCTATATACATTGTGAGCTACGTTCAGGGGCTATATACAAGTAGCAGGGGGGAGGCAGGGGTCATGCAGAGATTTATTTAATTAGTTATGTTTCTTTTATACCGCGCTATTTGAGATCAGTGTGGTTTACAAGTAACACATTTGTTCGGTGTAGGCAGGGCCTCACTGGACTTACAGTAAACAGGTTCTTTATACAGGGTTAAACAGGGTAACTATATACATTTTTGGCTGTAGAAGGCTGTTATGGGCTGCTCAGACTTGTTTACATGCTAATATCATCAATATTTACATTCTCTCTGGTAACAGTTCCTCATTGTCTACAGGTGGGGGTCGGCTGTACACAGGGGGGAGGGTTTGGGTGGGACTATCGAAGGCAGGGGCTGGAGGTGAGTAAGGTGGTTGTGCTGGAGGTGCTGGCCTGAGATGGGTGCTGGCCTGAGATGGGAGTAGGCTGGTAGCTGGGTCATGTGAAATCCTGCTAGTGTTCTATGAAGAGTGTTGTTTTGAGCAGCTTCCTGAAGTCCTTGATGTCTATGGTTGATCTCAGATCATCGGGGAGCGGGTTCCATAGGGTGGGTGCTGCCAGGGATAGAGTTCTTCTTGAGGTGTCTTGTCTTGTTCTGGCAAATTCTTTGTGGGTGGTGATGGTGTCTGAGGTTCTCTTTCTTCTGGGTCTGGTGCCTTGGTCAGCTTTGATGAAGGGTTGCAGACAATTTGCTGAGATGTTCTGTTTTATTTTGAATATGTTTAGGAATACCTTGTATTGGATGCGGGAGCTGATTGGGAGCTCGTGGATGTGGTAGAGGATGAGGGCAATGTGGTCGTGCCTTGAGGCGCCCGTTATTATGCGGGCGGCAGCGTTCTGTGCTATCTGTAAAGGCCGGAGTGCTTGTTTTGAGAGCCCAAGGTAAATGGGGTTGCAGTAGTCTAATGTGGGAGTGATGAGAGCTTGAAATACCATACAGAAATGATCCTGTGAGAGAATGGGTTTGAGGCGCCTGATAGTTCTCATTTTGAGGTATGCGTTCCTTGTGGTTCTGGAAATGTGAGACTGTAGATTCAGGTCTTTGTTGAGAGTTACTCAGAGGTATTTCACTTCGGGCTTTATTGGTATTGTGATGTCGTTCAGCTTGATGGTGAATGTGGGGGAGAAGATGTAGTTTCTGGTGAGGAGTAGTGCTTCTGTTTTGTTGTAGTTTATGGAAAAGTTGTTTTCCAGGAGCCAGCTTGTCATTTTCTGAAGACAATTGGCTAGCTTAGAGTAGTCTGGGCTGTCCATGTTGATGGGAGTGAATATCATGATGTAATCTGCGTAGATGGTGTTTTGTATCTTATGGTTCTTGATGATAGAGCAGATGGGTTGAATGTACAGGTTAAATAGCAGGGCAGAGAGTGCTGAGCCTTGCGGGACACCCTGGGTGGCTCTCAGAGGCTGGGAGGTATCTGAACTGCATTTGACTTGGAGCTGCCTGTCAGTGAGGTAAGATGTGAACCAGTTCAAGGTGGTGCTGTGTAGGCCAACTTCCTGCAGTTTTGACAGCAGGGTTGTGTGGTTCACAGTGTCAAATGCTGAGGAGATGTCTATGAAGATCATGAGGACGCCCTTCTTAATGTTGTCAATAATCTGGATCAGTTTGTTGAAGAGGTATATTATACATTTATATATTCAGCTTAACTATACATTTAGGTAGCACCACTGAATATACATATGTAACTTGTAAGCTCCAAATTAACCTTTTCAGGATATACCTGCTATCTGACCAGCCCACCTGGCTTTTAATTTAGGCTTGTGGAGAGTAATGCTATAACAGGGCAGCATAAGTGTGTGTTATTAAGGGAAGTAGGAGCGATCACTTATACCTTCTGGCGAGCATGTGTAAATGTTTGTGCCAACTTTATGCACATATGAGGTGTGACAAAAAAGAAATTAGACTGTCCCATAAATCTTTTGTTACAAAATCTACAGAGAAATTATGCATTGTCCCCTTCAAATAATCCCCCCAGAGTTAATGCACTTCTGCATTCGCTTCAGCCACGTACGGAAGCACTCAGTAAAGTCCTCCTCTTGAGGTCCCTCAGCTCCCTCATCACAATGGCCTTTATCTCTTCTACACAGGCAAAATGAGTTCCTTTGAGCACAGTCTTCAGCCTGGGGAAAAGCCAGAAGTCGTACGGTGCGAGATCTGGGGAATAAGGAGGGTGGTCGAGAGCTGTGATCTGTTTGTTGGTCAAGAACTGCCTGACACTGAGCACGGTGTGTGTGGGCATGTTGTCGTGGTGGAGCAGCCATGACGTCTCTCCACAGAGCCCGCCTGCTGCACCGAACGTGGTCATGGAGGCAATTGAGGACCTGCTGGTAGAAGTGCTGGTTGACTGTTTGACCCTCAGGCACAAACTCATGATGGACCACTCCCTTCTGGTTAAAGAATGCGATCAGCACGACCTTGATCCTTGATTTGGACATGCGCGCCTTCTTGGGTCTGGGTGACATTTGAGTCTTCCACTTCAGGCTCTGTTTCTTGCTTTCAGGGTCGTACTGGAAGACCAAAATCTGGTCTCCTGTGATGACTCGGCTAATGAACTCTGGATCTTCTCCGATATTCTCTAGAAAGTCATGACAAAAATTGACCTGGTGCTCCTTCTGGTCATCCGATTAAAACTTGGTCACCATCTTGGCGAACACCTTCTGCATCCCCAGCTCCTGCAACAAGATGATCCACACTGACGCCCTGTTCAGGCTGAGCTCTTCAACTATTATCCGCACCGTCAATCTGTGATCACTCCGCACCAGCTGGTTCACTCTGTCAATGTTCTCAGTCGTCTTTGTCGTGGAAGGCTGTCCTGACTTGGGGTCATCTTCCACCTCCTCATGGCCAGTCTTGAAGCATTTGTGCAACTCGAAGACTCATGGCCATTGCATCTTCTCCATAAGCCTTTTGGAGAAGTTGGAGACACTCAGTTGGGCCCTTCTCCAACTTAACTAGAAATGTTAAGTTTATTCTTTGCTCCATATTTCTGCCACCTCCAGTTGTGTGACAAAGCGATGGAGCAGTGTGCTACAAAAAAACTGAAAAAAAGAAAAACAGAGTAAGAGAGATGAAAAATATTATAGCAGAATAGTGGTGAGATGTTGCACAACACAGTGACATAAGTGGTTAGCCAACTGGCATTGAGTCATGGGCATGGCTGCCACAGTCTCGTTTCTTTTTTGTCACACCTCATACATACACTCATAGATTAAGGTATTTTACAATTTAAGCACATATATGTGCACTGTGCCTGCACTCTGCTCACACTACACTCCTGGCTATACCTATTGGCAAAGTATGAACCTGCATACCAAAGCACTTTTAGGTCAATCAGTAGTTTATGAGAATAATTTACACATCTATGTGGCCACAAGGAATTATTTTATAGAATGAAGTCCTTAGCAGCTGAATATTGCTGCTTAGACATATAAATTGTCTCAGTGGTGCTGCACTGGAGCACCCCAATCGCTGCCCCTTTTTAGGTGGATAATGTTGTATAGATAATGGTATATGCATCCAAACAGGAGGTCTTTAAAAGACATTTGTAAAAATGGCTCTGTGGACGTCTCTGTGATTTGGACATCCACATGCACATTTTCGGACATCCAAATCACAATTAAACTTTTAGAATGACCTCAGTGATTGAATTTCACTGTTAAACATGTAATATCAAGCCTATCTTCACTCTGCTCCTAACCAGACCCTTTTTAAAAGGATAACTGTAGCAGTTTTGTGACTAAAATAGTGTAAATTGCACATATAACTACCAATATTTTTTTTTATGTGCAATTGCATGTTTGAATACCAATCCTTCTGTGAGACACTAGCTCTTCTCTGATAATCAAAAGCACATTTTCCCTGACCTTGATCCTCACTAATCTCACACTAACAGGCTGATGCAGAAAGCTAGCATGGGCTTTATGATCCCATAACGCCATGTTTAGGCACATATTACTATCCTTTAAATGCAGGAAATAGACGTAAACGATGACAGAAAAACTAACGCCCAATCAACGCCACACATATTTAAATCTATTTGTTGTTAAGTGTTGTTGAGTTGGTGTCAACTCATGGCAATACTCTGGATAGTTGCCTGAAACTGTGTTCGGTCTTCAGTCAGTCGGCTCATTGTTGACAGAGTGGCACCCATAGCTACTGTTATTTTATCGATCCATCTCATAACTGGCCTTCCTCTTTTGCATTGACCTTCTACCTTGCCAAGCATGATGTTTTTCTCTAATGATCTGTCTCTTTGCATGATGTGTCCAAAGTATGAAAGTCAAAGTCTTGTCATCTGAGCTTCTAAAGGAAGCTTAGGTTTGATCTCCTCTAGTACTGACTGGTTTGTTCTTTGGGCAGTTCATGGGATATACAATATTCTTTGCCAGCACCATAATTCAAAGACATCAATTTTCTTCCTGTCTATCTTTTTCACTGTCCAACTTTCACATCCATATGAATCTTTGTATGGAGAGAGACATCTCTGCTCTTGAGAATCTTGACTAGGTCCATCAAAGCCATTCTGCCAAGAGCAATGCGTCACTGGATTTCTTGACTGCTTGTTGTTTCTTTATTGATAGTTGATCCAAGTAGGTTAAAGTTTTCCACTATTTCAATTAATTCTCCATCAAAGATAAACGTATTCATTTTTCCAGTTGTCAGGATCTTTGTCTTCTTTACATTAAGGTGTAGGCCCATTTTAAGACTATGTTCCTTGATCTTGAGACTGAAATTGTATAATTGCTCTATTAGTAACAACATTAAATATGAGAAGAAACTATGTAGTGGGTTATTCTCAATAGTAAGGCACGGGGATGTCTCAGACAAATCGGCATGAAACAAAGATACAATGTATCTATCAGTGCCCCAATAGCATCAATGACAGTCCACTGGCTCATGCAATCTCTATTTTTTGTTTTTTGTTTTTTTCACCAGCACACCCACAACCTTTTGCAAAGTACTTGTATATCAATTTTACTTAACTTAACTTAACTTAGTGTTCCCCTTGATCTTGAGAAGCAAATGTTTCAGATCGTCTTTACTTTCAGCCAGTAATGTGGTAACTTCAGCATAGCGAAGGTTGTTGATGAGTCTCCCACCAATCTTCACACCTCTATTGTCTTCATACAGTCCTGCTTCTCTGATGATTTTTTTTGCATATAAATTAAACAGATAGGAGGAAAGTATACAGCCTTATCATACACCTTTGCTGATTTTAAACCATTCTGTTTTTCCTTGTTCCATTTGAACTACTGCTTCTTGATCAATGTAAAGGTTGTGCAAGAGAACGATCATGTGTTCTGGTATACCCATGGTTCTTAAAGTGGCCCAGAGTTTCTCATGGATTAAGAACATAAGACATGCCATACTGGGTCAGACCAAGGTCCATCAAGCCCAGTATCCTGTTTCCAACAGTGGCCAATCTAGGTCATAAGTACCTAGCAGTTTCCTCAAAAGAGACAGGTTCCTCAATGATTGTATTGGGCTAAGCAGTGAGATCCCTTTTTTTTTTTTTAATAATGGTTTATAGACCTTTCCTCCAGGAACTTGTCTAAGCCTTTTTTAAACCCAGCTACACTAACAGCTTTTACTACATCCTCCGGTAATAAATTCCAGAGTTTGATTACACATTGAGTGAAAAAATATTTTCTCTTATTAGTCTTAAATCGGTTACCCTGTAGCTTCAATGCACGTCCTCTAGTCTTTTTATATTCTGATGACATAAACAATCGATCTATGTTTACCCGTTCCACTCCATTCATTAGTTTATAGACCTCTATCATATCTCCCCTCAGCCATCTCTTCTCCAGGTTGAAGAGCCCTAAGCTTTTTAGCCTCTCTTCATAGGAGTATCCTTCCATCCCCTTTACCATTTTGGTGGCTCTTCTCTGTACCTTTTCTAATAACGCTATATCTTTTTTAAGATATGGCAACCAGAATTGTACACAATATTCAAGGTGCAGTCGCACCATGGAGCAATATCCTTTGTTTTATTTTCCATTCCTTTCCTTATGATACCTAGTATTCTATTTGCTCTCTTGGCCACCGCTGCACACTGTGTGGAGGGTTTTAACATGTTATCCACGATGACACCTAAATCCAAGATCCTCTTGTAATTTTCCAAAATCCTCTTGGGTTTTAACAACTTTAAATAGTTTTGTGTCATCTGCAAATTTGATAACCTCACTCGGTGTTCCCTTTTCCAGGTCATTTATGAATATGTTAAAAAGCAGCGGACCCAGCACAGATCCCTGGGGTACTCCACTATTCACTTTTTTCCATTGGTAAAATTGACCATTTAGCCCTACTCTCTGCTTTCTATGTTGTAATCAGTTCCTGATCCACAATAGTATATCACCTCCTATCCCATGACTTTTTAGTTTTGCCAAAAGTCTCTGATGAGGGACCTTGTCAAAGGCTTTCTGAAAGTCCAGATACACTATATCAACTGACTCACAATTGTCTACCTGTTTAGTCACACCTTCATAAAACATAACAGATTAGTAAGACAAGGGGGTATGTTTACTAAACCATCTTAATGTTACCAGCGTTAGTTGCAGTCTTACTGTGACGAATGCCATATAAGGTAGTGGGCATTCTGGTCTTAAGGTAGCATTTCGGGTTATCGCGCGATAAAGTCCGTTATCGCACGATAGAGGGAGCCATGACACGTTAACATGCGTTAGCCTTAATTAGGCGCGCTGACCTACAATGACATCAACAGAGTTGTAGCATGATGGTTAATACATTGACTGCTGATACAGTGGTCATGAGTTTGATCCCCCAGGGCTCAGTTAAAAGACTCTCTGAGGCAATCTGTTTTCCTGCTTGTAACAGTCAGACACATCCCAACAATTTGAACTGTCAGCCAAAAAAGCCTCACCCCAGTGCCACAACCTAATGCACCTTTTAGGGCGCACCATAAGGCACATCATAAAGCACCGCACCATCCAAGGCAGGTCATAATGTGCCCCAGGGGGCGGCAGGAAAGGTTGGCACACTCCAAGGCAGCATATAAGGCGCCCCATAAGCTGGTCAAACCTAAGGTGCCACGAAAGATGCCCCAGGGATGCCAAGGTGACACAGGAGATGGTGCCCAGGGGCACAAAGGTGACCCAAAGTCACAAGCATGAAATCTATTGGCTCAAACACAGATGTAACCATAACACTGCACAGAGCACCAAGGAAAGGCAATGAACAAGTGATGGAAGGAAGTAGATGATGGAGCTCATGGACCAGACAAATCTGCGTGCAGCCCATATGGCAGCAGGTAAAGTGGACAAACATATCAGGGGCAGCTGTACCGATGCACAGGGTGATGGTAATGTACAGTGCAACAATGACAGTGTGTGGCAGAGGATGGGGATACATGTCCACCAGAGGAGGTAGAGGTGGCAGGATAAGTGCAATGACAGGAGGACAGAGGAGAGCAGTGCCATGCAGAGCAGACACAGGAGAGGCAAGCATGAAGAGCCACAATGCATAAAAGTGTGCCAGTGCAGGACATGTGGTAGCAGCCTGCACAGTAGGGCAGGACACCACACAGCTGGCACACACACATAAACGGACAGAAGGATGGATGGCAACAGTGATGAGGGTATAATGTGGCGGCAGCACAGATCTGCACAGATATGACTGTTACACGAATGAAACATAGTTGTGTAGGAC
Source organism: Ichthyophis bannanicus (assembly GCA_033557465.1). Lineage (NCBI taxonomy): Eukaryota > Metazoa > Chordata > Amphibia > Gymnophiona > Ichthyophiidae > Ichthyophis > Ichthyophis bannanicus. Next base: position 1,076,378,480 of record CM066033.1, on the reverse strand, counting down.
AGCCATGCAAAAAAGTGGAACAGAGAGGAATCAAACCCATGATCTTTGCTACTGAAGTCATTGTATTAACCATTGCACTACAACACTATAGGAGTTATTATACCAATGGCTGGCTACAGAAAGAGTGCACGTCACCATAAAACTGTCTGCTGTGGCTACCAGGATAGGATAGGGCCAACAGTACCCATAATGCAATTCACATGCAGAACAGCAGTCTACATCTGCTCACCAGATGGGGTATGCACCTCAATAGCATGTCAGCTTGGCAGGGGGGAATGATCGTGCATGTTACTGGCACAGAGTACCGACAGGCCATGCCAATGTGTGTGTTCTGTGCTCACCCTGAGGGTGAGGTGGAGTGGCCAGCACCAGGTCCGCAGTACCCAGGTTGGTTAAGGTGGGTTGTGTTGCAGGTCTCTATCAGTGCCAGTGTGTGACAGGTATTTGTTGAAATCACCTTTAGGAGGTCTCTGTGTCCATTTGTAATTGCCAGTCATGTCTGGCCCTTATGGACATGATGCACACAGAATAGTTCATATCCACTGTGCTTGTTATGGTCATCTGTTTAGGGGGCAGGGGTGTATCAGGGCTCACATGGTGACAATGTACTTAGCAAACTACCCTCTCTGGGTCAGGGTGGGGGACATGATCTGCTCCTAACAGACCTGTACTCTCACCCTTTGCATGGGGGGCAGTGGAGGTACATGAGGACAGGCTGTGGGACCAGCAACCCCAGTCCTGGTGGCGAACTGACAGCTGCTGAAGATCTACACTTGGGACAGGGCCACTCACAGATAGGTAGTGGGGCCAGACAGCTCAGCTGCACCCCACTACAATCTGACATTTACTAGCAGAGAACAGTCAGCGTGCACCTGCTGCACCCTGCAAGGTGGTGCAGCCATACAGATACTAACTGCAGATAGTTTGCTAGCTAGTACATAGTGCATGTTCCTGTAGGAACTGTGTGCATCCCAAAACTGGGATGTCAGCACACATACCACACAAGTATGTCAGTGATTGGGCCCCAGAAAAAAGAACCCATAATATCACTTGAGAAAAATATTGCATAGCACTATGGGGGAACCTAGCCATGCTGTGGTCACTGCTCAGTCAGGGTGAGAGCAATCTCCCAGCATGACATGCTTTGGCCACCCTGTCCATGCAGGTCGTGGTC